>CM038674.1:106100936-107300936 GCA_021605145.1 Aegilops bicornis
ATAGGAATAGCCCAATGGATTGATCGGAAAGAATAACTTTGAGGTGGTTTCGCATCTACCATAATCTCTTCGTTTGTTCTCCACTATTAGTGACTTTGGAGCGACTCTTTTGTGCATGTTGAGGGATAGTTATATGATCCAATTATGTTATTATTGTTGAGAGAACTTGCACTAGTGAAAGTATGAACCCTAGGCCTTGTTTCCTAGCATTGCAATACCGTTTACACTCACTTTTATCATTAGTTACCTTGCTGTTTTTATATTTTCAGATTACAAAAACCTATATCTACCATCCATATTGCACTTGTATCACCATATTTTCGCCGAACTAGTGCACCTATACAATTTACCATTGTATTGGGCGTGTTGGGGACACAAGAAACTCTTTGTTATTTGGTTGCAGGGTTGCTTGAGAGAGACCATCTTCGTCCTACGCCTCCCACGGATTAATAAACCTTAGGTCATCCACTTGAGGGAAATTTGCTACTGTCCTACAAACCTCTGCACTTGGAGGCCCAACAACGTCTACAAGAATGTCACGCCCAATATGCGACCCTATCCAAAAGGAACTCGAAGGTCCCACCAAGGATAGACCCGCATATTGAAACGCTTTTGCAAGGTGGATATCATTACATCAACATTACATAATACATAGGGATACAACCAAGACATACAATGTCACGTGAATACAACAATGCAACATACAAGATCAACATCCGACTACGGATGAATCATAAACAGAAACTCAAACAATATCCACCCTGCTAGCCCAGGCTGCCGACCTAACCTATCCCCTGATTGAAGAAGCAGCAGAAGAAGAACTCCAAAACAAGCACACATCGCTCTCGCGTCATGATCATCGCAAAACCTGTACCTGCAACTGTTGTTGTAGTAATCTGTGAGCCACGAGGACTCAGCAATCCCATTACCATGGGTATCAAGACTAGCAAAGCTTAATGGGAAAGGAAGGGGTAAAGTGGTGAGGTTGCAGCAGCGACTAAGCATGATATGGTGGCTGACATACGCAAATGAGAGCGAGAAGAGAATCAAAGGAACGGTCGTCAACTAGTAATGATCAAGAAGTGATCCTGAACTCCTACTTACGTCAGACATAACCCAGAAACCGTGTTCTCCTCTCGATCAACCCCGAAAAAAGAGAAACGCAGTTACGCACCACGGTTGGTGTATTTTAGAAGAGTTTACTTCAAGTTTACTACAACCGGATATTAACAAATTCCCATCTGCCACATAACCGCGGCACGGCTTTCGAAAGTTTATACCCTGCAGGGTGTCCCAACTTAGCCCATGATAAGCTCTCGCGATCAACGAAGGATATTCCTTCTCCCCGGAAAGACCCGATCAGTATCGGAATCCCGGCTACAAGACATTTCGACAGTAATAAAACAAGACCAGCAAAGCCGTCCGATGCGCCGACAATCCCGATAGGAGCTGCACATATCTCGTTCTCAGGGCAACACCGGATGAGACATCCTACGAGTAAAACCAAACCTCGAGTTTCCCCGAGGGGCCCCTGATCTACTCGGTTCGGGCCAACACTTAGACAAGCATTGGCCCGGGGGGGGGGGGGCGAAATAAATATGACCCTTGTGTTAATTAATCCCAAGGGAAACGTAGGTTGTGGTGATGCAAAAGGTAAAACCAAATTTGGGCCTTCTTTGGAGGAGTCTTATTCAAAGCGAACTGTCAAGGGGTCCCATAAATCACCCGACCGCGTTAGGGACGCAAAATCCGGGAACATAATACCGATATGACGGAAACTAGGGCGGCAAGAGTGGAACAAAACACCGGGCATAAGGCCGAGCCTTCCACCCTTTACCAAGTATATAGATGCATTAATTAAATAAGATATATTGTGATATCCCAACAAGTAAACATGTTCCAACAAGGAACAACATCTCCATGTTCCAACAAGGAACAAACTTCATCTTCACCTGCAACTAACAACGCTATAAGAGGGGCTGAGCAAAGCGGTAACATAGCCAAACAATGGTTTGCATAGGAAAGGTGACAATGGTTAGAGGTTCATGGCAATTTGGGATGGCTTGATAAACAGGTAATAGGTAGCGCAACATAGCGATAGAACGAAGCAACTAGCATAGCAATGATAGTAGTGAGATCCAGGGTAGCGGTCATCTTGCCTGAAATCCCGCAAGGGAGAAGAACGAGTCCATGAAGAAGACAAACGGATGAAGCCGAACCAAGCGTAGACGAACGAATCCTCACGATCGCAACGAAACAGGAACTAACAAGAAGAAACACACAACATGGTAAACACACCACACATGAACAAGACATGATGCACAACAAGCATGATGCATGACAAGCTACATGAAGCTACTCATGGCAAGAGATGATGCAAACAAGAGCAACACATCAAAGCAAGTTTAAATGAGGCCGGGAACAACATATAACAATACTGGTAATTCCTCATATGCAAATTTCGAAATTGTTCCAGATCTGAATAAACCTTAAGTTCAAGTTGTTAAACAGAAAGTTAAGATGCACCACGATGATCTACACGAAATTCTAGTCAAGTTACATATAAAGTTCATTTAATTGAGACTACGGCCTAGAAGATATGAGCAAAACAAGATAAGCATGGCATTGATGCAAAATGCACCCAAACATCAAGCAAACACCTCAAAACAAGGATGCAACATGATAATATGAAACTCCATGCAAAACTAAGCAAGTTTCATATAGAGCACACTCAAAACGGAGCAACGGTGCAACACATACACACTAAGTTATAGCAACAATCTGTCCAAAACAACAACTAGGCATATGGCAAGCATCAAAACAACATGCTACAGCATCTCAACGTAATAACAAAAGGCATGGTAATGATGTACAGGTAAAGCATGACAAAACATGAACACTGAGCTATCTCCAGAAATCACTAGAACATGCTCAAAATGGCATGGCAAGATTGCATATAATAACAGTTTCAGACTTATCAGGAAATAACATCAGTTTGCAATGTTTAGAGCTATCAAACAGAATGCTACGGGAACTTATCATGGCAAAAAAAGGCATGGAATGATACTACTAAATGCATAGAACAAAAGTCCTTTACTGGCCATGAGCCAAAAAGGATCATAAAATATGATGGCACCCATGTAAACATAGCAAGTTATACTACAGATTTATACATGGCAGGAACAACAATAAGTAGGCATGTTGGTGAGCTTGAACCACTCACCACAGAGCAATAAATGGCATGGAAAGGCAACTCACAGTAAGAAGACATGGCATAGAAGCTATACATGGCAAGAACAACATCATAGCATACACGGATCAACTACAACAACCTTGGCAAAATTGAATAACATGTAAACAACCTGCCAGGAAACATTTTATAGCAAAAGTAGAGCTTGATTGACTCAAGCTATGGCACTCCATAATTTCAAACAAGGGCATGGATGGATAGAGAATAACCATATGTTCAAAACATCCTTACTGAAGTATCTCAAAATAAGTATGGATATCTCGGTAGCATCAAGTTTACATGGCATAAAAATATCAGCAGAACAGGGGCTGAAATCAGCAACATCATGAAGCCTAGTTTGCATGCTTGTGCTAGTCACCACAGAGATCACAAAAATACATGTCATACACCCCTGTAAATATGGCATGGCATAGTACAAAACACATGTAGGACTCAAGTTCATAGGGTGCACACATCAATAATGGAAAAATGACAAAAGTGCATGTTCTGATAAGAATCTGGAACTAACATCACATAGCCCTCTTCCAACAGCATTTTGGGAATCAAGATGAGCTCAAATGAAAATGATGCAATACTATGAAATGATGTACTCGTCGAGGCGAACAATTTGACATATTATACGCACGAAACGGAGCTACAGATGCAGAGATACGGCATGATGAATATGGCATTAAAATTACGGAATTCAAGGACTTAGCAGAATTTCACCTCGGGGAAAAATGGACGGGGTGGACCCGGGACGGAGGGAACCAGGATCGGGGGAGCCGTTTGGTTCCGGGACGGGAGGATCTCATCCCACCCGTCCGGATCGGACGACGGGGCGGCCGGCGCCGGGGGAGCGCACCGGCGCGGCGGCGGATCTGGCCAAGGTGGCGGCGGCGGGCGGCCGAGCGCGCCGGACGCGGCGCGGGCGGACACCGGAGGCAGGGCGAGAGCGACGACCTCCGGCAGCGGGACGGGCGCTGGAGGCGCGTCCGGTCTGGCGGCGGCAATGGACGGCGACATGGGCGGCGGCGCCGGCGGAGGCGACGGCGGCGGGATCCGGACGGCGACATGGAGTCAGCTGGGCGCCTGAGCCCAGATCGCCCGGGGCAGGCCCGCGCGGCCACGGCGGCTGCGCGGGGAGCCGGATCGGGCAACGTGGCGCTCCCCCGTTGGCTGGAGCGGCGGCGGCGGACACGTCCGTGCCGTCCGGACATGTCCGGGCGCGGAGGGAAGAGCGGGGCTAGGGTTAGGGAAGGATTCATCCGCGAATTTCGGGGGGAGGGGCTTATTTATAGGTAGAGGGAGCTAGGAGAGTTCAAATGAGGAGCGGTTTTCGCCCACACGATCATAATCGAACGACCGAGAGCATGGAGGGGAGTTTGCTGGGCTTTGGACCACTTTGGAAGGGGTGTTGGGCTGCACACCAAAGAGGCTTTCGCGGTTACCCGGTTAACCGTTGGAGTATCAAGCGACCTCCAAATGGCACGAAACTTGACAGGCGGTCTACCGGTGCTATACCAAGGCCGCTTGACAAACCTCGGTCCATCCCGAGAACGTTTAACACCCGCACATGAAAAGAGGTAAAAGGGGGCGCCGGGGGACATAGGAGTGCCGGATTGCAAAACGGACAACGGGGAAAATGCTCGGATGCATGAGACAAACACGTATGCAAAATGAAATGCACATGATGACATGGTATGAAATGCATATGATGACATGGCAAAGTGCAACACGCAAGCACATGACATGGAAACGACGGCGAATAACTGGAAGACACCTGGCGCATCGAATCCGGGGCGTTACAAAGAAGAAGGTTGCGTAGTAGACATCAAGCTCTTTTCTGGCGCCGTTGCGGGGGAGGTGAGTGCTTGAAGGTATATCTTTAGATCTTGCAATTGAATCTTTTTGTTTCTTGTTTTAGCACTAGTTTAGTTTATAAAAGAAAACTACAAAAAAATGGAATTGAGTTTGTCTCATACGCTTCATCTTTTTAATATCTTTCGTGAAAATGATGGAAAGGAAAATTGTGCTCAAGTGCTAGAAGAAGAATGCATTAGAATGTTTGGCGCTAAATATTTATATGATGAGCATGATTGCAATGTTGTTAGTATGATTCCTTGAATATCCATGATGCTAATGATAGGCAAAGCCACAAGCTTGGGGAAGCTATGTTTGATGAAGATGATATTTTTTGTCCCCCAAGCTTTGATGAGCAAATTTACTATGATGAAAGCATGCTTCCTATCTATGATGATTATTGTGATGACACGTATGCTTCAAATAATAATGATAACCATGAAACTTGTCATCTTGATCTTAATTTTCAATCACATGATAGTTATTTTGTTGAATTTGCTCCCACTATTGTTCATGAGAAGAATTTTGCTTATGTGGAGAGGAATAAAATTTCTATGCTTGTAGATCATGAAAAGAATGCTTTAGGTGCTGGTTATATTGTTGAATTCATTCATGATGCTTCTGAAAATTATTATGAGGGAGGAATATATGCTTGTAGGAATTGCAATAATATCAAGTTTCCTCTCTATGTGCTTAAAATCTTGAAGTTATGCTTGTTTTGCCTTCCTATGCTAGTTGATTATTGTTCCCATAAGTTGTTTGCTCACAAAATCCCTATGCATAGGAAGTGGGTTAGACTTAAATGTGCTAGTCATATTCTTCATGATGCTCTCTTTATGTTTCAATTCTTGTGTCTTATGTGAGCATCATTGAAATCATCATGCCTAGCTAGGGGCTTTAAACGTTAGCGCTTGTTGGGAGGCAACCCAATTTTATTTTAGTTTCTTGCTTTTTGGTTATGTCTAGAAATAAATAATCCATCTAGCTTATGTTTAGATGTAGTTTTGTGTTTTAATTAGTGTTTGTTCCAAGTAGAACCTTTGGGAAGACTTGGGTGAAGTCTTTATGATCATGCTGTAAAAAACAGAAACTTTAGCGCTCACGAGATTAGATAAAACTTTTTACTGGAGAGTGCTATTTAGTTGATTATTTTTGAATATGATTACTAGAAAAATTCCTCAGGTCCACCAAATTATTTTAGAATTTTTTGAGTTCCAGAAGTTTGCGTTAGTTACAGATTACTACAGATTGTTCTGTTTTTGACAGATTCTGTTTTTTGTGTGTTGTTTGCTTATTTTGATGACTCTATGGCTAGTAAAATAGTTTATAAACCATAGAGAAGTTGGAATACAGTAGATTTAACACCAATACAAATAAAGAATGAGTTCAATACAGTACCTTGAAGTGGTGTTTTGTTTTCTTAAGCTAACGGAGCTCACGAGATTTCTGTTAAGTTTTGTGTTGTGAAATTTTCAAGTTTTGGGTAAAGATTCGATGGACTATGGAATAAGGAGTGGCAAGAGCCTAAGCTTGGGGATGTCCAAGGACCCCAAGGTAATATTCAAGGATAACCAAGATCCTAAGCTTGGGTATGCCCCGGATGGCATCCCCTCTTTCGTCTTCGTTCATAGGTAACTTTACTTGGAGCTATATTTTTATTCACCACATGATATGTGTTTTGCTTGGAGCGTCATTTTATTTTCTTTAGCTTTGCTTGTTGTTTGAATAAAATACCAAGATCTGAAATTATTAAACGGGATAGGCTTCACATAGTTGCATAATTATCCGACTACTCATTGATCTTCACTTATATCTTTTGAGCTATATAGTTTTTGCTCTAGTGCTTCACTTATATCTTTTAGAGCACGGTGGTGGTTTTGTTTTATAGAAACTATTATTCTCTCATGCTTCAGTTATATTATTTTGAGAGTCTTAAATAGCATGGTAATGTGCTTAATCCTAATATGGTAGGTATTCAAGACTAGTAAAAACTTTCTTATGAGTGTGTTGAATACTAAGAGAAGTTTGATGCTTGATGATTGTTTTGAGATATGGAGGTACTGATATTAAGGTTGTGCTAGTTGAGTAGTTGTGAATTTGAGAAATACTTGTGTTGAAGTTTGCAAGTCCCGTAGCATGCACGTATGGTAAACGTTATGTAACAAATTTGAAACATGAGGTGTTCTTTGATTGTCCTCCTTATGAGAGGCGGTCAGGGACGAGCGATGTCTTTTCCTACCAACCTATCCCCCTAGGAGCATGCGCGTAGTGCTTGGTTTTTGATGACTTTTAGATTTTTGCAATAAGTATGTGAGTTCTTTATGACTAATGTTGAGTCCATGGATTATACACACTCTCACCTTTCCATCATTACTAGCCTCTTCGGTACCATGCATTGCCCTTTCTCACATTGAGAGTTGGTGCAAACTTCGCCGGTGCATCCAAACCCTGTGATATGATACGCTCTTTCACACATAAACCTCCTTATATCTTCCTCAAAACAGCCACCATACCTACCTATTATGGCATTTCCATAGCCATTCCGAGATATATTGCCATGCAACTTTCCACCGTTTCATTCATCCTGACACGCTCCATTATTGTCATATTGCTTTGCATGATCATGTAGTTGACATAGTATTTGTGGCAAGGCCACCATTCATAATTCTTTCATACATGTCACTCTTGGTTCATTGCATATCCCGCACACCATGGAGGCATTCATATAGAGTCATACTTTGTTCTAGTATCGAGTTGTAATCATTGAGTTGTAAATAAATAGAAGTGTGATGATCATCATTTTCTAGAGCATTGTCCCAAGTGAGGAATAAAAAAAAGAGAAAGGCCATAAAAAAGGAAAAGGCCCAAAAAAATGAGAGAAAAATAGAGAAGGGACAATGTTACTATCCTTTTACCACACTTGTGCTTCAAAGTAGCATCATAATCTTCATGATAGAGAGTCTCTTGTTTTGTCATTTTCATATACTAGTGGGAATTTTTCATTATAGAACTTGTCTTGTATATTCCAACAATGGGCGTCCTCAAATGCCCTAGGTCTTCGTGAGCAAGCAAGTTGGATGCACACGCACTTAGTTTCTTTTGAGCTTTTATACATTTGTAGCTCTAGTGCATCCGTTGCATGGCAATCCCTACTCCTTGCATTAACATCACTCAATGGGAATCTCCATAGCTCATTGATTAGCCGCGTTGATGTGAGACTTTCTCCTATTTTGTCTTCTCCACATAACCCCCATCATTATATTCTATTCCACCCATAGTGCTATATCCATGGCTCACGCTCATGTATTGCGTGAAGGTTGAAATTTTTTGAGATTACTTCTAAAGTATGAAACAATTGCTTGGTTTGTCATCGGGGTTGTGCATGATGAGAGCATTCTTGTGTGATGAAAATGGAGCATGACTAAACTATATGATTTTGTAGGGATGAACTTTCTTTGGCCATGCTATTTTGAGAGGACGTAATTGCTTAGTTAGTATGCTTGAAGTATTATTACTTTTATGTCAATATGAACTTTTATCTTGAATCTTTCGGATCTGAATATTCATACCACAATTAAGAGGGTTACATTAAGAAAAAGTATGCCAAGTAGCATTCCGCATCAAAAATTCTGTTTTTATCATTTACCTACTCGAGGACGAGCAGGAATTAAGCTTGGGGATGCTTGATACGTCTCCAACGTATCTAAATTTTTTGATTGCTTCATGCTATATTATATTATGTTTTGGATGATTAATGGGCTTTACTAAGCACTTTTATATGATTTTTGGGACTAACCTATTGACCCAGAGCCCAGTGCCAGTTCCTGTTTTTTCCCGTGTTTCAGTGTTCCGCAGAAAAGGAATATCAAACGGAGTCCAAACGGAATGAAACCTTCGGAAAAGTTATTTTTGGAACGGAAGCAATCCAGGGGACTTGGAGTGCACGTCAGGGAATCAACGAGGAGGGCACGAGGCAGGGGGGCGCGCCCACCCCCCTGGGCGCGCCCTCCACCCTCGTGGGCCCCTCGTGGCTCCCCTGACGTATTTCTTCCTCCTATATATATCAATATACCCTAAAACCTTCGGGGAACAGAATAGATCAGGAGTTCCGCCCGCGAGCCTCTGTAGCCACCAAAACCAACCGACACTGTTCGGCACCACAGCCGGAGGGATCCCTCACCGGTGGCCATCTTCATCATCCCGACGCTCTCCATGACGAGGAGGGAGTAGTTCACCCTCGGGGCTTAGGGTATGTACGAGTAGCTATGTGTTTGATCTCTCTCTCTCTCGTGTTCTTGAGATGATACGATCTTGATGTATCGCGAGCTTTGCTATTATAGTTGGATCTTATGATGTTTCTCCCCCTCTACTCTCTTGTAATAGATTGAGTTTTCCCTTTGAAGTTATCTTATCGGATTGAGTCTTTTATGATTTGAGAACACTTGATGTATGTCTTGCGTGGGATAACCGTGGTGACAATGGGTTATTCTATTGATTCACTTGATGTATGTTTTGGTGATCAACTTATGGTTCTGCCCATGAACCTATGCATAGGGGTTGGCACACGTTTTCGTCTTGACTCTCGGTAGAAACTTTGGGGCACTCTTTGAGGTTCTATGTGTTGGTTGAATAGATGAATCTGAGATTGTGTGATGCATATCATATAATCATACCCACGGATACTTGAGGTGACACTGGAGTATCTAGGTGACATTAGGGTTTTGGTTGATGTGTGTCTTAAGGTGTTATTTTACTACGAACTCTAGGGATGTTTGTGACACTTATAGGAATAGCCCAATGGATTGATCGGAAAGAATAACTTTGAGGTGGTTTTGTACCCTACCATAATCTCTTCGTTTGTTCTCCACTATTAGTGACTTTGGAGTGACTCTTTGTTGCATGTTGAGGGATAGTTATATGATCCAATTATGTTATTATTGTTGAGAGAACTTGCACTAGTGAACGTATGAACCCTAGGCCTTGTTTCCTAGCATTGCAATACCGTTTACGCTCACTTTTATCATTAGTTACCTTGCTGTTTTTATATTTTTAGATTACAAAAACCTATATCTACCATCCATATTGCACTTGTATCACCATCTCTTCGCCGAACTAGTGCACCTATACAATTTACCATTGTATTGGATGTGTTGGGGACACAATAAACTCTTTGTCATTTGGTTGCAGGGTTGCTTGAGAGAGACCATCTTCATCCTACGCCTCCCATGGATTGATAAACCTTAGGTCATCCACTTGAGGGAAATTTGCTACTGTCCTACAAACCTCTGCACTTGGAGGCCCAACAACATCTACAAGAAGAAGGTTGCATAGTAGACATCAATAATTCGAAGAGACTTGCAAAGATAACCAATCATACATAAAAGAATTCAGAGAAGATTCAAATATTGTTCATAGATAAACTTGATCATAAACCCACAATTCATCGGTCCCGACAAACACACCGCAAAAAGAAGATTACATCGAATAGATCTCACGAGAATCGTGGAGAACTTTGTATTGAGATCCAAAGAGAGAGAAGAAGCCATCTAGCTAATAACTATGGACCCGAAGGTCTGAGGTAAACTACTCACACATCATCGGAGAGGCTATGGTGTTGATGTAGAAGCCCTCCGTGATCAATGCCCCCTCCCGCGGAGCGCCGGAAAAGGCCCCAAGATGGGATCTCACGGGTACAGAAGGTTGCGGCGGTGGAATTAGGTTTTCATGGATGCCTCTGATGGTTTGGGGGTACGTAGGTATATATAGGAGGAAGAAGTACGTCGGTGGATCAACAGTGGGCCCCACGAGGGTGGAGGCCATGCCTGGGGGGGGGGGGGGGTAGGCGCGCCCCCTGCCTCGTGCTCTCCTCGTTGATTTCTTGACGTGGACTCCAAGTCCTCTGGTTCACGTTTGTTCCGAAAATCACGTTCCCGAAGGTTTCATTCCATTTGGACTCCGTTTGATATTCTTTTTCTGCGAAACACTGAAATAGGCAAAAAAACAACAATTTGGGTTGGGCCTCCAGTTAATATGTTAGTCCCAAAAATAATATAGAAGTGTATAATAAAGCCCATTAAACATCCAAAATAGAATATAATATAGCATGGAACAATAAAAAAATATAGATACATTGGAGACGTATCAGTTAAAAAAGTGTGCAAGCTCCAACAATCCATCTATGGACTGGTGCAAGCATCTTGGAGTTGGAATATACGCTTTGATGAGGTGATCAAAGCATATAGTTTTATACAGACTTGCGGTGAAGCCTGTATTTACAAGGAAGCGAGTGGGAGCACTACAACCTTTCTGATAAGTATATGTGAATAACATATTGTTGATCGGAAATGATGTAGAATTTTTTGGAAAGTATAAATGAGTGTTGAAAGGAGTTTTTTCAAAGAAAGACCTCGGTGAAGCTACCTATATATTGGGCATCAAGATCTATAGAGATAGATCAAGACGCTTAATAGGACTTTCACAAAGCACATACATTGACAAAGTTTTGAAGAAGTTCAAAATGGATCAGTTAAAGAAAGGGTTCTTGCCTGTGTTGCAAGGTGTGAAGTTGAGTAAGACTCAAATCCCGACCACGGCAGAAGATAGAGAGAGAATGAAATTCATGCCCTATAGCCATAGGTTCTATAAAGCATGCCATGCTGCGTACCAGACCTGTTGTGTGCCTTGCCAATGAGTTTGGCAAGGGGGTACAATAGTGATCCAGGAGTAGATCACTAGACAACGGTCAAAAGTATCCTTAGAGGACTAAGGAAATATTTCTCGTTTATGGAGGTGATAAAGAGTTTGTCGTAAAGAGTTACGTCGATGCAAGCTTTTACACCGATCCAGATAACTCTGAGTCTCAATCTGGATATGTATTGAAAGTGGGAGCAATTAGCTAGAGTAGCTCCATGAAGAGCATTGTAGACATAGAAATTTGCAAAATACATGCGGATCTGAATGTTGCAGACCCGTTGACTAAACTTCTCTCACAAGCAAAACATGATCACACCTTAGTACTCTTTGGGTGTTAATCACATAGCAATGTGAACAAGAGTATTGACTCTAGTAAACCCTTTGGGTGTTGATCACATGGCGATGTGAACTATGGGTGTTAATCACATAAAGATGTGAACTATTGGTGTTAAATCACATGGCGATGTGAACTAAATTATTGATTCTAGTGCAAGTGGGAGACTGAAGGAAATATGCCCTAGAGGCAATAATAAAGTTGTTATTTTATATTTCCTTATATCATGATAAATGTTTATTATTCATGCTAGAATTGTATTAACCGGAAACTTGATACATGTGTGGATACATAGACAAAACACCGTGTCCCTAGTAAGCCTCTACTAGACTAGCTCGTTAATCAAAGATGGTTAAGTTTCCTAACCATAGACATATGTTGTTATTTGATGAACGGGATCACATCATTAGGAGAATGATGTGATGGACAAGACCCATCCGTTAGCATAGCATTTTGATCGTTCAGTTTTATTGCTATTGCTTTCTTCATGTCAAATACATATTCCTTTGACTATGAGATTATGCAACTCCTGGATACCGGAGGAATGCCTTGTGTGCTATCAAACGTCACAATGTAACTGGGTTATAAAGATGCTCTACATGTATCTCCGAAGGTGTTTGTTGGGTTGGCATAGATCGAGATTAGAATTTGTCACTCTGAGTATCGGAGATGTATCTCTGGGCCCTCTCAGTAATGCACATCATAGGAAGCCTTGCAAGCAAAATGGCTAATGAGTTAGTTGTAGGATGATGCATCACGGAATGAGTAAAGAGACTTGTGGGAAACGAGATTGAACTAGGTATGAAGATACCGACGATCGAATCTCGGGCAAGTAACATACCGATGACAAAGGGAATAACGTATGTTGTCATAACGGTTCAACCGATAAAGATCTTCGTAGAATATGTGGGAGCCAATATGAGCATCCAGGTTCCGCTATTGGTTATTGACCGAAGAGGTGTCTCGGTCATGTCTACATAGTTCTCGAACCCGCAGGGTCCGCATGCTTAACGTTCGATGACGATTTTGTATTATATGAGTTATGTGATTTGGTGACCGAATGTTGTTCGGAGTCCGGGATAAGATCACATACATGACGAGGAGTGTCGAAATGGTCGAGAGGTAAGGATTGATATATAGGACGATAGTATTCGGACACCAGAAGTGTTCCGGAGGGTACCGGGTACATATCGGGTCACCAGAAGGGGTTCCGGGCATCCCCGGCAAAAGATATGGGCCTTATGGGACAAGAGGGGAAACGCACCAGCCACAAGGGGCTGGTACGTCCCAACATATGGGCGGGCCTAAGTGGAGAAGGAAAGGGGAGGAGGAAAGGAAAGAGAGGGAATAGGATTCCCCCTTCCTTCCACCTCTCCCTTCTTTCCTTCCCCCTTCCATATACATGAAGGGGGGGGGGGGGGCGCAGGGCATGTCAGGGCCCCTAGGGGGCTGCGGCCAAGCCCTAGGGCACCCTGGCTGCCTCCCCTCCCCTCCCACCTATATATATGTGGGGAGGGGCACCTCATGATACGTCCATTTTGCATCATGTTTTCTTACTGTTATTTATAGTGTTTTCATCCATAATAATGCTTTTTGGAGTAATTCTAATGCATTTTTTCTCATAATTTGAAGATACACACCAAGAGGGAGAATTCCGGCAGCTGGAAATCTGGACCTGAAAAAGCTACGTCAGGTGATACGTCCATTTTGCATCATGCTTTTATATCAATATTTATTGCATTATGGGCTGTTATTACACATTATGTCACAATACTTATGTCTATTCTCTCTTATTTTACAAGGTTTACATAAGGAGGGAGAATGCCGGCAGCTGGAATACTGGGCTGCAAAAGGAGCAAATATTAGAGACCTATTCTGCACAACTCCAAAAGTCCTGAAACTCCACGAAAGTTATTTTTGGAAATAATAAAAAATACTGGAAGAAGAATCTACGTTAGGGGGACCTCCACCTGTCCACGAGGGTGGGGGGCGCGCCCTACCCCCTAGGCGCGCCCCCTGCCTTGTGGCCCCCCTGTTGGCTCTCCGATGCCCATCTTTTGGTATATGAACTCTTTCGTCCGAAGAAAAATCATAAGCAAGCTTTCGGGACGAGACTCTGCCGCCACGAGGCGGAACCTTGGCGGAACCAATCTAGGGCTCCGATAGAGCTGTTCTGCCGGGGACACTTCCCTCCGGGAGGGGGAAATCATCGCCATCGTCATCACCAAGGCTCCTCTCATCAGGAGAGGGCAATCTCCACCACATCTTCACCAGCACCATCTCCTCTCAAACCCTAGTTCATCTCTTGTATCCAATTCTTGTCTCTAAGTCCAGGATTGGTACCCGTAGGTTGCTAGTAGTGTTGATTACTCCTTGTAGTTGATGCTAGTTGGTTTATTTGATGGAAGATCATATGTTCAGATCCTTTATGCATATTAATACCCCTCTGATTATGAACATGAATATGCTTTGTGCGTAGTTACGTTTGTTCCTCAGGACATGGGAGAAGTCTTGCTATTAGTAGTCATGTGAATTTGGTATTCGTTCGATATTTTGATGAGATGTATGTTGTCTATCCTCTAGTGGTGTTATGTGAACGTCGACTACATAATACTTCACCATTATTTGGGCCTAGAGGAAGGCATTGGGAAGTAATAAGTAGATGATGGGTTGCTAGAGTGATGAGCTTAAACCCTAGTTTATGCGTTGCTTCGTAAGGGGCTGATTTGGATCCATATGTATCATGGTATGGTTAGGTTTACCTTAATACTTTTGTTGTAGTTGCGGATGCTTGCAATAGAGGTTAATCATAAGTGGGATGCTTGTCCAAGTAAGGGCAGCACCCAAGCACCGGTCCACCCACATATCAAATTATCAAAGTACCGAACGCGAATCATATGAACGTGATGACAACTAGCTTGACGATAATTACCATGTGTCCTCGGGAGCGCTTTTCTCTATATAAGAGTTTGTCCAGGCTTGTCCTTTGCTACAAAAAGGATTGGGCCACCTTGCTGCACTTTATTTACTTTTGTTACTTGTTGCTCGTTACCAATTATCTTACCACAAAACTATCTGTTACCTATAATTTCAGTGCTTGCAGAGAATACCTTGCTGAAAACCGCTTGTCATTTCCTTCTGCTCCTCGTTGGGTTCGACACACTTACTTATCGAAAGGACTACGATAGATCCCCTATACTTGTGGGTCATCAAGACTCTTTTCTGGCGCCGTTTCCGGGGAGTGAAGCGCCTTTGGTAGGTGGAATTTGGTAAGGAAAATTTATATAGTGTGCTGAAATTTACTGTCACTTGTTACTATGGAAAGTAATCCTCTGAGGGGCTTGTTCGGGGTATCTTCACCCCGACCAGTAGAGCAAAGAGTTGCTCCTCAACCTCCTCAACCTACTGAAAATGAAAATGTCTACTTTGAAATTCCTTCGGGTATGTTAGAAAAACTGGTAGCTAATCCTTTTGCAGGAGATGGAACAATGCATCCTGATGAGCACCTAATCTATGTGGATGAAGTTTGTGGATTATTTAAGCTTGCGGTATACCCGATGATGTTATTAAGAAGAAGGTCTTCCCTTTATCTTTGAAGGGAGATGCATTGACATGGTATAGGCTATGTGATGATATGGGGTCATGGAACTACAAATGATTGAAATTGAAATTTCATCAAAAGTTTTATCCTATGCATCTTGTTCATCGTGATCGCAATTATATATATAGTTTTTGGCCTCACGAAGGAGAAAGCATCGCTCAAGCTTGGGGGAGGCTTAAATCAATGTTATATTCATGCCCCAATCATGAGCTCCCAAGAGAAATAATTATTCAAAGTTTTTTTGCTCGGCTTTCTGATAACAATCGCACCATGCTCGATACTTCTTGTGCTGGTTCTTTTATGATGAAGACTATTGAATTCAAATGGGATTTATTGGATAGAATTAAACGCAACTCTGAAGATTGGGATCTCGACGAAGGTAAGGAGTCAGGTATGACGCCTAAGTTTGATTGTGTTAAATCCTTTATGGATACCGATGTTTTCCGTAAGTTTAGCACTAAATATGGACTTGACTCTGAGATAGTAGCTTCTTTCTGTGAATCTTTTGATGCTTATGTTGATCTCCCTAAGGATAAGTGTTTTAAATATCATCCTCCCATAGAAGTAAAAGTAGCTGCACCTATTAAAGTTGAAGAAAAGACTATCACTTATAATGATCCTATTGTTCCTACTTCTTATGTTGAGAAACCACCTTTTCCTGCTAGGATAAAGGATCATGCTAAAGCTTCAACTATGGTCCGTAAAAGCAATATTGGAACTTATACACCTCCTGAGCAAATTAAAGTTGAACCTAATATTGCTATTGTTAAAGATCTCTTGTCTGATAATATCGATGGGCATGTTATTCATTTCCATGATGAAACTGCTAGAATAGCCAAATGTTGTGCTAAAGATGAACATAGACCCATGGTAGGCATGCCTATTATTTCTGTTAAAATAGGAGATCATTGTTATCATGGCTTATGTGACATGGGTGCCAGTGCTAGTGCAATACCTATTGACTTATACAAAGAAATTAAGCATGATATTGCACCTACTGAGTTAGAAGATATTGATGTCACAATTAAACTTGCCAATAGAGATACTATTTCACCAATGGGAATTGTTAGAGATGTTGGAGTCTTGTGTGGGAAAACTAAATATCCTGCTGATTTTCTTGTTCTTGGTTCCCCACAAGATAGCTTTTGTCCCATTATATTTGGTAGACCCTTCTTAAACACTGTTAATGCTAGGATAGATTGCGAAAAGGATGTTGTTACTATAGGGTTGGGTGATATGTCTCATGAGTTTAATTTCTCTAAATTTCATAGACAACACCGTGAAGAAGAATTGCCTAGTAAGGATGAAATTATTGGTCTTGCTTCTATTGCCGTACCTCCTAGTGATCCTTTAGAACAATATTTGCTAGACCATGAAAATGATATGTCTATGAATGAAAGAAGGGAAATAGATGAAGTATTCTTTAAACAGGAACCTATCCTGAAACACAATTTTCCTGTTGAAATCCTAGGGAATCCTCCTCCACCCAAGGGTGATCCCGTGTTTGAGCTTAAACCGTTACGTGATACTCTTAAATATGCTTATCTTGATGAAAATAAGATATATCATGTTATTATTAGTGCTAACCTTTCAGAGCATGAAGAAGAGAGATTATTGAAAACTTTGAAGAAGCACTGTGCTGCTATTAGATATACTCTTGATGATCTTAAGGGCATTAGTCCCACTCTATGTCAACACAAAATAAATTTGGAGAAAGATGCCAAACCAGTTCATGATCATCAACGACGGCTGAATCCTAAGATGAAAGAAGTGGTAAGAAAGGAAATATTAAAGCTCCTTGAGGCAGGTATAATTTATCCCGTTGCTGATAGTCAGTGGGTAAGTCCTGTCTATTGTGTTCCTAAGAAAGGAGGTATTACTGTCGTTCCTAATGATAAAGATGAATTGATTCCGCAAAGAATTATTACAGGTTATAGAATGGTAATTGATTTCCGCAAATTAAATAAAGCTACTCAAAAAGATCATTACCCCTTTCCTTTTGTCGGGGATATACCCCGTGGCGTAAACCGGCTGGAAGTATAACCCGGCCGGACTGGACGACTCACTGGTAACCCGCCCGGAGCTTGGCGGTTCACGGGCTACCCGCCCGGTCTTGGCGGTTCATTATTAACCCGGCGGGCGGGTCAGAGGAGCGACAAGATCCGGTTGCCCAACTGGCGGTTCACGAAGGCCGGTTCATACTATGGTGGGCCGGTTTAAGAGGAAAGGCATGACGAATATTTCCCTCACAAGGAATCAAGACCCGGACTTGTATCCGGCTTGTAGTAGAAGATAGGCTAGTCCTAGTCCTACTAGGACTCCACATGTAACCCGCCCCTCTGACTTATATAAGGAGGGGCAGGGCTCCCCAAGGGGAGAGACAAGAAAACAATAATCTCTAGGGCTAGACACAATTAGAGGAGAGCCGGTTTACGGCGACTCCCTCGTGATGATAATGAGATCTAGCCTCAAACATCATGTAGGGTTGTTACCGGATGATGTTTCCCGGGGCCCGAACCTGTCTAAACCCTTGTCTTGTGTTGCGTCTCTCAATTCCACTCAACCCCTCCGAAGCTACCACATAGATGCGTTGGCCTCACGACTAAGTCGTCACACTAGGACATTTGACGTGTTAATTTCACGACAGTTGACGCCCACCGTGGGGCCTGCGCACGGTGATGTTGAGTTTTTGGAGGGATTTTTTCCAAGGTTTTGAGAAGTTCGCAATTTCCTAGATGAAGAGGAACCGGTTTGAAAAGATTGGCATCAGCTTCAAGATTTATAATACATGAAAAAGAAATTAGGGTTGCGAGCCACCTGCCGCTGCCGTCCTAAGGTTCATCTAAAGAGTTTTTTGAGCCGCCGAGACCAACAGGGATCAAGTTTCTGCGGCGACTTGCTAAGAGAGCGGCCTGATGAATCTGCTGACTCGCTTATGAAATACCAGGGACTCGCCAAATACTGTTTTATCTAAAAACCAAGAGATTCCATGGTGGATTGTTGGCTGTGCGTACTGACAAAAGCATCAAGATGAGATATCTGACGAACGATTCAGAGACCGAGGCGTCAAACCATCACAGTCAGAAAAATTGATTAGGCGGCTCGACGTCTAAACATCATGGTGGCTGCGTCTGTGCACCGTCGCTGTCGTAAGCCGATCTGTCCGACCAATAAAAGAATTAAGTCATCAAGACCGACATGATTTCGGTTGCGTGCGGCAGTGTCTGAGATTGACAAGAAATAGGCTATGGAATAATCCTTGAGATCTTTTTACCATGGGCCCTCGCATACGTCCGCAGCGTCAGGTACGTACCTGACCGGCTAGTTACTACTGTCCCTCCGCTCGTGAAGCCTAGCAGGAGCTGGCAGGTCAAAGTCCCGAGGTGAAAGTACTACTTTCCATTACGTTAAAGCGTCATGTACAATTAGTTCAATTGGGAAAAAGCTGTGTGGAGTTTTGAAAAACGTCAAGGGAAAAGTCCACGTGAAGGTGCACTAGCTCGTTCCCAAAACAGTGTTAGTACTATTAATCCACGTATGGATCAAGACTACTGAGTGTTAGTGGAACATCAGGTCAGACGTATATATATGTACCAGCTGTCTTTTTCGTCTGACTATGTCCAACTTTATCCAATACCAGTATCTGCGTTCATCCGGAAAATAAGTCAGGTGCTATCTGTTCTCAGTTTTTTTAGCACGTATCAATTCTTTTGAGAACAATTACTCTGTTTTTTAATAAATTTTATGCAGAACGGCTATTAAAAGAAAAATGGGTGGTATTACACCACGGAGGCACGTTCGGCTATGCCGCGCAGCTTCACGGACACGCGTATCGTGGTCTGGTTTACATCAATGCGCCGGCCGACTCGCCCGTCCGCACTGTCTTACAAACGCCACGGACAACTCGCCTGTCCGCGCCAGCTTACAAACGTCGCGGCCGATTCACCCGTCCGCACCGGTTTACCACGCCGCGGCCGGTTCATCCGTGAGCGATTTCAACTTCACCTAGCGATCATCAATTTCATGGCGGATTATTTCTGGCCTGGCGCATCAGGTGATATCCATCTAAAATATATTTTATTGGTACATATTATTTTTTGTCAAAGAGCAGTTTATCTTTGTCTTGGTCTGCAATACTGTTGATGCAGGACAATTGTTCACTACATCAAAACGACGTGGTTAACTCGCCTGTCTGCGCCGGTTTACAACACCGCGGCCGGTTCATCTGTTTCAGCCACCTCTGATGCTGAGGTCATCTTTTCCGTCCGCCTCTCGTGGCCTGGTCTACATCAACACACCGGGCCGCACCTGTCTGCATGAGGTGTTTATTGAGTATAAAGCAAGTCACAGCTTGGGTAGCCCGGTTTTCTTTCAAATTGGAGGCAAATTATCATCAACCGCCGCATACGCTGGGTGGCTCAATGGGCAGGCGCACAAGTCGCCACCACTACAGTTTGGTTAACTTCAAATCGCCAGTTGAAAGGAACCATTGGCCGAGTTGCTGACACGGCTCATATGGGATCATTTATAACCTGCCGCAGTCACCTCAATCTTCCGTGGATTCACATCGGGCTATCAACACCGATGATATACAACTTATGCCGGTTTACATCACGGTCACATATGGAGAGTTTCAAGCCAACTCCTCGAGTCACCTTTGAGACTCGGGGGCTACGATGACATGACTCAAAGAATCTTGCCGGCCAAAGAAAATTAAGAACCCTAGGACGATGGAGGGAAAGATAACCCAGTCCCGGAGGCTCCTATTATATTGATGAAAACTTAAAGGCCATCAGAAAATTTCCGGCTTAGAAAGTATATGGCAGTTACAAAATCCGGGCTCAATGAAGAAGTCCCGGGTCATCAGAAAGGATTCCGGTTTAAAATCCGGCTCAAGGGAAGTCAGTCTCATTGAAGCTCTCAAATATCTGGGTTACAATCCGGTTCAAGGGAAATCTGTTCTCCTGCAAAGCTCTGAAGCTCTCAAATCCGGTTTAAGAAAATGTCCGGTTCAAAAATGAGTTAACTTCTCGCAACTTCGAGTTTAAAGGCCATCAGAAAATTTCCGGCTGAAAATGAAGATTCCGGTTTAAAATCCTGTTCAAGGGAAAGATGTCTTCCACAAAGCTTTAAAGCTCTCGATACCCAGTTCAAAATCCAGGTTCAAGAAGGATTTATCTCTTGCAAAAAGTTAAAGGGTGCCAAAAAGGACCTGCTGCCATGATGCGCGGTTCAAACATGGGTATCATGCCTTATTGGCTTATCATATTATTGATCACTTGGGGGCTTGGTCATGTCTGAACCATAGTCACACCTCTTGATCAGCTCAATGCCACAGAATCACTTGGGGGCTTGGTTGTATCTAAACCATAGCCACGCCTCTTGATCGGCGTAATGCCACGATGTCATTTGGGGGCTTTGGTCGTGTCCGAACCATAGCAACACCTTTTGATAGGCGAAAGCCACAACATCACTTGGGGACTTGGTCACGTCTGAACGAGTCACGCCTCTTGATCGGCCTAGTGCCATAGCATCACTTGGGGGATTGGTCGAACCCGAACCATAGCTACACCTCTTGATCGGCATAATGCCAAAGCATCATTTGGGGACCTGGCTGACTTGAACCATAGCTACGCCTTTTGGGGGCATGGTCTTGTCCGACCATGGTAATGCCTCTTGATCGGTGTCGGTGTCAAAACCGGCGGATCTCAGGTAGGGGGTCCCGAACTGTGCGTCTAGGCGGATGGTAACAGGAGACAAGGGACACGATGTTTTTACCCAGGTTCGGGCCCTCTCGATGGAGGTAATACCCTACTCCTGCTTGATTAATATTGATGATATGGGTAGTACAAGAGTAGATCTACCACGAGATCAAGGAGGCTAAACCCTAGAAGCTAGTCTATGGTATGATTGTTGTTTGTCCTACGGACTAAAACCCTCCGGTTTATATAGACACCGGATAGGTTAGAGTTACACAGAGTCGGTTACAATGGTAGGAGATCTACATATCTGTATCACCAAGCTTGCCTTCCACGCCAAGGAAAGTCCATCCGGACACGAGACGAAGTCTTCAATCTTGTATCTTCATAGTCCAGGAGTCCGGCCAACGGTGATAGTTCGGCTATCCGGACACCCCCTAATCCGGGACTCCCTCAGTAGCCCCCGAACCAGGCTTCAATGACGATGAGTCCGGCACGTTGATTGTCTTCGGCATTGCGAGGCGGGTTCTTATCCAAATTCCATATACTTGTCGAATAGTGTCCGGCTTCTGATAAATGCTGCGCTCCTTGGCTTCTACGCCCAATAATGGCCATCTTCCATGTGTTTGAATGAATGCGAAAAGCCAGGGTATTTTTACACTTACCCCCCTAGCTGCGCAAATGAGCTGCCTATAAAAGGGGCGAGGATCTAGATCTGAGTCACACCATCCCCCCTTCGTGAGCTTTCATCGGAGCGCCTGTGACCAAAGCCCATTCCATCATGGACAGTCGACGCGGCTCCTCCTCTCGTGCTCCCAGCCCTCAGCCTGGAAATTGGGAGAGATGCTCAGTCCCGCATAGCAAGCTAGTTATACTCCAAACTAAGGGATTTCTTCCCCCGGCCTTCATGGTTCCGGTTCGAGCCGGGCTCGCCACCTACAAGGGCGGAAAGCAAGCAGAGAGTGCCCTCGATCCCTCTAAAGGAGAGCGGGTATGCTTCGTCTCTTATCTAGTAAGAGGACTCGGATTTCCAATCCATCCGTTTCTCCGGGGGCTCTTGGAGTTCTACGGCCTCCAGTTGCACCACCTTACGCCTGCCTCCATTTTGCACATCGCGGGCTTCGTGGCCCTTTGTGAACTGTTCTTGGGCGTCGAGGCTCATTTCGCGCTGTGGAAGAGATTATTCTGCCTGGTACCTCGTTCTCATGAGGGGTCAATATATCAAGTGGGCGGAGCCGAACTATGGCGCATCGCCGGGACCGGATATCTATCCGGAACCCCAAAGAAGGCGTCCGAAGATTGGCCTTCGGAATGGTTTTACATGGAGGACGTCCCGCTGCCGGATCCTGTTCGGATCGGCCTTCCGGAGTTTAGCAATGCTCCTCTGAAGAAGCGCCTAAGCCGGGCGCCTCGGAGCCCCAGAGGAAAATGACCGGGATGTCCTTTACTTGATGAGCCGAATAAGATTACTGGCTCATGCCGGATTGACCATGATTGGAGTCATGGAAATATGCATTATGAGGGGAGTGCAGCCGCTCCAATATAGGGGCCACCCTATGTGGGACTTCAACGGGGAGGACGATGCCACCCGCCATGGCCGCAAAGGGCCGGGATCGGTCACCGAACTGGTGAAGACCTTGTCTGCCATGTATAAAGGGGAGGAGGAGGATTTTCTCCGCGTCAACCCACTGAGCGAGTTTTCTTCGAATAATCCTCGAAGTTGGGTAAGCAAACATCTTTGTGGCCTGTCTGATCCATGTTCCCGTGGTTAAATATCTCATTTCATGGTTTCTCTGAGGAACTGCGCCGGCCGTGGAGAAGATACACAGCCCGCCCCCACAACCCGAGGATCCGGAATGGTCCCTCGATCCGGCCTCCGAAGAGGATCCGGATATAAAGGTGGAGTTGATCGACGGGGTGTTCCACAACTTAGCATCGACAATGCTCTGGTTGCCATTACGGCTGATTACCCCAGAATACTTCCAGCCTCACAGGTAACTGAGACCGAGGTCCCAATACTCTGATAATGACCCAACCATGCTTAGTTCTTGATCACCGTATACCAATGGTGTTTCGCAGGGGGTGCCTCCGAGGTCGAGGCCGAGCCATGAGGTCGGGCCGACAAGGCGATGGCCTCAAGTGTTAAAAAGAAGTGCGGTCCGGATAGAAACTCCGCCGCAACGGTATGGCGTGTCACCATGTTCCCGTGGATTGATTCCTGGAAGGCGTATTAACGCTGGTGCTCTTTTCGTGAAAAAGAGCGCCCACGGACCGAGTCCGGAGAGGTTGCCAATCGAACCTCCGCCAGCCTGTGCTCCAAAGCCGGGTCCGTAAGCGAGCGAGCACGAGGCGTGCGTCGGATGCTCCTCCGATAGAGGATGCCGACAGATTGTCCGCCACCAACTCCGAGGTGGAGAGCGCCATGAATCACAGGCGCCGCCGGACAGTTCTTCGTGACGCATGTTTCTCCCAAGAGGCCTTGAATGCCTTCAATTCAGGAGATGCGCACCTCCGTGCCGCTCAAGATGGTCTAGCCAGAGCCACAGAGCAGTATGTAAAGGACATACGGGTGAGGAAATTTGACAGTTATATATGCCAGTAGCCCCCGAGACTTAAAATAGTTAGAATAACTGATTTAAGGATCATTTGTTATGCAGGATCTTACAAAAAAGAGTACCCGACTGTCCCAGGAGCTTGAAGAATGCAAGGCCCAACTTGAGGCCGCACTAGCCGCTACAGGGGGAGCCACAGAGACCCCCTCTGGTAATATATGCTTCAAAAGATAAATAGTTTATCAAGTGCGGCGGTGTGTAAATCGACAAAAATATTGCAGATGGCGCCGGACTAGATCCGGACAAGCAACAGCTCTTGCGCCAGCTAAAGGTCAAGGCGAGAGCGTGCTTACGAGGGTGCGGCAGGAGAAAATAACCTCCAAGATGCCAACACCAAACTGGGTGAGGAACTAAAGGATGTTCGTGCCCGGTTGTCCGACTCAGAAGGAGAATCGACGGCAACCGTCGGCATTTTCAGTAAGTGCTTGAGGGAACTTGTAAGGAGTTCGGCGAGGAAGGCGACTAACTTAAACATGTATGTAGGTTTGCTCATAGGTCGTCCTGAGGAGGAGATGCCCAGTTCTTCGGGTGATCTTCTTCTCGAACTGCGTCATTACCGAACGAAGTTCGGCAGGTGATGAAAAGGCGTCGGCCAGGCCTTGTGGCCATCTATCTCCCTGCCCGAAGGCATTGGGGAGCTGGTAGAGCGGCTTCGAGGAGCACGGCGGCGCTTCCTACTATGAAAGATATCGGCCTGCCGTCAAGGCGCCAGGGAGGCCTGGGCCATGGTAAAGACGCGGTACACGAAGGCTGACCCAAACGACATGGCCGAGGTCGGACCTGTGGAGCCTGATGGGAAGGAGATCCCTGTAAGCTTAGTGTACGACCAAGTAGAATTGGCCGCCAAGTATTCCCAACAAGATTGTAAATTAGATAGCCTATTAGATGGCATTGAGGAGGAATACAATAAGTCGAGTTGACTATGTAATTAAATATGACATGAAAAATGTCTTCTAGCCGGATTGTAGATCGTTTGTCATAGCGGACCTTTTCGCTTCGACCTCAGGACCCAATAGTCCGAAGTGCGTCCGAATACCTTCGTGGTTATATAAGAACCGGGGCATGCGTGGAGACAAGGCGTAGGGGTCATTATTGTTGTATCAGACAAGTGCGCAACTAGTTATGTTATATTACATGGATATAAGAAACATCTTCCAGGAAGAACAGTTCCGTTAAGGGTTCCTTTCGCTGGGAGGCATGCCCTAAAGTGCATGTCCAAACTGCTAAGAAAGCAGAAAAAATCATCTGGGGGCAGATGGATAAATAGTTAAAAATCATCTTTCAGTTCACCGACCGAATATTCCCTTAAGAATGCTAGCTTTCGGCTTCACCCAGTCTGAGGTACACATCCGGCTGACCCAGCAGTAACAATCGCAGAGGTGCTCCCTTTACCACCTAGCCGAACAATCGGGAATGTAGGGGTAAGCACAGGAGCCGAGCAACCCAGCTTGGCCAAAACTTAAGTCATATCGATGCATATAATGGTGAATAAAAAGGTACATGCGGAAGTTTGGCGCATGTGTTGGGCATGAAGCCCGTATAAATAAGCTTCATTAAAGAAGCCCCGGAGTATAATGAGCGGACATCGCGTCAAGTATGTGCGAACAAAGTGCAAACGAGCCTCTAAAGGCTTGAAGAAGAAGGAGGAGGAAGGAGAGAAATAAAAGACAACAAAAATAGAAAATGTGGACGGAGGAAGGAGATGAACTTGGAGTCCGACGCTTAGGCGTAGAATCTTCGTAGACGAGCTGCGTTCCATGGGTTTGGCTCGAGTCGGTTATCCGATGCGTTTCGCAGACAGTATGCTCCGCCGGTCAGGACCTGGTCGATGATGAAGGGACCTTCCCATTTGGGCTTGAGTTTGTCCTTTTTCTTGTCCGGCAGGCGTCGAACTAGTTCGCCAGTGTTATAAGCTTTGGCCCGTACTTCCCTGCTTTGATATCTTCGAGCCTGCTGTTGATAGAATGCGGAACGAGCTTTTGCCACGTCGCGCTCCTCCTCCAATGCGTCCAAACTGTCCTGCCGATCGAGCTCGGCTTCTCTTTCTTTATACATGCGCACGCGAGGTGAGTCATGAATTATGTCGCAGGGCAGGACTGCCTCTACACCGTACACCATAAAAAATGGTGTGAATCCGGTAGTACGATTCGACGTGGTCCGCAGCCCCCAGAGTATGGAGTCGAGCTCCTCAACCCAGTGCGTGTTAGATTCCTTGAGGGACCGCACTAGTCTGGGTTTAATGCCGCTCATGATTAGACCGTTTGCTCATTCGACTTGACTGTTGGTTTGAGGGTGATAGACTGAGGCGTAATCGAGCTTGATGCCCATGTTTTTGCACCATAATTTGACCTCATCGGCCGTGAAGTTGGTACCGTTATCAGTGATGATACTTGTGGGGACACCGTAACGGTGAACTACCCCGATATGAAGTCTATCACCGTCCGGATTCGCCGTTTTAACGGGTTTGGCCTCTATCCATTTGGTGAATTTATCCACCATGACCAATAGGTATTTTTGCTTGTGGGTTCCCCCTTAAGGGGTCCAACCATGTCAAGCCCTGCACCGCTGACGGCCAGGTGATGGGTATAGTTTTGAGGGCGGTGGGTGGCATGTGGCTTTGGTTAGCAAAAAGCTGGCAACCGACGCATCGTTGGACTAAATCCTCAAGATCTGCCCGGGCCGTTGGCCAATAAAATCCTGTACGGAAGGCCTGCCTACAAGGGCCCGGGCTGCGGCGTGGTGCCCACCCAGTCCGGCATGAATTTCAGCCAGGAGGTTTCGCCCTTCCTCTTCGGAGATAAACCTTTGAAGGTCTCCTGTTGTGCTTTTCTTATAAAGCCTCCCTCATGGACTTTATAGGCTTTAGATCGCCGTACTATGCAGCGAGCCTCATTTTGGTCTTTGGGGAGTTCCTGCCTAGTTAGGTAGGCTAGGAATGGCTCCGTCCACGGGGCGATAACCGCCATTATTTCGTGGGCGGAGGGTGTTATCTCGGTGGCAGAGCCTCCGATTGTGTCAGAGTGTTCGGCGTCAGGCAGTGTGGTTGGGTCCGGATTGTTATTTCCGGACTCCCCTTCCCATAGCACGGATGGCTTGAACAACCGTTCCAGGAAGATGTTGGGCGGGACGACATCGCGTTTTGCACTGATGCGTGCCAATATGTTCGCCGCCTGGTTGTTATCCCGGGCTATATGATGAAATTCGAGCCCTTCGAACTGTGCTGACATTTTTAGGACCGCATTGCGGTACGCTGCCATTTTCGGATCTTTGGCATCAAAGTCTCCGTTTATTTGAGATATCGCGAGGTTCGAATCCCCGCGCACCTCTAGGCGTTTAATGCCCATGGAGACTGCCATCCGGAGGCCGTGCAGAAGGGCCTCGTATTCGGCTGCGTTGTGTCCTGCTGTAGCTTCGATAATTTGATCAATTCGAGGGAGGGGGAAGGGATCCTTTGGGCAAGCCTTATTAAGGTCTTTGAAATCAACACATAGGCGCCAGGATTTGTCCTTCTTTGGTACCATCACCTGGTTTGCTAGCCAGTCCGGATGTTTTATATCTCTGATGAATCTGGCTTCCAAAATTTTGGCTAGCTCCTCTCCCATGGCCTGTCTCTTGGGTTCGGAAAAGCGCCGAAGAGCCTGTTTGACTGGCTTGAATCCTTTTAGGATATTTAGGCTGTGCTCGGCCAGCTGACGTGGGATTCCTGGCATGTCTGAAGGGTGCCGAGCAAAGATGTCCTAGTTTTCTCGTAGAAATTCTCGTAGTCTTGGCGTCTACATCGGGGTTTAATTGTGCCCCAATGGAGGCCGTCTTTGCAGGGTCCGTTGGGTGGACTTGGAATTTGACTATGTCATCCGCTGGTTTAAAAGAGGTGGACTTGGATCTTTTATCAAGTATCACATCGTCCCTGTTCACCATGGAGTGCATCGCACTGAGTTCCTCGGCCGCTAGGGCTTCGGATAGTGCCTCGAGGGCTAGTGCGGCTGTCTTATTTTCGGCCCGGAGTGCTATGTTCGGATCACTAGGGAGAGTGATGATTCCATTAGGTCCGGGCATTTTAAGCTTCATGTACCCATAATGGGGTATAGCTTGAAAAATTGTGAATGCCTCTCGCCCTAATAAAGCTTGATATCCGCTGCTGAACGGGGCCACTTGAAATGTGACCTCCTCGGACCTGTAATTGTCCAATGAGCCGAACACTACGTCCCAAAGTGTGATTTTTCCTCAGGCAGCATGCCTCCCGGCTAGGGATTATTCCTCTAAAGGTTGTGCTGCTTCGCTCAATGCGGTTCCGATCTATTTTCATTTTTCGGAGGGTTTCCTCATAGATGAGGTTTAGTCCGCTGCCGCCATCCATGAGTAACTTAGTAAGGCGAAAGCCGTCCACTATTGGACTGAGGACCAATGCGGCTGGTGCTCGGGCTGTTTGGAATTTGGGTTCGTCATTGGTATTAAAGGTAATAGCCGTGTCACTCCATGGATTTATTGTTGCTACTTGGTAGACTTCGGCAAGGTTGCAGAGTGTTCGTTTCTGCATGTTATTTGATGCGAAAGTCTCGAAGACTGTTAACACCGTACTGGTGCTGCTGGGCTGGGATTCTGAAGCTAGAAGCTCTTCGCCACTTTTGGCCACCTGCCGTAGTATCCAACATGCTCGAAGGCTATGAGTTGGAGTGGCGCCCTCTGTGCTATGAATTTTGCAGGGTCTGTTTAGCCAACCCTCCAGTACGGTTCCGTACCCTTTAGGGGGTTTTGGTTTTTTGGTGTTTAACCCAGGTGCTTGGTAATGATGCACCCTTTTATTTCAGACTAGGGATGTATTCGGGGCCGGATTATCCCAAAATTTACTTTCGGTTTTCCAGGCACTCTCCATCACACAGTACTTTTGTACTATGGTCACCAAGTCAGCAAAGCGTGTAATTTCAGGATGACTTATGGCGTTTAGGATTCCCTTGTCTGTGCAATTATTGCAGAAAAGTGGGATTACGTCCTCCTCTCGGCAGTCCTTTATCCTGTCCATAACCAGGAGGAATCTGGCCCAGTAATGATGTACTGTTTCAGCGGGCTCTGGCCGAATTCGAGAGAGATCGCTAATGTTTGGGTTGGAGGGTGGAACTAGATCCGGAACCCCGTCCAATTTAAGACTCAGGGGCCGAGAAGTTTCCGAACTCAGAAATTTGGAATTTTGAATGCTATCCAATGAATCCAACCCGCTGCCTGACTTTAAGTTCAGGGCTTGATCGACACCCGTCCCTCTGCGGGAATCCGGCATGGAGGGATCGGGAATCCGAACGTAGCTAGTCCTTAAGATAGAAGAAGAATCGCCGTATTGCTCCTCTATCACAGCAACATGATGGGTAGCCTGGGGAGAGTTGATCTCTCTCAGATCGGTTTTAGGCCCGATCCGGTCGTAGTCTGTGGCGACTCCCAGGGCGGCGATGCGATCCAAGAGCTCGTTTACGGAGGAGAGCTCGATCGGATCCAACTGTTCGGCGAGTTCCGAATTAACGTGAAGATTGGTTTTGATGACTCGAGAGGTCATCGTCGGCGCGGTGGCCGAATTGGTGGTCATAAGAAAACCACCTAGCCGAAGAGTCTGACCAGTGGCCAAGGCTCCTTTGGCGATAGTATCGTCTTTAAAGACGGGATGAGACATCCTTCCTGACGGCGACGGCACAGAGGAACTCTCAATGAAAGCACCAATGTCAGTGTCAAAACTGGCGGATCTCGGGTAGTGGGTCCCGAGCGTATGCGTGTAGGCCGATGGTAACAGGAGACAAGGGACACGATGTTTTTACCTGTGTTCGGGCCCTCTCGGTGGAGGTAATACCCTACTCCTGCTTGATTAATATTGATGATATGGGTAGTACAAGAGTAGATCTACCACGAGATCAAGGAGGCTAAACCATAGAAGCTAGCGGTATGATTGTATCGTCAAAACCTGCTTATGGTATGATTGTTGTTTGTCCTACGGACTAAAACCCTCCGATTTATATAGACACCGGATAGGTTAGGGTTACACAGAGTCGGTTACAATGGTAGGAGATCTACATATCCGTATCGCCAAGCTTGCCTTCCACGCCAAGGAAAGTCCATCCGGACACATGACGAAGTCTTCAATCTTGTATCTTCATAGTCCAGGAGTCCGGCCAACGGTGATAGTTCGGCTATCCGGACACCCCCTAATCCGGGACTCCCTCAATCGGCTCAAAGCCTCATTTGCAATGGTTTTATCTTTGCCTTTGCTTGAATTCAGTTTTTCTTTTGATAAACATTTCTTTGTTGCGTTTTCAAACCGACATTGTTAATCCGGTTCAACTGTCAATTACAAATTGACGGAACACGGTCAAATTTTAATCCGGAGACTATCTTCCGGTCTGATTTTCTGTTACCATCATATTATGGAGTAAACCGGTGTTTATTATAACCCGGAGCGGTTTACATTGTAAACTGGCCTTATATTAACAGGAGATGTTTTCTCCAAAGTTTGGGATTTCAACCCCGCTTCAAGATTGGCCAGCCAACATCATGCCTAACGGTGGCAGGGCCTTTTAAGCTTCTTAACTGCAGAAAATAGTTTGGAAACATATGATTCAAACAGGCATCAGTTGAAGATAAATATGCACGAAGGCATATCAAGACCGATGGTCTAAACCGCCTCCGGTTCACGCTTGGTTTGACTACAAGTCATCGATATTCTATATGGTTAATCCGGTGTTTATCACAAACCCGCATGCGGTTTTATCATAAACCGACACAATATGAAAGGAATTATTATTACTCAAGATTGGGGTTATCACTCTTACTACAAAAAGTTGGTAAACCAACGATGTGATTCAATGTCACAGGTATGATATATTTCATATTTGATTATTCTTAAGTGCAGCCTTGGTTATAAACCCGTCTTATATGTTGGGCATTATGACCCGTCCGGCGGTAAACCGCCAGGACACTTTAAACTTGTTGTATGCAGAAACAGGTTGAATAAAGAATGATTATAAATCACTGGCGTTTACTAACCCGGCCTGGCATTCGGTTATAAGTCGCCAGTATGATGATAAATTATCCGGTGTTTATTAAACCGGCCTGGCTTTAAGACGATAAGTCGCCAAGATGATGATAAATTATCCGGTGTTTATTAAACTGCCTGGCTTTAAAGACGATAAGTCGCCAGTATATGATGAGAAATTATCTGGTGTTTATTAAACCGGCCTGGCTTTAAGACGATAAGTCGCCAGTATATGATGAGAAATTATCCGGTGTTTGTTAACCCTTCCTGGCTTTGGACTATAAGTCGCCAGTATATATTTGGATTGCGCCATTGGAATCATGCGCTTATAAATCATTGGGTTATATTATTCAAATAGCCAAACTTGGCTGAATTTTCATTATGATATTGAATGAATAAGGTTTTCATACCGGATTATATTATCTTGAATAGCCAACATGGTTGGATTTTTATTATGGTTATTAATAACCAGTATTATTGAGGTTTTCAAAGTCGCTTTAGCGCAATGGCTATTTTTTATCAGAGGATATGATTTATTCTACAATGGAAGGAATAGTCCCGAGTCGCTGCAGGCTTACAACCCGGCATTTGGGGGCTACATTATTCAAATTGAGGTTATATGCAAGTCTCATGTCGCTGCAAGCATGCACCATGACACTTGGGGGCTAATGCAAAGTCATTTTTTGCTCATCTTATTGAAGACCCGACTCATCATATCATAATGAGCCGGCCCTTGGGGGCTACCAATTTCTCTGTCAAACGTTCAAGGTATACAAGCCTTAATCCATTATATTAAAGGGTTCATTGCTCGGTTGGTAAAACACAAAGCTCTTAACCTTGTGGACGTGGGTTCAAGCCCTACGATGGAAGCTACATTATAAGGTGTTATTTTCATTGAAGTGTATATCAATTCCCGGTTCAGTATTATCTTACTAAGCCAGCCCTTGGGGGCTACACATCACTGCTCAAGTCTACATGATTATATTTACAAAGTCACTGCTCATTATTGCATAATGACCTGGCCCTTGGGGGCTACACTGGTTGAAGTTTTTTGAGCATCAGGCAATTACAAGTCCCAGGTTGCTGCAAGCATGACAACCCGACACTTGGGGGCTACATAATATGGAGTGTTCAGTTTTTATTCATGACTGGGATGAACAACATGGATTTCTTCAAAAGTGGTAGTATTCATATTGAAGCAAGTCTTAAACCATCACTTTGTTCTGCTCAAGACTTGGGGGCTACGGTGTAATATGCATATAAGGAGAAATATTTTCAAATGCTCAGTTTTGAGCAAACCAGATTGACCCGGCATCACCAATTAATCATTACGACCCTGTGGCTGCAACCCGGCATCATCAACAATCATGAACCGGCGTTGGCAACAGTCATGACCCGGAATTATCAGTTTTTATAACCCGACAATGGTGGTTATCATAAACTGACAAGTTCTACATCTTAAGGATGATCCAGATTTTCTAGAAGGTGGAAATGACAAAGACTTAAGGATGATCAGGAGCCGGTTTACAAGAATTTTTAACCCGGAGCACAACCTGTCAAATTTGTTCTTGGGTTTATTTTACAGGATCAGTTTAACATGGATAAATCCAAATTAAACTGGGGGCTAATGTCGGGGATATACCCCGTGGCGTAAACCGGCCGGAAGTATAACCCGGCCGGACTGGACGACTCACTGGTAACCCGCCCGGAGCTTGGCGGTTCACGGGCTACCCGCCCGGTCTTTGCAGTTCATTAGTAACCCGGCGGGCGGGTTAGAGGAGCGACAAGACCCGGTTGCCCAACTGGCGGTTCACGAAGGCCGGTTCATACTATGGTGGGCCGGTTTAAGAGGAAAGGCATGACGAATATTTCCCTTACAAGGAATCAAGACCCGGACTTGTATCCGGCTTGTAGTAGAAGATAGGATAGTCCTAGTCCTACTAGGACTCCACATGTAACCCGTCCCTCTAACTTATATAAGGAGGGGCAGGGCTCCCCAAGGGGAGAGACAAGAAAACAATAATCTCTAGGGCTAGACACAATCAGAGGAGAGCCGGTTTACGGCGACTCCCTCGTGATTATAATGAGATCTAGCCTCAAACAGCATGTAGGGTTGTTACCGGATGATGTTTCCCGGGGCCCGAAGCTGTCTAAATCCTTGTCTTGTGTTGCGTCTCTCGATTCCGCTCAACCCCTCCCAAGCTACCACATAGATGCGTTGGCCTCGCGACTAAGTCCTCACACTAGGACATCTGACGTGTTAATTCCACGACACCTTTCATCGATCAAATGCTAGAAAGATTATCCAAACATACACATTTTTTCTTTCTAGATGGTTATTCTGGTTTCTCTCAAATACCTGTGTCAGCTGATGATCAATCAAAGACCACTTTTACTTGCCCTTTCGGTACTTTTGCTTATAGACGTATGCCTTTTGGTTTATGTAATGCACCTGCTACCTTTCAAAGATGCATGATGGCTATATTCTCAGACTTTTGTGAAAAGATTTGTGAGGTTTTCATGGACGATTTCTCCGTCTATGGATCCTCTTTGATGATTGCTTGAGCAACCTTGATCGAGTTTTGCAGAGATGTGAAGAAACTAATCTTGTCTTGAATTGGGAAAAGTGCCACTTTATGGTTAATGAAGGTATTGTCTTGGGGCATAAAGTTTCTGAAAGAGGTATTGAAGTTGACAAAGCCAAGGTTGATGCTATTGAAAAGATGCCATGTCCCAAGGATATTAAAGGTATAAGAAGTTTCCTTGGTCACGCCGGTTTTTATAGGAGGTTCATTAAGGACTTCTAAAAAATTTCTCGGCCTCTGACTAATTTATTACAAAAAGATATACCATTTGTCTTTGATGATGATTGTGTAGAAGCATTTGAAATAGTTAAGAAAGCATTAGTCTCTGCACCTATTGTTCAGCCACCTGATTGGAATTTACCCTTTGAAATTATATGTGATGCCAGTGATTATGCTGTAGGTGCTGTTCTAGGGCAAAGAGTTGATAAGAAATTAAATGTTATTCAATATGCTAGTAAAAATCTAGACAATGCTCAGAGAAATTATGCTACTATTGAAAAAGAATTCTTAGCAGTTGTATTTGCTTGTGATAAGTTCAGACCTTATATTGTTGATTCTAAAGTAACTATTCACACGGATCATGCTTCTATTAAATATATCTTATGGAAAAGAAAGATGCTAAACCTAGACTTATTAGATGGGTTCTCCTGCTACAAGAATTTGATTTGCATATTATTGATTGAAAGGGAGCTGAGAACCCGTTGCTGCATAACTTGTCTAGGTTAGAAAATGTTCTTGATGACCCACTACCTATTGATGATAGCTTTCTCGATGAGCAATTAAATGTCATAAATACTACTCGTACTGCTCCATGGTATGCTGATTATGCTAATTACATCGTTGCTAAATTCATACCACCTAGTTTCACATACCAACAAAAGAAAAAGTTTTTCTATGATTTGAGACATTACTTCTGGGATGACCCACATCTTTATAAAGAAGGAGTAGATGGTGTTATTAGACGTTGTGTACCTGAGCATGAACAGGAACAGATCCTACGCAAGTGTCACTCCGAGGCTTATGGAGGACACCACGCTGGAGACAGAACTGCACATAAGGTATTGCAATCCGGTTTTTATTGGCCTACTCTCTTCAAGGATGCCCGTAAGTTTGTTTTATCTTGTGATGAATGTCAAAGAATTGGTAATATTAGTAGACGTCAAGAAATGCCTATGAATTATTCACTTGTTATTGAACCGTTTGATGTTTGGGGCTTTGATTATATGGGACCTTTTCCTGCCTCTAATGGATACACACATATTTTAGTTGCTGTTGATTACGTTACTAAGTGGGTAGAAGCTATTCCAACTAGTAGTGCTGATCATAACACTTCTATTAAAATGCTTAAAGAAGTTATTTTTCCGAGGTTTGGAGTCCCTAGATATCTAATGACTGATGGTGGTTCACATTTTATTCATGGTGCTTTCCGAAAAATGCTTGCTAAGTATGATGTTAATCATAAATTGCATCTCTTTATAACCCATAGTCTAGTTGTCAAGTAGAATTGAGCAATTGAGAGCTCAAATTAATTTTGCAAAAGACTCTTAATAGATCTAGAAAGAATTGGTCCAAGAAACTTGAGGATGCATTATGGGCCTATAGAACTGCATATAAAAATCCTATGGGTATATCTCCATATAAAATGGTTTATGGAAAAGCATGTCACTTACCTCTCGAACTAGAACATAAGGCTTATTGGGCTATTAAAGAGCTCAATTATGATTTCAAACTTGCCGCTGAGAAGAGGTTATTTGACATTACCTCACTTGATGAATGGAGAACACAAGCCTATGAAAATGCCAAATTGTTTAAAGAAAAAGTTAAAAGATGCATGACAAAAGGATACAAAAGCGCGAGTTTAATGTAGGTGATTATGTATTGCTATACAACTCCCGTTTAAGATTTTTTTGCAGGAAAACTTCTCTCTAAATGGGAAGGTCCTTCCATTATCGAGGAGGTCTATCGTTCCGGCGCCATAAAAATCAACAACTTCGAAGGCACAAATCCGAAGGTGGTGAACGGTCAAAGAATCAAACATTATATCTCAGGTAATCCCATAAATGTTGAAACCAATGTTATTGAAACCGTAACCCCGGAGGAATACATAAGGGACACTTTCCGGAACATTTCAGACTCCAAAAAGGAATAGGTATGTGGTACGGTAAGTAAACCGACTCCAAAACAGTTCTAAAGGCAATTTTTCTCCGTTTTGGAATATTTAGAAAAATAGAAAAATAAGAAGCAGTCCAGGAAGGACACGAGGTCTCCACGAGGGTGGACGGCGCGCCCTACCCCCTGGGCGTGCCCCCTATCTTGTGGGCACCTCATGTGCTCTCCGGACTCCGTTTTCTTGCACGATACGTATTTTGGTCGGTAAAAATTCATTATATAATCTCTCGAAGGTTGTGACTCCTGTATCACGCAGTTGTCCTCTGTTCTTGTTTCGAGCTGTTTTCTGTCAGGGTTGTCAAGGCCAGGCATCATGTCGTCCCCCTCCTCCAACAATGGTGACAACGATGCTTGGCTAATTAAGATAGAGCTGAAGAGGGAAGAACCCATGGAGATCAACAAGGATGAAGGGATCAAGAAGGCCACGGAGGACCAAGTTTCGGCAACAGAAGACATCCTTCAACTTGATCACAATCTTCTTACCCCAACTGAGATCGAAGCTTTCAATATGATTGAGCTAGCTCGTATACAAAACAAGTATCTCACACGTGAAAATATTTTGTTGAAGGAGCATATTGTTGCACTCAAGGGCACTATCCGCAAGCTGGAGGATCTCTTACGCTCGATGTGCGACTACCCATCATCACCACAATCCCTTCACCAACAAAGGAGACATAATCACATGGGTATGGGCACTCCCCTTGGCAACTGCCAAGCTTGGGGGAGGTGCCCCGGTATCGTATCACCACCACTTCTCTATCTTTACCGTTTTCTTAGTTCGATCCTTTTAGTAGTATCTTGATCTAGTAGAATAAAGTTTTGGCATGATCTAGTTTTGAGTTTTGCTTTATGATCTCTCTATGTAATCGAGTCCGTGAGCTATATAATAAAGATTAGTGTTGAGTCAACGGCTTGATTATTTTTCCATGATCTTGAGTGAATAAAGGAAAAGAGAAAAGAATAAAAAGAAATAAAAAGAGATCATATTGATCTTATGGAGAGTAATGACTTCACATAGAAAGAGTATGATGATTAAAAGTTGTTGAGAGTTGACAAACATAGCTTTGGTCATCGTTGCAATTAATAGGAAGTAATAAAGAAAGAGAGGTTTCACATATAAATATACTATCTTGGACATCTTTTATGATTGGGAGCACTCATTAAAATATGACATGATAAAGAGTTGATGTTGGACAAGGAAGACAACGTAATGGGTTATGTTTTCTTATATCTGAGATAAAGTATATTGTCATGGATCATCCAACATGTTGAGCTTGCCTTTCCCCCTCATGCTAGCCAAATTCTTTGCACCAAGTAGAGATACTACTTGTGCTTCCAAATACCCTTAAACCAGTTTTGCCATGAGAGTCCACCATATCTACCTATGGATTAAGTAAGATCCTCCAAGTAAGTTGTCATCGGTGCAAGCAATAAAAATTGCTCTCTAAATATGTATGATTGATTGGTGTGGAGGAAATAAGCTTTATACGATCTTGTGATGTGGAAGAAATAAAAGCGACAGACTGCATAATAAAGGTTCATATCACAAGTGGCAATATAAAGTGACGTTCTTTCACATTAAGATTTTGTGCATACAACCTTGAAAGCGCATAGCAACCTCTGCTTCCCTCTGCGAAGGGCCTATTTGTTACTATTATCTTCTACCTTATGCAAGAGTCATGGTGATCTTCACCTTTCCTTTTTTACATTTTATCCTTTGGCAAGCATGTGGTGTTGGAAAGATCACTGATATATATATATATATATATATATATATATATATATATATATATATATATATATATATATATATATATATATCTAATTGGATATGGGTTAGCATGAATTATTATTATTGACATTACCCTTGAGGTAAAAGGTTGGGAGGCGAAACTATAAGCCCCTATCTTTCTCTGTGTCCGATTAAAACTCCGTAACCACAAGTATTGCGTGAGTGTTAGCAACTATGAAAGACTAAATGATAGTTGAGTATGTGGACTTGCTAGAAAGCTCTGACATAGATTCTTTCTGATGTTATGATGAATTGCAATTGCCTCAATGACTGAGATTATAGTTTATTAGTTCTTGATAAAGTTTTTGATTCATACTTTGCATTGTGAATAGATTATTACTTGAGGATAAGAAATCATATGACAATATCCATATATGTTGCTGTTATGAGAATAATCATGATGCCCTCATGTCCGTATTTTATTTTATCGACACCTCTACCTCTAAACATGTGGAGGAGTTGATACGTCCATTTTGCATCATGCTTTTATATCGAAATTTATTGCATTATGGGCTGTTATTACACATTATGTCACAATACTTATGTCTATTCTCTCTTATTTTACAAGGTTTACATAAGGAGGGAGAATGCGGCAGCTGAAATTCAAATTTGGAAAAGGAGCAAATATTAGAGACCTATTCTGCACAACTCCAAAAGTCCTGAAACTCCACGAAAGTTATTTTTGGAAATAATAAAAAATACTAGAAGAAGAATCTACGTCAGGGGGGCCTCCACCTGTCCACGAGGGTGGGGGCGCGCCCTACCCCCCTGGGCGCGCCCCCTGCCTCGTGGGCCCCCTGTTGGCTCTCCGATGCCCATCTTCTGGTATATGAAGTCTTTCGTCCGAAGAAAAATCATAAGCAAGCTTTCGGGACGAGACTCCGCCGCCACGAGGCGGAACCTTGGCGGAACCAATCTAGGGCTCTGGCAGAGCTGTTCTGCCGGGGACACTTCCCTCCGGGAGGGGGAAATCATCGCCATCGTCATCACCAACTCTCCTCTCATTGGGAGAGGGCAATGTCCATCACATCTTCACCAGCACCATCTCCTCTCAAACCCTAGTTCATCTCTTGTATCCAATTCTTGTCTCTAAGTCCAGGATTGGTACCCGTAGGTTGCTAGTAGTGTCGATTACTCCTTGTAGTTGATGCTAGTTGATTTATTTGGTGGAAGATCATATGTTCAGATCCTTTATGCATATTAATACCCCTCTGATTATGAACATGAATATGCTTTGTGAGTAGTTACGTTTGTTCCTCGTGACATGGGAAAAGTCTTGCTATTAGTAGTCATGTGAATTTGGTATTCGTTCGATATTTTGATGAGATATATGTTGTCTATCCTCTAGTGGTGTTATGTGAACGTCGACTACATAACACTTCACCATTATTTGGGCCTAGAGGAAGGCATTGGGAAGTAATAAGTAGATGATGGGTTGTTAGAGTGACAGAAGCTTAAAGTTTATGCGTTGCTTCGTAAGGGGCTGATTTGGATCCATATGTTTCATGCTATGGTTAGTTTTACCTTAATACTTTTGTTGTAGTTGCAGATACTTGCAATAGAGGTTAATCATAAGTGGGATGCTTGTCCAAGTAAGGGCAGCACCCAAGCACCGGTCCACCCACATATCAAATTATCAAAGTACCGAACGCGAATCATATGAACGTGATGAAAACTAGCTTGACGATAATTCCCATGTGTCCTCGGGAGCGCTTTTCTCTATATAAGAGTTTGTCCAGGCTTGTCCTTTGCTACAAAAAGGATGGGGCCACCTTGCTGCACTTTATTTACTTTTGTTACTTGTTGTTCGTTACCAATTATCTTATCACAAAACTATCTGTTACCTATAATTTCAGTGCTTGCAGAGAATACCTTGCTAAAAACCGCTTATCATTTCCTTCTGCTCCTCGTTGGGTTCGACACTCTTACTTATCGAAAGGACTACGATAGATCCCCTATACTTGTGGGTCATCATCAGGCCACCTATTCTGCACAACTCCAAATGAGCTGAAACTTCACGGAGATTTTTTATGGATTATTTGAGAAATACTGGAGCCAATAAACACGAGAGGGGGCCACCAGGTGGGCACAACCCACCTGGGCGCGCCAGGCCCCCAGACGCGCTTTGGTGGGTTGTGGCCTCCTCGGCCCACCTCCGGTGCCCATCTTTTGGTATATAAGTCATTTTGACCTAGAAAAAATAAAGAGAAGACTTTCGGGACGGATGGCCGCCGTCTCGAGGCGGAACTTGGGCAGGAGCACTTTTGCCCTCTGGCGGAGCGATTCTACCGGGGGAACTTCCCTCCCGGAGGGGGAAATCATCATCATCATCACCAACAACTCTCCCATCTTGGGGAGGGCAATCTCCATCAACATCTTCACCAGCACCATCTCATCTCAAACCCTAGTTCATCTCTTGTATTCAATCTTGTTACCAGAACTATAGATTGTCGCTAGGCGGTGACTAGTAGTGTTGATTACATCTTGTAGTTGATTACTATATGGTTTATTTGATGGAAGATTATATGTTTAGATCCATTATGCATATTAATACCCATCTGATCATGAGCATGTTGATTATTTGTGAGTAGTTACTTTTGTTCTTGAGGTCACGGGAGAAATCATGTTGCAAGTAATCATGTGAACTTGATATGTGTTCGATATTTTGATAGTATGTATGTTGTGATTCCCTTAGTGGTGTCATGTGAACGTCGACTACATGACACTTCACCATATTTGGGCCTAAGGGAATGCATTGTGGAGTAGTAAATAGATGGTGGGTTGCGAGAGTGACAGAAACTTAAACCCCAGTTTATGCACTATTCCGTAAGGGACCGATTGGATCCTAGAGTTTAATGCTATGGTTAGAATTTATTCTTAATACTTTTCTCGTAGTTGTGGATGCTTGCGGGAGGGTTAATCATAAGTAGGAGGTTTGTTCAAGTAAGAACAACATCTAAGCACCGGTCCACCCACATATCAAATTATCAAAGTAGCGAACACAAATCAAACCAACATGATGAAAGTGACTAGATGAAATTCCCGTGTACCCTCAAGAACACTTTGCTTATCATAAGAGACCATTTTGGCCTGGTGGCTGGTGCTGGTGTTCGGCCACCAGTAGTCTCCGCGAGGTGCGCTGGCTGTGGTGGTTTCCATGCGCTTCTTCATCGACATGTTGTCTGTCATTGGTGGTCTTGCTGGCTCCGGTGCAACTGGATGTGCGGTTGAGGTGTGTTGGGAGCTTGGAATGAGAACCCTGTCACGGCCTTGGGCCTGTGACCAGTGATGTCGACGTTTGCGGACGCCGTTGACCTTCTTGGGGCATCACTGAATTTTTGCCTCACCCCTCCTTGGGCCAGGCCACCGTGGTAGCTCCGGAGGAAACCCTTGATCCTGTGTGGTCGGATGATGACGGGCGCTTACGCTGCATTCTCTTGAGGGATTTGTCTTTGGAGCTTGACATTGGCAAGAGGGACCATTCGAAGGTGTTGGTGTTGGCGCCAGGGCTTCTATGGCAGCGGAGTCCTCATTGTCGGGTGATAAAGATGAGCAACATGATATACACCAGATCCATGGTCCAAGAGAGAATAGGTGGATAAACGCAAGCAATCATGCCACTGGACGGCGTCCTTCATGATGAACCAGGGCCAATCACATCACACGGGGGTTGGGGGTGATTGGTGACCCTAGCAGGCAGGGAAGCCTGAAGGAAAGGGCTGGAGACTAACAAGTGGTGGGGGACTCCACCATAACAAGATGTCGCAGGATGGGCCAACGATGGGACGAACATGAGAAATGAGGGGGCTAATCTAATTACGACCATAGTTTAAAAAATCTGACTGCAGCGATCGAACCAGAAAAAACCGGAACCAGTTATCCCACCTGTTTTTAAGCACGACAGGGCGACCTGCAACTAGACCAATGAGAACCTGTAGACCGAGCGGTTTCTTCATGGAACCGGCTAATAAACCGGACAGTCGAACTAGTGTGGAGAACGATGGGACGGACATGGGATATGAGGGGGCTAATATAATTACAACATAGTTTAAAAACGGGACCAGACCGACGCTTGAGCCAGGAAAAAACCTGAATCGGCTACCCTGCCAGTTTTTAAGCACAAAAGACCGACCCGCAACTAGACCAGTGAGAACCTGTCAGCCCGGGCGGTTTTCTCATGGAACCGGCTAAAAAACCGGGCCGTCAAACTAGTGTGGAGAGAAATTCAAAAAAAAATTTGGTGCATGTAGTGGGATTCGATCCCAAGTCATGGGCGTTGCTGATAAGCACCTCAACTACCCTCCTTTGTTGTCTAATAGGAAACCACTTCTATTTGATCCTATTTTAGTTTTATATTAGCATATATTATGGGAAAAACTTACCTTCTGCCGGCCGATCTCGCGCCCACGTCCGCCGACTCCGTGTCCTTTGGATCGTCTTTTGATCCAACGGCCGATAGCACCCCGCACCCACGCACACGAGTCTGCAGCTCATCTGCTGTTTCAGAAACGATTTCTGCAACTAAGAGTGTGTTTCAAAGCTCTGTGGTGGTTAGATCCAGCAGCGGAGAGGCAGAGCACGGTGCAGCTGGGACAAAGGCAGCGGCTGGGTGGTCAATGGCGGCTAGGCGACCGCGACAGACCAGCCACGCTGGACGACGATGACACGATCTGAGGTCGCTGACGGCTGCACAAGCAATAGGTGGGCATCCTTTCCCCGCTAGATCCACACATTTTCCCCCAATCCTGTAGGGGCGAAATTAAGGGAGGGATGCGGTGGTGGCCGGTGGTGGTGGTGCCCCGTCGCGTTGGTGTGCTCCCCTGTAGCGACGTGCTTCTGCAAAAACAAGGGCAATGGTGCTACTGCTCTGTTGTGATTGGCAGCGGCGTGCTCGACGCAGGCAACGACGACGGTGTTTCTGCACACTTTTTTCATTTGCAAAATTTTCTGCAACATTACCTATGTTGCAAAAGTTCTTCCACAACATCACCGTTGTTCCAAAAGAAAGAAAGAAGGAAAAAAAAATATTCTGCAACACGACCTATGTCGCATAAAAAAATTCCGCAACACGACCTATGTTGTAAAAAAAATCCGCAACACAACCTATGTTGCAAAAAAAAAAAAATCCGCAACACAACCTCTATGAAAATGTTTTTTTCTGGAACAAGGTCTTTGTTGCAAAGGTAGAACAACATGTTTAGCGACTAGATTGTGTTAAATCTAACGCCTTGCGAGGCGGAGGATTTTTTAAAAAGATCCGCTGGCCGACACGTAACATTATTTGATGGTAAAAATACCCAAGAATCGAACTGGTGAACTGGCGGTCCGATCAGTAGGAATCTAAACCGAAGGTGTTGCCGTTCCGTTGACTACAATCTACTCCCTCCGTCCCTATCGTAAAATACGCTCTTATATTATGTGACCGAGGGAGTAGTTCTTAGGGCACCGAAAGGAATCTGGTAATCGTAGGAAGCTAATTCAACTTAAAAAGTTAAGTTTATGCTTAAACTTGGTCGATCCAAAAGAGATTTAGTAAATACTTTCAGCAACTCCAACATGGCGACCTATTTTGTTGGTCCATGTCTGTTTAGGTCAGCGCGGACAGAAACACCGGCCTAACGCGCCAACCTATTCCCAAGCCGTCCGCTTCGCGTCCGCGCCGACCCATTTTCGGCCCAAAATTGCGCCTGAAATGCGTCGGCGCGGAGGCGGCGCACGTCCCCTCGGTGTCCGTTACGGTCCCACGTGGCGGCCACCCAACTACCGCCCATCATCTAATTTATGACGACCACCGACACCGGGTCCACTAGTCAGCCAGTGCCCAGTGGAAGCCCATTTACTTAGAGCAACTTCAACGGGGCGAACCATTTCGTCCACCCATGTCCGTTTGGGTCAGCGCGGACAAAAACACCGGCCCAACACATCGACCCATTCCCAAAAGCCGTCCTCTTCACGTCCGCGCCGACCCATTTCCAGCCCAAAATTGCGCCTGAAATGCGTCGGCGCGGGCGCGTCGCGCGTCTCCTTGGTGTTCGTCGCGGTCCCACTTGGCGGCCACCCAAGTATCACCCGTCGTCTAATTTATGATGACCATCGATACCGGGCCCACTAGTCAGCCAGTGGAAGCGTCCTTTTTTAACCCACGTGTGCGGTGGGGGGCGGCCTCATCCACTTCCGTCCACATCTGGCCCCGCCACCCCATTCGTGCTTCCTCGCCGGCGACAGCCCAAACCCTAGAAATGGGCCTCTTCGGCAGCAGCTCCCGCAGCGGCAAGGGCAAGCTGACCCCCGACGCCTCATTCTCCTGTGCTCCTCCTCCCCCTCCTCCGTCGCCGGCACGTGACCGGTCAGGTCGGCGGCGTCTGCACATCCCGCGGCACCAAGCGCGGTGACACTGGGAGTACAGGTAGCCGCTGCCTTACCCCGACGTGACATTGCCGCACCACTGGCACCTCGATCCGCAACGGATCCCGGTGCCGGCGGTTCCGTGGACACAACGCGCTCATGACGAGGAGGTGCGCAAGCGCCGGGCGCAGTTCACGCCGGCGCAACGATGGATGCCTGAGTACGCCGCCGACTCTCACAACTGGGAGGCCTGGTTTTCCCTCGAACACGAGAAGCAGCGGCGGCTAGGCGTCGACGCCAACCCGCAGTTTCCACCGCCGCCTCCGCGGGTAGAGCCAGAGGAAATGGAGGCGGAGGTGGAGTACCAAGCCGCCCTCGAGGAGGCCCTGCATCACGCGGTGGGGGCTAGCCGGCTCGAGGAGGACGTGCATTGGGATGGGCTGGAGCAAGCCCTTGCCTTGTCGGCGGCGGGGGACTCCGTCCACACCCCGCTCTTCGTCCCGCCACCGCCGCCGCCCATCGTCGAGCCCAAGCCAGATCCGGAGCCGACGCGGAAGCACTCCCCGCCTCCACCCACTTGGCCAGAGGAGGCCTACACGTGGACCGACGAGTACCGCGAGTGGGTGAGCGCGCCTCCGGTCCACTACGCTGCGACGCCGGAGGAGGAGGCGACCCACCTTGAGCGCTGGAAGGCGCACTGGCTTGCCCAGGAGGAGGCCGACGGCGAGCCGCAGATGCTGTGGGAGCAGCAGCTGCGCCACGACGCAGAGGCGCTGCAGCTTGAGGTGGAGGAGGAGGAGCGCGCCTGACGAGCCGCAATGCCGGCGCCCCAGCAGACGCTGGAGGAGGCTGCCCTTGCAGTGTACAAACGACGTTCGGGTAGGCTGGCCCTACTCCCGTCTTCATCGACCTAACCGGTGGTGATGGCGACGTCAAGGGCAAGGGCAAGGCGGACGACGTCTAGGACAGTGTGCGGACGGCGCAGACTTTTTTTAAGTTTTTAATTAATGTTTAATTAGGTTTAAGTGGACTTTGGCCGGTGGTTGACCGGCCGCTTTAATGTTTAATTATGTTTATTTCTGTGACCTGTTTTTTTCCTACTAGGGTAGATTTTGGTCCGCCTCTCGTTGGGTGGTCAAGCCGACCCATTTAAAAATACGGACGTGCACGTCCACCTAACCGACTTAAATGAACGAAAAACGGATAAAACGTGCTTCCGTTTGGGTCGTCGCGTGAGAGTTGCTCTTATATTGTTAGTTTTTCATAAAACTCCTAGGTGTTTTGTCGGGAATGCCCCTACCGAACGTCCCAAATCACACGTCGAACCACTGCAGCCCCTCCCGCCCTTCGTAAATCAGACCACAAGGGCTACCTGGCTGTGTCCCTGATACACGGGGCCGAGAAAAGAAGCAGCGGAGGAGGGCCTCACGCGGTCAAAGCCGGCAGCGAGTGAGGGCGGTGTCACTGGTGTGAGCAGGACACAGTGAGCGGCAATGAACGGACTGGATCGAAACTAGCACCTGATCGAACGGCCACCATTGGAATGACCGTGAGAACCCCTCTCAGGTTCAGGAAGCTTCCAGCGGTTTCTTTCTCGCCCTGGACTACTTTCCCCTCTCTTTTCCCCCAGATCAGCTCCAGAGCTCTCTCGGCGACCGGCGACCGGCGACCGGCGCACCTCTTCTCGCCGGTACTTCTCCCCTTCCGGCGCAGCTCTTCGACGGATCACCTAGCTCGCCACATCGGCGGTAAGATTCCTGTTTCTTCTTCTCCGCCCCCCTTCTCTCCCATCTTCTTCTTCTTCTTCTAAAGTTCTAATCCTCTCTCCCCTTCTTTTTTTTCTCTCGAAGGCAGATGGAAGATCCCGGCGCCGGCGGTGACATTTGGGCGGTCCTTGGACGCGCTCTGTTCATGTTGGTGACTTCCCTTTCCCCGATCGCAGCGTCGTACGGCGTGTTCTTGCTGCGCAACAAGCTCAGGCGGCCGAAGCAGAAGAAGGTGAAGGAGGAGCAGGATCTGCGGCGGCACCAGCTTTTCCGGCGCGAGCAGGAGCTCCGGGCACAAGTGGCCGGCCTGCAGGCCGCCCTTGCCCGGAAGCACGATCTTGCCGTTGCCGGTAAGTGACGGAGGCACACTTGCTATGCGCTTTTAGTTCTTCGTTGGTGCTTGGTGTGCCCGTGTGATCTTCAACTGTGCCCATCTGACGATTAATCCTGTGCCCTAGGAGTAGGAAGCGATGCCCCTTGCTTGTTTAGAAGCATCTGATGCCTGTCACCAACTTGATCTAGTTTTATTAGTACTAGTAAGTTGCACGTGCTTTGCACGTAACAAAGATATTATCAATCGATGTAGCTCTGAAATGTGCTTTTATAGGGAAGAAAACACAATCCAAGGTAAAACCAAAAGCAAATATGAATTGAAAATTGCAATAATTATCCGCAACTACCATGGCATTTTTTTTAACATTCTAGAAAACAAATAGTATGTGGAGCTATTGTATTTTTGTAATACTCCAACAATATATTTTGGATTGGGTGTGACTCAATTCGGGTGGGACCCATCCAGCTTCCTTCATGTCAGGCGAAATGTCCTAATAAATGCGATGGCCTAGCAGCATGACACAATCAGGGTGTGATTGAATGACACTGGAGTGCGTCGCGTTGGTCGACATTTTTTTCCGATCGCGTTCAGGAGTGGATTCTATGTCTATGGGGTTCAGACTCCAAGAGGAGCTTGTATGGATATGGCGTTCAGATCACCTATACACCAATTATCAACATCTACCGCCTGGTCGGCGGTCGCGTTTGGTCATTGTTGCTACAACATTCACTCCATACGTTTAGGGTACATTTTTATGGGCTAAAATTGAAGACATGCATTATTCACAGTAAGTCTGTTCTTTATATTCCTAACAAAATAAATTTTTTTGAGGCAATTCTAACAAAATACTTTTTTTAGGCAATCCTAACAAAATACTTAACTGTGAGCATTATCACCCGTACAAATTTATTCGTGCGAAAGCCTAGTTTTTTTTGGAGTAAGGCACGGAAGCCCATTTATACTACGTGTATGGGCTCAATCGGGGTGCAGGCTGCACTGGCCCAGTCAATATCTTGTTTAGTACGTTATCTCTTCTCTAATCTTCTACATACTTCCTCACTGTTTTAGGCTCCGTTAAGATCCAAATGGACCAGTCTTCTCCAGCGTCCTAGAACTCTGTCTCTCACCCCGTCCCCATGGGCCCGTAGTTGTTTTCCCTTGCGCTTCGGCCACCACGGCACAAGGCTCCATGGGAGCACGCAGCTCTTGGTCCCCGTCATGTGCTCCCGTTGCTTGTTGGAGCTATTCCGTTGCTTGTTGGAGACTAAACGGAGGAATGGATCCATTTGTTAATGTTTTGAATGGAGCTCGCTTGATGAACTCCCATTCTGATCATGTTCTTAATCTCTCCCCATTCCCCTTTAACACCTTCTGCTTCTTCTAAATGATGATCCGTGTTTGTCAAACTTGCCGTTCAATTCTTGTCAGCTCCATTTGGTTGATGGTTTTTATCTCTCATTTTTAGCTGCAATTGGTGAGGATCTAGCAAGCTTGCTAGATTGTTATATACAGGGAAGCATAGAAGATTGTTATATACAGGGAAGCGTAGAAGATTGTTATATACAGTTCCATTTGGAGTGTATGTTGGTGTCCTTGTTTGGTGGCCATGAAAAGGAGGTTCTAGAGAAATGGAGAAGAGATTCCCACCTCTCACACTCAGGACGTTACTGTCCATACACGTGGGGAAATCCTGCACAACCAATGAGATGATCTAACAGCCAATAACGCTTGGATTTGCCACTTCTCAGCCGTCGGATGCTGCAGATCGAATGGCTATTATTCAAACTTATTCATACACTATATAGAGGTATAGATGTAGTTTGAACTAGCCTGTGTCAAGTTTTATTAGTATGTACTACGTAGTAGTTTGAACCATCCTCAGTGGAGAAGGCACCTGTGTGGGCTAGATGTAGTTTGAACTAGCCTGTGTCAAGTTTTATTAGTATGTACTACGTAGTAGTTTGAACCATCCTCAGTGGAGAAGGCACCTGTGTGGGCTAGGGCTTGTGTTTCAGTCTTTATGCCCGACTAGAAACCAGGAATGACCTATTCCAAAAAATACTGGAGAATGGGCTTGTGTTTCAGTCTTTATGCCCGACTCCAGCCTGTGTTTCAGTAATGCACACCACTATTTGTTATGACCAAGCTGCAGAGCATCTGCATTACCAAACGGCGATTTAACATCAAGGCAAATGGAATGCACTAGATAAACACAGATCGAATATGTTTTAAACACACAGGCACGTGTCTATGATTACAGCTTGACATCCATGGGAACACTGGTGCAAAAAGAGAAGGCATGCGTGAGTCCCAGAGCAAGTGCCTGAATAAACAAGATGAGCACTTGGCTCACAAGAGGAGCGGTAGGGGGTGCAGCCTGAACATTTTCTTGCACACCCGGAGGAGTAACACTAGCTAGATCACTTGTCGAAAAAGATAACTTTGTGCCACATGCACATCTACCAGTTGAGCTTCAGTTGGCATTGTGCTTTGAACTGATACACTGGATCTGCGTTCAACAAGCACACTGGCAACAAACCAGTTTTTGCACCAGCAGTAATGGGTTGACCTTGCAACATGGCTTCTTGAAGAGCTGCAAGCCTTTCCCTCTCTTTAGTTTCAGCAACCATCTGCACTTTGGGTTCAGTTCTTTTGCAGGAAGTTGCACTGAACTGGCATCCAAGCAACCAATCTGAACAGACCACACTGAGCAAAGCAAACACCTGTGAAATTATATGAAAAACGGCGATTTAAGATTAAGGCAAATGGAATGCACTACATAAACACAGAATGAATAAGCTTTAAACACTCGGGCACATGTCTATAATCACAGCCTGACATCCATGGTGGAATTACATCCACTTCCACATCATCATCAAGGATGGAAGCTAATTAGAATCCCCACTGGCTGAATTGCCACAATCCGGGCATGGCATGAGCAGCAAGATCTCATTGGCCGCAGAGGAAGACAGGCTAGGCTCTAGATCAACGAAGTAGTCACTAGGGCGAGACGGTAAGGAGCGCCGCCCTGTGTGGGCTAGGGCTGGCCGGTGGAGGAGGAGATGAAGGTAGGAGGCGGATGATAGGTGCCTGATCAACAAAATCAAGCATACTGCCTATAGCTCAGGAACCCGTGGCCGTCTCAAATTCTCAATACAGTTCCTGAGCATTTTAGCGGATAAGAATTGAGTTCTTAGTGAAAAGATCGATCCATTCTCATGTGTTCTTATTTTGTGATTACTTTTTATAGCAAACAAAAATTAGCAACAAGCCGGTACTGCTTTGATCCAAGATTAATTCGGAGTTGTGCCAGCATTGTGTTTCCTGCGATCCACATTTATATGTGCAACTAAATCCTTTAACGAAGCACAAACACGAAATGGAGAACTCTACTACTTTGAAGGGTGGGTTTTCAGTCAATTAGGTAGTGAGATCAATGTTAATTCTAGATATCATCTAGACAGAATGGATTGTGTTGAGGGTCATATATTTGAGTGACGTCGTGAAATCTTCTTATTCATGTAGATCTAACAATCGAGCAGCTGGCGACGTTACCGATTGTTGCTTAATTATCTCGATGGTCACCATCATGACCGTGATGTTTCTAGTTTTGTTAATCCCACTCTGTGCTTGTCTTCTAACTCTTCTAACTCAGCATACAGTCAAGTTAAACACTGCAGCTGTAGTGTATCACGAACAAGGTAGGTCGAGTCCATCAATGTGCACCTATAAACCATGCAAAAGCACTGATGACATCGTGTTTCCCGGGAGCACATGTTAAATACTGCAGCAATGGTACCCGGACGCCTGCCCACAAATGTACTACGAGGTCATCTATGTTACAGTGGGTTCGTCTTCCATAAATGAAGTGGTTAGCTCTGTGACTCTTTCGTTAGAGTCAGCTTAACTTAGTGCCCTTTAGCTGGCGCAATTCCTTCAATTCATCCTAATTGATTACGTACTTCCAAGTATCAAATCTTTACTTCTTTTCAGAAATATAACATGCAGTAGCAGCAATGAAAGTTAAGTGTTTGTAGTAGCAGATAAATTAACATGATGTGCAGCACATGTACCTCATGTAACTACCTAGCTCTATAAAAAGAAGTTTCAGAGGAGCAAGCACCTATGGACGAGCTTTCTTTGATTTCTGATCTCCCCGGATCCCATTCTTGCCTTCCATGCTGAGCTCACTCTCTTTGAGGTATTTCCACATGTTTCAGCTAATTAGGCCTGGGAGGCAACGGGAAATTAAGGTACACGATGAATTTCTGTGCTGTTGGTTTCATCACTTATCCACGTGTACCTAGCCCTATCCTTCTAGTAAATCTATGGATGCACCGCATACAGCTTATGCAACACCCGAGGGAGATTGGAGGGATTTTGGATCCTAGGGGATTTAATTCCCCTCGATCCCCTTCAAATCTACCTCAACCGAACAAGCCCTTAGGCAAGAATGGTCATGTGCTAGCTTAATTGGGCTTGGGAGACACCAGGAATCTATAACATTGCGGGTATATAAGAAAGATACCTCCTTTGATTCCACGACGACAGGAATAAGTGGAACATTTATTTGGAGAACTGTAGCTGATTGATCTTCTAGTATCAAGCACAAACGGTAGCTATGTCGGGTTTACAACAGAGTTCCATCTTTACCTAGTCAGCGTCTTAAGTTGAGTTCTGTTGTCTTCATTGAGAAAGATATGCCTGGTCACTAATCAAGCGTCCTGCGAATAGCTCAGAGACCCGTGCCCATCTCAAATTCTGGTTTGTCCCTAGCGTTTTTCGTCCGCGAATTCGCCTTTCTGCCGTATGTCGACCTCTTTGACATGGACGCTGACGAGTTCCGGTCTTCCCTATTGGAGATCTATACGGATTGACGCATGTCTCCCCTGGATATCCTGATAGACAATTTTCTGGTCACACACGATCAGATTACCAGCCATCACAGTCTTATGAGGGCATGGCATTTTTTCGAAAAGGGGGACTCCCCGGCCTCTGCATTAGAACGATGCATACGGCTATCTTATTAAATCAAATATCTTCCCGTGGACCCAGCTGTCAGCCTCTCGACGTACAGTCCATGTCCGATGGAAGTCGTTCCTTGACCACGTTGACCACGTCGCGCCGAGAGCACCAGGGCGGTGGACGACGGCGAGGCCTAGGAAGGGGACGACGCGGAGCCGGGGAAGACGCAGCAGTGGAAGCCCGCGCGGAGAGGAGTACGAGGGTTCACTGGTTCGGCTGCGGTGTGAGGCCGCCGTCGCCGCAGAATAACAGGGGGTGTGGGTGAGTAGAGGGATGGCCTGGCCAGCGGTGGGAGTAGTATGGGGCGGTGAGGCCTCTCCGGCAGCACAGCCTGCCACGGGAGGCAGGAGCAGGCGGCACGACCGGCGCTGCTTTGGGCGGCTGGACCAAGAAGACCAGAGGTTGAAGAAGCACTACGGCCGTTGGATAGACATCGTACGATCACTGAAGATAGAATCGTTTATATTGACTAAGTTGACAAAGCCCTTGGTACGCTCCAACTTAGTAGGCCCACAGGTCAGCCTCCGAAACGGTGCGCCCCAGATGTCAGGGGGAGGAATAATTTTTTGGGTGGCCGAAGCTAAGAATATCCGAGATTGAAGAAGAAGCACGACATCCGTTGGATGGACATCCAACGGCCACTGCTGCTAGAACCGTGTTCACTATAATAAGTTGACAAAGCCTTGCATACGCGTCAACTTATTTTTTAGGGACGCACACTTAGTAGGCCCACAAGTGTGTGGCAGAGAACTTATAGCCCATTTGTGTTTTGTAAGAATGTACAACCCATTTTTGAATTCTAATGGAATTTACAACGGCTCATTTACAGTTTGTTAAAAGTACAACCGATTTTCTAGCTAGGACAACGATTAATAATTCCAACCAACTATTGAAGACAAAATTTAATAAAATTTCCTACATTTTGATGGGATCCGAAATATTTTTATCACGAAATTTCTAGTCAGATTAAATATAAATTTGTATTACATAAAAATCCAACGAAACATTGCGCGCGCAACAATGAAAATTTAAGATTTTCAAAATCCATAAATAATATTTTATAAACTAATTTCGTGTTTGGTGCATTTTTTTATAGTTACTGCCCAGTTTTTATAATTACATCTCATTTATTATTTTTAAAGCCCATTTTCCTGTTAAGCCTAATGCATCCCTCCTAGGAAAGATTTGCAGCCCAGCGGGGCGGAGAATAACAAGTTGACCTTGCCTGGGTATTCCTCAAAAAGACGTATAGCTGGGCTAGCCATTTTCATCTTGAAAAAAGTAGTATCTGGGCTGGATATCTGGCCTGGGCTAGACGGGCCACAGCCTGCCCAGTTAATACCCTGCTCTCCTCTGAACAACAACGAAATCATCGCCAAGAAAAACTCTGCAGTGCTCACGCCTCAAAAACACAAATACTGCTCGAGCTGCTTGGTCCCAGCTGTCGGCCGCACCTTGTGCAATTCTCTCGTTTATATTGACTACATAGGTTGACAATGGTGTGGGACTGTGATGTCAGGAAACCAGGAGAAAGCAAAAAAAATATAGTTGTACATAATAAGGAGGCACTTGCGTACTTACGGCTATGGCCCTAGTGGGTCCCTAGTGTCATTCAGTCAAAATAAAGTCATCTGAATCCTCATGTTCATTGACCATGTTAACAATGCTCGGCGCCACGGCGAGCGCAACAACTCGAAGGACAACGGAGAGGGCCTCGCGGGCCCTACGGAGGTCTGATATAGCGCCCGCTGCTCATTCAGGAAGCCAGGATCATCGGACACCTATGAGCACCTTCGAGAAACTGAGACGACATGAAATGGTAAGGCCGCGCTTGGGAGCTCTGGTTTATTTCAAACCTGTATTAACATACAAGTGTAATTTACTCGTCATCGGAAGGCCCGAGGTCTGTAAGTAAAACCGGCGGGTTACGCGTAATTTGAGAGACGAGTGTATATTTTACGAGCACTGCTATATGGACGACATTACCAGACGATACATGCACGATGTGCGTATCATGCCATCCATGGGCAAGGTGGAAACAGCAGCTAACGGCTGGATTAGCAATCGTCCGAGTGTCGTTCAGCGTTTTTATCGTGTGTGAAGTACTTCCGATATTTTACTAGTCAAAATCGACCAACCAAGCGCCTTCGCCCGAGACCATCTGCTTTAATTTACAAGCGTCAGTTTTACAAGCGGTTTTGGTTGGAAAACGATGATCCAATCACGGCCTAATATCATGAGTTGGTCGGAAGATCATATGGTTTCACGTCTAACCTACCCGACATGTTGTATAGGCTATGAATGAGGGCATGTTTGGTTCCAAATAAGTCACCAACTTATAAGTCGAAAAGTGAAAAAGTGACTTATTTTGCCAAACAGACCCGACTTATAAGTCACCTCAACTTATAAGTCATAAGTTGCTCCACCCCAACTTAAAACTTATAAGTCATCCCCTTTTGCGTGGGTGATGTTGATTGATGTGGGAAGGTGTGTCAGGTGACTTATAAGTCAGGTGACAACCAAGCAGGCGTGACTTATAAGTCACTGGATTTAAGTCACCTGACTTATAAGTCAGGTGACTTATTGGAACCAAACAAGCTCTGAAACATCAGACGATGAACTTCTTACGCACGGAAACAAGAGAAGAGGATGATCTTCTTAACAAGCAAATCACTGGCATTAGATCGACATGCAAAACAATACGAAGCATTATTCTCAGGAGGCACGGTGAACAGCTCGTGATGCCGCATGCCACAACATTCCAGGCTCAACTTTGCAATCAAACACAAGGCCTGGCATTACATAGACAATATTCAGAACAAACTCTTAACACAGGAATATCTCAGCAGAGTAACTATTTACTTCTAAACTGAACACATGAATAGGAAAAAACACTCGACGCTGCTCACAGCAAGGGCGTCCCACTCAAAAATATCAAATGCATGTCTTCTGGCTAACATTAATGAGCAAATTTTGACAAGGTTTTCCAATTCCAATATATTAAACTAACGTCTTCTTGCTAACATCAATGATTAAACTTTGACTAGATTTTACCATTGAATATATGTTATGTCTATGTTCGAGGTGTACTTTAGCTTCTTGGTAACATCATTGATTAAAATTTGACATGCTTTTCACATTCAAAATATGTAGTGCCTATGATCGTGGAGTCCTGTCGCTTCTTGTACTTGTTTGGGCACTTTTTGCCCATGGCGCTCCACGTGTTGTTAAATTGCCAATGGTCTCTGCAGACTAGTCATGTCACCGGTGTCTAATATTTATGGCACCGGCTGTATAATGGAGGGATTCGTGCCAAACTAAGAAAAGGTGAAATTGGCACCTCTTTTGGCCTACATATGGAAGGCCTAATACTCAGAAAGCTTCTCGGTCATTCCTTCGTAATGTAGCGCAAACAAGGATCGCTTCTTTACGCAAAGTGGAACGACCAACTGGACCCAAAGAATGCAGTAGTTTGCCTTGGACACATTGGCTCCTTTTGTGCAGTTGAACTAAAATCAAAGTCGGAAAAACCGAGCTTTAATTGTGATATCCTCAAGCAACAAAAGGTATAAGGGAAACAATTACTGAGAAATAACGGTTGATGACTTGTACTCCTAGAAAAAAAACATCTACTGATCTACCTTATCTTAATGGGAAACAAAGTAGGAGAGTAGCAATTCTCAATCAGTGTGATTCATTAATATTAATTGAGACATTATCTTAACAATGCCTTGTTTCAACATGTATAAAAAACGAAAAAGCAGAAAAGTATCATTCCTAAAACATGCGACTGATTCATTTTAACAGAGACATTATCTTAACAATACCTTGGTTAAACATGTAGAAAGAACTACAAAGAAGGATAGTACCATTCCTAACAAGTGTTGCAGTTTTGAACTAAGATTCAGTAGTTAATTAATTCTGAGAGTGGCATTGCTTAATTTTACCAAATGACATTAGATTAATGAAAAGCATAAATAGTTCCAGGGGAGAGTGGGCGCAACAACAATATGTGCTTCCATCTACTTAGAAAGGGGGTGATGCAGAGTTTGTTGTAACAAAGCAACAAGCATCATGTCTGGGTTGGTCCCATTTTTGTTCACTACTTAATGGGAAAAGACAACAATACAATAGCTTCAATTCAACATTTATTTAAAATAGTACCAATACAAGTAGCACAACATCTCAAAGCACACTGCACAATCATGTGGAGGAAGGCCTGTACTGACCTTTCATGAGACCACCAGGATAAAATACGAATCTGCCAACACGAATACACTACAAAAAAATACACTTCCGTGATGATACATGTTTGTCACAGTAGGTCGCTTTTTTTGTCATGCATGTACATCCATGACTAATTTATGACAGAATCAAGATAGTCATACCTGTGCTGTCGTAGAAGTGTTCCATGACACTACCAAAATTATCATCACGGTAGTGTCCACTTCCATGACGATAAATCACGCGTCACAGAAGTGCTTTCGTCAAGGGTGACTGACATGTGGCATCCACCGTAACGGAACGCCGTTAAGCTATCGGGTCGGGTTTTGGATCCGATAACCCATTAACAGCCCCAACCAATGGGGATTTTCCACATGTAAAATCATCATTGGCTGGAGGAAACACGTGTCGGCTCACCGTTGGGACAGATGTCATCCACTCATTGGACAGAAGGCGCCTATGATACGTCGACACGTGGCACGGCCCAACAGAGGCCCATTCCTGTGAAAAGGCCGGCCCGTTTGACTTGGTCAAAAGGTGGCGTGCCGGCCCATGTAAAGCCTGTTAACGGCCTGTTCGCATATAGCCCATTTACAGCCCGCTAACCCCAGGCCCGTTACGCCTTATCCGAATTAGGCCCAGTAGCGTCATATGGGCCACCCAATATGATTCCAAATTGCTTACCTTCTCGCCCATGTATGGCCCATGACGCGTCTTTTGCCCATATGAGGCCCTATGTAACTCTTGGCCTATTAACGGCCCGTGGTGAAACCGCCCGCAATGAACGATGTATTACTTTACACCCATTAATGGCCCGTGGTGAAACCGCCCGTAATGAACAGTGTATCCCTTTATACCCATTAAGGGCCCGTTATTCCGCTAATGCTTTCCAACCCATGTTATCTTTCGCCTTCTCGTGAGCCCATTTATTCTTGGGCTCATTTCCAGCATTCGTTTACTTACGGCCCGTTACTGTCATTTTTTGCTTATGGGCCAAATTCGGCCCGTGGTTACAGTCGGCCCATTTGTGGTCCGTTAACACGTTGGGCCGTTTTCATAGCGTCATGAAATATGGCCTATTAACGATGGCCCGTTATGGTCGGCCCATGAACTGACGATTCTAACTCTAGCCCGTTTACGGCCATAATGCAGCCTGTTATAGGCCCATGTTTGGCCAATCGATCATACTGCCCGTATAAGGCCCATTGATGATACGGCCCGTAGAAGGCCCATTGTTTCTGCGGCCCGTAGAAGGCCCATTGTTTCTATGGCCCGTAGAAGGCCCACTTTTTATACGGCCCGTAGAAGGCCCACTGTTTCTACGGCCCGTAGGTCCAGTGTCACTACAGTAAATATTAGCCCATGGTTATTGTGGCCTAGTTTTAAAAAATAGGTTATTGTAGCCACTAGCAAACCGCAGAAAAAGAACTGCACTGACTACAAGCAAACAAATAAACAAGACAACAAGGAAATAAATAAGCAAGCAACTTACACTAGGCTATCACGGCTATTACACATATTACATACACTTTGGGCATCAAAGTTCGCCACCGGTGCAAATATAGGGAACACAAAGACATATAAACGCCAAGAAGAAACAAGTCCAGAACTGAAACCACTTCAGAAGAGCTCAAGAAACAATATCCTGGGTACCCATAATGTCGGCAAGATGCTTAGCAAGCTTATTAACTTTCTCTTGTTTGGCGCTTAAATCCTCCAGCACTTGTTGTTGCACCAGGAAGTATGCATCTGAATTCTGCAAGGACTTCCTCAGTCGTTCGGCTTCCTGTCGCATAACAACTGATTGATGTCTTTCAACTTGAAGTTGAGACTCAAGAAGCCGAACTGATTCGAGCAACGAAGTTCAAGAGCTGGTGCCAAGCGGTGGTAACCCGATGCTTTCGAACACTACATCAAGACAGACTTTGGGGTTGTCTCGGGTCCTCAATATAGTTTTTATCAGCTTTCTTGGAGACCAACAGGATGTCTCACTATCTTGAACCTTATGCATTACTTCCTTTACCATTGCATAACAGGTACTCTTCTCCAATATTTTATCCGCGTTCTAAAAGAGAAACAAACAAACACATCTCAGGTTTACAATGTAGTATATGAAACTCATTTTGGTAAACCAGTTCAGTAGTAAGGTGGACAGGATAACAACATGAAACAAACATATATCTATGTAGTATGGTCACTGTATGGTCTATATCATTCTAGTTTATGTTGCCAAATCAAGATAGATACAATTCGAATCATATCTATTTAAGACAAAGCAGCATAGACAGAATATAAGTGTGGGAAACTACACAACAATAACAACACTTGTAATGTGCATGGAATGAGAACATAACTGTTTATTCAATTGAAACTAAAATCAACATAGAGCAAGTTACAACAACAAACAGCCAAACACGTTGAAGAAACAGGTTTAAAACATACCTGCTATGCGCCATTGGAGTTTCAATTGCATCCTTCAAATTTGAAATTGGTTTGTATCAAGAATACAAGGATGCAAGAGAAAAGTAGTATGAACCATAGCTACGGAACCTGACACGAGAACAATTCTTCTTACGCTTTAAGCGTTGACTTGGGTTCGGAGTGGTGGTCCGCGTGATTTGGGCACTGCAGTTGCCTTACTAAGCTGCTCCGTGTTTGGGTGCTCTGTGGTGGAGACGGTGTCTTTGTGTCAACGGGAACCGGGTGTCTATCTACTAGGGTTGGGGTTAGAAGGGGTGTAGCTGGTTCTCTGTCCAACTGGGTAGGGGTACAATCTGCATGAGTGTGGGTTATGTGTGGTGGGGCTGATTCTTGGGCAAGTACAACCGTGGTTCTATCTGCATCGACAGGTAGCACGATCTTTTCTGAAGACCGTGTTTTTACTCCCACAGATACCGCCATCACTCCCTCCAATTGAAATGGCTGATAAACAAGAAAAGTAATTGAATGTACATACATTGTAAGATAGACAGGTGCAATGGATAGTAGGGAAGAAAACAGGGCATCAAATAATTCACATTTATGTTGTCTAAGCAAATGTAATAGCAGGACATAATTTCACATATATGATGGCTAATTAAACAGGATAGCATGACACAATTTCACATGTATGATGGCTAACTAAACAAGATAGAATGACATACTTCAAAATATGATGACTATGTAAACATGATGACATGATATAACTATACGATGTGTCTATTAAAGTGGTTGGCATGCCATAAATCACAAACATGCCGTCGATGGAAACATGATGGCATGATATAATTCACGGATAGAATGACATAATTTAAAATATGATGACTATGTAAACTGGATGAGATGATATAACTATATTATGTCTTTATAAAATGGGTTGGCATGCCATAATTCAGATACATGCTGTCTATGTAAACATCATGGCATGACATAATTCAAATATATGATTTATATACTAAGGAAGTGAGCAGAGGGCAATTGCATATATGATGTGTCAACTAAGGAGATGGCATTCAATATTGTGTATATGATGTAAAAACTAAGCATTGCAATACAACATATGCATTATATGAGTAATATAACCCTGCCAAGTTTGAGCATACACCTCGGGGATAATAGGACTGGTCATCCGCCTCAATCCTCCTCTCAAGAGCTATACGTAACTAGCAAGATATCTGCTTCAAAGGTAGCATTGTCTGCTCCGAAGACCTTGTTTTCACTCCAAATTTGTCCATCACCAATTCAAATGGCTGATGCACAGGAAGAGCAGTTGAATATACAAACATTGTCGACAAAAGCAATGAGAAATACAAAAAAAGGACGACATGATATAATTCACATATATGATGCTTGCCTAAACAGCATGGCATTGCATAATTCACATACATAATGCCTTGCAACAAGATAACATTGCATAATTCACATATATAATGTCTTGCAACAAGATGGCATTGCATAATTCACATATATGGTAATTAGACACTAAACAGTGGCATTCACACAAAGCATGTCTAAACTAAGTAAATGACATAGCAATGCAAGATACCATACGCACGATATGAGTAACATAACCTCGCCAAGTTAGGGCATGCACCTCGGGAAATATGACTGGTCATCTGTCTCTCAATCATCCTCCGAGGAGCTATCGGTAACCAAAGAAGACATGCGCTTCGTCCGATAGCATTGTCTGCTCAAGACCTTGTTTCCACTCCAGATTTTTCCATGACCGTGCCGAATGGCTGATGCACAGAAGAGTAATTGAATGTACTAAAATTGTTGACAAATTTAACACATAATAAAAAATGATGGCATGATATAATTCACATATAAGATGATGGCTAACTGTGGTGGCATTGCAAAATTCACATATATGATGCCCGCTAGACAAGATGGCATTGCATGATTCACATATACGATAAAGAAACTAAACAAATGGCATTGACGCAAAGCATGTCTAAACTAAGCAGATGACATCTTTAATGTATACAGTAAGCAATGCAAGGCACCATATGCATGATATTACCAACATCAGCATGCCAAGTTAGAGCGAAGACCTCATGGGGTAAATAGGAGTGGTCTTCTCCTTCTGAATCCCCCTCAGAACAGTTATCTTCCTCTTGATTACGATCTGAAATGGGTGGAGGGGGGCTGCCTTTGCGCCCACCATGGAACGATGTCTGCATGAAATTTTATTGCCACGCAAGGCTCGTCTCTTTTGCTCTACATGATCAGTTCCATTGTGTACAATAACTGGCATGCATAGGAGTAAAACATAGTGGGATTATGTAAGAATTGCATGCACAAATCCAGAGTGATGGTAGCAAACTGTGGATAGACCCAAAACCAATGATAGCAGGCAGATAATAGCTTTAGTTAAAAATACAGATAATTGCTCCTTTAATGTTTGTTTGCACCCAACATGAAACTCATAGTAGACACCGGAGATTAACCAGATAGTAGACAAATAGTACTGATTGTTGCCCCAATATGTACCCCACAACCATTTAAAAACTCAAGTTTCAGCATTAGTTTGGACCTGACTCGGAGTCTAATAGGTGAACACGACGATAATGTAGCATGTCATCATATTAAGCAACGATAACGTAAGCGGTATTACGGAAGAGTGCGACCTCTCTTGCGGACCCGTAGTCCTCAAGGTCATCTGCCGATTGATGATGGTAATGCAGTTGTCGAGTGGCCAAGGGAAGAAGATCCGAGGCGGCGAAGACAGTCTGGAGAGAGGATCCTCGCTGTGGTGAACTCTTCCGTCGTTGGAGCAGCTAAGCTGGGGTGGAACACAACAACAGCAGAGCAGGACAAACCACACAAGGTTTTCTTTGACACATATCTGTAATGTAAGTAATTGAGTAAGGGCTTGTTTGAATTTGAGGATTCTAACAATGCAGGGATAGGAAATAGACAGGAATAGGATAGGAATGCATGTGCAAAATAGAGAATTTAAAAACACAGGATTTCTGCTAATCTGGGTGTTTGATTCACAACAATTGGAAGATCACAGGATGCAAAAAGCATGGTGAGATTAAGTCAAACCACAAGAAAATGTACGGTTATAATGCTATTATGCTACTATCTCTTAGTCTTGTGCTTGATGAATAGGAATATGAAAAGGAGGAGAAGTGGAAATTAGAATTCCTACGGTTTTTCTTTCAAGGAGACACTAAAGGAACAAAGCCTACAGTTTTCCTTTGCTCCATTCCTTTGCACAAAATTCATGAAAAGTAGTACCATAGGAAAATTTCCAATTCCTATGTTTTTCATTCACTTTTCCTTTCAAGCACTGGTGATTCTAGTAGGCAGGCTTGAGCAAGGAAAATCCTACACTAAAAACTGTTTTTGTGCTACTTCTATTACTTTGGACCCAGGCCACTGCCATACTAGCTCAACTCCTGTGCCCATCGACAAATGCACAGCTCAAACGCTACAGAGATAAATAATTATGGCGTTCAAGAGAGTCCATCACGGATAGCTAATTTGCCTGGTACCTCACTGCTTGTCATGTAGTAGGATAAAATAATCGTATTTCCCGTTACTACGAGTGCTCAGTGGACAATATATATAACATGTAGAGTAAAAAAGAGATGCAACAAGTGTACAACCTCTTTGGAGAAGCCATGTTGATCTCAGCGTGATTGGGTTGGCCGGTGAGGATGCTCCGGCTGACTTTGCTGTCGGGGGAGGGGAAGAAGATCTTAGGCGTCTGGAGATGGAGCCCGAGGTACTGCTGCGCTGTGATGGAGGGTTTCGTCGTTGGAGCATCTCCGGTGAGTTGTACGATGCCGAGGCTGAAGCAGGACAAGAGAGACAACGAACAACGTTAACCTGAGTGGAATTCTAATAGGATCTCCAATACATGACGTAAAATACATAACCACAAAGTGCTAGATGTAAAATACATCAGCCGCTCATCTCTGAACTTAACTGTCGAAACAGAACTTAACTGTCGAAACTGAACTTAACTGTCGAAACTGAACCTAACTGTCGAAACTGAATTTTGCTGTCGAAACTGAACGCACTAGCAAGGTGAGGCTACACGTCGGTCGACTGACTTTTTCATCTCTGGTCAGTCTATTTTGCAGTTGCTGGATACGAAATCAAGGGCCCGCGATTCATCTTCAACCTCCACGCCCCTGAGCCGCCAGCCACCACCGGCCAAATAGCAGCCCCCCACCGCCCCGCCGGCCCCGAAAACACTCCCCACCGCTGGTCCGCCGCCCCGGCCATCCCTCTAGGCCCCCCTGCCGAGCTTTTTCTCCGGCGATCCCCACGCCACCGCCCCGCCAACGCTCCGCCACCGCCGGCGACCACCGCCCCCATCCTGAACCCTAAGATAGATAGTGGGGTACCTCTCCAACGAGCCCCCCTCCCCGCTGCGGCTGGTTCTTCCTTCACCCCGGTGAGCCCACCCCTTGAAAATCGACTAACCCAAAAGTCGATTCACCGATCAAGTGTAGCCAAATCGGAGCAGCATCACAAGCAAGAGCAAGAGCGAGAGCAGCAAATGAAAGCAAGAGCAATAGCAAGAGCATACCAGTGGGGACCGAGAGCAAGAGCAGAGCAGAAGCGCGAGCGAGAGCTAAAGCAGCAGCAGCTCCTACTGATGTGGACGTCGCCGCCGAGGGAGCGACGCCGTGGAGGAAGTGGCCGGCGACGCCGCCGTGGATGGAGCCGCGCCGTGTCGGCTCGGGACCGAGTGCCGGCAGCACCGTGAGATCGAATCAAGAAGAAAATGCGGCGATTAGTGTACAACCTCTTTGGTGGCGCCGATTAGGCCGCAGCTTCATCCGAGGAAATGGTGATGATGATGCTCTTCCGGTGGTGCAGGTGAAGACGGTGGTGTGGGAATGGAGGTGGCGCGAAAGACGAGTGGAACATCGGGGCAGCTCCTTGGAGGTGGAGGACGGGGTGGCTGAACCGGCGGGACGATGAGATCGACGACGGATCCTCATCCGGTACGGTGGATGAGGGACGTCGAGGTGTTGTTGTGAACGACGTCGTCGGGGAAGAGGCTCCGGATGGGTGGCGGACGGAGCAGGGTGTGGGGTTTCGTCGCGGGTTTTCGCGGCCTCGGTGTATGAATGGGTGGGCGGATGGGATGGCAGTGGGGAACCATGGCTTAGAGACGCGCTTGTCCGAAATGTGGGGTAAGTTACGAAAGTACCCCCCACCGATTTGAGGCGGTTCTTTCGGTTCAGGGGTACCACGGGCATTTCGCGTGTCGGGATTTCACAGGAGGTGGGAGTTTTCGTGCGCGTTGTAATTTCGGAATAGCAAGGCGCGGGTTGAGATGGAGGGAGTTGTCGGAGCACAATGAGACAAAGATATATCTTAAATATTTCAGGCTAACAAGGCGCGGGTTGAAGAGGCGGGAGTTTTGCAGTATGATAGACAGAGACGCTAGCTTCAATTTTCGGCATAACAAGGCGCGGCTTAAAATTTTGGAAGAACAAGCTTAACGTGTACCAAAAAAAAGACAATTTGCACCTCAATACGCACAACACACACACAAACACCATTTAGACTAGAGTAAGGTACACGTGCATTGCACACATGAGATTTGGCAACCAAACTATGAATAAATACCACATTATAGCATGCAAGCTTTGAGTCATATATGCATGATGTAGACGTTCGCTTAATTCGTATAGTTCATTTCATTCAAAATCATCTAGTTTTTATAAGAAAGCTAATCTATTTAAGATTCATGGAATTGTGCGTTGTAAGACATAAAGTAAAATCAAATATTGGCAAACCATGTAGAAAACTATTTGGGCAATTCTGATACGGAAGATTCTAGAACAAATAAGAAGTGCTTGTGTTTTGATGTTTGTGCATTATGCTTAAGTTCAACCATGGAGTCTTCTAGATTATACATGTGACGAAATCTGGAGGAATCTAGATGATATCCAACGGCCAACAGTGCTCAAATTTGCCATCTCTGGACCATCGGATTCGCCTCATCCAACGACCATCTTTCAAAGTTAAAGTTACCCGCACACAATATAAAAAAATATATAATATAATATATATATATATAGGGGTCTAGATATATATATGTGATGCTAAAGCCTGCCATCATCACCAATTAGAAAATTGTGTCCATGCACGGATGCGACGTGGGCAAATGATGTCTGCCATCGGTATCTCAAATTCAAATCAGTCTGACCTTGTTCAATGTGTATAAATTACAACGTGCTCGTTTCCAAACCACACCGCGCAGATCTCTGTTATATTCATGCATGCATGGGTTTCAAACATCAGGATCTCTTATTCAAATATTTGAATTCAACTTTACATTGATTATGACCTCACCTATTCGTTTACACCCACACAGTAGTCTTCTCTTTATAATTGTACCACTAACTTTCTCTAGTGCATGCATGCACACACACTACCAGTCGGCATTATAAATCGCACGCATGCAATCTTTTTCTTCAGGTTGGTCTCCCATGAAGGCACACACCCACACACATCCCCCTCTCCATCATATCGGGCATTCTTTATCTCTCACGCGTGCATGCGCAATGATCGATGTTCCTCTATGTATGTGTGTATATAGCTAGGTCTTTCATAGTTTTCCACACAAACCGATCAATCGATATATCCAGTGAGGTCTCCCCCTCTTTCCCACGTCCACGTCGATCAATCTATACCTCTCCCACGTCCACATAGATCAATCTATACCTCTCTATATAGGATTAACATAAATAGCTAATACACCCACATTAATTATATATTCAACGTCACCCTCTCATCATCCATGCCTTCCGCTTCATCTCTCAGACGCGCTCACAATGTCGAAGACAGGGGGCAGCAAGGGACCAGCCCCCCCCCAACAACACTATATATCCAGTCTAATAAGAATGTGATCATTAGACCATAGCTGCTAAAAAGGTTTAATTTCAAGACTTGACCCTCCTCGTAAAGGATTAGCAATGCTTGGCCCCTAGCTCATTTATTTTTCATGGCTCCGCCACTACGTGCAACAATAGCATGTGTTCGCCCCTCTCTCTAATATCGATCTCGCAATTGTGCATTCCTTCATAGTCTCCCTCCACTCGCCCCTCGCACCATCTTCTAGCCCCCACCGGATTTTGCCACATGTACAATCTAGCAGACTCCATGGTTGAACTTAAGCATAATGCACAAACCTCAAAACAACAAAGTGGTTCTCTTTTGTTCTAGAATCTTCCGTATCATAACTGCCCAAACTTTTTTTCTAGTTGAATTGCCATTATTTGTTTTTGCTTTATGCTTTACAACGCACAATTCCATGAATCATAAAATAGATTAAGGGCTTCTTTGATTCACAGGATTCTCAAAGGAATTTTGGAGGATTCTAATCATTAGGAAATTTTCCTATCTTGGTTGTTTGATTTGTAGGATTGTAAATCATAGGAATTTTTCCATATGATTCACTTGCACTAGATTTCATAGGAAACATCCCATCCACTCAAACCTCTTTGAAAGAATTCTGCCTTTTTTCTATGCACAATCAAACACTCGTACAATCCTCAGAGGATTCAAGACGACATTCCACTATAATCCCATGTTTTTCCTATTCACGCGTTCTTAGGTTTTTTATAAAAACTAATTTGATTTTGAATGAGATGAACTATAAGAATTAAACGAAGGGCTACATCACGCATATATGACTCAGAGCTTACATGCTATAGTGTGGTATTTATTCATAATTTGGTTGCAAAATCTGATGCGTGCAATGCACGTGTACATTACTAGTACTTCGAGTATGTGCAAAACACGTAAATTAGAATACCAATGGCACGCTACACAGTGTCTCTCTTACAGTTCATGAAGCCACGTGGCACATGTGGAGGCGTTGTCGCGACCTCCTTGCGTGGATTGATCACGATGACGTCACTAGTTCCAGAAGAATGTACTCGTCCTCCCTGAGCCATACTGGCGGTACATGCACGAAGCGAAGATGTGCACGCACGCCACGCACGCAGTCATTCCCTCCCACGCACATATGGGTACGCGGGCGGACGCAATTTTGTACCAAGATCCACCCCATGTGATAATTTGACGCGTGTAAAGTCGTTCACTTCATTGATGGTCAATTAATACAGCGCATGCAAATTGAGTGGACGTGAAGGCGGAAGAAAGACATTATTACTCCACTGCGCGCATGCGAGTAGTTAAATCGTGGGTTGCTAGTAGTACTTCCATTGGTCTCCTTCGTATTTTGTGCCAATTTTCGACAGTGTAGTACTTGAAATTTATGTTCCGCTAAACTCATCGGGAGCCGTTTCGGGCCTCGAAACCAAAACCATCAATTAATCTTTACCTTGTTCCCATCACATTCGAAAGCCAGCTCACACCTACTAGTACGTACCAAACCTGAACGTGTTCCCACTATGCAGGTATTAGTACTACTAGTGCTAGTACTTAGGTTATAAAAGGGGAACTACCTAACCGAAAATTACTCTACCTTTCCTCCTCATAAGTGCTTCTTCTTCGTCCGTTGTTGCCATGGCCGGTGAGCAGAGCTCTAGGTCGAGAACTACTCGTAACAAGGGAGCGGCAACCAAGGCTGCGGAAAAAAAGTGAGGGCTCGCCGCCACGCAGAGACCTCGAAAGATCTCTCACGAGCAGGCGATGGCTCCCAGGAGCGCACTAGCCGCGGAGGCGAACATGCCGAGCCGGCGGAGCTGGAGTCGTTATCCCTCTACGGCATACCCGATCAGCTCAATAAGCACCTCAATAAGCAGAAGGAGTTCATCCAAGGCTTGACGGAGTTGTCAAGGAGAGCCTCGACGACATGCCCGCCGAGCTCAATCAACAGGGGAGTTGATCGCCGCTTGGTGATGCTGTCAAGAAGAGCATTGCCTAGGAGAAGAAGGCGACCGATGAAATCCTGCGACTTCGTGGAGGACAAGGCGAAGCTCTGCCACGAGGTCGACTGTTGAAGGAGAAGAACGCCGGCCGGAAGAAGCTGCATGAGAATAGTAGTTCCTCGATGAAGATGTTGCAGGCCCTCTTCATGGAATGTATGAGGAGTTACGAAGCTCCGCCGAGCACCCGATCGCTGTCAATGTACGTCTGCGCCGTGGAATGATGATGAAGGCTCGCGTCGAGAAATCCCGTCATGGACAGAATGAAGAAGATGGCGGAGGAGACGCGCAAGGAGATGGAGGTCGTGGAGGCGATGAAGAAGCGATTGACTCCGCAGCGAATTAGATCATTTGGGGTGATAATCTTCCTTCTTATTTTGCTGTCATGTTTCATCTTTTGCTTGGTGTTTCGCCAAGACGTGTCACGTTCTCTGCAAGGCATGAATAGAACAATGGTTTTTGTTTTTTGAGGGAATGAATAGAACAATGCTAGTAACAATGAGATGACTAGCAAATTAGATCATTTTTTATCGCCATATGGCACTGGGCTGCCGTGTTTCGTGCTCCTCCGCCGCAGTACTACTCCAGTGGAAAACTTGAGTATACCGCATGGTTCTTTGCTCCTCCTCGATCAGGTCTTTGATCACAAGGCCCTGCCTTCCAGCAGTAATGAGCCGTCGAATCACAAAGGCCCTCGCCTCTCGTGAAACCGACCAAGCTAGATTGCCCCGCCCTCTAGCCTTTTAAAAAATGTATACTTTTGTACAGCAGTAGTATCGATGGATTGCGCCATGGAGCAAAACTTGAAATTAAAAAAAAGGTGGTACATATAGAGAGTGCTCATCGCCAAATTATGCATATAGTACTATTAAAAAGGCTAGTCACAATAATGGTGTCCAGCACAACCCACCCCTCAAATAAAACTAAGCACCCTAGAATTCTTTGACAAAACTAAGCATCCTGAAATTCTTTGACAACTAAGGCCCTATTTGGTACATAAGTCCTAGAAATTTTTTTAGTCCCAACTTATAAGTCCCAAGTCCCTAAAAAGTCCCTACCTATTTGGTTCCTGGGACTTATAAGTCCCTATAAGGCCATATTACAACTATAAGTCCCTATAAGACTCTCCTTTAGAGTCTTATTTCATAAGTTCCAAATGCCCACTTTAAGTCCCTATAAGTCCCTCCTGTTTGGTTTAGATGGGACTTATAGAGACTTTTTTAAGTCCCTAAACCAATAAGTCCCTGGAAACAAACACCCTCTAAACTGCTGGCTATATGATGTTGGCCATATATATTGTACGTATATAATGTGAATAAACGAGTGGTGGTACTATACCAACTAATAGATGAAATGTAAGAAATACTAGTATGTACTTACTAAAGAGTTAAAGTAACAAGAAGAAACATAACATAGTTCTCACTGGGGCTCAAAGACAACACACCCCACAAATTAAATTAAGCACACCTGAAATTAAACTTAGCAACTATTCCTGTAGACACTGCATTAGAACCACCATGAGCAACGACACAGCCAGCTTACTCGGAGTCCTAGACCACGTCCTCGACTTCGTCCTTGTCCCTCTTCCTCTTGGCCGATACTTCTTTGCTTGAACCGCCAACTTGGCTGTTGCTCTTCATCCAACCCTTGTAGATATTGAAACAAAGGTAGCCATCCATTGAAGCATAGTGGATGTGGTCCATATCTAGTACATTCCGCTGCCATGCATGACGATGAAACGTGTAATGAGGTTTCTCCAGTTTACCGTACGAAGGATGAACCATGGCTCCTGCCAGGGTCAGCATTGAAGGCTGACAAGAGGACACCAGCCGATTCTTTTGGAGGTCGAAGGTGTTGCCTACAACGAGGCCTATCCGACGCATGACTTCTTTGTCGTTACCAAAGTCTCTGATGAATCTAATTTGACTAGGTTTCTCTCGAGGAAGTCCTTAAAATCCTGGCACTCAACGTCGGCATGGCATATGTGGTAGACCAAGCATAAGTCATGCACGCGAACCTGGATCACGGCGGGCTTCTTCCTCTCTTCGTCCTTTAGATCCTTCTCTCGTCCCATGACTGTGGTGTACTCAACATCTAGCCCGGCGACCCACTCATCATTTGAGTCTTCGAACATGCGTCTGAAGCGAGAAAGGCATCCTTTCACCGTCATGAAGAACGGGTGTAGATGACGTCAAACTCATCGCCGGTGATGGTTATAACCTTGTACTCACCGCCGATCAGGGAGATTTGGGACGTCATGGATTTGGGAGGAGGGTTAGGATTAGTGGAACTGCCATAATGTGAATGGACGGGACGACTAGGAGCGAACCGCCATAGTATTAAAGGACGTAAGGGACGAGTAGGAGCGAACTGCCAGCGTGCGAACGACAGGGTAGTGGCTTTCCTTTCTCCCATGATACGGGCTTCCGAGAGCCCTTGGATTGGAGATCGAACGGTTGCATGGCGTGATTCTTGACCAATGGGTGAATATCCTATCCTGGAGGGTTATTCTGCAAATTTTCAGCAACTTAGCATGTGACCGTTTGATCTCAGATCCAAGGGCTGCCAGCAGCCCGTATCATGGTCGCGCCTACCATGACCGTCGCGTCACTCGCGGTCGCGCATATGGAGATTTAACACGGTGCGTTAGGCTATCTGATGTTGGCATGTCATACATAGTCATCACTTAGTCACTCATACTACAACAAGGTTGGTTATAAGGTTGGCTATAAGTTTATTTTTTTACTCCTCTCTATCTCTTTCTTAGTACTCCCTCCGTCCCATAATATAAAAACGTTTTTGACACTAGTGTAGTGCCAAAAACGTTCTTATATTATGGGACACAGGGAGTACTAGTATTTATTGCATTTGCCAAGGGGTGACCTCTTCCAATGAAATGGTGTTGCTAAGTTTGCTTCATTTAATTAGCTATAGACTCAAAATTGTCTTTTCACGTAGGTACACGCGCTTAGCACCGTCTCTTCCTTGGGTCACCAAACTAGTCTCTCTCTTCTTGATTAACTTGCCACATCAGACTTTATGCCTATGTGTCAAGCTTAAGCACTTGTAGGAGCAAGTAAGGTGCCCGTCCGTTGCACGAAAGAGTGAAATGCATTGATCGGGTTGTTGTTTATTTTGACAAAGGATGTGGGGGTCATCTCATGTGTAACAGGTATCGATAGGTTTCTTCGGATTTATTTCATCTCTAGAGCTCAGAAACATCCGGGTGAAATAGATAAAAAAAGTATCTTTTGCAAACAAAAGCGTTCAATTGTTCAACCTGCATCCAAAACTTGTGAAGAAATAACTCTTATTGTGCTTTATGGAATTGGTTCATCATAAGTCTTTCACCGGTACTGTAGTAAAAATTCATACATGGAAGATTCTAGACTAAACCATAAATGGTACATTTTTATTCATGCGCGATACTCCAATAGAGCAAGATCATGCATGGAAGTCTCCACATGCTTAGACAGCGGATTACATTGAGCGAAGACTAATGATCAACATTTAACTTAGTAATGCATATGTCCAGGTGAACCTCCTTGGAGTCCCCATGCACATTGTTGGGGGTCAAATAATACCAAGCGTCTTCCATGTCCACATCGACGGGAAGGTCCCAGCTCGACAGAGTCCAAGTCAGCTTGACGTAGCTAGTGTCGCCGCCCACAGACCTCCGAGGGGTAGTAGTAGTGAGCACGCACCCGTACATTAGCCTCGTGTCAGTGTCAGCGTTAGCGGCGTCGCCCCTGACGCACACTACAGAGATGTGGCGGCGGCCTGCGCGGGCCTCGCCGGTGGCCACGATCAAGAGGAAGACGCTGCCGTCCTCCTCCGAGACTAGCAGGCGGCGCTGATCCTCCAGCGACTCCGGCACGGTGAACGGGTAGCACGTCTCGTACTTGATGTTCTTCGCCAAGGGACAGTAGTGATCGCCGCACGCCTGCGTCAGGTGATGCACGATGTCCGTCGGCGAGCCCCAAAACGGCACCGGGCACTCATAGCAGTAGACGAAGGGCTCCTTGGAGGCATCGACCAGGCCGTCCATGAAACGGGAGTGGCTGTAGGGGACGTTCCGCCAGTTGAATATATGAGCAAGTTACTACAAGATTTACTACAAAATAAATCATGATGGCTATAACAGAGATTAAACTAATCATGCGGACTAGCATATTAGATGAACAGATCGAGTCTAGGACACAGACTAGAAACATGAATTCTTCCACGATTTCGAACAGGAAGGATAGAAACACATACGGTGCAACGGGAGCAGCACCATTGGCGTTTAGGTTGTCGCCCATGTCGCTGAGGAAGAGGTTGCCGAGGTCGGGGAAGAAGTCGTCGTCGTTGAAGTCGTGGCTGCTAGCAGTCGCGAGAGTGCGCTCCCCAAATGTCAACAACCCCCGCCGAATGGAGCGCAGGAGGGAGTGGCTGTAGGGGACGTTGCGGCCGCCGAATGGAGCGCATGAGTAGCCCACGAAGCAGTAGACGGTGCTCCTCCCTAGTCTCTATTCTTATCTCTATCTCTACTACTCTTCTTTGTTTTTTATAATATACTAATTGTAGTTGTCAAATCGAATAGTACTGCGCCGTCCACTGCACGCCCGGATGAACACGCCTCCTCGCCTCCATTAAACCTGCATGCAAACCGAGAAACCTACTCCGGCCCGCGGGAGGAAATTTGCCGGTTGCCGCGGGAGGGGTATTCTGCAAATTTTCAGCAACTTTGCATGCGACCGTTTGATCTCAGATCCAAGGGCTGCCAGCACCCCGTATCATGGTCGCACCTACCACGACCGTCGCGTCGCCAATGCCGCCTTGGAGATTTAACATGGTGCATTAGGCTATCTGATGTCGGCATGTCATACATAGTCATCACTTAGTCACTCATACTACAACAAGGTTAGCTATAAGGTTAGTCATCACTTAGGAGAAAATTTTACTCTTTTCAACAAGGAGATAATGGCAAGTCAAATCACAGGGCCCCACCTGTCCAGCAGTAACTCGTTGTCAAATCACACAGCCCTACGTTTGCAGCAGCCTACTCCCTCGTCTTCTCATGTCTCTGTCGAACCGACTAGGCGGAACTGTCCCGCCGCCTACCGGGCAGGAAAAGCCCCGCCCTCGACTTTTAAATAGTATACAGTATACTAATTTTGTATCCATGGATTGCGCCCGCGCCATGGATCAAAGCGTCTAGAAAACGGCGGCACACATGTACGAAGTATACAGCAAGCCCGTCGCGTTCGCGTCGCACCCCATACGGTCGGTCGGTCTGGCACGCTGCTCTCCGAATGGAACGCGCGTCATATTGCGTTCGCACACACATGTGGGATGGCGATTGAGAACCGACCATAGGCACACTCCCCGGCCCCGCAAGTCGGGTGACTTAATAGAAGAGGGAGACGAGCGATAGTACTAGAGAAGTGTTGTACTACGTTGGTGCCTGGACGATCCCTGCAAGACACGGAAGATCAGTTCGTCCATGCATGTGACCAGACTCCAGAAGACACGCCTAGATTGGCTATCGTCTACATATCGTGGAGGCTGTGTTGTACATGGATGTAGTTGTGGTGAGAAATCTAAAAAAAGGTTTCTTGTCATCTCGCAAAATTATGTGTCATGTGCTTCGGATCACTGCGAGGGTTAAACAGTGACAACTGAGTTGGGATAGTCATTGGGGGCACATGCACGAACAGTGACTACTCGGCTGCCATCTAGGTCAAGCCGGCTATGTTAATTAGGACATCTATCGACAGACCCCTTTTCTACGAGTTTATCTTTAATTTGAGCTTTGTTCCTCGTCTAGTTTGTCCGTCGGGATTCATGTTGTCTCCTTTGGGTAGTGAGGTTATGATTTCTTGTCATGTGGCATTTTTTCGTGTTATATGTTATAGTCCGGCGCTTCAGATCAAAATGACGACAACTGTGCCTCCGGGCCACGTGCATGAAGACTTCTCGACAATCATTGACAAGGTCAAGCCGGCTCCGGTAGACAAAAGAAAACTAAGCACTACTCCACTATATAGGCAGGAGCCTCCGCGCTCGCTTGCTAGTATTGCTCTCTTCACACTGTCTCGGCCTCTCCAGATCTAAAAACGACAGCGGTGGCCACACACTCTCTCTCTGCTCACCGCTGGTCACAGATCCAGCCGGATCCTCTCCGCCGGGGAAGGTGAGAAGGTGCAACGTTCACGCGGTCGTCCTCGGTGATGGCTCTTACCCACTACAGGGCGCGTCCCGATCAGCCTGCCTTGCCGTTCTCTCCCAAGCACCGCTGGCGATTGAGGGCCTCCGACCCCTTCTTCCTTGCTGCCGTAGTGTGGGAAGATCCGGCATCCTGCCGCCCACCTAGCGACATCCCGGCGACCATCAGGTATAACTTCCTTCGAAACCGGCCTTGCTCTACTTCCCGAGCTCCTGACGTCGCTGCATTTGTAACTTCTACTATTTCTCAGTCCCCCTCGTAGATAGGATCGATCGGCTGTTCGAAAACCACCTAATTTTTTTACGTTTAAGAGGTAAAACTAGTTCATGCACTCGAATCTAGTACTACTTGGTTCAAACAAGGAAGAAAGGGGGTGGGGGTGGGGAGGATTTGTTACCTGAATCTAGGACTTGGTCGAAAGAGGAAATAATGGGGGTGAAAAGTAGCAGAGACAGGCTATCCAACTGGTCTCTAGGTCTAATAGGGAAATAAAGGGAAACGCAGTACAAACTCAATATAAACCCGATCTATTGGTTGAAAAAGTAAAGAAAGTGGGGACTGGGGGACAAGTCAACAGAGTAAGTCCAGCACTAGATTTGCTAGCCTCACACAAAGGGTCTCTGTTTGGATACTCTAACACAGTTAAAGTTAGAGTTATTTTCTAACCCACTCTAACTCAAATAAGCACCTCTCCACTGGGATAGTTGGGTTAGATGGAACTAACCCACTCTAACCCTACCTGTTTGGATACTTTTGGGTTATTTAAGCCCCCAACTAACCCAAACTAGCTCTAACCCCATGATCCAAACATGGCCAATATAAGGTGGCTATACCAAACAAAAATGGGACGAACCCAGATATCCTGTTCTGATGTTTGTTGCACCGAGCCACTCTTATGTAATGCCACTAGTAAAATATAGCAGTCGCACTATTAAAAGTAAGGACACGTTAAACCAATGTTGTTTTCAATGTAATGCCTCCAGTAATATGAATCAATGGCACTTCTTTACATGTCCTGCTAAAATTTCCCATTAAGATAAGTTGGTTCTTTTCGTTAGAAATGCAACTGTCCTGGTCCGCCTACTCTCCCGTGCCCAAATAATGTCGTATTTAACGGTTGTCATAGTTAATCCTAATGCCCACACTAATATCTAGCAATGCCACTGCTTTAGAAATTGCTACTGTCCTTGTAGGATTTCCATTCAGATAATGAACATGCTTCTTTTCATTTGATGCATGTTTCATCACTTGTTAATCACCCTCCTTTCCACCTTTTTTGTGCAAACAGAGATATACATCTCACGCTCGATCTTAGTTGAACTCCACAAATGATATCCAAATTATAGTTGAGCATTCCAACCTTGATGTTGCTCAATTTTATCGCAACTAATGAAGAAGAAGCTCTCTGGGTTTCATTTTCTGATGGAAATGGAACTGGGGCTGGAGCCCTTTTCTTAAATTTTTTTTGAAGAAGAAGCTGCTAGCTCACGGGACATTGCTTCATTTTAGGTGAATTGCACCAAAAGGTCCCATGAATTGAATCATCCATGTTGGTGACTGAAAGAGCCAGCTTCAACATCCCAGTCTAAGCACCCCCGGCCTCTATCCTTGCGATGCACGGTACACCTCGTTTGCCACCTGCTCGACCCTAGTGTCACTGATAAAATGAAGTAATAATACAGTTAAAATAGAGCGAGTGTCATCTCTATCATTTCATTTCCAATGTAGATAAAGAAAGTGCTTCTCTTGGTTAAAGTATGTTTCATCAACTAGTCCCATTGTTAATGTTTAAGCGTTTCTGCAAAATGGGGTGCTTAATTTTAGTTGATATGTACAAAAATAGAGATTTGAATGTCTCAAGGCGCTTCCTTGTACTACTGCTGTACACTGATGTTCATCACTAGCAGAAGGTGTATCTAGGAGACTTGGGACGATGTCCAATATGAGGCGTACCGTATGAGGCGTCGCAGGGCCCATCTCGCCCTCGCAGCATGGCATACTATGATACTATCGCAATATTTTCTTCTGTTTATTTTGTGTGTTTCATCAACTAGTGCCACTATAATGTAATCACGCTTTTTCATTATCTATGCAAACAGGGTTATTCAGCTGCATTTTGGTGGAACTGCACAAATGTACGTATGGAACCGGCATATATGCAGAGTGCGAGGTGTGCCAAGTAAAAATTACCGACACCAACCATGCTGCATGCACGCATTGGCATCCACCACAACCAGTGGGATGTGTGGCGCTCTCTGTGGACGGATCTTTCTTGGCAGCAAATCCTCTAACCAAATACTAGTAGCTTATATTGGCAATTTTCTAGGGAGTACTCTTTTCTGAAAGAAGCACCAATCTATTTTTCTTTATTTGTACACTGTGTCACAACTTTGACCCAAAGGTCCAGAGCTATTTTATGGTGATTGGCGTTGTACTCGAAGACTGATTGCAAGCATGATTTTCATTAGCTGTCACACTGATTGTAAGCATGAGCAGGTGGAAGATTAGATTAGTGTGAAGCTTACCTTAAACCCTACCGCCGCCGTTGAAACGAGGCGAGCGTCGAGGGAACCATGGAGAACGTCGGGGAAGCGACATCGCGCCATCCGGCCTCCTCTAGCGGTGGGAGAACGAATACTCCTGTGGCTCCGGCTGGCTCTGCACCCTCACGAACGCCACACCATACTCGATCGATTCGTTATCCTCTAGGTGCTCGACCTTCGATCTGTATGCCCACCACCTCCGCCTGACTGTCGCCTCGGGCGAATCTGTCTGCTCCATCGCCCATAGGAGATACTCGATGAACTCGGAGGACTACGGCGTGACTGCCGCCGAGGAGTACATGTACATCGCCGCCCTCATCGCCGTCGTCTTGCTCTTTCACATACATTTCCACATGGCCCGCACCGTCCTTGAAATCTCCCACTCATTGTCAAACCAACTAAGGATCTCCTTCAACCTGGCTAACTTTGCCTGGTCGCTGCCGGCGATCTGCCTGAGTCGCTGCTGCATCCTCTCCATAGATGTCGTTCTGAGTGGTCTGGTGCTAGCTTTGGAAGATGGGAGGAGAGACGGTGGTCTTGCAATAGAGAAGAGGGAGAGGATAGGAGGTGGTTTTGGAATGGACATGATGGAGAGGAGAGGAGGTGGTTTTGCAATGGAGAGAAGATCAGAAGAGGGAGAGGCGAGATGGTGGTTTTGCAATGGAGATGATGGAGAGGAGAGGAGGTGTGAGGGAGTCCTGGATTAGGGGGTGTCCGGATAGCCGAACTATCACTGTTCGCCGGACTCCTGGACTATGAAGATACAAGATTCAAGACTTCGTCCCGTGTCCGGATGGGACTTTCCTTGGCGTGGAAGGCAAGCTTGGCGATACGGATATGTAGATCTCCTACCATTGTAACCGACTCATGTAACCCTAACCTATCCGGTGTCTATATAAACCGGAGGGTTTTAGTCCGTAGGACAAACAACAATCATACCATAGGCTAGCTTTTAGGGTTTAGCCTCTCTGATCTCGTGGTAGATCCACTCTTGTACTACCAATATCATCAATATTAATCAAGTAGGAGTAGGGTTTTACCTCCATCGAGAGGTCCCGAACCTGGGTAAAAACATCGTGTCCCTTGTCTCCTGTTACCATCCGCCTAGATGCACAGTTTGGGAATTCCTACCCGTGATCCGCCGGTTTTTACACCGACATTGGTGCTTTCATTGAGAGTTCCTCTATGACATCATGTTTAGGCCCGATGGCTCCTTCGATCATCAACAACGACGTGGTCCAGGGTGAGACTTTTCTCCCCGGACAGATCTTCGTATTCGGCGGCTTTGCACTGCGGGCCAATTCACTTGGTCATCTGGAGCAGATCGAAAGCTACGCCCCTGGCCATCAGGTCAGATTTGGGAGTTTGAACTACACGGCCGACATCCGCGGAGACTTGATCTTCGACGGATTCGAGCCACAGCCAAGCGCGCCACACTGTCTCGATGGGCACGATCTTGCTCCGCCGCCAAACAAAGTGCCACGAGGTCAAGCAGCGTCCGCTCCGACCCTTAGCTCGGAGCCGACTCCGTCGATCGAGGATGAGTGGCTGGACACCGCCTCGGGGGCTACGATCTCTACGGCAATTGAGCCGAACTCCATCCCTGTCCTTTGCGAAGACCGTGACTCCAAGGTGCCGGACTCCTCTCCGGACTTCGAACCCTCCGTTCCCCTACCAATTGAATCCAATTGGGCGCCGGTTATGGAGTTCACTGCTGCGGACATCTTTCAGCACTCGCCCTTTGGCGACATCCTGAATCCACTAAAGTCTCTCTCTTTATCAGGAGAGCCCTGGCCGGACTACGGTCAGGAAGGTTGGGATGCAGACGACGAAGAAATTCAACGCCCACCCACCACCCACTTTGTAGCCACTGTCAAAAGCTTAAACGACGTGCTCGATTTCGACTCCGAAGACATCGACGGTATGGACGACGATGTAGGAGACAACCATGAACCAGCACCTATAGGATACTGGACAGCCACCTCATCCCATGATGTATACATGGTGGATACACCTAAAGGAAGTGACGACGAGGAACAACGGGACACTACGAAGGATAAATCCCTCGAAAAGCAGTCAAAACGGCAACGTAAACGCCGCACCAAGTCCCGACAAAGACGGCAGCCACACAGACCCAGCCATAGAGCAGGGCGAACCGGTGGACGACGAACATGCTATCGAGCAACCGTCCAAACAGGACAACTTGGATAAAGAACCCGTCCCCGGCGAAGATAACAGTCCGGAAGATCTCACGCCGGACAAATTGGTGGAGCAGAAGAACCTCCACAAAAGGCTCATTGCCACTGCACGTAGCCTGAAAAAGCAGAAGCGGAAGCTCAAAACAGCGGAAGATGCACTCAGAATCAAATGGAGCGAAGTACTCAACACCGCAAAGAAATACGGCGACAGTGCCAAACAAAGAGCTACCCGAAGCGCAAACTACTGCCCGAATTCGATGAGGAGGCCGTAGAGCCCCCGCAATCAAAGAACAAAGAGGCCGCCCGGTCGGATAGATGACCACATGGCAAACATGGAGCGGCAAGTGGCACCACACACAAGCCGGCACACGATCCACATAAGGATTCGCATCAAAAGGATGGCCCAGTTAGGTCCATCTATGGGCCGAGAAAGCAAGCTCTTCCAAGCAATGCAACACGCCAAATATCCAAACATCACGGCACACCCAAATATAGGGGTGCCGCACACCCCCTGTGTTTCACCGATGAGGTGCTGGATCACGAATTCCCAGCGGGATTCAAACCCGTAAACAAAGAGGAATACGATGGAACAACAGAGACCACTGAGTTCTGGATTGAGGATTACATCCTCCACATACACATGGCTAGAGGAGATGATCTCCACGCCATAAAATATTTACCCCTCAAGCTCAAAGGGCCAGCCCGGCATTGGCTCAAAAGCCTCTCTGAAAATACCATTGGAAGTTGGGAAGAGCTCGAGGATGCTTTTCGAGCAAATTTTCAAGGGACTTTTCAAGGGACTTATGTCTGCCCTCCGGATGTAGACGATTTAAGTCACATAACTCAACAACCCGGAGAATCAGCCCGCAAATTCTGGAACAGGTTCCTCACCAAAAAGAACCAAATAGTCGACTGTCCGGACGCCGAAGCCTTAGCAGCTTTCAAACACAACGTCCGAGACGAATGGCTCTCCAGACACCTCGGCTAGGAGAAGCCGAGAACAATGGCTGCATTAACAAGCCTCATGACCCGCTTTTGCGCGGGAGAGGATAGTTGGCTGGCAAGATGCAGTACCAGCGACCCAAGTACATCCGAAGTCAGGGATGGAAATGGAAAACCACGACGCGGCAAGGACCAGCGCCGGACAAAGGAAAGCAGCCCGAAGAGCACGACAGTCAACGCCGGATTCAGAAGCTCCCGGCAGAATCATAAAAAACTGCCCCTCAAAAATAACAGCGATGAGCTATCCAACCTAAACAAAATCTTGGACAAAATATGCCAAATCCACAGTACTCCCGGGAAGCCTGCAAACCATACCCACAGAGATTGTTGGGTCTTCAAAGCAGTCCGGCAAACTCAATGCCGAACAGAAGGGGATCGACACACCAAGCGAGGAAGATGACGAACCCCACAAGCAGAGCACCGGAAAACAAAAGAATTTCCCACAAGAAGTCAAAACGGTGAACTCACTTCAAGTGACAAAAGGGGAAAATAGAGCGGCGCCCATAGAAACACGCGCCGCACGGTCTATCCCAGCAGAGTCCCAACGTTGGTTGTCAAAACCAATCACCTTGGATCATCAGGACTATTCCGGAAGTATCCGGAACGTAGGATGGACTGCCTTGATATTAGACCCTATAATCGACAGACTCCAATTTACACAAGTCCTAATGGACGGAGGTAGCGATCTAAACCTGCTATATCAGGACACAATCCGCAAAATGGGGATAGACCCAACCAAAATTCGCCATAGCAACACCTCCTTCAAAGGGGTAATGCCAGGCCTATATGCCCATTGTACGGGCTCCCTCATCGCTAGAAGTTGTGTTCGCTCATCCGACAACTTCCGCCCATGAAAAAGTTAACCTTCCATATCGCCCCATTCGAAAGTAGCTATCAAGCACTACTGGGACGTAAAGCTGTCGCCCGCTTTAACGCAATACCGCATTATGCATCTCTTACACTTAAAATGCCCTGTCCACGCGGCATCATCTCATTAAAAGGGAGTATCAAGTGTTACTCGAGCACGGAAGAACGTGAGACTGCCTTGACAGCCCCACACTAATCCGCCTCCGCTAATCAAAGCACCTGAATAGGTTATTCGGACCCCGGACATGGCTAGACGAATCCGGCGTAAACATATAAACGCCTACTAGCGGCATACCCCGCATAAGGCTGCACGCATGTACAACAAGAGACAATAAAGCTCAATTTTATTCACTTTTCGAACTGCATCTGTTTATTTAATATAAAGTACATTTTTGCACGATCTTTTTTCTTTTCAACTAAGTTCTTCTCTTTACAGATGAACACCGTGCTACACCCGTCCGTGATACGGCACAACGGAGACACAGCGCAGACGCGCAAGAGGGACCCGTTGCAAGGATTCTTTTCAGATTAAGACCCTGCGTAAACCTTTTTTTTACTGTCCCTTGTTGATACACATCCCCCGGTTTCTTGCTATAACTGAGGAGGAGGCTGGCATTTTGGCATCGGCCGCACTGCAATTTTTATGCGTGCACGGACACCGGGGCTTAGGGCATTATTCTGCCCGTTTTCATAAAGACCGAATACCTTAGGGAGTGTTCGCGTGTCGAGTTAGGCCTTATATGCATCAGCTCCGAATCATGTCTTTGGTCAAATGTTGGGTTTGCTCGCTCCTGTGTTTTTGCTGCATTACGTTTCGTTCTATCGGCTAACGCAGCACCGGAGAACTACTGCGATTGTGCCCGGTTCGCCAGTGAGCACCTCGAGAGAAAGCCGAAAACTGATCGTCATGATATAGCGTGAGACTGGTCAACCACTCGATGACCCACTGGAATGGTTAGAATTTCAAGATTAACGAAGCGACCGTTTCGGTCAGCACATACGCGCCCCGAATTCGGGAGAGCGCGGTGCCCCTAGGGGCTATATAGTAGCCCCACCATCGAACTCCTATGGCTAAGTGAAAGTGATAAAGCATTATAGTCCTGTTGCCTAGTTTGCTACGCTAGCACCTCCTTTACAAGACCAAGACGTTGGATTAAGTGTGAAAATGCGCCTTTTTGCAAACACCCCCGCGTTATGTGCGTGGGGGCTGAAGCCGAAGACTGCCATCTTTCAGGTTATATACGCATATACATCAACGGCCGCATAGGAGATGTTTTAATACTTGAACGCACAAGTATAAAAAGCTCTTATATTATATTGAAACATTGTTTTCACAAATCATACATGTCATTAAAACATAATATCCTTCGAGCATCGTCTCTATTAAACGAAATACTGTAGGACATCCTCAAAGTAGTGCTCGGCAGGTACTCGGCTTTTGTCCGAATCTTGGGATGCAATGTCAGTGGCCTTCATCTCCACCCAGTATGTCTTGGCACGGGCAAGAGCCATCCATGCACCCTCTATGCATGCTGACCGCTTCATTGCATCGATATGCAACACCGCACCAAGGAACTGTTGCACCAAGCCAAAATAACTCTTCGGCTCGGGCCTGTTCGGCCACAAATGAGTCACGACATCCTTCATGGAAAATGCAGACAACCTATTCAGCTCAGCCCATTCGGCCAAACGATCGGTTAATGAAAGTGGACGCTCCGGACTATGGAACTGCGACCAAAAAAGCTCTTCCATTCCGTGATCCTTTTGACCTCGGAAGTGTTCGCACTCGCCGCCAAGTCCAGATAAGCATCCTCCGCACCCCACAGCTGGTCCAATTGAGCGTACTTAGGATCCATGAATCTCCTCCGCAGCAGAAAGGGTTTTCCAGCCGCAATATCTCTGGCCTGACGTAGCACCTCCTTCATAGCTCCCATCGCAGATCGAGTGTCCTTGGCCTCGGTGGCGGCCTTTTTCAGGTCCTCTTGTTCCGCTCGATCTTCTTTTTCAAGAAGTTCGCAACGGTCAGTAGCATTCTTCAATTTCACGGCCATCTCGGCCATTTCTTTCTTGCTTCAGCAGTGAGCAGCCTGTTCGCTTTTAGCTCTGCGGCCGCCTTTTAAGGCAGCCACATCACTTTTTCCGCTTGCTCCTTGGCTCGGCGAGCTCGCTCGAAAGGTTCTCCATAGCAGCGGCACCATCTGCATTAAGCATACATGTTGTAAGGCATGGGCGTCAAGCTCCCTTACCAGGTGTCCGCGGAGAAGTTGCATACCTTGTGACTCGTCAAGCCGCTTATTAACAAGCTTGATGTCCGCATCCGCCATGTCAAGTTGCCGTTTCAGTTCGGCAAATTCATCAGCCCGGCTAGCCACCGGACGCTTCACCACCTACATAGGAAGAGCGCATATTATACCTGGGGTTATGATCCTCGACGCGCCGTCATTTTTGACACCGCACCAAGTCTCAGGGCTACTATCTATACAGTATGATTTTATATGCAAAACTGTCGTAAGGTACATCATTTTATGCGTACCTCAAAACCCACAAGAACTTACGACGGCTTCATGCAATCCGCTCTCAGCGGATGAAATCCTTTCAATCACCGTACCCATTAATGTACGGTGACCTTCCGAGATAGACGCCGCCCGAAAGCAGATCCTTCAGCTCCTCCGACCAGACACCCGTTGGTGCCGGATTCGTCCGTGGCCTTTTTCAAGGCCGACACGGAGGGCTTTGAGGGGACATACGGCTGCCTTCGCCCCCGCGGATTCGAGAAGCCCTCCGCGACGACACCTCGTGGTCGCCCGCCTCGCATAACGGTATCGGCAGCGGAGGCTTTCGCTCTCCATCATCTCCGGACTAAGATCCCCTGAAGACGAGCTCTGCTGTGAAGGGCTGAGATCCGAACTACAAGGTAAACTTTCGGTTACCTTCAGAAATAAAACGGGGATGTCTCTCTTTAAAAAAAATGCACCCCTTTACTTACGGCTCGCTGGAAGGCTGATCTCCTTGGGGAAATAGTGCGGCCGGGGCATCTCCCACCGCAGGACCCTCTGGCGAAGATTTCTTCCCCCGCTTCGAGGCTTTGGTCTCCGGATCTTCAGAAGCGGTCCTCTTCTCCCCTTGGAGGGAGGGATTCTCGATCCCCCCTTTCTTGATAGCCTCCTTCACGGAGGTAGTAGTTCCCTTGTTCCCCTTCGCCTTCTTCAAAAGGCACATCCTCTAGCATCTTGGTTAATACAGATCCGCGTGGTCTCGGGGAGGGGGCCCGGACACCTGATCAGTTTTGCTTTTGCTATCCACTCCTGTTTAAAGGACAACTCTTTTAAGGGCAAGGTTATGATAAATATGCGGATAGCCTGTCCGGGTACAGGACTACTTACTTGAGTATCCGGCGATCGCAGCTCAGACACTGCCCTCGGTTAAGTCCGGACACATTGCTTGTGATCCGAAGAACAGTTGGTACATCTCCACGGGCGTTGCGCCCATAAAATGTTGGAGAGCTCGTGGTCCCTCCGGATTAAACACCCACAGGCGGAGGGGGCGATGTTTGCAGGGCAAGGTGCAACGAATCAACATGACCTGCGCTACTACGACCAGATTGATCTCTCTCTCTCTAGGAGGTCTCGACACGGCCCTCGCAATGTAGGTACGCCCTGGACGGTCCCTCACGAGCCCTTTATTGACCCATGATGCCCGCCGCAGTGGAGGACCCGGGCGAAGGCAGGTGGCGCCACCCATTTGGTGCCCCGGGAGCGGTGATATAAAACCACCTCATTGCCATAAATTGAGCTCCTCTTGAAAAGAGCCCTCGGGCCATGGAGCGTCAAGATTCTTGCTTATAGCATCCCCTCCGACTCGCCTCGATGCCCCTTGATCATCTTCGCTCCACTTTGAAGGTCATGAGCCACAATCCGAAGTGAGGGGTAATGCGGAGGAAGGCTTCACATACGACAATGAACGCATTTAGATGTGGAGGATGGACTCCGGATCCAATTCATGGAATTCCATCCCATAATAAAACATGAGCCCTCACGAAGGGGTCCGCTGGAAGCCTAAACCCGAAGGAAGTGAGACACGAACACCACGCTCTCACCAGGCTCGGAGTGGGAATAACCTGCCCTTGGGCAGGCAGCCTATGCGAATTTCGCCGGTTAGATACCGCGCGTCTCTCACTTTTAGCACATCTTCTTTCGTGGACGGAGGAAGACATCCACCGGCCGTGCAGGTAGTCGAGCCGGACATCGTTGATGGTCCGAAGCGCCTAAATCTGGAGCTTTGGGTGTTGGAACTCGAGGCGAGGGGCGGATTCGATTGAGATTGAAAGAAAGGAGCGGGCCTTGGTCTCGTTATAAAGAGGTTGAATACCAAGAACCCTCCCCGTGACCGTTCGGGACTCGCCTTCGATGAAGGAGGCGTGCCAACGGGCACGACTGGGTTACCCACGCCTGTATTGATGAGGATCCCAGAATAAGGGGGGCACGATCTCCACTCTGATAAGACGTGCTGAAGAAACCGCCTCGCTAAATGCGCTGAGGTGGGACAGTAAAAACGATTCGTATAAAGGCCTGGCCGTGGTGTGATGTCACGCTGCGGAATACGTCAGCAGATCTGTGCAAAGGTTATTCTCTCTACGGTGGTATGTGGAACTTGTTTTGCGAGCGGACACTATCCTTGTGTTCAAAATCTTCTATGGAGTATTCGGAGGAGGAACCCGCCTTGCAATGCCGAAGACAATATGCGCGCCGGATTCGTCCTCATTGAAGCCTGGTTCAGGGGCTACTGAGGGAGTCTTGGATTAGGGGGTGTCCGGATAGCCAAACTATCACTGTTGGCCGGACTCCTGGACTATGAAGATACAAGATTGAAGACTTCGTCCCGTGTCCGGATGGGACTTTCCTTGGCGTGGAAGGCAAGCTTGGCAATACGGATATGTAGATCTCCTACCATTGTAACCGACTCTGTGTAACCCTAACCCTATCCGGTGTCTATATAAACCGGAGGGTTTTTGTCCGTAGGACAAACAACAATCATACCATAGGCTAGCTTCTAGGGTCTAGCCTCTCTGATCTCGTGGTAGATCCACTCTTGTACTACCCATATCATCAATATTAATCAAGTAGGAGTAGGGTTTTACCTCCATCGAGAGGGCCCGAACCTGGGTAAAAACATCGTGTCCCTTGTCTCCTGTTACCATCCGCCTAGACGCATAGTTCGGGACCCCCTACCCGAGATCCGCCGGTTTTGACACCGACAAGGTGGTTTTGGAATTGAGATGATGGAGAGGAGAGGAGGTGGTTTTGCAATGGAGAAGATCAGAAGAGGGAGAGGCAAGACGGTGGTTTTGGAATGGAGATGATGGAGAGGAGAGGAGGAGGTTTTGCAATGGAGAAGATCAGAAGAGGGAGAGGCGAGACGATGGTTTTGGAATGGAGATGATGGAGAGGAGAGGAGGTGGTTTTGCAATGGAGAAGAGGGATAGGAGGCGTCTTGGCAGCGATTTAGGATTGGGCGAGAGGGCCAAGGCTACACAGGATCGGATCAAAATCAAAATCAATTTACCCTTCAATTAAGAAAGCGACCCCACATTAACTAGTCTCCCTTTTATTCTGGGTCATAATTGACCATGATTTTCGCACATAAAATATATGTTATACATTGCAAAGATAATATAATTTGAAAGTACATTCAGATACGAACCAAACGATACAATTTTTGGTGACATGTATTCACATTTTGCTTGTCACATAAAGTACATGGTCAAACTTTGACCCAAAATACGCAAAACAACAAAAGAATACTTCCAAGACCAGCGCCACTCTTCCGCTCTTCTCCTCTTAAACCACCGCCGCTCCTCTCCTGTTCCAATCTAAATCCAGCGTCGCTCCTCTCCTCTTCCATTTCAAAACCACCGCCCCTCCTCTCTTGTTCCAGTCCAAAACCAGCGTCGCTGCTCTCCCGTTCTAATCCAAAACCAGCGCTGCTCCTCTCCTCTTCCATTCAAAAACCACCGCCAAGCAGTGAAGGTGCTGTGGAGAAGTAGATCGATGGAGGAGTACAACCGATACGTGAGGATCGCAGACGGCGACCCTGTGAAGCTAGCTAGGATGTTGGAGATACATTCTTGGTTTGACAACAAGGACCAACTAGCGGCGACGGCGACATCCATGGCCAAATATCTGCAATAGAGCGAAAAGGCGGCGATACTCCCGGAGGGAGTCGCGCCGGAGTACATAGAGCTGCTCCTCTGGGCCATGGAGCAAACAGATTCACCGAATCCGATCGTGAGGGAGCGGTGGTGGGAGTATCGATCCCAGATGGAGCATCCACCAGAGATTGAAGGATCGAGCATCTACAGGGTGCCGTTTGTGAGGGTGTCCTTCCAGAGCGAGCCGGTGGAGTCTTTGTCGACCGAACCTAACTGCAAGAGGAGAAAAGCAGTTGACCCGACGACGCTTCCCCGCCATCGTCTCCATCGCCGTTCACATCATCTCACGGGGCGGCTGTCTGCCGCCGAGGAATAGGAGGGGGCTGCCCCCCCCCCTAGCCCAATAGTCGGGCTGGTTGTGAATTGTCAGGAGGATCTTAGGGTTGTTAGTATTTGCAGGTTGTGAATTGTGTTTTGTGTTGTGTATTTTGAGAGTAGTTTTAGATATGAATGTCTTTTGAATTTCAGATTTGCAGTATTGAGCATATGAAGAATTTTATGAATTCTAGAGATCTATTTTTAGCACTTAAAAAAATGTAGTTTCATAGGAGTATAAAAGTGCAGACGAGAAGAAACTGCAAGTTTCAGTTTCAGATAAGAAATTGCAAGTTCAGTTTCAGATAAGAAATCGCAACTTTCGTGAGGCGTAGCATTTATATTAACACGGCATTTTCAAACAGGGTTAACATCATGTTGGAAGTTTTATTCATGGTCGAAAATGGAACTACCAACTAGTTAACATCATGCTGATCAACATTCATGCATAGCACATCTTCATATGATGCACAGTCAAAATGCCCACACAATGTCGAGTGTGTGAAACACAAAGAAAACAAGGGACAAAGTTTTGGCAAGTGTTGGACGTGGTTTTGGGCTGCCCCGTCTAGGCTTTCATTTTTAACATGCGCAGCCCACGACCTTGGATGGGAAGGCCTGTTTGTACTTTCTTAGGGCCGTCATGTATCGACCGGCCTATGGACCTCCCATCCGAGGTTTTATTTTTGGCAGCCCAATTTATGTATTTTTTTGAAGAAAATGGAGAGGTCTGTTCTATTTTTCTATATAAGAATAGGAACGCTGTGTACAACTTATGTTTCCCTTCTAACTATATTATATATATTTAAATTATTTTATATGTTATTATATATTAGTTTTATTTTCATCATATATTTAACAGATACTTACACATGTAAGAAAACAATATCCCACATCTTATTAACTTATAAAAATAATTTCTTAACAAAATAAAATCCTGGATTGTTTTGGCACGAAAATCCTAGTGATTGTGTACAAAAGCTTGGTAAGATTTAAGGACGAATGAAATAATATCACTTATTATTTAAATATATTTATAACAAAATGCCGGCATCCATCTTCAATCTCTCGTCTTCTTCCTCCAGCGCCGCCGGGACCACCTCCCGCCTCCTGCTGCTAGCAGCTCTGCTTAGCATGCTTCGCTATGAAGCACTACTCTACCGTTGGCCAGGCCATCGCTCCACCCCTCCACACCTCCTGTTCTTCTCAACCGACTGCCGAACCACACCGCACTAGAACCAGTTAACCCTCGTACACCTCTCCGTCTGCGACTCTACTCCCGCGTCTACCCATCTCCGGCGAGTTGCTGTCCGGGGCCTTGCCGTCGTCCACCACCTTGGATGCGCTCGGTGCGGCGTGGTCAACGTGGTCAACGAACGACACCATCGGAAGTAGACTGTGTGTGGAGAGGCCGATACCGGGTCCACGGCCGCACACAAGGAAATGCCTCCTTATTACGCGCAAAATAATGATTCCTCCACCTGACATCTGGACCCACCGGAAGGGCCTCTGTATTTCGCGAAAAAAACGTGCCCCCCGCTGACTTGTCGGACCCAACAGCTATCTTCGCACGCAAGGAAGTGCCTCCTTATTACGCACAAAAAAATGAATACCCCCCTGCCAGCTGGAACCCAGCATACTGGGAGGCTGACTTGTGGGCCTACCAAGTTGATGGGGACGGAGGGCTTTGTCAACTTATTCAATATGAACAATTCTAGCTCCTGTTACCGTACAATGTTCGTCCAACGGTTGTAGCGCCTCTTCAACCTCTGGTCTTCTTGCTCCAGCCGCCCAAACCAGCGCCGGTCGTGCCGCGTGCTCCTGCCTCCCGTGGCCGGCTGTGATGTCGCGGAGGCCTCACCACCCCCTACTACTCCCACCGCTGGCCAAGCCATCCCTCTACTCCCCCACACACCCTGTTATTCTGCGGCGACAGCAGCCTCACACCGCAGCCGAACCAGTGAATCCTTGTACTCCTCTTCGCGTGGGCATCCACTGCTACGTCTTCCCCGGCTCCAAGTCGTCCCCTTCCTAGGCCTCGTCTTCGTCCACCGCCGTGGTGCTCTCGGCGCGGCATGGTCAACGTGGTCAAGGAACGACTTCCATCGGACGTGGACTGTACATGGATAGGCTGACAGCTGGGTCCACGGCTGCAGCAAGGAAGTGCCTCCTTATTACGCGGAAAATAATGATTCCTCCACCTGACAGTGGGGACGCACCGGACGGGCCACCGTATTTGGTGAAAAAAAGTTTTCCCCTGACTGCTGGGACCCACCAGCTACATCTTCGCACGCAAGGAAGTGTGTTTGAAAAAAAAACAATTCGCCCCCCTGACTGCTGGGACCCACCAGCTACATCTTCGCACGCAAGGAAGTGCGTCCGGGCAAAAAAAAAACGATTCGCCCCCCTGACTGCTAGGACCCACCAGCTACATCTTCGCACGCAAAGGAAGTGCGTCTGGGAAAAAAACGATTAGCCCCTCTGACTGCTGGGACCCACCAGCTACATTTTCGCATGCAAGGAACCGCTCGATACCGGGACCCACCTGGTCGAAGCGCACGTAGCGTTGTCATTCTGGTCGCGAACGTGTAATGCATAGATATATCTTGGTGGATGTAGAGGCGCGCACGTGTTGTAGTAGAGGCGCGCACGTAGCATGTACACATACGTACATCGGCGAAGGTGCAAGAAATTAAATACGGCCACGTACGTACATACGGGCAGGGTCTCAAACGCCTACTCGCGCATACGTACATGGCTGGGTCGGAACGGAGAAACAACGTCGTCGTCGTGTTCATGGGGAGGCAACGGAATGCGTCGTGTTCATCGGGAGGCAACGAAACGCGTGGGAGCCAATCGGCTGGGTCGGAACGGAATGCGTGGTCGTGTTCATCGGGAGGGCTTGGACGGAACAGGTGATGGAAACGAGGCCTGGCATAGCGCACAACGGAGCAAACAGACCTCCTACGGTCGAAACGGGGGTCCTGTTGATCGGGAGGGGTGTGGCGTACCGCAAAACGGAGGAAACGGACCTCCTACGGTCGAAACGGGGGTCCTGTTGATCGGGAGGGGTGTGGCATACCGCAAAACAGAGGAAACGGACTTGTGTTGGAGCGCCACAAATCGAACGGGGTCTTGTTCATCGGGAGGGTGTGGCGTACTGCAAAACGGGACTCCACGGGATACCGTTCATCTCCACCGTCGACCTCCTCCAGCATTCACGGGCTACCGTCGACCTCCTCCAGCCTCCACGGGCTCCTGTTCATCCAGCCTCCACCGCGCGCTACTCCACAGGCTACTATTCAACCACCCCTCCACGGGCACCCCTCCACCGTCTACTGTTCATCCAGCCCTCCACACCACGGGGTCCTGTTCAATCACCCCTGCACGGCCACCCTCCACCGCTTCATCGCTCATCCAGCCCACCACACCACGGGTCCTGTTCATCCAGAGGCAACGCCACCGCCAATCGCTCATCCCCGCAACGCTCACTGTTCATCCAATCGATCGGCTTCAGTTAACAGCAGCAGCAAAGGAATCGCTCCATCGGGTTCAGTTAACAGCCATCGATCGATCGCTCGGGTTCAGTAACGTGTAGCCTGCAGTGCAATTGCTCGGGTTCAGTTAGAGCCCAACGCCTCGCTCGGGTTCAGTTAGAGCCAACGCCTCGCACACACGCGCGTACGTACGAGAGAAACGCGCATCGCTCGGCCCCCGACCTCCCACCGTAACCGGCAACTCCCGAAATTTTCCTCCCCCTCGCTTCTACCACGGTTTTTTCCGTCATGGACGGCCCAAAGAATGTCATGCAGCTGCGTCTCCGGCCCGCCCAGGACGAAAAGCCCATTTTATGTCATGATTTTTTGTCATAGAAGTAGGAGCCCACCACATCTATGATGATACCGGGTTTTGTCACAATTATCATCATAGAAGTGTCATATGTATGACAGAAAAAAATTTCGTTCGGCCCAAAATGTCACGGATGTGTCTTTTTTTTGTAGTGATAGGAAATCCAATCTCGTTTTGTGCAGTTGCACTGAAATCAAGCAAAGTGTTTCGCGTAGCGAAGCAAAATGTCACAATAGCAACAAATTGAATAGATATCCCTATTTAAACAGAGGCAAAAAAGGAATCAATTACTGGCTAATAAAGGAGGATGAAACATGCGGCCACAAAAATGGTAATCCCGCCAATCCCTAACAAGTGTTGCAGTTTTGAAATAACATTCAGTAGTTAATTTTGAGAGTGGCATCAATTACTGGCTTATAAAGGGGGTGGTGCTGAATTTGTTGTAACAAAGCAACAAGCATCATGTCTGATTTGGTCCCATTTTTGTTCACTGCTTAATGGGAAAAGACAGCAATACAATAGCTTCAATTCAACATTTATTTAAAACAGTACCAAAACAAGTAGCTCAACATCTCAAAGCACACTGCACATCATGTGGATGAGACCAAGATTTGAAACAACTCGCCACGAAGAGTGGAAACAAATCTCGATCTCCTTTTGTGCAGTTCCACAAAAATTAAGCAAAGTCACTGGTGTGACATTGAAGTTGAACTGCACAAAACACTCTTAAAACATAAGTGTTTCGAGTAGCGAAGAAAAATGTCGCAATAGCAACAAGTTGAATCGATACCCCTGTTTTAACAGAGGCAAAAAAGGAAACAATTACTTGCCGGTAACGGAGGATGAAACAAACGGTGACAGAAAGAAGCATCTAACTTATCTTGGATGGAAAACAAAGTAGGATAGTAGCATTCCTAAAACGGTTGCATCGATTCATATTAACAGAGACATTCTCTTGAAACAAGATTCATTAAAAATGTAATTTACTTTTAACAGTGGCATTGCTTCAATTTTCCGGCGGCATTCTTAGATTAACAACAGCAAAATAGCTGTATGGGACATGCCAGCACCATGTGCATCCACACATATAAATGGGTGATGCAGAGTATGTAGCCAAGCATCATATATGCGTTGGTCCCATATTTGTTCTCTTTGAACCTTTTTCCTAAGTGAGGGCAGCAAATCTAGTCCTGCACAAACTACCCGACCCCCAGTTTATTTCCCTTTTCAACAAAGAGATCGGTTCTATGTGTGTACTGGGTTACCCCCTTTTTCCCTTTTCGACCTACAAAGCGGCTGGATAGCCAGTCTATACTACTTTCCGCCCCTCCTTTCCTCATTGAACCACGTCCTAGATTCTTGCTCCAGCCCACCGCACCCTTCTTTCCTCTTTGAACCAAGACCTAGATTCGACTACAGATCGAAAAAGATCCACATGCAGCTAGAGCAACGACGGTTTCAAAGAAACTTATACCTTAGGGTTGTCGGGATGTGGCAAGCCGTGGCGGAGCCGGATCTGCCCACACTACGCACGGCAGCGAGGAAGAAGGGGTCGGTGGCCCTCCGCCAAAGCGGTGGGTGAAAGAGAACAGCGCAGTCGGCAGTGGATTGCCTCCCTCGCCAAAGGCGATAGAGTGAACGCTGCACCTCCTCCCCTTCCCGGTGCGACGGGATACTGACGCCTCCTTCACCAGCTGTGAGGGGGGAGAGAGAGACAAGAGGCCAATGCAGTCATATTTAGATCTGGTGAAGAGAGGGTGAGAGACTGTGAATATAGCAAACCCTAGCAAATGAACGCTGAGCCTCCAACGTGTAACATATATGTAGTCTTGCGGCGTGTGGAGAGTGCAAACCCAAGCGAACAAGTCTTTGAGGCTCCCGCATATATATATACTATCTTGTGAAATGCAATTTGAGCTCCGGTGCCTTCTTTACTGCTTTTGGCTGTATGACAGGTGAGCCAGCCACATTTTGGGCCCACCTGTCATAAACCCAAAGGCAGGTGCACTAAGTCAAGCCGCGTCCATATAGTACTCTCGTGTATACGAGTAATATATACTAGTGGAGTGGTTTTCTTATTCTCTCCATAACAATTGCTTTAAATTGTGTAAGCACGAAACGAAACTCTTTATCTAATGTACAGTGAAGAAAACTAGTACTACTTCCGATGAACTAACGATAGCAGTGGTTTTAAATAGAATACGCGCGTTCCCGGAAAAAAGAAACGAAAACTGGCGGACAATTTTTTAAGGGTCTGTCTAGGACACATCTAGATGTGACATAGTTATGTCACATCTAAGTTGATGTCCACTGCTTTGTGGTCTATTTTTTGTCCCAGCTTTTTGTTTCTTGTTGCTACATTATATACTTGTGGGAGCTTAGGTGTGATATCCTTAAATAACATCTAGATGTGAATTAGACAAACTGATTTTCTAACGTACCAAGAAAGAAAACTCGATCAAAAACACGCCCCCGCTTCCAGGTCGCGAGAATCGTCGCCCACACACACATAGACATAGACATGCATATCCGTGTTTACGTAAAATTCCATTTCCATCTCCATCTCCAATCATATTTGTCCAACTGGCACATTATTTACGTTGTTAATTATATATGCAGCAATACTAACGCACAGCATATCTTGTTTGCACACGTCCGGACCGCTGCCACGGCTGGTCCTGACCAACCCGAACCCTCTTCATCACCCGCGTGTGCTTCCCGCCCGAAACGGTCAGTGCCGCATTCATGCCCGGCCAGAGCGGACGCGACCTCTCACTCGTGATACGTCTCCGTCGTATCTACTTTTCCAAACACTTTTGCCCTTGTTTTGGACTCTAACTTGTATGATTTTAATTGATCTAACCCTGAATGACGCTGTTTTATTAATAATTGCCATGTTGTTGTTTTATGTTCAGAATTTAAAAGTTCTCGGAATGACCTGAAACTCCATGGAATATCTTAGAATAAATAATAAAAAATCCTCGCCAAAGATGAAGACCAGGGGGCCCACACCCTGTCCACGCGGGTGGGGGGCGCGCCCCTCCCCCTGGGCGCGCCCCCCTACCTCGTGGGCCCCCTGGAGGCCCTCCGACGCCAACTCCAACTCAATATATTGGCTTTCGGGGAGAAAAAAAATAGAGAGAAAGTTTCATCGCGTTTTACGATACGGAGCCGCCGCCAAGCCCTAATCTCTCTCGGGAGGCTGATCCGAGTCCGTTCGGGGCTCCGGAGATGGGGATTCGTCGCCGTCGTCATCATCAACCATCCTCCATCACCAATTTCATGATGCTCACCGCCGTGCGTGAGTAATTCCATCGTAGGCTTGCTGGACGGTGATGGGTTGGATGAGATTTATCATGTAATCGAGTTAGTTTTGTTAGGGTTTGATCCCTAGTATCCACTATGTTACGAGATTGATGTTGCTATGACTTTGCTATGCTTAATGCTTGTCACTAGGGCCCGAGTGCCATGATTTCAGATCTGAACCTATTATGTTTTCATGAATATATGTGTGTTCTTGATCCTATCTTGCAAGTCTATAGTCACCTACTATGTGTTATGATCTCGCAACCCAGTGACAATAATCGGGACCACTCCCGGTGATGACCATAGTTTGAGGAGTTCATGTATTCACTATGTGCTAATGCTTTGTTCCGGTTCTCTATTAAAAGGAGGCCTTAATATCCCTTAGTTTCCAATAGGACCCCACTGCCACGGGAGGGTAGGACAAAAGATGTCATGCAAGTTCTTTTCCATAAGCATGTATGACTATATACGGAATACATGCCTACATTACATTGATGAACTGGAGCTAGTTCTCAGATCACCCTATGTTATGACCGTTACATGACGAACCACATCCGGCATAATTATCCATCACTGATCCGGTGCCTACGAGTTTTCCATATACTGGTTTACGCTTATTTACTTTTCCGTTGCTACTGTTACAATCACTACAAAAATACCAAAAACATTACTTTTTTTGTCTTTACTTTGTTACCGTTACCACCACTATCATATTAATTTGCTGCTAAACACTCTGCTGCAGATATTAAGTTTCCGGTGTGGTTGAATTGACAACTCAGCTGCTAATACTTGAGAATATTCTTTGGCTCCCCTTGTGTCGAATCAACAAATTTGGGTTGAATACTCTACCCTCGAAAACTGTTGCGATCCCCTATACTTGTGGGTTATCAAGACCTTTTTTCTGGCGCCGTTTGGGAGCATAGCTCTATTCTTTGAGTCACTTGGGATTTATATCTGCTGGACACTATGAAGAACTTGAAAGACGCTAAGACAAAAATTTATCCCTCAACTACGAGGGAGGTAAGGAACTGCCATCTAGCTCTGCACTTGATTCATCTTCTCGTTATGAGTAAGCTAGCGACACCTAAACCTGCTTACGCTATTCGTTCCGATATGTCGCATGTTATTGATGATGCCACTTCTGCTATGCATGATACTTATGATGAAACTACTTCTATGCTTGATACTACTGTGCCCCTTGGTGAATTTCTAGATGAGCAAATTTCTAGGTCTAGAGAAAGAGAAATTATTGAACCTGAATATGATGATGTTAGTGATGATGAAAATATGCCTGCTATTCCCGAGGGTTATCTTTTTAATGTTGAATCTACTGCAGCTGTTCTTGCTTGCCAGGATAGACTTGAACTTAAGAGGTTGCTAGTTAAATGGAGTAAAGAATCTTTTAGACATAGGATGAGACCCGACCCTGCTTTTGCTACTTCACCTATCTGTGTTCCTGATCAGGATTATTATGATTTTTCTGTTGATCCATATAGAATTACTTTGGTTGAATCTGATCCTTTTTATGGCTATGAATCTGAAACTGTTGTGGCACATTTTCGTGAGTTAAATGATATAACTGCCCTGTTTACTAATAATGAGAGATCGAGCTACCTTTATTTACTCAAAATATTTCCGTTCTCATTAAAAGGTGATGCTAAGAAATGGTTTAATTATCTTGATCCTGGTTATGTGCAAAGTCCCCAGGATATGATTTATTACTTCTCTGCTAAATATTTCCCTGCTCATAAGAAACAAGCTGCTTTGAGGGATATATATAATTTTGTGCAAATTGAAGAAGAGAGTCTCCCACAAGCTTGGGGGAGGCTTCTCAAGTTACTTAATGCTTTGCCTGATCATCCTCTTAAGAAACCTGAAATACTTGATATCTTTTATAATGGACTAACTGATGCTTCCAGAGATTACCTGGATAGTTGTGTTGGTTCTGTTTTCAGGGAAAGAACACCGGATGAAGCTGAAATTTTATTGAATAATATGTTGACAAATGAAAATAATTGGGCACCTCCCGAGCCAACTCCCGAGCCAGCTCCAGAGCCAATTACTGAGCCTATTCCTAAACCAACTCCGAAGAAGAGAGGTGTTCTATATCTCAGTCCTGAAGATATGCAAGAAGCAAAGAAATCTATGAAAGAAAAAGGTATTAAAGTTGAAGATGTTAAGAATTTACCTCCTATTGAAGAAATACATGGTCTTAATTTACCGCCTGTTGACGAAGTGTATGATTTCAGTTCCTTATTCACTGAAGAACCTCCCGATATCCCGACACAAGTAGTGAAGGTAAATTCTCTCTATAGATATGATAAAGCTGAAGTCCCTCCTACTAAAATTGCTAGTCATTCCTTGGATGAGTTTGATGACTTTATGTTTAAGCAAGATGACTTTAATGTTTATTTTGGTAGACAATTAAAAGAAAATGCGTATATGATTAGACGCTTGGGTGATTATATGGCTAATATTAGAGGCGAACTTAAATTTGTTAGCAAACATGCTTCTATGGTTACCACTCAAGTAGAACAAGTACTTAAAGCTCAGAAAGAAGTGCTTGATGAAATGAATAGTAAGAAAAATGATTATGATGTTAGAGTGGCTAATAGAACTGGTAGAATGACTCAGGAACCTTTGTATCCTGAAGGCCACCCTAAGAGAATCAAGCAAGATTCTCAGAGAAATAATGTTGATGTACCTAGTTCTTCTAAGAGGAAGAAAAAGAAAAAAATGATAGAACTATGCAAACTTCTAGAGAACCTATTGCTGAACCACCTGATAATCCAAATGATATCTCTATGTCTGATGCTGAAACACAATCTGGTAATGAACATGAACCTAGTGGAAATGTTAATGATAATGTTCATGTTGATGCTCAACCTAGTAATGATAATGATGTAGAAGTTGAACCTGCTGTTGATCTTGATAACCCACAATCAAAGAATCAACATTATGATAAAAGAGACTTCGTTGCTAGGAAACATGGTAAAGAAAGAGAACCATTGTCGTGGAATTAACACGTCAGATGTCCTTAGTGTTAGGACTTAGTCGCGAGGCCAACGCATCTATGTGGTAGCTTGAGAGGGGTTGAGCGGGACGAGAGACGCGAGGTTTTACCTGTGTCGGCCCCTCACGGTGGAGGTAAAAGCCTACGCCCCGCTTCATTGATATTGATGATGATGATCACGGTTACAAGAGTGCTCTAACTCGAGAGCTATTGTCTAAACCTAACTTGTCCAACTTGTGGAACTTGTCCCCTTGTGGGGAGCCCTGCCCTCCTTATATATGTTGGAGGGCGGGTTACATGTAGAGTCCTATTAGGATTAGGACTAGTCTATCGCTAATACAAACCGGATACAAGTCCGTGTCTTAGCTCCTTGTAAGATATATTCCTCCTGCCTTTTCCTCTTAAACCGCCCACCGTAGTTGAACCGGCCTTCATTAACCGCCCATCGGGCCACCGGTCTTGTCGCTCCTCGACCCGCTTTGCCGGATTACTAATGAACCGTAAACCGCCGGTCGCCAAAGTGAACCACCAAGTGTCGTGGGTTCTTCAGGTAAACCGCCAAGTCCGGCCGGTTTATACTTCCGGTCGGTTTACGCCGCGGGTTATATCCCCGACATTAGCCCCCAGTTTAATTTGGATTTATCCATGTTAAACTGATCCTGTGAAATAAACACAAGAACAAACTTGACAGATTATACTCCGGGTTAAGAATTCTTGTAAACCGGCATCTGATCATCCTTAAATCATTGTCATTTCCTCCTTCTAGAAAATCAGGTTTAATAGGAAAGCTTCATAATCAATTTGTCGACATTGGTTTCTCATAGAAAATATATTGTGAAGAATAATTCCTTTGATTCCGCTCCCAATGCTTAAAAACAATATTGGTCCTTGAAATACTCATCCGATCTTCAGCCGGTTTAAGGACGTAGAACTTGCCGGTTTATCCTTGCCAAGATCACCGGTTTATAAATATTGACAGCACCGGGTCATACTTGTAGTTAACATCCAGCTTGAAAATATACCTCTTATATGCCTATCACTTGTAGCCTCCAAGTCTTAAGAAGGTAGCATAGCAACAGCTTGAGACTTGCTTAAATATCACAATCTTGAAGAAATCCAGTTTGTTCATCTCAATCACTAGTCGTAATTGAGTATTCCACATATGTAGCCCCCAAGTGCGGGTTGTCATGCTTGCAGCAACACAGGACTTGTAATTGTCTGATGCTCATAAAAACTTCAACCAGTGTAGCCCCCAAGGGCCGGGTCATTATGCACTAATAAGCGGGGACTTGATATATATTTCAATGAAAATAACATCATATGATGTGACCCCATCATGGGACTTGAATCCACGTCCACAAGGTTAAGAGCCCCTGTGCTCTACCAAGCTGAAAGCGATGGACCCTTCAATGTAATAAATAAAAGCTTTGTACCTTGAATTGTTTGACAGAGCAATTGGTAGCCCCAAGTGTCATGGTGCATGCTTGCGGCGACATGAGACTTGCATATTGGATGTAATCTCAACTTAAATAATGTAGCCCCCAAGTGCGGGTTGTAAGCCTGCAGCAACTCGGGACTATTCCTTCAATTGTAGAATAAAAATTATATCCATTGATAATATGATAGCCATTGCGCCAAAGCGACTTTGAAAACCATAATCACAATACTGGTTATTGATAACCATAATAGAAATCCAGCCATGTTGGCTATTTGAATAATATACCCAATGATTCATAAGCGCATGATTCCAATGGCGCAATCCAAATATGTACTGGCGACTTATAGTCCAAAGCCAGGCCGGTTTAACAAACACCGGATAATTTATCATCATACTGGCGACACATAGTCGAAAGCCAGGCCGGTTTAATAAACGTCAGTGATTTACAATCATGCTTTATTCAACCTGTTTCTGTGATATTGAATCACATTGCTGGTTTTACCAACTTTTTGTAGTAAGAGTGATAACCCCAATCTTGAGTAATAATAACTCCTTGCATATTGTGCCGGTTGATGATAAACCGTGCGGGTTGTGATAAACACCGGTTTAACCATATATAATCTTGGCGACTTCAGAAGTCGAACCAGACCGGGCTGATAGTCTCCGGATCATAATTTAATCATGTATTGACAACTTGTAATTGAAATTCAAGCCGGGTTAATGAACACCGGTTTACTCCATAATAAGATAGTAACATAAAATCAAACCGGGCAAATAGTCTCCGGATTAGGATTTGATCGTGTTCAGCCAATTTGTAATTGACAGTTTGAACCGGATTAATAATGTCGGTTTGAAAACACAACAAAAATAATAATTTAAAAGAGAACAAAATTCAAGCAAAGGCAAATATAAAACCATTGCAAATGAGGCTTTGAGCCGATCAAGAGGCATTACCATGGTCGGACACGACCAAGCCCCCAAAAGGCGTAGCTATGGTTCGAGTCAGCCAGGTCCCCAAATGATGCATTGGCATTACCCCGATCAAGAGGTGTAGCGATGGTTCGGGTTCGACCAAAGCCCCAAGTGATGCTGTGGCACTAGGCCGATCAAGAGGCGTGACTATGGTTCAGACGTGACCACAAGTCCCCAAGTGATGCTGTGGCTTTTCGCCTACCAAATGGTGTTGCTATGGTTCGGACACGACCAAGGCCCCCAAGTGATCAATAATATGATAAGCCAACAAGGCATGATACCCATGTTTGAACCGCGCATCATGCCAGCAGGTCCTCTTTGGCACCTTTTAACTTTTTGCAAGAGATAAATCCTTCTTGAACCAGAATTTTGAACCGGATATTGAGAGCTTCAGAGCTTTATGGGAAACAACTTTCCCTCGAACCGGATCTTAAACCGGAATCTTCATTTTCAGCCGGAAATTTTCTGACGGCCTTTAAACTCAAACTTGCAAGAAATTAATTCCTTTTGAACCGGAAATTCTTAAGCCGGATTTGAGAGCTTCAGAGCTTTGTGGGAGACAGATTTTCCTTGACCCAGATTGTAAACCGGATATTTGAGAGCTTCAGTGAGACTGACTTCCTTTAAGCCGGATTTTAAACCGGAATCCTTTCTGATGACCCGGAACTTCTTCATTGAGTCGGGATTTTGTAACTGTCATATACTTTCTAAGCCGGAAATTTTCTGACGGCCTTCAAATAACAAAGAGCCTCCATGACCGGTTATCTTTCCCCATCGTCACAGGGTTCTTAAATTTGCTGAAATCGGCAAGATTTGCCGAGTCATGTCATCATAGCCCCGAGTCTCAAAAGGTGACTCGAGGAGTTGGCTTGAAACTCTCATATTTGATCGTGATATGAATCGGCATAACTTGTATGTCATTGGTGTTGATAGCACGATGTGAATCCACGTAAGGTTGAGGTGATCGCGGCGGATTATAAATGGTCTCGTATGAGCCGTGTTAGCAACTTCGGCCAATGGTTCCTTCCAACTGGTGATTTGAAGTTAATCAAACTGTAGTGGCGGCGATTTGTGCGCTTTGCCCATTGAGCCACCCACCAGTAGGACGACGGTTGATAGTATATGATAAGTTGCCTTCATTTTGTTGAAAGAAAACCGGGCTACCCAAGCTGTGACTTGCTCATGCAGACAGGTGCGGCCTGGTATGTTGATGTAGACCAGGTCGTGAGAGACAGGCGGCAAAGATGACCGCAACATCAGAGGCGACTCGGATAGATGAGTCGGCCGCGAGATTGTAAACCGGTGCGAACGGGGAAAATCGCCACGGTGTCATAAACCAGCAGACGGGCGAGTTAATCGTGGGCGTGGTCCGGCAAGTTGATGTAAACCGGGCCACGAGGGGACGGCAACTTGCTCACGTTCATTCCTCAGGTGGCATGACCCGGATGAAACGCCAGTGCAGAATGTTGCTAGCACGCGCTCCGTGCCCGTAATATAACACCTCATTTGTAATGAATAATTGTCCTGCGTCAAAAATATTGCAGACCAAGACAAAGATAAACTGCTCTTTGACAAAAAGAATATGTGCCAATAAAATATATTTTAAATGGATATCACACGATGTGCCGGGCGGAAATAATCCGCCATGAAATTGATGATCGCTAGGTGAAATTGAAGTCGCTCACGGGTGAACCGGCCGGCGTGGTAAACCGGTGCAGACGGGTGAGTCGGCCGCGGGGGCGGCCGACGAGTCAGTCCCATGTGCCGATGAAGCGGGGCGGCGACTTGATCACGTATCCATCCAAAGAGTATGGCACGGACAAGCCCTAGTGCAATAATGTTGGCGCGCCCCTTTGCGACATCTTTGTAACAAATAATAGTCCTGCGAAAAACATCATCGACCGAGTAATTGTTTCTTTGGAAGAAAACAATAAGTGCTTAATAAGATAAATTTAGATAGATATCACCTGATGTTTATGAACGACAGATGATCTGTACATAGTCTCTTTGTACGTGGTAGTAGTTGTTGCAACAGCGCTTTGAATGCACTTGTAATAGTTTGACCTTTACGAGACCCTCTTCGTGGTGACCATTTAAATGATGTCTTGGAGGTATTAACCATCCAAACAGCTGACAATGTCAATCCCTCCGGTGGCTTATTAAAACTGGAGCTGCTGCCATGATCGACTTAAAAACTGTCTTTGTGATGCACACAAGTCTCTGCCGTTTAAACAGATGCTGGTCATCCTGTGCACTACCAACTTCGACGGGCTATGATGGTGAAGGAGGCCAGCACGGCTGTAAAACACTAAAACTCGGACGGCGCATAACGCCGCATGGCGACTCAAGCAGTAACGGGCTGCTTGCGCCGGGCAGCTCGATGGCACAGAAACCGGCGCTTTACGGCAAAGCGGCTCGCGGTGACTCCGTAGAAGTGGAGCAAAGCGGTGGCGGATCGACTCACAGGCAGCGGGCTGTTGATTTGGCGGTTTACGGGGTCAGGAATTCCATGGTGATGTCAAGCAGGGTGAAGTCACGGCAGAGGCAGCCGGACTCAAGTGACTCATCACGCTGTAGCTCGTGGCAAGAGAAGCTCGAGGCGCTCGGCGATTTTAGCAGAGATGGGGGTGATCCGGTGACCTGAAGGGGCCGATTTGAAGATGTCAGGCGACTCAGGCACAGCTCATGGTGGTGGAGGTGACCCGGCGACAGGCGGCGACTTCGCGGTGCGGTCGGCGAGAAAAGGCGCGAGGCCAAAGCGGCTTGGCATGAGCAGCCCGAAGCGGAGCTGACGAGTTGGAGAAGATCAGATGCAGAGGCCGGCGATGGCAGCTTTGGCGACTCAATGCGAATCTGTTTTTTGGGTCGTGCGCTTTGCCAAGTCCAAGTCCGCCTCACCTTCCGGGTCGTGGCTGTCTGTGTCTACTCAGTCCGTGTCTTCCTTCAAGCGGTGCTCTTTTTGTTCCTTTTTTATGGAAAGGTAGCTGACCGTGTCGCTCTCCTCTTTGACTTGTACGTAAACACGGTAGTTTCCTTAGGTAGATGTAGCGATTTGGAGAAAACCCGATATGAACTTGTGACTCCTCTCAGCTTCCAAAGAGTAGTCAGCGCACCTTTGCTGCAATTTTTCTACTCGGGAGTAGCAAAGACCATGTACGTAGGAATTTCAACTTGCAGTGAACAGATAAGTCAGGGCGTTTTTATGGCAGCGAGCTAGCCGGGAGATTCGCGGACGGGCTGACTCGCGGAAACAAAGCGGGTCAACAAAGTCGAGAAGATGCCGTGGCGGCTCGGGCGGGAATCCAGGAGAAAAATCTTCTCTTCCTTCAACTACTAATAGCTTAGCAAATCCCTAGATGATGGTATTGGTTTTTCCGTGAAGAAGCAACTCCCAAAATTAATTAGATCTCGAACGACGAGCTGCAACTAATGTATACTAATCCACCATGGCACTTTAATCCGTGCAGCTGGATGATATTGAAACCAGAACGGATTTGTCCAGAGACTATCTGGATTCAGACGATATACCTTTTTCCATTAAAAAATTCGGCGACTTAACAGCTTGCTGGATCGCCGTCAGCCTCGGCGGATCGTAGGACAGGCCGCTTCTTTCTCGTCAGACCGATCGAACTTTGGCTGATTCTGAATTTTGGACGGATCGTATGAACGGCACATGCACACATAAGCACAACCCTGATTTCCTTTGACTTGTCCGCTGTACCCAGGGTTTTCATGGCGGGTTATCCAAATGATTGTACCGTGCCGGCTCTTCTTCCATCTGACTAGCGCGAACTTCTTGATCCCTGGGAGAGATCCCTTCAAGAACTCAACACCATCGTGCGCCAGCCCCACGGTGGGCGCCAACTGTCGTGGAATTAACACGTCAGATGTCCTTAGTGTTAGGACTTAGTCGCGAGGCCAACGCATCTATGTGGTAGCTTGAGAGGGGTTGAGCGGGACGAGAGACGCGAGGTTTTACCCAGGTTCGGCCCCTCACGGTGGAGGTAAAAGCCTACGTCCGGCTTCATGGATATTGATGATGATGATCACGGTTACAAGAGTGCTCTAACTCGAGAGCTATTGTCTAAACCTAACTTGTCCAACTTGTGGAACTTGTCCCCTTGTGGGAGCCCTGCCCCTCCTTATATATGTTGGAGGGCGGGTTACATGTAGAGTCCTATTAGGATTAGGACTAGTCTATCGCTAATACAAACCGGATACAAGTCCAGGTCTTAGCTCCTTGTAAGATATATTCCTCCTGCCTTTTCCTCTTAAACCGGCCCACCGTAGTTGAACCGGCCTTCATTAACCGCCAGTCGGGCCACCGGGTCTTGTCGCTCCTCTGACCCGCCTGCCGGATTACTAATGAACCGTAAACCGCCGGGTCGCCAGTGAACCACCAAGTGTCAGCGGGTTCTTCAGGTAAACCGCCAAGTCCGGCTGGTTTATACTTCCGGTCGGTTTACGCCGCGGGTTATATCCCCGACATTAGCCCCCAGTTTAATTTGGATTTATCCATGTTAAACTGATCCTGTGAAATAAACACAAGAACAAACTTGACAGATTATACTCCGGGTTAAGAATTCTTGTAAACCGGCATCTGATCATCCTTAAATCCTTGTCATTTCCTCCTTCTAGAAAATCCGGTTTAATAGGCCAGCTTCATAATCAATTTGCTGACATTGGTTTCTCATAGAAAATATATTGTGAAGAATAATTCCTTTGATTCCGCTCCCAATGCTTAAAAACAATATTGGTCCTTGAAATATTCATCCGATCTTCAACCGGTTTAAGGACGTAGAACTTGCCGGTTTATCCTTGCCAAGATCACCGGTTTATAAATATTGACTCTATATAGTATCAACTCTATTGGAAAAATTCCATCGATTATATCTGGAGGTTTTAAATTTCCTCTCCCTACTGTCAAGAAGAAATATGATATACTAATTATTGGGGATGTCCATATCCCCGTTGAGGTAACATAGTGTTATTCGAAATTTCTCCGGTTCCATGTTAATCGGAATGAGTTTGTTAACAAGACTTGATCAACCTTGTTAGTGGATTCTTTTTGATGAGCATGAGATGGATGAAACTACAAGCACAACCTTCTGTACCCTCTTTATATTCTCTGTTATTTAGTAAAAATAAAGTAAAATAGTATTTTTCTGTCTGTCTCCCGACTTATCCGTGCAATATAAAAATATCCCGAAAATAAAAGTTCTCAGAATGCCATGCCAATTTAATATGATTTTTTTCAGGAATATTTAAGGATTTTTAGTGCAAAAATTATCACGGGGGGAGCTGCCACCTGGCCACGAGGGTGGAGGGCGTGCCCTACCCCCCTGGGCGCGCCCCCCTGCCTCGTGGGCCCACGGTGGCCCTCCTCCACTTATCCCTGCACCCATCTTCTTCCTCTGTCTCACACAAACCCGAAAAACCAACTCAAGCACGAGTTCCAGCCCCCGTTGCTGTGATTTTCGATCTCCTTGCTCAAAGCACCTCTCGCAAAACTGCTTGGAGAGATTGTTCCTTGAAATAATGAAGAGGCTTTTGAGGGGCTCGTCGAGCCGAAGCTCTAAGGAGAAACAAAAGGAAGAAGAACAGAAGCCCAAATTTAATTTGCCTCGTATCGCGGAGGTTCGGCCGTGTGAATGGCCTTCCGATGATTTCTTGAGGAGAGCCAGGATTTATGAGGATTTCTATCTATTAATTGAGAACACCGGCCTCACCAACTTCCTCCGCGACCAACGTCATCAGTATCTCTTACTCACAAATACTTTTGTGCAGAACTTCTACTTTTTCCCTAAGAAATCACCTCCAACAGTAGAGTTCCATTTATATGACGTTGTTAAGGAGATGACATTAGCTGAATTTTGCGAGGTTTGCAAAATACCTTTTGAGGGCACCTTAGATGAACCACACCGTAATGAAGTGGAAGCTTTTATTAACACTATCACTATGGGAGAAACCAGGAAGGTTTCTGATGCAAGAATCACTAGCATACATTTTCTTGTTTTACGCTACTTTGCCTTATTTGCTAGTCGTTGCTTGATTGGACGCGGGAACTGTGGGAACCTTAGTATTCCTGATATTATTATTTTGCTCCATGGCTTATACCGCAAAAACTCTGTTAGTATGGGTGGAATTGTTGCTGGATGGTTAAGTCTGAACCGTACTAAGGGCCCCATCTTTGGAGGCATTTATGCTGCATGCCTAGCTGAATATTTTGAGATACCTATTAGGCATGAGGAGAAAGAAGAAACAGCACTGCCCCGTGCTTATTTAGATTATAAGAGTATGATAGCGCATGATTTTCTTGTTAAGAGTCGCGAAGGGGGGCTTAAATATAAATTGTACTTTGATAAACATCACCCTGAGACTATTACCTTGCCTGCTCCCTCTTTGTTTAACTTGTCTACAGGTCCTTATATTGTTCCGTGGGCGGCTGTTCAAGCCTACCGGAATCCTGCACCAGCCCCGGAACCGGAGCCAGAAGATGAGCCTCCACGAATGTCTGTTTATTCTTGGGATCCTGAGGCGGTTTCCAGCTAGTGGCAATCAGAGTCCTCTTCATCACATTATGATCCCAACTATTCTGCGTCACAGTATGACCCCAGCTACACCTATGGGTATCCGCCAGGCTATCCCTGGCAATAGACCAACTTAGGCCAAAAGCCTAAGCTTGGGGGAGTACGTATTTCTCACCGACATTACATTCATGTTCACACACACTCATTGCTAGATGTCAGTGCTCATACTCTTTCACTGTAACATACATGTTAGTTTAAATTTCTTTTTCTAACTTTCTTCTTGTGTGTTTAATAAACCTTAGAAAAACCAAAAAAATTAGTAGTAGTTTATTTTTCCTGCTGCAGTAGTAATAATTAAAAAGAAAACCCAAAAATATTTCCCGTTCTTCTTTTGCTTGTTGGGAGCTTTCCCATGTAAATAGTTTTTATTTCTTTTCCTTTCTTTGGGGTCGAGAAGACTATATTGAAAATGCTTAGTGGCTCTCATATGCATGATCGTTTATTTAACTTAGAGCCCATATTACTTGTCTTCTCTCTTGAGTTGAATGCTTGCAGATTCCAGCTTAGTCCAACGCACGTGCACTCTTATTATTATTCACACCGTTCGGTCGTGCAAGTGAAAGGCAATAATGATGATATATTATGGATTTATTGGGATGAGAAAAGCTGGTATGAACTCGACCTCTCTTGTTTTTGTAAATATGATGATTCATCGTTCCTGATTCAGCTATTATGAAGTAAACATATTTGCAATGACATTCAAAGATTATAGTTGCTTGTGTCATGCTTGATTAGCTATGAGTTATAATGGTTTACCTTGCGTGCCAACATGCTATTGAGATGATTATGATGTGGTGTGATAGGATGGTATCCTACTTTGAATGAATTGAGTGACTCGACTTGGCACATGTTCACGCATGTAGTTGAATTAAATCAACATAGCCTTCATGATATTTATATTCATGGTGGATTATATCCTACTCATGCTTATATTTGGTGTAAATTAATTTTAATGCATGTTTACGACTGTTGTCGCTCTCTCAGTTGGTCGCCTTCCAGGTCTTTTGCTAGCCTTCACACATTTTAAGAGGGAATACTACTTGTGCATCTAAACTCCTTAAACCCCAAAGTTGTTCCATATGAGTCCACCATACCTTCCTATATGCGGTATCTACCTGCCGTTCCAAATAAATTTGTATGTGCCAAACTCCAAACCTTCAAACGAAATTCTGTTTTGTATGCTCGAGCAACTCATGTGCAACTAGGGCTGCCTATATCTTCCATGCTAGGTGGGTTATTCTCAAGAGGAGTGGACTCCGCTCCTCATTCACGAGAAAGGGCCGTAACGGGATGCCCAGTCACATGATCCAAAAAGATCAAAGCAAATCAAAATAATTAAACAAAGCTCCCCCTGGGACCCGTTGAATGTTGGAGGCACTCGTTGTTTCGAGCAAGCCATGGATTGTTGCTTGTGGAGGAGGGGGAGTATAAACCTTTACCATTCTGTTTGGGAACTGCCTATAATGCATGTAGTATGGAAGATACAACCATCTCATAGTTGTTGCGTTGACAGTGAAAGTATGCCGCTCAAAATATAACTTATCTCTATTTCAAAATCGAGCTCGCACCTCTACAAATCCTCGCTTCCCTCTGCGAAGGGCCTATCTATTTACTTTTATGTTGAGTCATCACCCTTCTTATTAAAAAGCACCCATTTGGAGAGCACTGCTTGTCGTTTGCATTCATTATAATTGGTTTATATTGGGTATGACTTGACTGGATCTCTTTACCATGAATTACAATGTTTAGTCAGTCCTTGATCTTTAAAGGTGCTCAGCATTTATGTTTTGCGGTCTCAGAAAGGGCTAGCGAGATACCATTTCGTTATATCATGTTATGATTATTTTGAGAAAGTGTTGTCATCCGAGTTTTATTATTATGGCTCGCTAGCTGACTATGCTATTGATATGAGTAATTATGAGACCTACGTGTTATTGTGAGTATGGTTAGTTCATAATAATTGCTGAAACTCGAATGCTGGCTTTTCATGTTTACAACAACAAGAGCAAAAAAAGTTTGTAAAAGTTTTTCTTTTTCTCTTTTAGTTTGTCAACTGAATTGCTTGAGGACAAGCAAGGGTTTAAGCTTGGGGGAGTTGATACGTCTCCGTCGTATCTACTTTTCCAAACACTTTTGCCCATGTTTTGGACTCTAACTTGTATGATTTGAATGGGACTAACCCGGACTGACGATGTTTTCAGCAGAATTGCCATGATGTTGTTTTATGTGCAGAAAACAAAAGTTCTCGGAATGACCTGAAACTCCACGGAATATCTTAAATAAATAATAAAAAATCCTCGCCAAAGATGAAGACCAGGGGGCCCGAACCCTGTCCACGAGGGTGGCGGCGCGCCCCTCCCGCTGGGCACGCCCCCCTAACTCGTGGGCCCCCTGGAGGCCTTCCGACGCCAACTCCAACTCCATATATTGGCTTTCGGGGAGAGAAAAATCAGAGAGAAAGTTTCATCGCTTTTTACGATAAGGAGCCGCCGCAAAGCCCTAATCTCTCTCGGGAGGGCTGATCTGGAGTCCGTTCGGGGCTCCGGAGAGGGGGATTCATCGTCGTCGTCATCATCAACCATCCTCCATCACCAATTTCATGATGCTCACCGCCGTGCGTGAGTAATTCCATCGTAGGCTTGTTGGACGGTGATGGGTTGGATGAGATTTATCATGTAATCTAGTTAGCTTTTTTTAGGGTTTGATCCCTAGTATCCACTATGTTCTGAGATTGATGTTGCTGTGACTTTGCTATGCTTAATGCTTGTCACTAGGGCCCGAGTGCCATGATTTCAGATCTGAACCTATTATGTTTTCATGAATATATGTGTGTTCTTGATCCTATCTTGCAAGTCTATAGTCACCTACTATGTGTTATGATCCGGCAACCCAAGTGACAATAATCGGGACCACTCCGGTGATGACCATAGTTTGAGGAGTTCATGTATTCACTATGTGCTAATGCTTTGTTCCGGTTCTCTATTAAAAGGAGGCCTTAATATCCCTTAGTTTCCAATAGGACCCGCTGCCACGGGAGGGTAGGACAAAAGATGTCATGCAAGTTCTTTTCCATAAGCACGTATGACTATATACGGAATACATGCCTACATTACATTGATGAACTGGAGCTAGTTCTGTGTCACCCTATGTTATGACTGTTACATGACGAACCACATCCGACATAATTATCCATCACTGATCCGGTGCCTACGAGTTTTCCATATACTGGTTTACGCTTATCTACTTTTCCGTTGCTACTGTTACAATCACTACAAAAATACCAAAAACATTACTTTTGCTGTCTTTACTTTGTTACCGTTACCACCACTATCATATTACTTTGCTACTAAACACTTTGCTGCAGATATTAAGTTTCACGGTGTGGTTGAATTGACAACTCAGCTGCTAATACTTGAGAATATTCTTTGGATCACCTTGTGTCGAATCAACAAATTTGGGTTGAATACTCTACCCTCGAAAACTGTTGCGATCCCCTATACTTGTGGGTTATCAACTGGTGCCGGCATTGAAGCGGCGCGCCGGCCGAGAGAGCATCGCCCGCACCGCTTCCGGGTGCACGCGGCTGCTCCGCGTTCAAAGGTCGCAATAGCCGGCTACAACATGCATGTAAAAAGTTCTTGGGAGTCCGTGATACAGCTAGCTGTCCTCCCGCAACTCGTCAATCTCTTCCAGTAGTGCTAGTAGTACTCCATGGCGCAATCCATCGACAAGCAGGCGGGAAAGTTATCGTAAACTCGGTTTGCGGTGAGTGTCATGCCGAGCGACCGTGTGGGGTCGAGCCGTGGAGGAGGGTGAGACACGAACACGACAGACGTGATTTACACGTTGGTTTTGCTCGATGGCGCGATCCAACGAAACGAAACGTTGGTTTCTCTCCATTTCCATTTTTTCTCCGGAAAAACGGAAACTTTCCACTCCATTTTCATTCCTATTCCAAGGTTGCCCCGTTACAACATTCCATCAAATACAAAGGAAAACTAACATGCATGCTGATGCATCTCAATGATTCACAGATCATAGCCAATATTTACTTCATAACTAAAGAAAAAAGTTGTGAGAGAGTGTACGAAAGAAAAACTACTGATGGGGTCACTACGACTTAAACCCTAAACCATAAACATGATTTAATTCCCTGGCCAGGTAGAACCTGTCGAAGGAAAGACGGTGGCACCCTCGGATCATACGATGCTTTTGTGCAGTTCCACTAAAATCGACCTGAGCATCCCTCATGGCAAAGATATTGAAGAAGTGTGATTAGAATAATAGTACTGGCACTAGTTCATGAGACATAAACTGATCACAAGTAGAAGCCGGTAGAAGTAGAGAAAGATCGACATGGAGATGGAGCTACGGCAGTGGAGCAAGCCGGCTCCAAAAGGAAGATTGACTACCTGGGACGTCGGGCGGTAGCTAGAAGGGCGGTTGGGACGCGGCATCGGCCCATACCGCCGTGACCCCCGATTGGGACACACTGACTGTGGGTTTTCTCCCTCGCCGATGTCGACCGCGTCTACGCAGAACATTGTTCCCTTCCCCCAGCTGCGGGATCATGCCCGTCGTTCTATGCTTGTGAAGAGAGCAACCTTAGCAAGCAGGCTTGTAGCTTAGGCTCCTGCTAGTGTATATATAGTGGCTTTCTTTTTCTCTCCATATCATCCATTTTATATTGCGTACATGTCATTCAAGAGTGAAATGATGGTTGCTTCTTCCGACTAACTTACTGTGTGATTTGACTGCTCCTTAGTGGCCCCTACACTTACTCCCCCTACGTGTATGCAACAGTCACTCGTACACATGGGCCTTAAAAAGCAGCTGACGCCCTAATGCATGCATGTCCGAGCACACGACGGAACACACACGGTCACGCTAAGTGCTCAACCTACACGTGCATGCACACACATACTCAGTCAGGGTGAGCTAGTGACCGTATAAACACCGGAAAGTATATATATTGAGCGCAATGAGCGTATTATCAAGTCCATTGACCGTATTATTACAAATATACAGTGACAAACAGTATATTTATCTCGTTTGAAATTAATCCATATTAACCGGAGAGGAGGCAGTATGGACTAGCATTACTTGCGCGCGGTGGCTCGCAGGACAAGGAGAAACTTTTGACTAATGCAAGCTCTCCCTCGCTCGAGGCGGTGGGCGTGCAATGATTAATTCGGTGTCGATTGCGAAGCATACACTATACTACTAGTGCTACTATTGTTTGACTTCCCGAATAGGCGAACAGCCAAGCGCAAAGTTTATTAGTACTAGTACTATTAATATAGTCTATAAAGGTACGTAAGTAATATACTAGTACTAGGAACCGGATGTAGGAGCGGCTGCACTCTTATTATAATTTTAAAATGTGATAAAGCAATCTTCAACACATTTGGTTCTCTTCGAGGGTTCTCACATGTGATAATGGAAGTTGATTGCATGGAACACTCGCCACAATTCTCGCTTAATTCTGGCTCATATCCTGTTACAAATAGTAGCGCTCGGTAATATTTCCTCTTCTTTTGTTATTCAGCATGTAAACAGGTCAGCAAACCTTGCGGCGCATCTTCGTGCGAACCGTGCTTGCTGTACTTTGAATGTGGCCGAGAGCTGGCTTGATGAAACACTTCGCTTCCTACTTCTTTTTTTGCGGGGTACCTCGCTTCCTAGTGACCAGTGTCTTGGTTGATCGTCCTAAAAATGCTTATATATGAATAAAGCTCTCTCATTTACCCGCAAAAAATTTTGAGCCATATTAACCAGAAAGGAGGGAGTATGGACTAGCACTACTTTTTGGTGTGTCCCGTCAACTCGCAGAATGAGGAGAAGCTTGCAGGACAAGGTGAAGCTCGCTTACGCCTTTTGACTAATGCAACCTACCCTCGGTGGACATGCATCAGTCCATTTGGTGTCAGATTGTCAGAGGCATACACTGTAGTACCCAACATGCGGAGTACTATCATTGTTCGACTTCACGAAGAGGCGAAGAGCCAAACGCAGTAGTACGAGTAGTACTACTACTAGAACCGCATGGTGGAGCATCTGTACTCTTATTTTTTTATCTCTGATAAAGTACACGTTTATTCCGGAGAAGGGCGGAAAATGGCAGCCCAACATGTAATGAATGATATCGATCAACCAACCATGCTCGAATATATCTTGGCCTCCATGCGAACCTGTCTGTGATCTCGCTCCTCGTCTCTCTCAAGGAACGGCGGGTTGGCTCTTTGCCGTCAATTGAGATCGGTTTGCTCACACTCCTGTCCCACATGTCAGTGATATGCCAAGAGGAGGTGCGTTGATCGACTGGCCATAGGCGTACTTGGTTTTGAACCTTCATACTACTCCTCCCTCCGTCACAGTTCTGGTATGCGCTTCATTATGATGCATTTCTCTCAATGCATTTCCACCACCGAAGAGACTTGAGACGCGTTTGGTTTAATGCTCAATTAATTAGGGCGTGGTAACCGCAATCAAGTCCACAATTTTCTCTCCATGTACTATGTACTACAGTACTACGGAGTGGAGTAAGTGCATGCATGTGTGTACCCGGGGTGGAAGCACTGCATGCATGTGTGTACGCATTATTCCCTCTAGTAATAGACGCCGTGCTATAACTACCAATGCTATTTTTCAGGCCGATCACTAGTAGCCTTGGTCCCACATATATTTTTTCTTTTTTCTGAAGCACGCTGTATAAACAGTGACAGATGGAGTATGAGCGGATTCAAAGAAGAGCGTATTGATGGTTGCTTCTTCAGAGCAACTTACAGTGGGAAATGTGGGGCTTACGATTTGACCGCTCATTACTCACTATTAATGCGGCGCAACGACCGGGCTGACTCTCCCATGCAGTTGTGCACTACCCCCTCGGTTCTTAAATATACTCTGGAGTATATTTGTCTTTCTAGAGATTTCAATGAGTGACTACTCAAATATTTGTCTTTTTAGAGATTTCAAATGGACTGGCACATACGGATGTATATACATATTTTAGAGTGTAGATTCTCTCATTTTGCTCCGTATGTAGTCACTTGTTGAAATCTCTAGAAAGACGAATAGAATATTTAGGAACGAAGGGAGTACACATACGAAGCAAAATGAGTGAATCTACACTCTAAAATATGCCTGTTTGAAATTTGTAAAAAGACAAATATTTAGGAATGAAGGAGTATAATTTTGTGCATGGCACATGGACCCAGATGATGAACTGGCTTCTAGCAATGCTATCAAGCGTCCATCATTTGTTTACATAATTGACGTACTATACAAATAATTTTCCAGCGAGACATGAAATTTTACAATGGTGTGAGCTTTCAGCTTCTGTTTCGTGTGTCTTGCCATCGATGCTCTTTCGGAAACAATGAAAAACTAACTTCCTTGCTAATGCATGTCAATTATTAGCGGTCGAGCTAATAATTACATCACAACTGAAGACAGAGTTGTGAGAAGGTGTTAAATTAAAATTGATCCATGCTTTCATTGGCAGCAACGTCCCCCCAGCTCTGTCTAAATCAACAAGGCATGTTGGGAAAAAAGTAGATGTCCGGAGCATGCAACATTCCGATCATTTTGTGCAGTTCCACTAAAATAGAGCTGAGCGTCCCTGTCCCAAAGATATTAAGTGTGATTACGATAATAGAGGACTGTAGATGAAACAATAAACACATAAATAGAAGCCGGTCACCTTTGCAGTCTCTCTTAAAACTAACTAGTTGGAGAAACAAATTCAAATTTAGTTCGAATTACAGCGGTAGTATAGACATTGGGAATGCACTAAAATGTTGGTATGAGTAGGTTACATGCATTATACAGCAAGCGAAAAAAATTAATTGGACATAACATGGATTCATACTCCCTCCTTCCATCTATCTAGAGCGTAATGAGATCTTTAAGACCGCCTTTGACTATTGACAAGATTAATAGTACATGACATGCACAATGTGAAAATTATATCATTGAAAGAACCTTTCACAGAAGAAGTTAACGGTGTGCTTTGTGTAAGTTGCATGTCATATATCATTGCTCTAATATTTGGTCAAAGTTAGCATAAAAACGCATTAGTCCCTATATAGATGGAAGGAGGGAGTAGCTTCGAATAGCATTTGTATAGTAAAACGGGGCAAGACTCTCTCTTTGTGTGGTGTGAATAGTTTTATTTTCTTCGTTTTCTTTTTGGTTGAGGGAAGTGTGAATTGATTTGGTACGTACAAGTACAATATTTCTACATGTTAGGCTTGTCCCTAAAATTCAACCCGCGTCTTGTTATATCCCGAAAATTCAGATATCGTGCTCCCAAAACTGACGCCTTCACAACCCACGCCTTGCTATCCCGATATTACAACGCGCGCGAAAACTCCCTCCAGCTGCCAAATCCCAACACGCGAAATCCCCCTTCTAACCCTGAGCCGAAAGGGCCGCTAGTTCAAATCGATGGGGGTACTTTTGTAACACACCCTACATTTTGGACAACGCGTTCCTAAGTCATGCTTCACCCCCTTTTCGCCATTCGAAATCCCAGGCCGCCATAACCTGTCTGCTCCAGCCGCGAAATTCCACCTTCCTCCGTCCGCCACGTCACCGCTGCCCAGCCGGAGCCTCTTCCCCGACGACGTCGTCCACCGCAACAGCTCGGCGTCCCTCGTCCACCTCCCCGGATCCGTCGTCCATCTCGCCGTCCCGCCAGTTCAGCCGCCCCGTCCTCCACCTCCAAGGAGCTGCTCCGACGATCTCCTCGTCTATCGCGGCTGCTCCATCCCCACAACGCCGCCTTAACCTGCACCACCGGAACCGCAGCGTCCTCACCGACTCCTCGGACGAAGCCGAGGCCTACTCGGCGCCACAAAAGAGGTTGTACACTCATCGCATCGCACCTTCTCCTTAACTCGACCTCCCGGCGCCGACGGTTCTCCATCCTGCACCCCCATGGAGCGGCTACCTTGAAGCCGGCTCCGCGGGCGACATCTCCACGGCGGCTCTCCCCCACTGCGAGGCCCCTTCGGTGGCGCGTCCATACCAGCCGGATCTGTTGCTCTGCTCCGGCTCTTGCTCGCTCGCGCTGCTGCTGCTGCTCCGGCTCTCGCTCGATTGCTCGCTCGCCCAGCTGCTGCTGCTGCTCTCCCCCTCGCTCGTGCTGCTGCTCTGCTCCGATTAAGCCACACCTCAGTCGACTGAATCGACTTTTGGGTCAGTCAATTTTCAGGGGATGGGGGGGGGGCTCGCCGGAGGTAAGGAAGAACCACCATGGCCGGGGCGAGGGGCTCATGGGAAAGGTACCCCACTATCTATCTTAGGGTTCAGGGTGGGGGCGGGGGGCCTAAAGGGCTGGCCGGGGCGGCGGTGGCGAGTTGTTTCAGGGCGGCGAGCCGGCGCTGGGGCCGGCGGTTCGGCCGGTGGTGGCTGGCGGCTTAAGGGGGTGCAGGTTGAAGATGAACTGCAGGCCCTCCCTAAAATACATGTCAAGTGCCTCTCTGCTACCATTGCGTTCAGGCCGATAAAGAGCATTCAGATTCCACAAGAAATTTCAGTTTGACAGTTAAGTTCAGAGTCAACAGTTTTTCCTCATCTGTTGTAGTCAGGTGGTTTTTGGTGATTTTAATTTTACATCCATTTTACATCATCTATTAGAGATGCTATTAGAATCCCACTTGAGATTGATGATGTCTGTCTTGTGCTGCTTCAGCCTTGACGTCTTACGGCTCACCGGAGCTGCTCCAACGATAGAACGGTCCATCATAACGGGCGATGCCACAGACACGCCTCTGATTCCTCGAGATCTTCCTCCACACCTCCGACAACCACCTCTGCCTCAAGCGCTTCAAATGACCAACCCAATGATGCTGAGGTCGACACGGCTACGGGAAAGATGTTGTACACTTGTTGCATCACTTATTACTATAAATCACGTCGATCCATTAGGGCTATTTTGGTTCAACGGAAAAACGTCGATCCACTGGTTGTTACCATCACTCTAAATTTCTGCATGCTCTCCTTACATAATCTCACCATATTTTTTTGTATGCATGTCAGATATTGTACAGTCATCTTTGAACATATAGAGAAAAAGAGAAGAGTTTTCTTGTGGCAATACAATGTCATGCAGACATCGCTCCATGGTGGGTTCAATGGCAAACCCTCCCCACCCCTCTCCAGATTGTAATCCAGAGGAAGATACCTGTTCTGAGGCGTATTCAGACGTCGCTGACCACTCCTATTTACCCCCAAGGTGTTTTCTCTACCTTGGCATGATGATGTTAGTCATATCATGCATATGTTGCCTTGCAGTGCCTACTTTTGACATCATATATGCCATCTGCTTAGTTTAGACATGTTCTGTAATGTCACCTGTTTAGTTTCTATATCATATATGGGAATTATGGAGTCTCATGTCTTTTAGCCAGCCATAATATATGTGAAATGTGCAATGCCATCCTGTTTAACCAGGCATCATATATTTGAATGATATCTTGCCCATCCTTTTCTTCATTACATTTTCATTTGTCGACAATGTTTGTACATTAAACTACTCTTCCTGTGAATCAGCCATTTTTTTGGGAGATGGAAAAATCTGGAGTGAAAACAAGGCCTTCAGAGCAGACAGTGCTACACAGCCAAGCAGATCTCTTGTTGGGTCCCGATAGGTCCTCAGAGATGGATTCAGAGACAGATGACCAGTCCTATTCCCCCACTGAGGTGTATGCTCTAACTTGGCATGGTTATACTGCTCATATCATGCATACGGTGTCTTGCATTGCATAGTTTATACATCATATACACAATATTCAACACCATGTTCTTAGTTTAGACATCATATCGAATGCCCTCTGTTTAGCATATAAATCACATATGTGAATTGAATGATGCGATCTTGATTACTTAGATAACATGTAGGTGAATTATGTCATGCGATCCTGTTTAGTTATTCATCATATCTTTGAATTATGTTATGCTATGCTATCCAGTTTAGATAGACATCATATATGTGAAATTATGTCATGCTATCCATTTTAGTTAAACAATATACATGTCAACTATTTCATGCCCTCTTTTTCCACACTATCTATTGCATCATCTCTCATACAATGTCTGTACATTCAACTATGTTTCCTGTTTATCAGCCATTTGAATTGGAAGCGGGTGATGCCGATATCTAGCGTAATACACGGCCTTCAAATAAAGCAGTGCTACCTCTTGGTGGAGATAGCACCCGGTTGTACATGCACAAGAACCAGCCCTACCACACATAACCCAAACTCTCATGATTGTACCCCTCTCTTTGCGATGGACAGAGAACCAGCTTCACCCAATCTAACCCCAACCCCGGCCGATATTAACTTGATTCACTGTTGACACAACACCATCTCCACCATAGAGCTCCCAAACAAGAAGCAGTTAGTAAGGCAGCTCCGGTGCCCAAAGGGCCGATACTATTACAGCGAACCCCAACTCCACCGGTTAAATGCGCCTATTCCTGTGGAGGAAGCACAACCAGCCGATCGTAGTTTAGCATCTATCGCATTTGATGTTGTTAAATCGTATGTGCGTATCTTCCCATCTTGGAAATATTATCTTGAAGATGAAGGAAAATGCCGATTCACGTGTGTTTGTCCAGGAGTTATGTGTAAGTAATGTTATTCATGGCAATTACTTTCCTTCGTCCCATACATCCTACCTCCATGATGGTTATAATACAGAAATTTTCCCATTTTTCTCTATAGAGAAGGACCGATCTGGAAACTCGTGGATGAGGTAACTTTGTCTTTGATACCTCTGCTATCTTCAAGAATGCTTGGTGGCGATGTCGGAATTACCTGAAGAAAACGTACTTCACCGGCAAAGAAACTCATCAAATTCCCTTACGTTCTCCTGAGACACATTTACTAGACGATGACTGGGAACGCCTTGTTCTGTACTGGTCAAGAACCAAGAATAAGGTAAGGTCTATGAGCTCATTTTCTATTTTTAAGTATTTTATTCTTGCGTCTTACTGTACTCTGTTCATGTAGAACAAGTGCCTAAACCTGAAGAACTGTTCTAATTTAAGATTACATTGCTATCATAGTTCAAAAAAGCGCTAGGCGTTAATTGTGTGTTTTGCCACCGCCTTGCGCTTTACTGACGAAAGCGCATGCTTATGCGCAGTTATTCACAGATTGCGTAGTTATGCGCAATGTGTTTTGCCAACGCCTAGAGCCTAGGCGCGCTTAAGCGCTCGCTTAGGCGCACCTTTTTTAACTCTGATTGCTTTGCTCTTGTATCACTGTATTTACTCATACAAACTTATTTTTAAATTGAAGGATCCAATCGAAACTCCAATGGCACAGCAGGTATGTTCACGCATGTTTCTTTAACAGGTTTTCTCTTATCAATAGCTCTGTTGATTTCAATTTCAATTGTGTATACATTGACTTTCATATCATGCACATTACTAGCATCACAACAGAGCCAATAGTGTTGTTGTACATGTAGACCCGTGGTACCCATCTGAAATCTTGTTGTGCCGTGTAGTTTCCCACGCTTTGTATTCTTTCACTACTGCTTTGTCTTGAACTGATATGATTTGAACCGTGTCTCTATTTTGATTTGGCAAGACAATGCAGTGACCATAGGACATAGATATATGTTTGTTTGATGCTTTAATTATGTACTAGTACTTGGCAATAGAAGACTGGGTAGTTTAATCCTATCCACCTTACTAATGAACTGGTTCACCGAAATGAGTTTCATATACTAGTACATGCTAAACTTGTTATGTGTCTGCTTGTTTCTTATTTTAGAATCTTGTGAGAATATTGGGGAAGAGTGCCTTATTAAGCAATGGTAAAGGAAGTAATGTAGATAAGGTTCAGGATAGTGACACATCCTTGTTGGTCTCCAACAAAGCTGATAAAACAGCTAAGGAAGACTATCTTGAAGACAGCGAGACAACCCCAAAGTCATGTCTTGGTTTAGTGTTCAAGTTACTGGCCACTACTGCATGCACAAGCTATTCAAACTCACTGTCTGAATTAGTTCGGTTTCTTGAGTCTCAACTACAAGCTGAAAGACATCGATCAGCTGTGCTGCGACAAGAAGCGGAAGGACTGCGGAAGTCCCTGGAGCATTCAGATGCATACTTTCTGGTGCAACAGCAAGCGTTGGAGGATTTTAGCGCAGGACTAAGCTAATCAGCTTGCTAAGCTTATTGCCAGCATGGTGGATACCCAGGATAACCGTTTTTGAGCTCTTCTGAAGTTGTTTCAGTTATGCTCTTGTTTTGCTGCCGCGTTTATTTGCACTGGTGGCCAATTTTTACAGCCAGTGTATGTAATATGCTGCTTTGTTCCCTATATTTGCACTGGTGGCAAACTTTGATGCCCAGTGGATGTAATATTTGTAATAGCGGTAATAGGCTAGCCTTAATTGCTTGCTTATTTATTTCCTTATTGTCTTGTTTAGTTTTTTGCTTGTAGTCACTGCAGTTCTTTTTCTGTGGTTTTCTAGTGGCCACAATAGCCTATTTTTGGTAACTAGGCCAAAATAATCATGACAACACACAGACTGTTGTAACCATGGGCCTCCTGCAGGCCGTATGATCCATGGGCCTTCATTCGGCCGTAGGACCATTGGCCTTCTATACGGGCCGATAGGATCCATCGGCCTTCTATACGGGCCTTAGGGATCAATGGGCCTTCTACGGGCCGTAGGGTCCATGGGCCTTCTACGGGCCGTACGATCCATGGGCCTTCTATGGGCCGTACTATCCATGGGCCTCATACGGGCCGTAGGATCCATGGGCCTTCTATGGGGCGTATCTTCATTTCGCCAATCATGGATCAGACTATTCGTGGACCATAACGGGCCGTTAATAGGCCGTATTTGATAACTTCATGAAAACAACCCAACGTGTTTTTTTACATGAAAACGGCCCAACGTATTAACGGTCCGCAAACGGGCTGACCATAACGATGGGCTGAATTTGGCCCACAAGCAGAAAATGACAGTAACGGGCCGTATGTAACCGAATGCTGCAAATGAGCTCAAGAATCAATGGGCCCTGAGAAGGCCAAAAGATAACTTGGGCTGGAAACGGCCCAATGGAATAACAGGCCGTTAATGGGTATAAATGATACATTGTTCATTACAGGCCAGTTTCACCACGGGTCGTTAATGGGCCAAGAGTTACAAAGGTCCTCATATGGGCCGAAAGAAGTCATGGGCCACACATGGGCTGGAAGTTAAAACGGGCTGAATCATATTGGACGGCCCAAATGACGCTACTGGGCCTAATTCGGATAGGGCGTAACGGGCCCTTGGTTAGCAGGCTGTAGATGGGCTATATGTGAACAGGCCGTTAACAGGCTTTCCGTGGGCCGGCCTGCCACCTTTTGACCAAGTCAAACGGGCCGGCCTTTTCACAGGAATGGGCCTCTGTTGGGCCGTGCCACGTGTCGCCGTATCATAGGCGCCTTCGGTCCAATGAGCGGATGACATCTGTCCCAACGGTGAGCCGACACGTGTTTCCTCCAGCCAATGATGATTTTACACGTGGAAAATCCCCATTGGTCGGGGCTGTTAACGGGTTATCGGATCCAAAACCCAACCCGATAGCTTAATGGTGTTCCGTTACGGTGGATTCCACGTGTCGGTCACCCTTCGAAAGCACTTCTGTGACGCGCGATTTATCGTCATGGAAGTGGACACTTCCGTGATGATAATTTTGGTAATGTCATGGAACACTTCTACGACAACACATGTATGACTATCTTGATTCTATCATAAATTTGTCATGGATGTACATGCGTGACAAAAAACGCGACCTACTGTGACAAACACATATCATCACGGAAGTGTATTTTCTTTGTAGTGGATGGAGTTGCGGTTTGATCTCTTGGTGCACATTAGAAGGGATCGGTACATGTTCGATCCAAAGGATAAGAAGAAATACCGAGAAGGTTTCGATTATCGGTTGCCAATGGCTAGTAATTGGAGTTTCAGACAATTTGGTGAGGTAATTTGTAGCCAATATCCTTGGGGTTTGCTTTTTGAAGTGGTATACAAATACTATGACGGGGAAAAGAAATGGGTGACAGTTAGTACTGATGAAGAGCTAGCTACCATGTTTGTTAGACATAAAGAGAAAGATAATTTTCATGTGAGGCTGCAAGTTGATGTGCTTGAGCAGGCATTTGGACCTAGGATGATGGGTGCAACATCTCGGGGAGAACCAAGTCGTCGTAATGGCATCTCTAGCCAGAACATTTCAGTTGGTGCACGGCGACGTGGTGGCTCGATAAGTGTGGGCAACAGCAGTAGGGTCCCCCTTGAAGTGGAGCCTGATGACTACAATTCTGGGGTTGATGAAGAGAAGCTATATTCTGATGTTATTTGGAATTTACGACGGGCACCTCGGGCTGAAAACCAAGATGAGGCTCACAATGCAGTCCGTGTGGATGATGACGCGGTGGGTGAGGACGAAGACCTTGCAGCTGTTGAATGAGACCCTTTGAACCCTCATATGGAAGAAGGTATAGTTTTTGCATCCATGAATGAGTGTAGAAATGCACTTGTGACATACTGCATCAAGGTAGAACGTACTTTCAAAGTTGACAAGAGCGATCAAATGCGTTCTGAGTGCCTTTGTCCGGTGAGGGTTGTCCATGGAGGTTGCTCGCATCTAAAATGCGAAATAGCACTAATGTTCAGGTCAAAGTGAACCCTTTTAAGCACACATGCCAGGAATCAACCCTTAGGAAGGATACAATCAGTAGAGCCAAGTCAAGATGGGTGGCAGAAGAAGTAAAGTAGTGGGTGAAAGAAAACCAGCAAGTGGGTCCAATGGAATTGCAGAAGAACATCAAAGATAAGTTCAAGATAGATTTACCATACATGAGGTTGTTCAATGGTAAACAACATGCTATGGATTCTATTTATGGTAACTGGCAGGAAAGTTTTCAATTGTTGTATTCATTCAAAGGTGAAGTGGAGAGGACAAGCCCAGGTAGTATTGTAGATATTGATCACCACACCGTGGAGTACACATTAAGGGGAGTGACAAAGACCAAGGAATGCTTTAGGAGGGTTTTTGTCTACTTTGAGGCTTGTCGCCGGGATTTTTTGGTAGGCTGCAGGCCTTATTTGGCTATTGATGCCACTTTTCTCACAGGGAGGTTTAAAGGACAGTTAGTAGCAGCTTGTGCAGTTGATGCACACAGTTTTGTATTTCCAGTTGCCTACGGTGTGCTGGAGATAGAGTCTGGTGAGAGCTCGACTTGGTTTTTGCATAATCTGCGCCGGGCTATTGCACATCCCAATGGGTTGGTCATTCATACAGATGCCTGCAAAGGTTTAGAAGTGGCCGTGGACAGTGTGTTCCCTGAAGTAGAGCATAGGGAATGCATGCATCACCTTGCTGCAAAGTTCATGAAGAAATTCAAAGGAAATGTGTATACCGACAATTTATGGCCAACATCTTTGACTTGCAGTGTGAAGAAGCACAACTACCACTTGAGGCATTTATACATGAATCCCAAAGTGAAAGAATACTTGGAAACACACCACTCCAAGTTATGGGCCAGAAGCCAATTCAGTGAACTGAGCAAAGCTGACTATGTGCACAATAATCTAGCACAGTCTTTCAACTCAACGATCCGAAAACTAAAGGGTCATTATGTGGTGGATTTGCTTGACAGGATAAGGATAGAATACATGTAGAAATTTCATTATCGTGCAGGAATAGCCGAGGCAAAATTCATGGGCCACATTATCATCCCTGCCGTGATGAATGAACTGAAGCAGAAAACAACAGGCTTGGAAATGAACATGACTCCTTGCTCGGGTACAACAGCAGAGATATCATATTTGGATAAAGAGAAGAGGGAACGGAGATATCCAGTGGATTTAGAAGGTAGAACTTGCAGTTGTAGGCAATGGCAGATAACTGGGTTGCCATGCATTCATGCCTTGTTTTTCATCACTTCTCTCCCAGGTCCAGTAGGGAACATACAACAGTATGTGCATGATTACTGCTCTGTTGCAAGGTTCAAAGCCACATATGCTTACGCCTTGCATGCTATGGAGGGAAAATAACAATGGGACATGGTGGAACCTGGATTCAAGCTTTGCGCTCCAGTTCTGAAGAGAGCAGCAGGTAGACCAAGGAAGAGTCGAATCAGACCTCGCAGCAAAGGAGCTGGACTTGGAGCGAGGAAGCGTAAGTGCACAAGGTGTGGTAGGTCTGGTCATTTCGGTAAGTATTGTGATAACACAGTAGATCCAGCGTTCGGAGAGAGTTTCGATGAAGGCTTCGATGAAAATGTTGGTCAGCAGCTGGTTGACTCAACATATGATGAAAATGATGGTCAACAGCCGGTTGCATCAGATGAGGATTTTGACGAGGTTCCAAATGATGATAGTCAGCAGCCGCATGATTTTGACGATGATCCAAAATATCCTCCAAATAATGATTCAAGTGAGGCTCCAAATGGTGATCCAAGTGAGGCTCCAAATAGTGATCATGGTGATCCAAGTGAGGCTCCAAATGGTGATCATGGTGATCCAAGTGAGGCTCCAAATGATGATCCAAGTGAGGTTCCAAATGGTGACCAATCTTCTGTTGTTGTGAGTTCTGCTAGGTATGTAAATCTTGCAAGGGTCAAATACTATTGTACATTTATCACTTGACATGATCTCATTACCCTTTATGTTTTGCACAGCTCTATGATAGGTTTGAAGAAGACGTGCAAGGTACCGACAACCAAGAGGAGAAGAGAAGAAGCAATGAGCACAAGGTGCCACGAGGAGCAAAGTGATGGCAAGAAGCTCAAGGAAATGCATGTAAGCCCCAACACTATATATGAATAATTATGAAACATTATGAATAATGTTGTATTTCTGTTGGATGATGTTGGACCTATGTTAGAACTATGTTTGACATGATCTTTAAATCTGTTGGATGATATTTGAATGAGTACATGGTTTTTCCTTTTTTTTGATTTTTTTGAATTTTGTTTTGCTCATTTGAATTCTGGTCAAACCTAACTTTGACCAAGATTTAAACAAGTCTAAAACATCAAAATGAAAAACTAATCTTGGATCCTTCTTAGTCAATCCAAAATGAAGCTATGGTGAGATTTTTGAATTTGTCATGAAAAATGTGCTAAAAAGAGGGGTCCAAAGGTAGGATAAACGGCCTCATTTCTAAGCAAGGTTTTTTTTCGACCTTGTCTAAATCAGCCAAATAACTTTCCTACACATATATTCTATATATACAGACTATGTGCGCTTTTTTCATTTTTTGATTTTTTTAATTTGTTTTGCTCATTTGAATTCTGGTCAAACTTAACTTTGACCAAGATTTAAACAAGTGTAAAACATCAAAATGAAAAACTAAGCCTAGATCCTTCTTAGTCACTCCAAAATGAAGCTGTGGTGAGTTTTTTGAAATTTTCATGTTCATTTCCCCAAAACACTTCTCTTCACTTCATACAAGAGAGTTTGAGACACTCGAGATATCACACAATACACATGAACTTATCGTTTAAATGTATGTAAACCTTGTTTATCAACTTAAATCGTTAGTATATGACATAAGAAGACTATGTGCAGGTTTTTATTTTTCTGATTTTTATTTAATTTATTATGCTCATTTGAAATCTGGTCAAACATAGCTTTGACTACTCCAAACCCCTCCCAAACCCCGCTAACCCTAGCGCTGAACAAGGACCGTTCATCTAACCCTAGTGGCGATCAAGGGTCGTTGATCTAACCCTACTAGAAGGAATCTGCGGGGAGGAGGGGGGCAATCCGCGAGATGCAATCTGATTGGTTGGGAGGTTGTTTTTTTAAACAAATACCGGGCGCACTGGATGGACCGTTGGGCCGTCTCGTTGTCTGGGCCTGAGACCGCAGTAAATAGCCCGTCTCAGCCTTTCCAGGCCTTGCATGCATGGGAGGCGGCGACGTGGGTTTGCATGCGCGGGAGGCGGACGTGCATGCATGCGAGCGAGGCGCGCTAGGCGAGCTAGGCTAGCGACGCTAGCTAGGTGGTTCAGGGCAGCGAGTCAGATGCACCACCCGGTCAAAGAGCTATGCAATAATTCAGATGCACGCACGCGCCCCATGCATCATTTTCTTGCAAAAATTAAAGAGTGCAAAACGTAACGGATACACACACGCGCCCGGATTCACACACGCACCATTCTCATCCTTTATCTCTTCCTCTCCCACCCACATGCCTATAAACGGGGTGCCTCTCTTCCTCTCCCACACACAAGCCAGATCCGATCCATTCTCTCCAACTTCAAACACCCAAGCGACAGAGCCCTCCCCAAGCGACACCAAGTGAAGATGCAGTTCAACGGGCCGACCTTCAACCGTCCGCCTGTCATGCCGGAGCTGCGCTACCCACCGGGCCTGCTCGTGGAGAGGGGACTCCGTGTGTGGGCTATTTCAAGGTGGAGGGGTTCTGTCGAACTCACCCGCGCCTTCCTCAGAGCCGGCTATGCCCACCTCCCACGCGGCTCGCCGAGGATGTTCACCCTCAACGAGGTTCGTCACCTCGGCGGCATCCTCCTACTTCTCACGGTCACCTTCACCAACCCGTTTAACGTGCACGAGCTCCTTGACCAAGTCTTTTGGTGCGGCTGCGAGGCCATCTTCTTCACCGTGTACAACATCTACACACACTACGAGAGCATCTTCCCCACTCCAGGCAAGATGTACTCCCTTCCCTACGAGGAGGAGGAGGAGGTGTGAATATGAAGACGGTGTTGAAGGGGCGTGCGCGGCCAAGGTGGAAGAAGGAGGTCAAGATGAAGATGTTCAAGCCCGGAGTCAAGCTCGTCATGTTTCATTTTTATTTTGTTGCTTTTCTATGTTGTGTCGTGTCATGTTTCGTCATGTGTTCGTGAACTTATTATTGTAATGGTACGGTGTGTTGCATCTTATCTAAGTTATTAGGGCTTATTATGTGTGTTAAAAAATGTCTGTGCCCAAACATACCATTTCTTCCCTAAACCAAGTCATGAAGTTCGAGAACTTGTGGTTTTCATTAATGAAAATCGGAGGGGGTGAGAAGCCCTATGTTTCATTAAAAAAAAATAAGTCATGAACTAACATGCAAATTTATTCCCTTTAAATCCTAAACCAAGTGCTACTCTAACCCTAAACCAAGTGCCACTCTAACTAAAATCATGTGGCAGTGCAAACATACGTTTTCAACCTTCCAACCCTCGAAAATTTCAGTGCAAAACAAAGGAAAACCACTCTCACGCGTGTGCAAACATTCACGGTCTCACTATTTTTTTTACAAATTTCACAGTCTCACTATGTATACCTTCCTTCCCTACCCATGTCAAAGTCTTGCCATATGTCCTAGCGGTTACCAGCGCAGTCCTAAACACCACAAACCCACGTGGTCCTGGGTTCGAGTCCCCGGCCGCACCAATTTTTTGTGCATTTTCCACCCTTCATTTTTTTAGACAAATTATTTTTTGCTCAATGTAATGCCCTTAAATAATGTTCATTTATTTTGGCACCAGGTGTAAATCTCTACGAGAGCTGAGGCACATTTTCCATGACATTTTGGTCTTTGATTTAAATCACGGTGTATTTGAATTGGATTAATTAAATTGCTATTAAATATTTAACAACTCCAAAAAGTTTCTAACCTTAATTGTTTGGCTCTGGAATAATTCAATTAGCTTCCACAAATAGTTTCAGCATTATGATTTACTGCCTAAATTAAATCGTAATGTAAAACAGAAAAACACACAAGAGAACCCCCGAATGGGCCTAATTGGATGCAGTTGACCCATTAGTCTAGCCTACTTGGCTCTACGCTCTGAATTTGGCCCAAGAGCAACCTTTTTTTTTTGACAGAAAGGCAGAGGAGAGAGCTGCATTTGATTGATCAAAAGTTTCTGGATTCCTCATTTCTTCTCCTTTTTTTCAACATATTTAAATGTTGGTCATTTCTTCTCTTTTTTTTCAACATTTGAACAACTTTGACCAACATTTAAACTAGGTGAATTTCTCATACAATTTCAAGATTACAAATTCCTCCATAATTCATGCCTTTCCATACATTTTCAACATTACAACCCGGTCACGATTACCATACCTACAAATGCCCAAAAGTATTTGCAAATGGGTATTGGTAGTGCTTGATCTTCAAGCTTCCTAACCTTCTTCTTCAACATCCTAAGCTCACCAGCTAGCTCTTTGTCAGCGCGTGCTTCGCCCTCCATCTCTTCTTCCCGAGCTCATGCTGCGGCCACTGCCGTTCTTGGCAGCATGCGCAACCATTCTTCATGCTCTCCTTGTAGTTCATTCATCAGAGTCTTGGCCACAGCATCAACCCAAAGAAAGAAGCATGTCACCTGCATGAACACCAAACTGATCAACCCATTGCTCAAAGATCCCGACCACGAAAATGGTGCAATTACCCCGATTCTTACCCGAATTCTCGCTGCACACGTAGAACAAACAATTTTGGTTCCTCGATGTGTGAGAAACCCTCCGATCAACGCCCGCCCGACACCGTGGACAGACGAAGACACGCATGTCCACAAGCGCCCGGCTCTGCATCCGCGAGGTGGCGCGGGAGCTTGAGGAAGACATGGAGCTCGGAGCCGAAGGGGATCTCAACGGCACCGCGCGCTCCACATCTAGCTTCCCACCGACGCGCCCTCCACAGCTAGCTTCCCACCGCAGTGCTCTCTCTCTCTCTCTCTCTCTCTCTCTCTCGTCGTGGTCAGCGACGTGCTCTCTGTCGCCATGGTCACCGCGGCTATCACCCGCTTATATGGCACACCCACAACGGCTCTCTGCTCAACGGCTCTCTGCTCGGTCCCACAAGCCACGCGTGCAACGGTCCGAATTAAATTGGCCGCCTCTGCCGCCTGGTCCCACCTGTAAGGGCCGAGTCAAAAGGTTGACCTGACGGAGACGGCAGAGTTCACAGAACGAGTCGGTGCGCACGGACTAGGGGCAAAACTGAGCATAATTCGCATCTGAGGGCAAAACTGAGTACATGGACAACACTGAGGGCAAAAGGATAATTAACCCAAACTTAAATCCCTATAGCTTATATTTTGTTCATGTATTTCATCGAACACTTGCGACACAACACAAAGAATACACATGCAAGCTAGAAGGTGGCTCTCGATCGTGTGGCCTCGTGTCGCGGAGCCGTCCGGTGGCAGGGTGACAGTGGTGGTGCCGTGACCGGCTGCAACCAATGCTCCCGTTTACAGAGATGACGAGCTTCTTCGGCAACATCAGCGACTGGATAGTACCACCTCGCCATCATCCAAGAACAGATCCTCCGTGGCAATGTCGTCCTCCACAAGCACAAGCAGGAGGTGGAACACACTACATCGTGCACACGATGTCATCTGGACACGACGAAGTGGAACTCCTTTCGGAGCTGTGTTTTGATCACTTCCCAAAGCTGCTACTAGGAAGGCGGTGGGGTCCAACTGGGTGTTTACCGCTAGGGATGATGAGAAGGAGCACCGTCGTGGCCAGAGATGATGGAAAGGACGAAAAATATCTCGGAATCTTGCTGGAATTTCGCGGCGGGAGGTCAGTAGGGTGTCAGCGGTGGCGTGTGGTGGCTGGCGGAGGCAAGGAGAGCGACACTGGAGTGGATGTCGAGGCAGAGCGGTGGGCGAGAATGGACGCACGGATGGGCGAATGAGTATATTTAAGGGCCACGACGGCCGCGGAGGATAAATTATCCTCCTCTAACCATTATAAAGGGATCGGTTAGGTGCACGGTAGAGGAGAAAACGTGAATTTATTCTTGTCTAACCGATTATAAGAGAACGGTTAAAGATGCTCTTAGGTAGCGAGATGTTAATTCTAGATATCTGCTAGACAGAAGGAATTGTGTTGAAGGTCATTTCTACTGACATCGTGAGATCTTAGGCTACTTCCAATGCTTTGGTCCTTACATGAGGTGCTAAGGGCATTAGAAACTTTAGCAACTAGTCTCCCCACTGCATAGGTGCTTAGCTTTTGTAGCTAAGCTTCCCTCATTAAATTGTTTAATACTTAAACTCATTCATATATTGGTTGGTAGTCATTTTGCATAGGTCTACGTGCTTAGCACCATTTTCTTCTGGGGTCATCATAATGTTCTCTGTCCTCTTTAATTGCTTTGCCATCTCACTTTTTTGCCTATGTGGCATCCTTAGCACCTGTACATCGTGGAGCACTGGAAAGGACCTTATTCATGTACTGTAGATCTAACGATCGAGCAGGTGGCATCCTGGAAAGGTTACCGATTGTTGCCATCGTGAATATCATGACCATGATGTTGCTAGTTCAGTTAATGCCAGTCTGTTCTTGTCTTCTAACTCTTCTAACACATCACACACTCAAGTTAAACAATGCAGCTGTAGTGTACATATCATGAACAAACAAAGCCTTCCCCATGCAAAAATTTGGTAGGTCGAGTTTCCTTTGGATCAAACCAAACAGACTCACGGTCCACCAGTGTGCATCTATAAACCATGCAAAAGCCCTGATGTCTCGATTTGACGTCGTGTTTTCAGGGAGCACCCAGAAACAAAGCACATGTTAAACATTGCAGCAATAGTACCCAGACGCCTATCCTCAAATGTGCTGAGAGGTCATCCATATTACAGTGGGTTTGTCTTCCATAAATGAAGTGGTTAGCTCAAGGATTCTTTCATTGAAGTAGCTTAACTCAGTGCCCTTTAGCTGGCTCAATCCCTTTCTTCAATTCATCGTAACTGATTACTGTACTTCCAAGTACTAAATCTTTACTTCTTTTCAGAACTACAATATGCAGTAGCAGCAATGAAATTAAAGTGTCAAATTAGCAGTAGCTGATAAATTAACATGATGTGTAGCGCATGTATCAGTAACTAGCAAGCTCTATGAAAAGAAGTTTTAGAGGAGCATGCAACTATGGACAAGCTTCTTTTGATTATTGATCTCGCCGGACCTTACTCTTGCCTTCCATGCTGAAAATAGGAATGGGAGGCAACCTGAAATTAAGGTGCACGCGCGAAGTCCATTGGTGTCTGATAAAAAAGAAGCATACTTATAGCTCAAAGGGTCATGTCAAATTCTCAGTGAAATATCAGCACATTCTCAAGCATTGTATTTTCTATTTTGTAATAACTTTTTAGAGCAAAAATCATCAACAAGCAGTTACTCCCTTGATGCAAGATTAATTGATGCAAGATTAATTGGAGCTGTGCTAAGATTAATTGGAGCTGTGCCATCTAGTATTTCAGATTTATTAAACTAGATATAGACTGATAAACTTCCAAACCAACACTCGACATGTATCTTGGTAAAAAAGTGAACCCTTAGTAACACGGTCTTTGTATTCTCGAAGAAAAAACACGGTCTCTTTCAACACAAAACCACTCAGATTATTGTAAACTAGTATAATTTGTTGGAATTATTGGGTCTAGCCCATATAATAATTCATATTTTCTTCCAATAATTCAAGGGAAATCCCAGAGGCTTATGAGACCCATTCATGCTTGACAAGGTGGTGCAAAAAATACATGTATGCGCTGCTTTGTTTCTATCATGCGAGAAAGAAGTTGAGACGAATGATGCATAAATGGGAGAAGAAACTGAACACTTCATGTGTTTTAATGCGCTCGTTTCTTCTCTCCTTAGTGTTGTTTAGTGCGTCTGTTTAATGGTGTTTATTGCACCGGTTTCTCTTCTACCAACGAAGGGCCAGTTTCAACTCTTCTCACGTATAAAGGGGGTCTCTCCTCTACAGGCAAGAATAACGACTCTTCATCTCATCCAAAAGCATCGCGCCACTTATCTCTTTCCCATCTCGCTTCCCAGCGTGCACCGGGGAGTGAGACAGCAGGCCTCTGAAAACCCGCCTCTTGTGATCCGGTACGAAGAGCGGCGATTAGGTTTTTGGGGAGTGCCTCTGCACGATTGCTGGATTTTTGTTCATCATGGCTGCGAACGACAAGTTCCCCAACGACGACTTCTTCCCCGAAGTTGACGACCTCTTCCACGACATGACGAACGACATGTCTACATCTTCTACTACTGTTTCGTACGTCATCTTATCCTCTCTGTCAGGGCTAGCATTTGATTTACTGCTACTAGTGATCGACATGGATATGTTGCTTGTTGCTTATTATCTCAGCTGCATGATTAGTTTCAACAATCAGTTGAATGTTTCAATTGTTCTCTCTATCATGTTGATCATGTTTTACCTATTGTTTTTTTGGATTAAACATAATGGAAAAAATCCTAATTATTCAACAATCCAAAAACCTAAAATGTGTAGGCAATTTTCTTCTATTGCTTTTGCTGCAACTCTCAAGCCTGCACCGTTTGGAGGTGTCAACTATAAGAGGTGGCGTGCTAGGGCAGTTCTTTGGCTTACCACCATGAACTATTTTCATGCCTCTAAAGGCAAGCGAGAGGGAGAGCTGACTGCTGAGCAGGAGCAAGCTTTCAGGCAACAGACACCCTCTTTGGAGGTGCTGTTCTGAGTGTTCTTGGTGACAAGGTTGTCGATCCATTCATGACTATCATGGCCAGAAAGGATATGTGGGATGCGCTCGAGGCCAAGTTTGGGGTCGTGGACGTAGGAAGTGAGTTGTATATCATGGAACAGTATCATGACTACAAGATGACTGATGACCGCTCCGTTGTTGAGCAGGCTCATGAGGTTCAGTCGATCACTAAAGAACTTGAGCATCTCAACTGTGCGTTAATGGACAAATTCATTGCCGGGGGCATCATTGCCAAGCTTCCACCTTCGTGGAGGAATTTTGCTACCTCTGTGAAGCACAAGCGGAAAGAGTTTACTGTTGTCAATCTTATTAGCACTCTTGATGTGGAAGAAAAGGCGAGGGCAAAAGACACATGTGCTCGTTTTCACGAGGGGAATTCTAGTGCCAACTTGGTACATAAGAAAAATTTCCAACCTCACAAACCCAAGGACAAAAACAACTATGCGGGCAAAGGAAAGTTTGACGACAAGAACAAACTCCAACAACCTGCCAACTACAATAAGAAGAAGGAGACATGTAATAACAAAGGAAAATGCCATGTATGCAGAAGTGAGAACCATTGGGCTTCATCATGCAATGACCGCTGAGACATGCGTCAAAATGAGAACAGCGGCAAAACTGCCAATGTTGTTATTGGCGATGTCGAAATAAAAGATGTCGGGTATGGTAAATTTCATACGGTTCTTTTAGTATGTCATTCTCCTGATTGGTGGATTGACACTGGTGCCAATATACATGTGTGTTCTGACATCAACATTTTTTCTTCTTATCAGCTCGCAAGAACTACACCCATGCTAATGGGGAACATGTCTCATGCTTATGTTCATGGTGTTGGTACGGTCGATCTGAAGTTTACTTTGGGAAAGCTCATGCAGCCGAAGAATGTGCAGCATGTCCCTTTTATAAATAAAAATATTTTTAGCGGCTCTCGTTTGTGTCAAGATGACTATAAGTTGGTGTTTGAGTCCAATAAGGTTGTAGTGTCCAAGTGTGTACAATTTGTTGGAAAGGGCTATGAGACGGAGGCTTGTTCCGCTTATCTTTGTCAGACTTTTACACTGAAGTCATTAGTCACGTTTGCAGTGAAACTGAATCAAATGTTCGGCATTCATGACTTTGTCATATTAACTTTGGTTGCATGACGCGGCTAGCAAATTTGAGTTTAATCCTGAAATTCACAATTGTCAAAGGTACTAAGTGCCAAGTGTGTGTGCAAGTGAAGCAACCTCGCAAGTCTCATACGACTGCTGAAGCGAGGAATTTGGCACCACTTGAACTCATACATTCAGATCTTTGCGAGATGAATGGTGTGTTGAAAATAGGTGGAAAAAGATATTTCATGACTCTAATTGATGACTCTACTAGATATTGCATGATATATATGTTGAAAACAAAATATGAGGCTTTGCCCTACATTAAAATCTATAAGGCTGAAGTAGAGAATCAACTCGATCGAAAGACCAAAAGGCTTAGGTAAGACCACGGTGGAGAGTTTTTTTCAAAGTAGTTCAATTTATTCTGTGAGGAACATGGTATAATCCATGAGAGGACGCCTCCCTATTCACCCCAGCCAAATGAGGTTGCCAAACGAAAGAACCGCACTCTAACTGATTTGGTTAATGCCATGTTAGACACGGCGGGACTTTCCAAGGAATGGTGGGTGGAGGCTTTGATGACTGCAAGTCATGTCCTAAATAGAGTTCCCATGAAGAATAAAGAGATTACCCCGTTTGAGGAATGGGAAAGGAAAAGGCTTAAACTCTCCTACTTACGAACTTGGGGTTGTTTGGCTAAAGTCAACGTGCCAATTACCAAGAAGGGTAAGTTTCGACCAAAAACAGTTGATTGTGTTTTCTTAGGATACACTTTCCATAGCATTGGCTATAGATTTCTAGTGGTAAAATCCGAGGTACTTGACATGAATGTTGGTACAATCATGGAGTCAAATGATGCGACTTTCTTTGAGGATATGTTTTTTCCTATGAAAGATATGCCCAGCTCATCTAATCAGAGGTCAGAGACAACTCCTGAACCTTTTGTTCAATTCGAACATTCTGAGATTCATCAGGAGGATAACAATGAAGCTCCTAGAAGGGGCAAGAGACAAAGGACCACAAATTCATTTGGTGAAGATTTCATTGTGTACCTCGTGAATGATACCCCCACCTCTATTTCAGAAGCTTATGCATCTTCTAATGCTGACTACTGGAAAGAAGCTGTGCGTAGTGGGATGGATTCCATCATGGCTAAGAGGACATGGGAGATCACTGATCATCCTTATGGGTGTAAACCTATAGGGTGTAAGTGGGTGTTTAAGAAAAATCTTAGGCCCGATGGTACAATTGAAAAGTACAAGGCACGGCTTGAAGCCAAGGGATATACCCAAAAAGAAGGTGAAGATCTCTTTGATACTTATGCGCCCGTTGCTAGATTGACCACTATTCGAGTACTACTCTCATTGGCTGCCTCACACAATCTTCTCGTTCATCAAATGGACGTTAAGACAACTTTCCTCAATGGAGAGTTGGAGGAGGAAATTTACATGGAACAACCTGATGGTTTTGTAGTAGATGGTCATGAAGAAAAAGTTTGCAAATTGTTGAAATCTCTGTATGATTTGAGACAAGTACCTAAGCAATGGCACGAGAAGTTCGAAAGAACTTTGACATCTACGGGCTTTGTTGCAAATGAAGCTGACAAGTGTGTGTGCTGCCACCATGGTGGGGGTGAGGGAGTTATATTTTGTTTGTATGTTGACGACATACTTATATTTGGAACAAATATCAAGGTCATTGAGGAAGTGAAAGATTTTCTGAACCAAAACTTTGAGATGAAAGACCTTGGAGTAGCTGATGTTATCTTGAACATCAAGCTTTTTAGAGGTGGTGGTGGTAGGATCACTCTATTGCAGTCTCACTATGTGGAGAATATTCTGGATCGCTTTGGATATTCAGATTGCAAACCTTCTCCGACACCTTATGATCCGAGTGTTTTGATTCAGAAGAACGAAGGAGAAACAAAGGATCAATTGAGATATTCTCAAATCATTGGCTTTGCTTGTGTATTTATGTAGTGCTACGAGGCCTGACATCTCATTTTCTGTGAGTAAACTAAGCCGTTTTTTTCAAACCCGGGAGATGTTCATTTGCATGCTCTTGAGAGAATAATGCGCTATCTGAAAGGTACTGCGAGTTATGGACTTCACTATATCGGGTATCCAAGAGTACTTGAAGGTTATAGTGATGCGAATTGGATATCTGATGTTGATGAGCTTAAAGCCATAAGTGGTTATGTGTTTACACTTGGTGGTGCTGTTGTTTCCTGGAAGTCATGCAAGTAGACCATCTTAACAAGGTCAACAATGGAAGCAGAACTCACAGCGTCAGACACGACAACAGTTGAGGCAGAATGGCTTCGAGAACTTTTGATGGACTTGCTGGTGGTTGAAAAAAAATACCAGGTATTCTAATGAACTGTGATAATCAAATTGTGATCGTCAAGGTAAACAGTTCTAAGGATAATAAGAAGTCATCAAGACATGTGAGAAGGAGATTGAAATCTGTCAGGTTCATGAGAAACTCCGGAGTTATAGTGTTGGACTATATAAACACATCAAGGAATCTGTGTGACACTCCAAAAGTTTTCCTTTGGTTTTCTTCAAAATTTTGTTGGATTTGAAGGAGGTCTCTAAAACCCTTCCAAAAATCTCTCTCAAAGCTTTTTCCCTTTAGCAAATATTTTATTTTTTTTGCATCTCCTTCAACTCTAGTGTTTGGTTTTAAATTTTCTTCTGATTGCCCTCTTCTAAAAATTTCAAGAAAAATCTTTGGAGTTTATTTTCTTTCAAAAGGAAACTCTAGGAGTTTTTCATCCTCTCCCATATTTGAAACCATTCATGATCCTTCCATACACCACATGGTAAAACCTTCCCAAAATCTCTCCTTCCACTTTGGTGCAACTCAAACATTCTGTCCAAACTAATAAAATCCATTTTTGGATTTTATTTCAATTATTTCTTCTCCCAAAATAATTATGTCTTTTCTTTTGAACCTGGGTGATTTGCAAAGCAAGTACCCTAATGCTTTTCAGTTTTGACCTCAACTCCACACATCTAGATAGTCCTTGGTATCCACAACCCAGAACCATCTTGATCCACTCTTCTTCTTTTCAAATATTTCAAATTTCACTCACTGCAAGTTTGGACCAGATTTGCCAAATTTGGTGAAATTCATATCTACACTTCTCCAAAAATTCCACCAAAATTCAGGCAACCTCTAGTTGCAATGAGAGACCACTCCACCAAAAATCAGCTCAAGGAAAAATCCCTGGATGCCAGAATCATTTTGTCGAACACCTGACATGCACTGTTTTGTTCATATTCAGTAAATTCAGAAGTTCAGTGTCGATCTCCGTCAGTAACTTCAGTCACGAGTCCACAGTGCCCTTGGCTCGATGCTCGCAGCCTGGCCTGCTTGTCCGGAGCTCCACACGCGCGCTTGGCGCCTTCCCGAGGTCGGTGGCGCCCTGGCCCGCCTGCGCCGGCGTGCTTTGCGGCGGCCAAAACACCGTAACGGTGACAGGGGGCAAAACTGCGGCGCAACGCCGTTCGGCGCCGCCCAAGCATCCTGGTGGCTCCGCGTGGCCACCTCCTTGCCAGCGCACGCATGCGGCACCATCGCCGTGGCTTGGCACGCGCAGAGCGCGCTCTCTGCCGCCGACGGGCCGTGCGGCCGTTCCGTCGAGGGCAAGCCGTAAACCTTCCTCCCGTGCTGAGCTGGACCCTAAAATGGCACCACTACTCCACCTAGGCGATGCTCAAGTTCCTAAGCCGATCGTCCAGCCACAGCGCCCGTAATCAACTTCGCCGGACTTATCCGTTTCACAAGAACCGACTCGGTCGACTATATAGCACCCCGAGCCTGCTCTCGCCGCACGACTCCACCACCTCACCAGACCCTGCCTAGCCACCGGAGGGGCCTCGAGGCCTTTCTTCCTCGACTCCAGCAACCTCCATCCGCCTCGGGCTCGGCATCGTTCTCCGGTGAGAACTCCTCCGCCGCCCTACTTTCGGCCAGAGCCTCGTACCACCTTTAGTAGGATAACCCCACCTCAATTTTGGCCCCGCAGCTCTCTCGTGAGATCCACGACCGTCCGAACCGCCGTCACGGAGCAAGGGCCGCCCGTCGATGTGGTGCTCGCCGACGATCTTCGCCACCACCCACAAAGCGCGGAAGGGTGCATCGATCTCAAGGTAACCCCGATCACCTTGCCTCGCCGTGGATCGCCGCCGGCGACCACCGCACCTCTCGGGCGCCGTCGCGCTCTGTTTTCTCCGTTTGAAATTTCAAACCCAACAGGTGGAGCCCGCCTATCAGCCTCACAGCCGTCTCTTTTAAACGAAACGTTATCTGGACTTTTCCATAGAACCCCCTGGAAACTTTCTGTTTCATTACATATGGGTCCTTGGACCAAAACTCTTATAACTTTTAAACAGAAAATGATTTTTGATTGATTCCTTTTCTGTCATCTTTATTTTTCCGTCTAGTTTTTTGTCATATTTATTTGAAAAATATTTGGATCAACTTTCTGTACCCCACGGTATTTACGTTAGCGCGTGTATTTTTGTTCACCGTAGATACCGAAGGAGGTGACGGAACCGCGAACTTCGCTGAGCTAGACCCCGACTACTCCGAACCAGGCAAGCAAAGTTTGAACTTTTGATATAATGAGTGCTGGGCATGTTTGCATTATTTTTGTATCATGGCACGTTCATGAACATTTTCGATGGTGTTTTATCTCGTGAGCATTGAGGCAAATGAGCTCGGTAAATCCGTGAGTTGCTGGAAACTTGTTGCATGGCCATGAGTTGGCATGAGTGTGGGTAAGATGGCAGTGTTGTAGCATGCCAGGCTTATGCCATATCGTTGACCCAGTGTCAACATAAATCGGTCAGTTTCCCGTCCGTCTTCCTTTCCGTACTACCACCTGTTTCCCGCAAGGGATACGACCTAGTAGGTTGCAAACCACTTCCTGGTACACACCAAATCGAGAGGCCGGGATGAAGGTTCCATGGCCCTGGATTAAAGCCTTTCATCCGGTCAGGTGGCATGGGTGTTTCTGGTTGGGACCGAGAGGGGGCACCCCTTAGAGCTGCCAGATATAAATTTGATCCCATGCCATTCGAGATTGTGATCTCCCCGTCTCAAAGTTTTTCTTAAACGTTGTCTAGGGTGATTCCTGGCAACGTGAGGTATGATGGGTGTGTACTACCTAGTTGTGTTTCCTCTAAAATACCGTAAACGGAACTAGTCCTTCATGACTACGGAAATCCGTTGGCTGTGGACAATTTTGGTACAAACTCTGCAGAGTCAAAAATCTTGAATTCATCTTATTCATGTCCAAGTACCGTGATCATCTCATCTTGTCAAGTGTCAGTCTTAGTGACAGAAACTCCTGAGAACCATTTGAATATTAAATGTTTACTTTCCTGTGAACGGACTAACCCTCCTATTGTTTTGTGATGAATATTTCCCGTGAGCACTATATCTTGTCAATTATAAATAATGAATTATAAGCCCTTTCTGCGATGTCGCTCAGACGTCCGACTGCGGCATTACTGTTATTTATTTTCATTATAAGCCCTTTCTGCGATGTCGCTCAGACGTCCGACTGCGGCATCGTTGTTATCTATTTTCATTATAAGCCCTTTCTGCGATGTCGCTCAGACGTCCGACTGTGGCATTGTTGTTATCTATTTTCATTATAAGCCCTTTCTGCGATGTCGCTTAGACGTCCGACTGCGGCATTGTTGTTATTTACTTTTATTATAAGCCCTTTCTGTGATGTCGCTCCAACGTCCGACTGCGGCACGCATGTATTTTTATTTCAATATAAGCCCTTTATGAGGTGTCGCTCAGACGCCCGACTGTGGCATGTTTTACTTATTTTCACCCTTCAAGGTGTCACTTCAGACACTCGATCGGTTTGAGTTTATCCTTCTTTGGGTTTTCGAGCGGACTACCGCCGATTCCCTTCTCTTTTTATTATTGCTATATTGATTTATTTGAGCATTGTTAAAATTAATCATGACTTATTCATGCATTCATTTGTTATATCTTTTGTCCCAACTGTCTTGCAGTACTTTCAAAGTACTCACCGGCTTGTTGATTTGGCCGAGATCTTGTGAAAGGCGATCTCATGGATGAAGAATTCGATAGCGAGTCCGACGCCTAGAGGAATCCCAGTCAGTCTCGTGCGACCCCTGGACTAACCATTGTGATATATCCGCTTCCGCTACCCAAATAAAACTCATCGAGCCTCACCTCGACGCTCGATGAGCCGCCAGTGCAGTAGACTTATTAACCATCCCCCTGTGTTATTCCACCAACCACTCATATCTCGAGTCAGTAGTATTCCCGCCCCACACCTTGAGTCATATCTGCCGCTTGTATAATTATCAGCGTGTTTGTAATAATTGGTTGGGCATGTTCAGTCCGACCCCTGTAATATTGTAATGCTACTGGCTTATTGTATCAGAGTTTTGTCTACCGGTATGAAGGATTTTCCTCATATTGGACTTCATAGGTCGGTTGTTCAATAAATACTTTTATTGAAAAACCGGTCGTGACAAGCTTGGTACCAGAGCGAGGCTGACTGTAGGAAGCCACTAGGTGCGATAGCTAATCGGTTATTAGCATAATAGAGCTATTTTATTTTTTCACAAATGTAGACAATTTCTCGATCGGCATAAATTTATGATTTGACTACTCAGGACTTTTGCCTACTTTTGTAGATGGCTGGCAACGATCGCGAAGTCGCAGATGTTCGCCAACATGCCCGATGGGTTCGTCAAGCTTCTCTCCTTCATCGTCCAAGTCGCGATGGGGCGACGTGCGCCCAGTCTTCTCTCTCTCAAAGCACAAGGTCAACGATCGTCGACCATGCACCAAGCCGGTGGAATTCAAGAGAGGACGAGTTGGCGCCACCGGTTCGTGGGGAGAGCCATGCCCACAGAGAAGCATGCACTTTGCAGATGGCAGCCCGTGAGGCGATAGCTCGTCTCAGGGATATCCTTCCTTCGATGAAGACTCGTCGCTACCGCTACCTGCCATGTCACGTGCCATACACCTGCCACTACGCGTTCTCTTGCCCCAGAGGAGAACGGGACGAAGCTTTTGAGATGCTCATCGAGTATCTCCGGGCTTTGGAGGCAGCCTTCGACAACCTGGTGGACGACTTTGTAGCTGCCTGCATGGACTCAGTCCATGGCTGTGCCCCCAACAGGAGGGAGCTCTGCCGCCAGACCGCCACTGACTTTCGTCTCGTCACCAGCATCGTTTGCTCCTGCTGCTCGCACCGCTACTTGTTGCCTGCCTACCACGGAGGAGTTCAACCACGTCATTGTGCCTACTCCGGTTTGTTCTGCACCACCCCTCGTGCCCGCTCAGATTCGAGTTGTCCCGCACAGGGCACCTGCTCCACCAACTCCGCGCAGCGCCTCGCGTCTGGAGCCTATCTCCGAAGAGGAGGTTGAGTCCCCAGCCCATCTACGCCTCACCCTGGGCAGGCCAAGGAAATCCTTACCATCTCCGACTAAGCACGCTTAGCCGCCTTTATGTATGTACCGACTTGTTTGATATGTTTATATGTAAATAGGCTGTGAGAAGTAGTTTGTTTGCGCATCATGTAGGATCTGGATAAGTGCACTAGACTAAATAACATGTCAGGATTTATGTACGCATATCCTGAGGGATGTATTGTATAATTACTGCTTGCGTGTAAGATATGTAATGAACAGTCCTCCGTGCGCAAACGTATTTTCTCTTGAAAAATCTTGGAGCATTTGCAACTTTTTTTTTGCATCTTCTTGAATTTGTTGAGTTTTGCGGCTCAATTTCTTTTCTTATGAGTGTTTCAAATATATCCCCAGAGTGAACTATGTCTCGTCCTTGGACGCGCTCCATGCCAACTCCGACAGAGGAAAATTATGGCACACCCCCAGGCAACAATTTCACATAGGGACAGACAAGTCAGCAGGACAGTGAAACGGCACTTTCCCAAATGTGCCGTCTTTATGAACAAAGTCAGCAGCAACATCAGGAAATACTGAACCAAGTCATCAATATGGGAAATCACCGTGGACAGTATCAGCAGCAATCAAAATTATCTGAGCTATAGAAGACGCGTCCCCAAACATTTTCTCACACTGACAAACCTCTTGATGCCGAGGACTGGCTTCGAGACATGGAAAGAAAATTAATCATTGCCCAGTGTTCAGACCTTGAGAAAGTGCTTTATGCTCCGCACTATCTCACTGGAGCAGCCGCATCGTGGTGGGAAAATTTCCTACACATGCACCCCAACGAAAATAATATATCATGGGAGGACTTTAAAGAAGGTTTTCGTGGGGCACATATTCCTAAGAGTCTGATGAAGATCAAAAAGAGAGAACTTGATGACCTCAAGCAAAGGACAATGACAGTGTCAGAATACAACAGTCAGTTTACCCTGCTGTCTCGCTACGCCAACGAGGAGCGTATGTCAGAAAACAAAAAGATGGAGAAATTCCTAGATGGTCTGACGCCCGCACTTAAATGCCAATTGGTCGTACACACATTTCCAGATTTTAAGACGCTGGTGGATAAGGCCATTACCTTGGAAAATGAGAGACGCAGCTTAGAAGATTTCCGCAAGCGGAAGAGGGACCAGATTAAACACACCCGCAACCACCGCAGCAAGACAGATGTTCAGAGAAACTGGACACCCGAACCCACGACAAGCGTCTCATGCCCAATCAAGAATTTCCATGAAAGGGACAAGGAGTTCACATATCGCCCAGGCGTTACCTGTTACGCTTGTGGAGAAGAAGGGCACTATGCCAAGCAGTGCCCCAAGCCAAGGAACTCGACCCCAAAGCCGAACAACGGAGGCAATAATTCGGCACCAAAGCGCAACAATTTCAACCCAAATAACAACCACAGGAAGGGTCATCTGAACCACGTGACCAAAGAGGAAGCACAAAATGCCCCGGATATCGTACTCGATGCGTTTCACATCAACACAATACCTGCCATGGTTTTGTTTGATTCTGGAGCTTCTCACTTGTTCGTTTCGAAAAGTTTTGCTTTGCAAAATAATTTTTCGATGCTTCCCTTGGGAAAATCTATGATCGTCAAGTCCCCTGGAATCAAGCAAGTTACCCAGAATTATTGCCAGGATGTGTTTATCGAGTTTGAAGGGTTGAAATTTCATGCAAATCTTATTGTGTTGGAAAATAAAGGACTGGATGTCATCTTAGGGATGGATTGGTTGACTACCAACAAAGGTTTTATTGACTGCTTCAACAGGACCGTAATTCTTACCCATCACCACGGGAAGACCATAAAGGTTTCAGCCAAGGAAAGAAAAATATCCCGGCAACCGAGATTGAATAAGGTGGATATTTCTGAATTGAGCAAGGTGCCAGTAGTGTGTGAATTTCCAGATGTGTTTCCCGAAGAACTACCAGGCATGCCACCAGATCGAGAGATAGAATTCACCATTGAGCTAGCACCCAGAACCACTCCCATATACAAGAAACCGTACAGAATGGCACCATCCGAATTGGTAGAACTGAAGAAGCAAATAAAGGAATTATTGGAAAAAGGGTACATACGAGCCAGTTCCTCACCTTGGGGTTCACCAATTTTGTTTGCCAAAAAGAAGGATGGAACACTGAGATTGTGCATAGACTATCGAGCACTAAACATGGTCACAATCAAGAACAAATATCCGATGCCACGAATAAATGATTTATTCGATCAACTCGCTAAGGCCAAGGTGTTCTCAAATATTGACTTGAGATCGGGATACCATCAACTGAAAGTGCGAACCGAAGATATTCCCAAGGCCGCTTTCACCTCTAGATACGGATTGTATGAGTTCACCGTAATGCCATTCGGACTAACAAACGCCACCGCATATTTTGTTCACCTCATGAACAAAGTATTCATGAAGTTTATGGATAAGTTTGTTGTGGTATTTATCGTGTTGGGGAACGTAGTAATTTCAAAAATTTTCCTACGATCACGCAAGACCATGGTGATGGCATAGCAACGAGAGGGAAGAGTGTCCGTCCACGCACTCGTGAGACCGAAGCGAAGCGTTATAACAACGCTGTTGATGTAGTCGCACGTCTTCACGATCCGACCGATCCAAGCACCGAACGACGGCACCTCCGAGTTCTGCACACGTTCAGCTCGATGACGATCCCGGACTCCGATCCGGCAAAGTGTCGAGGATGAGTTCCGTCGGCCGACGGCGTGGTGGACGATGTTGATGCTCCACCGACGCAGGGCTTCGCCTAAGCTCATGACGATATGACTTCTCCGGCGCAGGGCTTCGCCTAAGCTCGCTGACGATATGACGAAGTGGAATATGGTGGAAGGGGCACCGCACACGGCTAAGGAAAGATCCGTAGATCAACTTGTGTGTCATGGGGTGCCCCTGCCTCAGATATAAAGGAGCCAAGGGGAGGTGGCCGCCCAAGGGAGGAGGCGCGCAAGGGAGTCCTACTCCTCCGGGAGTAGGACTCCTCCAATCCTAGTTGGATTAGGATTCCGGAGGAGGAAAGAGAGAGGGGGCGGCCCACCTTTCCTAGTCCTAATAGGACTAGGGAAGGGGGGCGCGCCACCTAGGGCTGCCCCTTCTCCTTTCCTCCAAGGCCCACTATGGGCCCATGTAGTTCCCGGGGGTTCGGTAACCTCCCGGTACTCAGTAAATTCGATTTCACTCGGAACCTTTCCGATGTCCAAATGTAGGCTTCCAATATATCAATCTTTATGTCTCGACCATTTCGAGACTCCTCGTCATGTCCGTGATCACATCCGGGACTCCGAACAAACTTCGTGCATCAATACTTATAAACTCATAATGAATCATCATCGAAACGTTGTTGCGTCACGGACCCTACGGGTTCGAGAACTATGTAGACATGACCTAGAACCATTCTCGGTCAATAACCAATAGCGGAACCTGGATGCCCATATTGTTTCCTACATATTCTACGAAGATCTTTATCGGTCAAACCGCATAACGACATACGTTGTTCCCTTTGTCATCGGTATGTTACTTACCCGAGATTCGATCGTCGGTATCCAATACCTAGTTCAATCTCGTTACTGGTAAGTCTCTTTACTCGTTCCTTAATACATCATCTCACAACTAACTCATTAGTTGTAATGCTTGCAAGGCTTAAGTGATGTGTATTACCGAGAAGGCCTAGAGATACCTCTCCGAGCAATCGGAGTGACAAAACCTAATCTCGAAATACGCCAACCCAACAAGTACCTTTGGAGACACCTGTAGTACTCCTTTATAATCACCCGATTCGTTGTGACGTTTGGTAGTACCAAAGTGTTCCTCCGTAAACGGAGTTGCATAATCTCATAGTTATAGGAACATGTATGGGTCATGAAGAAAGCATTAACATACTAAACGATCAAGTGTTAAGCTAACGGAATGGGTCATGTCAATCAGATCATTCAACTAATGATGTGACCTTGTTAATCAAATAACAACTCCTTGTTCATGGTTAGGAAACATAACCATCTTTGATTAACAAGCTAGTCAAGTAGAGGCATACTAGTGACATACTGTTTGTCTATATATTCACACATGTATTATGTTTCCGGTTAATACAATTCTAGCATGAATAATAAACCTTTATCATGATATAAGGAAATAAATAATAACTTTATTATTGCCTCTAGGGCATATTTCCTTCAGCCTCCCACTTGCACTAGAGTCAATAATCTAGATTACAAAGTAATGATCCTAACACCCATGGAGTATTCGAGCTTATCATGATTTGCTCGCGGAAGAGGCTTAGACCAATTTTCTTCAACATTCAGATTCGTATGTATTTTGCAAATCTCTATGTCTCCCACTTGGACTTGGTCCCGAATGGAATTGAAGCGTCTCTTGATATGCTTGGTCCTCTTGTGAAATCTGGATTCCTTTGCCAAGGCAATTGCACCAGTATTGTCACCGAAGATCTTCATCGGTCCCGATGCACTAGGTATGACACCTAGATCGGAAATGAACTCTTTCATCCAGACTCCTTCATTCGCTGCTTCCGAAGCAGCTATGTACTCCGCTTCACATGTAGATCCCGCCACGACGCTTTGTTTAGAACTGCACCAACTGACAGCTCCACCGTTTAATAAAAACACGTATCCGGGTTTGCGATTTAGAATCGTCTGATCGATGTCAAAGCTTGCATCGACGTAACCATTTACGACTAGCTCTTTGTCACCTCCATATATGAGAAACATATCCTTAGTCCTTTTCGGTATTTCAGGATGTTCTTGACCGCTGTCCAGTTGATCCATTCCTGGATTACTTTGGTACCTTCCTGCCAAGCTTACAGCTAAGCATACGTCAGTGTCTGGTACACAGCATTGCATACATGATAGAGCCTATGGCTGAAGCATAGGGAACATCTTTCATTTTCTCTCTATCTTCTGCCGTGGTCGGGCATTGAGTCCGACTCAATCTTACACCTTGCAACACGGTGTAAAAACCTTTCTTTGCTCGATCCATTTTGAACTTCTTCAAAACTTTATCAAGGTATGTGCTTTGTGAAAGTCCAATTAAGCGTCTTGATCTATCTCTATAGATCTTGATGCCCAATATGTAAGCAGCTTCACCGAGGTCTTTCATTGAAAAACTTTTATTCAAGTATCCTTTTATGCTATCCAGAAATTCTATATCATTTCCAATCAATAATATGTCGTCCACATATAATATCGTAAATGCTACAGAGCTCCCACTCACTTTCTTGTAAATACAGCTTCTCCAAAAGTCTGTACAAACCCATATGCTTTGATCACACTATCAAAGCGTTTATTCCAACTCCGAGAGGCTTGCACTGCACCATAAATTGATCGCTGGAGCTTGCACACTTTGTTAGCACCTTTTGGATCGACAAAACCTTCTGGTTGCATCATATACAACTCTTCTTCTAGAAATCCATTCAAGAATGCAGTTTTTACATCCATTTGCCAAATTTCATAATCATAAAATGCGGCAATTGCTAACATGATTCGGACAGACTTAAGCATCGCTACGGGTGAGAAAGTCTCATCGTAGTCAACCCCTTGAACTTGTCGAAAACCTTTCGCAACAAGTCGAGCTTTGTAGACAGTTATATTACCATCGATGTCGGTCTTCTTCTTAAAGATCCATTTATTTTCAATGGCTTGCCGATCATCGGGCAAGTCAACCAAAGTCCATACTTTGTTCTCATACATGGATCCCATCTCAGATTTCATGGCTTCCAGCCATTTTGCGGAATCTGGGCTCACCATCGCTTCTTCATAGTTTGTAGGTTCGCCATGGTCAAGTAACATGACTTCCGTAATAGGATTACCGTACCACTGCAGTGCGTATTTTACTCTGGTTGACCCTACGAGGTTCAGTAGTAACTTGATCTGAAGTTTCATGATCATCATCATTAGTTTCTTCACTAATTGGTGTAGTTGTCACAGAACCATTTCTTGTGATGAACTACTTTCCAATAAGGGAGCAGATACAGATTATCTCATCAAGTTCTACTTTCCTCCCACTCACTTCTTTCGAGAGAAACTCCTTCTCTAGAAAGGATCCGAATTTAACAACGAAAATCTTGCCTTCAGATCTGTGATAGAAGGTGTACCCAACAGTCTCCTTTGGGTATCCTATGAAGAAACATTTTTCCGATTTGGGTTCGAGCTTATCTGGTTTAATTTTCTTTACATACGCATCGCAGCCCCAAACTTTAAGAAAGCGACAACTTTGGTTTCTTGCCAAACCACAGTTCATAAGGCGTCGTCTCAACGGATTTTGACGGTGTCCTATTTAACGTGAATGCGGCCGTCTCTAAAGCATAACCCCAAAACGATAGCTGTAAATCGGAAATAGACATCATAGATCGCACCATATCTAGTAAAGTACGATTACGACGTTCGGACACACCATTTCTCTGTGGTGTTCGGGTGGCGTGAGTTGCTTGAAACTATTCCACATTGTTTCAAATGTAAACCAAACTCGTAACTCAAATATTCTCCTCCACGATCAGATCGTAGAAATTTTATTTTCTTGTTACGATGATTTTCCACTTCACTCTGAAATTCTTTGAACTTTTCAAATGTTTCAGATTTGTGTTTCATTAAGTAGATATACCCATATCTGCTCAAATCATCTGTGAAGGTGAGAAAATAACGATACCGCTTGGCGTGCCTCAACATTCATTGGACCACAAACATCGGTATGTATGATTTCCAACAAATCAGTTGCTCGCTCCATAGTTCCGGAGAACGGCGTTTTGGTCATCTTGCCCATGAGGCACGGTTCGCAAGTACCAAGTGATTCATAATCAAGTGATTCCGAAGCCCATCAAGATGGAGTTTCTTCATGCGTTTTACACCGATATGACCTAAACGGCAGTGCCACAACTCAGTTGCACTATCATTATCAACTCTGCATCTTTTGGTTTCAACATTATGAATATGTGTATCACTACTGTCGAGATTCAACAAGAATAGACCATTCTTCAAGGGTGCATGACCATAAAAGATATTACTCATATAAATAGAACAACCATTATTCTCCGATTTAAATGAATAACCGTCTCGCATTAAACAAGATCCAGATATAATGTTCATGCTCAACGCTGGCACCAAATAACAATTATTTAGGTCTAAAACTAATCCCGAAGGTAGATGTAGAGGTAGCGTGCCGACTGCGATCACATCGACTTTGGAACCATTTCCAACGCCAAGATCGTCACCTCGTCCTTAGCCAATCTTCGCTTAATCCGTAGTTCCTGTTTGAGTTGCAAATATTAGCAATGTAACCAGTATCAAATACCCGTGTACTATCATGCGGTATTAGTAAGGTACACATCAATAACATGTATATCACATATACCTTTGTTCACCTTGCCATCCTTTTTATCCGCCAAATACTTGGGGCAGTTCCGCTTCCAGGTCCGGTGCTTGCGGTAAAAACACTCAGTTTCAGGCTTAGGTCCAGACTTGGGTTTCTTCTCTTGATCAAGAACTTTCTTGCTGTTTCTTTTGAAGTTTCCTTCTTCTTCCCTTTGCCCTTTTTCTTGAAACTAGTGGTCTTGTTGATCATCAACACTTGATGCTCTTTCTTGATTTCTACCTCCGCAGCTTTTAGCATCGCGAAGAGCTCGTGAATTGTCTTAGTCATCCCTTGCATATTATAGTTCATCACGAAGCTCTTGTAGCTTGGTGGCGATGATTGGAGAATTCTGTCAATGACACTATCATCCGGAAGATTAACTCCCAGCTGAATTAAGTGATTGTTATACCCGGACATTTTGAGTATGTGCTCACCGATGTAACTATTCTCCTCCATCTTGCAGCTATAGAACTTATTGGAGACTTCATATCTCTCAATCCGGGCATTTGCTTGAAATATTAACTTCAACTCCTGGAACATCTCATATGCTCCATGACGTTCAAAACGTCGTTGAAGACCCGGTTCTAAGCCGTAAAGCATGGCACACTGAACTATAGAGTAGTCATCAGCTCTGCTTTGCCGACGCTCACAACTTCGGCTCAAGATCTGCAGCACTGTCACCCAGCGGTGCTTCCAGGCGTAATTTTTCAGGCAGCAATGAGGATAATCCTCAAATTACGGACCCAGTCCGTGTAATTGCTATCATCATCTTTCAACTTTGCTTTCTCAAGGAACGCATTAAAATTCAACGGAACAACGGCACGAGCCATCTATCTACAAGAAACATAGACAAGCAAAATACTATCAGTACTAATTTCATGATAAATTTAAGTTCAATTAATCATATTAAAAACTCCCACTTAGACAGACATCTCTCTAGTCATCTAAGTGATCACGTGATCCATATTAACTAAACCATGTCCGATCATCACGTGAGATGGAGTAGTTTCAATGGTGAACATCACTATGTTGATCATATCTACTATATGATTCACGCCGACCTTTCGGTCTACGTGTTCCGAGGCCATATCTGTTATATGCTAGGCTCGTCAAGTTTAACTCGAGTATTCCGCGTGCGCAACTGTTTTGCACCCGTTGTATTTGAACGTAGAGCCTATCACACCCGATCATCACGTGGTGTCTCAAAGACGAAGAACTTTCATAGCGGTGCATACTCAGGGAGAACACTTCTTGATAATTTTTTTTTAGTGAGAGATCATCTTATAATGCTACCGTCAATCAAAGCAAGATAAGATGCATAAAGGATAAACATCACATGCAATCAATATAAGTGATATGATATGGTCATCATCATCTTGTGCTTGTGATCTCCATCGCCAAGCACCGTCATGATCACCATCGTCACCGGGCGCCGACACCTTGATCTCCATCGTAGCATCGTTGTCGCCTCGCCAACTATTGCTTCTACGACTATCGCTACTCCTTAGTGATAAAGTAAAACAATTACATGGCGTTTGCATTTCATACAATAAAGCGACAACCATATGGCTCCCGCCAGTTGCCGATAACTCGGTTACAAAACATGATCATCTCATACAATAAAATATAGCATCACGTCTTGACCACATCACATCACAACATGCCCTGCAAAAACAAGTTAGACGTCCTCTACTTTGTTGTTGCAAGTTTTACGTGGCTGCTACGGGCTGAGCAAGAACCGTTCTTACCTACGCATCAAAACCACAACGATACTTCGTCAAATAGACTCCGTTTTAACCTTCTCAAGGACCGGGCGTATGCCACACTCGGTTCAACTAAAGTGAGAGAGAGACACCCGCCGGTCACCTTTAAGCAACGAGTGCTCGGAGCGGTGAAACCAGTCTCAGCGTAAGCGTCTGGCGTAATGTCGGTCCGGGCCGCTTCATCTCACAATACCGCTGAACCAAAGTATGACATGCTGGTAGGCAGTATGACTTGTATCGTCCACAACTCACTTGTGTTCTACTCGTGCATATGACATCAACGCATAAAACCAGGCTCGGATGCCCTTTGTTGGGGAACGTAGTAATTTCAAAAAATTCCTACGATCACGCAAGACCATGGTGATGGCATAGCAACGAGAGGGAAGAGTGTCCGTCCATGTACCCTCGTGAGACCGAAAGCGGGCGTTATAACAACGCGGTTGATGTAGTCGTGCGTCTTCACGATCCGACCGATCCAAGCACCGAGCGTGACGGCACCTCCGAGTTACGCACACGCTCAGCTCGATGGCGATCCCGGACTCCGATCCAGCAAAGTGTCGGGATGAGTTCCACAAGACGACGGCGTGGTGACGATGTTGATGCTCCACCGACGCAGGGCTTCGCCTAAGCTCCGCGACGATATGACTTCTCCGGCGCGGGGCTTCGCCTAAGCTCCGCGATGATATGACCGAAGTGGAATATGGTGGAAGGGGGCACCGCACACGGCTAAGGAAAGATCCGTAGATCAACTTGTGTGTCATGGGGTGCCCCCTGCCCCCGTATATAAAGGAGCCAAGGGGGAGGTGGCCGGCCCAAGGGGGGAGGCGCACCAAGGAGTCTTACTCCCTCCGGGAGTAGGACTCCCCTCCAATCCTAGTTGGATTAGGATTCCTGGAGGGGGAAGAGAGAGAGGGGGGGCCGGCCCACCTTTCCTAGTCCTAATAGGACTAGGGGAAGGGGGGGGGGGCGCGCGGCCACCTAGGGCTGCCCCTTCTCCTTTCCTCCAAGGCCCACTATGGGCCCATGTAGTTCCCGGGGTTCCGGTAACCTCCGGTACTCGGTAAATTCGATTTCACTCGGAACCTTTCCGATGTCCAAATGTAGGCTTCCAATATATCAATCTTTATGTCTCAACCATTTCGAGACTCCTCGTCATGTCCGTGATCACATCCGGGACTCCGAACAAACTTCGGTGCATCAATACTTATAAACTCATAATGAACTGTCATCGAAACGTTAAGCGTGCGGACCCTACGGGTTCGAGAACTATGTAGACATGAACTAGAACCATTCTCGGTCAATAACCAATAGCGGAACCTGGATGCCCATATTGGTTCCTACATATTCTACGAAGATCTTTATCGGTCAAACCGCATAACGACATACGTTGTTCCCTTTGTCATCGGTATGTTACTTACCCGAGATTCGATCATCGGTATCCAATACCTAGTTCAATCTCGTTACCGGTAAGTCTCTTTACTCGTTCTGTAATACATCATCTCACAACTAACTCATTAGTTGTAATGCTTGCAAGGCTTAAGTGATGTGTATTACCGAGAAGGCCTAGAGATACCTCTCCGACAATCGGAGTGACAAAACCTAATCTCGAAATACGCCAACCCAACAAGTACCTTTGGAGACACCTGTAGTACTCCTTTATAATCACCTAGTTACGTTGTGACGTTTGGTAGTACCCAAAGTGTTCCTCCGGTAAACGGGAGTTGCATAATCTCATAGTTATAGGAACATGTATGGGTCATGAAGAAAGCATTAACATACTAAACGATCAAGTGTTAAGCTAACGGAATGGGTCATGTCAATCAGATCATTCAACTAATGATGTGACCTTGTTAATCAAATAACAACTCCTTGTTCATGGTTAGGAAACATAACCATCTTTGATTAACAAGCTAGTCAAGTAGAGGCATACTAGTGACATACTGTTTGTCTATATATTCACACATGTATTATGTTTCCGGTTAATACAATTCTAGCATGAATAATAAACCTTTATCATGATATAAGGAAATAAAGAATAACTTTATTATTGCCTCTAGGGCATATTTCCTTCATATCGATAATATTCTGGTATACTCCAAAACACCAGAAGAACACGCTGAACATCTCCGGATTGTACTAGGAGAACTCAGGAAACATCAGTTGTACGCTAAATTCAGCAAGTGTGAATTTTGGCTAAAGCAAGTAGGTTTTACGGGCCACGTCTTGACTCAAGAAGGTATCACCGTAGACCCGGAAAAAGTCAAGGCCGTGCTTATTGGAAGCCGCCAGCCAGCGTGGATTCTACGAAGTTTCTTGGGTATGGCAGGATACTACCGAAGATTTATTGAAGGATTCTCCACCATAGCAAAGCCAATGACGCAACTGCTCAAGAAAGAAAGGAAGTTTGAATGGACGGAAGCCTGCAAGAAAAGTCTCCAAGAACTAAAGAGGAAACTGACGACAGCACCAGTACTAATTGTGCCAGATATACACAAAAATTTTGAGGTATTTTGTGACGCATCTCGAAAGGGCCTCGGTGCGTATTAATGCAAGAAGGCAAGGTTGTCGCATATGTTTCCAGACAACCATAAGCATGAGGAAAATTACCCTACCCATGACCTGGAATTAGCGCAGCTTATTCATGCACTCAAGGAATGGAGACACTTTTTACTTGGTAATCGTTAGAAATATACACGGACCACAAAAGCCTCAAGTATATTTTCACACAACCAGAACTAAATTCTACGGCAGCGATGCTGGTTGGAATTAGTAAAGGATTATGATGTTGGGATCCACTACCACCCGGCAAGGCAAATGTTGTAGCAGATGCTCGAGTCGGAACCCCAGTCCGGACAACGACGGCATGCCGGACTTAAGACCTGAATTCCAGCAGGAATTCGCAAAGCTCAACTCGATGGTGGTCACCAAGGCGGTGTGTCAAACTTAGAAGTACAGCCTACTCGATAGAGAAGGTTAAAGAGGCTCAGCGTGGACACCCCAAAGATTGAAGGCATAAAGCGGAAGATGAAGTTGGGCAAGGCCTCGAATTTATTATTGATGAGCAAGGAATATTGTGGTACGGAATAGGCTTTGCATACCAAATATCCATGACCTTAAACAGCAAATGCTGGCGAAGGCCACACCGCTCCATATTCAATCCATCCCGGAGGAACAAAAATGTACAAAGATCTTCGTGAAACATTTTGGTGGCATGGTATAAAAAGAGACATAGCCACGTTTATTGCATGTTGTGACTCTTGTCAACGCATCAAGGCCGAGCACGAGAAACCGGTCGGGCTATTGCAACCGAATAAGATACCCGAGTGGAAATGGGGACGAGATTGGAATGGATTTTATTGTTGGACTACCTCGGTCGCGACACGGACATGATGCCATATGGGTAATCACAGATAGACTGACTAAAGTAGCTCACTTCATCCCCGTAAAGACAACACACACCACTCAGAAGCTTGCTAGGCTCTACCTATCCCGTATCGTTTGCCTACATGGAGTCCCAAAGAAAATAATCTCGGACAGAGGCACACAATTCGTCTCCCGGTTTTGGGATCACTTACTACAAGCTCTGGGAACTCAGCTGGCATTTAGTACCGCATACCATCCCCAGACAGATGGGCAGACTGAGCGAGTAAACCAGATTCTAGAAGATATGCTGAGAGCATGTGTCCTCACCTATGGGACCGGTTGGGAGGAAAGCTTACCATATGCAGAATTCGCATATAACAACAACTATCAGTCCAGCCTACAAATGGCACCATTTGAAGCTCTGTACGGACGAAGATGTCGTACCCCGCTAAACTGGTCGGAAACCGGAGACAGTCATATCTTCGGCCCAGACCTGCTCAAAGAGGCTGAAGATAAAGTCAAGGTAATTAAGGACCGACTCAAAACAGCCCAAAGTCGACAAAAGAGTTATTACGATCAGAAGCATCGTGGAGTCCATTTTGAACCCGGTGAATTTGTGTACCTACAAGTATCACCCATGAGAGGCATGCACCGATTCAAGATTAAAGGGAAGCTAGCACCAAGATTCATCGGACCATTCTGCATAGTAGCACTAAGAGGCACGGTGGCCTACGAGCTAGACTTACCCGAAGAATTATCCGACATACACAACGTATTCCACGTATCACATTTGAGGAAGTGCGTAAGCAACCCAGAGAAACAAGTACCCCATTAAAACATTGTCGTGCAACCAGACCTTACATATCGTGAGCATCCGATAAAAATATTGGAAGAGTCAGAAAGGAGAACCCGACAAAACCACCAAGTTCTTCAAAGTTCGATTGGAGCAACCACACCGAAAGTGAAGCCGCTTGGGAAAGAGAGGATTCCCTTGAGCAGAGCACCCACAATTATTTGAGGATCAACTGGAATCTCGGGGCGAGATTTTTCCTAAGGGGGTAGGTGTTGTGACACTCCAAAATTTTTCCTTTGGTTTTCTTCAAAATTTTGTTGGATTTGAAGGAGGTCTCCAAAACCCTTCCAAATCTCTCTCTCAAAGCTTTTTCCTTTAGCAAATATTTTATTTTTTTGCATCTCCTTCAACTCTAGTGTTTGGTTTTAAATTTTCTTCTGATTGCCCTCTTCTAAAAATTTCAAGAAAAATCTTTGGATTTTATTTTCTTTCAAAAGGAAACTCTAGGAGTTTTTCATCCTCTCCCATATTTGAAACCATTCATGATCCTTCCATACACCACATGGTAAAACCTTCCCAAAAATCTCTCCTTCCACTTTGGTGCAACTCAAACATTCTGTCCAAACTAATAAAATCCATTTTTGGATTTTATTTCAATTATTTCTTCTCCCAAAATAATTATGTCTTTTCTTTTGAACCTGGGTGATTTGCAAAGCAAGTACCCTAATGCTTTTGAGTTTTGACCTCAACTCCACACCTCTGGATAGTCCTTGGTATCCACAACCCAGAACCATCTTGATCCACTCTTCTTCTTTTCAAATATTTCAAATTTCACTCACTGCAAGTTTGGACCAGATTTGCCAAATTTGGTGAAATTCATATCTACACTTCTCCAAAAATTCCACCAAAATTCAGGCAACCTCTAGTTGCAATGAGAGACCACTCCACCAAAAATCAGCTCAAGGAAAAATCCCTGGATGCTAGAATCATTTTGTCGAACACCTGACATGCACTGTTTTGTTCATATTTAGTAAATTCAGAAGTTCAGTGTCGATCTCCGTCAGTAACTTCAGTCACGAGTCCACAGTGCCCTTGGCTCGATGCTCGCAGCCTGGCCTGCTTGTCCGGAGCTCCACACGCGCTTGGCGCCTTCCCGGCGTCGGTGGCGCCACAGCCCTGGCCGGCGTGCTTTGCGGCGGCGAAACACCGTGACGGCGAGGGCAAAACTGCGGCGCACGCCGTTCGGCGCCGCCTTAAGCGTCTGGTGGCTCCGCGTGGCCACCTCCTTGCCAGCGCACGCATGCGGCACCGTCACCGTGGCTTGGCACGCGCAGAGCGCGCTCTCTGCCGCCGATGGGCCGTGCGGCCGTTCCGTCGAGGGCAAGCCGTAAACCTTCCTCCCGTGCTGAGCTGGACCCTAAAATGGCACCACTACTCCACCTAGGCGATGCTCAAGCTCCTAAGCCGACCGTCCAGCCACAGCGCCGCCGTAATCAACTCGCCGGACTTATCCGTTCACGGCAAGCGACTCGGGCCGGCTATATATACCACCCCCGAGCCTGCTCTCGCCCCCGCACGACTCCACCACCTCACCAGACCCCGCCTAGCCACTGGAGGGGCCTCAAGGGGCCTTTCTTCCTCGACTCCGGCCACCTCCGTCCGCCTCGGGCTCCGGCATCGTTCTCTCCGGTGAGAACTCCTCCGTCGCCCTACTTTCGCCCGTAGCCTCGTACTACCTCTAGTAGGATAACCCCCACCTCAATTTTGGCCCCGCAGCTCTCTCCGGCGAGATCCACGACCGTCCGAACCGCCTTCCGCTGGAGCAAGGGCCGCCGTCGACTTGGTGCTCGCCGACGACCTCTGCCACCACCCACAGGCGCAGAAGGGTGCACTGATCTCGAAGGTAACCCCCGATCACCTTGCCTCGCCGTGGATCGCCGCCGGCGACCACCGCACCTCTCGGGCGCCGTCGCTCTGTTTTCTCCGTTTGAAATTTCAAACCCGACAGGTGGAGCCCGCCTGTCAGCCTCACAGCCGTCTCTTTTAAACGAAACGTTGTCTGGACTTTTCCGCAGAACCCCCTGGAAACTTTCTGTTTCATTACAGATGGGTCCTTGGACCAAAACTCTTATAACTTTTAAACAGAAAATGATTTTTGATTGATTCCTTTTCTGTCATCTTTATTTTTCTGTCTAGTTTTTTGTCATATTTATTTGAAAAATATTTGGATCAACTTTCTGTACCCCACGGTATTTACGTTAGCGCGTGTATTTTTGTTCACCGTAGATACCAAGGAGGTGTGGAACCGCGAACTTCGCCGAGCTAGACCCCGACTACTCCGAACCAGGCATGCAAAGTTTGAACTTTTGATATAATGAGTGTCTGGGCATGTTTGCATTATTTTTGTATCATGGCACGTTCATGAGCATTTTCGATGGTGGTTTATCTCGTGAGCATTGAGGCAAATGAGCTCGGTAAATCCGTGAGTTGCTGGAAACTTGTTGCATGGCCATGAGTTGGCATGAGTGTGGGTAAGATGGCAGTGTTGTAGCATGCCAGGCTTATGCCATATCGTTGACTCAGTGTCAACATAAATCGGTCAGTTTCCCGTCCGTCTTCCTTTCCGTACTACCACCTGTTTCCCGCAAGGGATACGGCCTAATGAGTTGCAAACCACTTCCTAGTACACACCAAATCGAGAGGCGGGATGAAGGTTCCATGGCCTGGATTAAAGCCTTTCATCCGGTCGGGGCATGGGTGTTTCGGTTGGGACCGAGAGGGGGCACCCCTAAGAGCTGCCAGATATAAATTTGATCCCATGCCATTCGAGATTGTGATCTCCCCGTCTCAAAGTTTTTCTTAAACGCTGTCTAGGGTGATTCCTGGCAACGTGAGGTATGATGGGTGTGTACTAGCTAGTTGTGTTTCCTCTGAAATACCGTAAACGGAACTAGTCCTTCGTGACTACGAAAATCCGTTGGCTGTGGACAATTTTGGTACAAACTCTGCAGAGTCAAAATTCTTGAATTCATCTTATTCATGTCCAAGTACCGTGATCATCTCATCTTGTCAAGTGTCAGTCTCAGTGACAGAAACTCCTGAGAACCATTTGAGTATTAAATGTTTAATTTCCTATGAACGGACTAACCCGCCTATTGTTTTGTGATGAATATTTCCCGTGAGCACTATATCTTGTCAATTATAAATAATTAATTATAAGCCCTTTCTGCGATGTCGCTCAGACGTCCGACTACGGCATTACTGTTATTTATTTTCATTATAAGCCCTTTCTGTGATGTCGCTCAGACGTCCGACTGCGGCATTGTTGTTATCTATTTTCATTATAAGCCCTTTCTGTGATGTCGCTCAGACGTCCGACTGCGGCATTGTTGTTATCTATTTTCATTATAAGCCCTTTCTGCAATGTCGCTTAGACGTTCGACTGCGGCATTGTTGTTATTTACTTTTATTATAAGCCCTTTACGTGATGTCGCTCCAACGTCCATTGCGGCACGCATGTATTTTATTTCAATATAAGCCCTTTATGAGGTGTCGCTCGGGCCTTCCGTGGCATGTTTTACTTATTTTCACCCTTCAAGGTGTCACTTGAACACTTTCGATCGGTTTGAGTTTATCCTTCTTTGGGTTTTCGAGCGGACTACCGCCGATTCCCTTCTCTTTTTATTATTGCTATATTGATTTATTTGAGCATTGTTAAAATTAATCATGACTTATTCATGCATTCATTTGTTATATCTTTTGTCCCAACTGTCTTGCGAGTACTTTCAAAGTACTCACCTGGCTTGTTGATTTGGCGAGATCTTGTGAAAGGCGATCTCATGGATGAAGAATTCGATAGCGAGTCCGATGCCTAGAGGAATCCCGGTCGGTCTCGTCGACCCTGGACTAATCATTGTGATATATCCGCTTCCGCTACCCAAATAAAACTCATCGAGCCTCACCTCGGCCTTTCGATGAGCCGCCAAATCTTGATAGACTTATTAACCATCCCCCTGTGTTATTCCACCAACCACTCATATCTCGAGTCAGTAGTATTCCCGCCCCACACCTTGAGTCATATCCGCCGCTTGTATAATTATCAGCGTGTTTGTAATAATTGGTTGGGCATCTTGATCCGACCCCTGTAATATTGTAATGCTACTGGCTTATTGTATCAGAGTTTTGTCTACCGGTATGAAGGATTTTCCTCATATTGGACTTCATAGGTCGGTTGTTCAATAAATATTTTTATTGAAAAACCGGTCGTGACAACCAGTCGTGCACCGATTAGTAATTCTCGGTCAGACCGAGAGTCACTAGTGCAATGGCATAAGCCAAATCAGTGAGACCGAGTTTTTCAACTCGGTGGGTCCGAGATGGTTTCGGCGGAAACCTAAACCTAAAAATTTCAATCACATCTAATCTATGAACTACTTTGGCTGGATAGAGTTTCAATCGTGGCAAGATTCAATATGAAAACAATGTGCCAGGAATCAGACGTGGATAGCACAAAGATTAAGTCCATACCCTAACTTGGCGGTGAACTTGCTACGGCGGCAACGGCAGGGACGAAATCCGTTGGCGGCGGCGGAGACCAGCGACAGGAGGCTGCTGGCGACGAGGAGACGATCCGGAGACCATGATGGCAGAGAGAGGTGTTGCACGGGCGAAGGGTTTCGGAGAAATTTCCAAAATTTTGCCCGTGGCTATATATAGCTCGACCCTGTCGGTGTGACCGAGTGGAACAACTCGGTGACACCGGGATGCATAACTGTGTTCAGTTACAGCAAATCGGTGAGACCGGAAAGTTCAAATTGGTTGCACCGAGATTGAAAACTCAGACCAACTTGATGATCTCGGTAGGACCGAAATGGAAGGATCGGTCAGACCGAGAATCACTAAGAGGTTTTGGAAGTTAAGTCTATGACGAATCGGGGACTCCGAGTGCTCCTCACACAGAGTGGTTCGAATCTGACTTGATCAAATTTTGTGATGTAGCATGAATAGAGTTTGAGACGAGAAAAGCACAGATAGCTAAAGAAGGTTCTTAGGCATTCTTGTCCATCCACTTGGCACAAAGAAAAAAATCCAAACAAACAAAACAACAACTGGATGTCCTTGAATGAGTAAAATATGCACCAACGTGCTCACACAATAAGATGGCAATTGAAATATGTGGCAAAGCATGCACAACCAATTTTAGCAACTATCAAACAATTGGCGATGACTAGGTCATCTATATATGAGTATATTGACTTAGGAGTCAAATGAGAACATTTGATCGTAGGTCATACTCATCGTTTAAGCTCAAGTGGGGTTACCACTTTTACATAATGCATTAATGTGTTCACACCATTAGAGTTCCTTTGACTCAATTCTTAGAGTTAAGCTCCCCCTAGATGTGAGATCCCCCCTTAGAGGGATGAACTAACCTTGGGTTTTGTCGATGATGACTTCATGTAGGTGTTGAAGATGTAGATGCTCAATGTTGATGTAGATCATTTGGAGCAATACTTTGGAGTGAGTTGCACTTTCAACTTGCCTACATGGGTTAGTCCCACAAGGAACAAACAAGAATATTCATAGACATAGAGTGATGCACACACAAGATGATGTCCATGAAAACATTAGGTTACCTTGTCCCTTGCCTTACCAACATGAGGGTTTGTGACTCCTTGAACTAGTGCAAGATATGAAAGTTGATTGCACTTGTTCTTGCCAAAATGATATGAGTGAAGAATGTTGGCGGAGTCACCCTCAAGAACTCTCTAGTTCTTCTTCTTCTTCGGGATCCACATCATCTTGATGGGAATCCTTGGAGTTGTAGTTGTACTTGATGAAGTAGAACTTGGCGTAGTCTTGGGGACCCACTTGAGCGAGGCTTTAGGTGCTTCTTCAAATGCATCAATCTCTTCTTGAAGCTTGTCCTTGCCTTTGTTCTTGTGGTCTTGTGGTGGAAGATCATCTTGAGCTTGTGTCCCCTTGAAGGAAGTAGGATCATACTTCTCTTGTTGAGGAACAAACTTTGTCTTGGGGTATTGATCTTCTTCCCACTCAACTCCATTGGCATTGAACTTTCATTCAAAACCAACACCTTGATTCTTCCGGTACCTTCCTTGCTTGCGTACAATTTCCTCGAATTGCTTACTCCCGGCAAGGCTCTTGTAAACACCTTTCTCTACAATTCCCTTCAATAAACTATTTTCTTGCTCAAGTGTAACTTGGCTAAGAGAATCATTAGTGGAATTAAGAGAACTACTAGAAGCAACAATATTGGATTTGACATTATTATTGTTACTACTAGAGGAAGTATCTTTCTTGTACTTGTTACTAGACTTGACTTGAGGCATGTAAGTAGATAAGAGTAAATGCTTGGCAATGTAAGAAGAACTTTTCTTGCGGAGATCATCATTGATTGCCTTTAAGAACTCATGCTCTTGCTCAAGATTGAGATTTTCAAAGCGTAACTTCTCTTGAGCCCTTAAAAGTTCTCGATGATCTTCGAAGATAGTTTCATGAGCCAACTTAAGAGTGTTTAGTTCTTTAGTTAGAAGCTCAATTTTCTCCTTATCATTGTCATTAGTTTGATTAGCATGATTAATTGACGTTTCATCATAGTATTCATCACTAGAGTTCTCAACAAGTAAATCATCGTCCACAAGCAAGTCATCTTCATCACTATTAAAATCAACATACTCGGGATGTGTTACCTTTGGACCTTTGGCCATGAAGCATCTTCCAACACCTTCATTTGGTGAGTCAAATATGTCGTAGGAGTTCGTTGACACAAGTGCTAGACCGGCAACACCTTCATCTTGAGTATATTCGGAGTCGGAGTGATAGCTTCTCTCGGAGTGATTGTCGAGTCGGGCCGGAAACCCATTCACCAACATGAGCTTGATGTCTTCGTTTTGTGTAGCTCCTTGATGACTTGTCCTTTCTTTCCGAATCCTTACTTCTCCGTGAGGGTCTTCGTTCATAACGATCATCTCTACTCCTCCTCTCTCTTGGTGGTGATTCTTCTCTTTTGCTCCTTCTTCTTGGAGAATCTTCTCTTCTTTTGTAGGGTTCCGTACACTCATTGGAGTAGTGTCCGGGTCTCCCACAATTGTAGCAATTGCGCTCTCAACTAGAAGATCTCTTGTCATTGTAAGACCTTGACTTGGAGCTTCTTTCTTTGCTTCTACTTTTGTAGAATTTGTTGAAGTTCTTCACCATTAAGCTCAATTCTTCATTGAAGGTTGGTTTCTCACTTGATGATGTGGGGGCTTCACTTGAGGCTTTATTAGCACCACTTGTCTTGTTGTGAAGTTCCTCCTTATCCTTGAGTGACATCTCATGAGCAACAATCCTTCCAATGACTTCCGTTGGCTTGAGATCTTTGTAGTTTGGCATCATCTGGATCAATGTGCACACGGTATCATACTTTCCATCCAATGCTCTTAGGATTTTCTTGATGATGAATTTGTCGGTCATCTCTTCACTCCCTAAGCCGATTTATCTCATTTGTGATAAGAGCAAGCCTAGAGTACATTTCAAATGCGACACCTTCACCATCCTTCATTTTGAACTTGTCAAGCTGACTTTGGAGCACATCCAACTTGGATTCGTTGACGGACTCGGTACCTTCATGCATATCAATCAAAGTATCCCAAATTTCCTTTGCATTCTCAAGACGGCTGATTTTGTTGAATTCTTCGGGGCACAATCCGTTGAAGACGATGTCACATGCTTGAGCGTTGTATTGCAGCATCTTCAATTCTTCCACATTAGCTTCACGGTTCGGTTCTCTCCCATTGAAGAATTCACCTTGCAAGCCAATACAAATAATTTCCCAAGCAGTGAGGTTATGTCCAAGAATATGCATTTTCATTTTATGCTTCCAACTAGCAAAATTAGTACCATCAAAGTAAGGACCTCTACGGTGATAATTTCCCTCACTAGACGCCATACTCTCCTAGGTTGTGAAACCAAGGCTATGACCACCAAAAGCTATGGAAATCAAAGCAAATGGAGATCAATGCTCTGATACCACCTGTAGGACCTTGAAGTATGTCTAGAGGGGGGGTGATTAGACTACTTGACCAATAAAAACTTAACCTTTTCCCAATTTTAGAGTTTGGTAGATTTTAGCTATTTTAGGACAAGTCAAGCAATCATCACACAATTCAAGCAAGCATGCAAAGAGTGTATAGGCAGCGGAAAATAAAGCATGCAACTTGCAAGAAAGTAAGGGAAGGGTTTGGAGGATTCAAACACAATTGGAACCACGGATGTTTTTGGCGTGGTTCCGATAGGTGGTGCTATCGTACATCCATGTTGATGGATACTTCAACCCACGAAGGGTAGCGGTTGCGTGAGTCCACGGAGGGATCCACCCACGAAGGGTCCACGAAGAAGCAACCTTGTCTATCCCACCATGGCCGTCGCCCACAAAGGACTTGCCTCACTAGCGGTAGATCTTCACGAAGTAGGCGATCTCCTTGCCCTTACAAACTCCTTGGTTCAACTCCACAATCTTGTCGGAGGCTCCCAAGTGACACCTAGCCAATCTAGGAGACACCACTCTCCAAGAAGTAACAAATGGTGTGTTGATGATGAACTCCTTGCTCTTGTGCTTCAAATGATAGTCTCCCCAACACTCAACTCTCTCTCATAGGATTTGGATCTGGTGGAAAGAGGGTTTGAGTGGAAAGCAACTTGGGAAGGCTAGAGATCATGATTCATATGGTAGGAATGGAATATCTTGGCCTCAACACATGAGTAGGTGGTTCTCTCTCAGGCTGGTAAGTTGGAAGTGTAGGTCCGTTCGATGGCTCTCTCCACGAATGAAGAGGAGGTGGAGGGGTATATATAGCCTCCACACAAAATCTAACTGTTACACACAATTTACCAAACTCGGTGGGACCGAATCGTTAAACTCGGTCGGACCGATTTAGTAAACCTAGTGACCGTTAGTGATTCTCGTTGGGACTGACATGCATCTCGGTGAGGCCGATACAGTTAGGGTTAGGGCATAACGTAATCTCGGTGAGACCGATTACACAAACTCGGTGAGACCGATTTGGTAATAAGCTTTCCAGAGAGTTGGTCAGGTAAACTCGGTGGGACCGATTTGCTCTTTTCGCTGAGACCGAAATGTTACAAAAAGGAAACAGCGAGTTTACATTGCAATCTCCGTGGGACCGATCGCTCACTTCGGTTAGACCGCGACGTTACGAAGGGAAACAGAGAGATTGCAACCCCATCTCGGTGAGACCGAGATCCCTATCGGTAAGACCGATTTGCTTAGGGTTAGTGCAGTGGCTATGACTTTTGGAATCGGTGGCGCCGGATAGAAAGAATCGGTGTGACCGATTTTGGCTTTAGGTTTAGGTCATATGTGGATGTGGGAAAGTAGTTGAGGGTTTTGGAGCATATCACTAAGCACATGAAGCAAGAGGCTCATTAAGCAACACCTCATCCCTTCTTGATAGTATTGGCTTTTCCTATAGACTCAATGTGATCTTGGATCACTAAAATGTAAAATGAAGAGTCTTGAGCTTTTGAGCTTGAGCCAATCCTTTTTCAATAGTATATTGATGGATCCACTTTCATCATCCATGCCATGCCATACATTGAGCTTTCCTGAAACAATAGTCTTGGAATAGCATTAGCTCAATGAGCTATATGTTGTTATGAATTACCAAAACCACCTAGGGATAGTTGCACTTTCAGTCGCAGTCTGTGAGAGTTGGATGTTCTCTCATAAACTCATGAAGAGGCCCCGGAGTACGTATATGCTCCTACCCGCGGGAAAGTTTTCAGCGGTCTAGTATCGGTCAAGGCTTTTACGTTTTTTTTAGAAAAAGAGGAGGACCCCCTGCCTCTGCATCTGGACGATGCATGCAGCCACTTTATTAATTATTCACATACAAGACCTTACAGTAAGACTAAAGCCACCGTCTTGGCAACATTTGTCGCTACTCATATCCAGTTGATGTAGTGATGCTGATAGTCTGGGCCTAATACCAAACAGACCTCGCAGCCAAACCTAACATCTAATACCTGAGGTCCCAACCAGGACGCCTGCCAGGTATGGGGCACCCAACAGTCTGGCGCACACCTCAACCAGGACGCCTGCCGGGTATGAGGCCACCGCATCCACCTGCCACCAATCCATCTTCAGTGCTGTACTGCTGTATCTACCTTGCCCGGTCTAGCTGTCATCGACGCCACCATGACGCTAGACAGCGCCACCATCCTGCGCTCGTCCATCATCACACGCCCACCAGCGAGACCCCGCTGCTCCATGCTGCTGTGACCCGCCGTTGACGATGTGCCAGATGTCACGCCGCTCCTCCGACGTGAAACACCACCTGTTGCCACTGGTCCCATCCCCTCCGCCTGTAGTTTCTCAAACCGAGCACCCAAACGCCCCAGGTGGCGCCTCCAAAAGAAGGGTACGACACACGCAGTTTCGCCGCCGCCCAATCTAAGGAGATTTAGGGTTTTCATCTGGGCATGGGGCCGGGGTGGAGGGCAGGGACCTCGACGACGCCTGCAAGGAGGAGAACGGCGACCATGGTTGTCGCCACCGTCGGGATGAACGGGTCATCCAGAGTTTCCTCCGGTGCGATGTCACCTCTACCAGCCCCCGCGACCGCACCGAGGCCGACGACCGCGATCGTAAGCCACCAAGTGCAGCGGGAGAGAGCCTGCAGCGCGGAGGAGATCCACCAGTGACTCACCGCCCATGCTGTCAAGACGACGTCCATCCACCCCCCGCGAACGTCGCCAGCCGAGTGCGCCATCACCATGCCTAACGAGGCCGCCGCCCCTGGTCCAGGTTCCTCCACGAAGGCTGGAGTGGCGAGATCCGCCACGAGCAACGAGATCCAGCACCGCGTGGCTGACGCCATCGCCCAAGCCCGCCGTCGACCGATCCCGCCGCCTCCGGGAGCCCGCACGCTGCCGGGAGTCCCACACCCATGGATTTGGGCACCCGTGCACCGCCGCAAGTCCGCCACCTCCGGGATCCGCCACACCGTCGGGAGGGCCGCACCCCGCGGATCAGGACGCTCGCGCCGCCGCGGATTCGGGAACGGGAGGAGAGACCCTCCGCCGCCGCCGTCGCACGCACAGGCTTTGCCCGACGCCGACCATCGGCAGCGGCGGAGGGGGAGAAGGGCGCTGGAGGGACTAGGCGGCGGCTAAGCCCTCCCAAGTCGCCTGCGGGGGAGGCGACGCGAGAGCACCTGATACTACAACATATGGCTGATCTAAAAAATTGTTTACACAAAAGTTGCAGTTCAAGGCGTAGTCCACTGTTCAAGTTATGAACGAGTGTAGCATTGAGTTCTAGGTGGAAGTTCAACTTAACAGTCTGCACCGAAACACCGGTATATAAACAATGTTTTGAAACGATAGGCAAATTTTATGTGCCTCTAGGATCTGGTGAGGGATTGTTGAAATTATTGGGTCTAGCCCATATAATAATTCATATTTTCTTCCAATAATTCAAGGGAAATCCCAGAAGCTTATGTGGCCCATTCATGCATGACAAGGTGGTGCGAAAAATACATGTATGCGCTGCTTTGTTTCTATCATGCAAGAAAGAAGTTGAAACGAATGATGCATACATGGGAGAAGAAACTGAACACTTCATGTGTTTTTAGTGCGCTCGTTTCTACTCTCCTTAATGGTGTTTAGTGCGTCTGTTTAATGGTGTTTATTGCACCGGTTTCTCTTCTACTAACGAAGGGCCAGTTTCAACTCTTCTCATGTATATAGGAGGTCGCTCCTCTACAGGCAAGAATAACGACTCTTCGTCTCATTCCAAAGCATCGCGCCGCTTATCTCTTTCCCATCTCGCTTTCCGGCGTGCACCGGGGAATGAGACAGCAGGCCTACGAAACCCCGCCTCATGTGATCCGATACGGGAGAGGGGCAATTAGGTTTTTGGGGAGTGCCTCCGCACGACTGCTGGATTTTTGTTCATCATGGCTGTGAACGACAAGTTCCCCAACGACGACTTCTTCCCCGAAGTTGATGACCTCTTCGACGACATGACGAACGACACGTCTACATCTTCTGCTGCTGTTTCGTACGTCATCTTATCCTCTCTGTCAGGGCTAGCATTTGATTTACTGCTACTAGCGATCAACATGGATATGTTGCTTGTTGCTTATTATCTCAATTGCATGATTAGTTTCAACAATCAGTTGCATGTTTCAATTGTTCTCTCTATCATGTTGATCATGTTTCACCTATTGTTTTTTTGGATTAAACATAATGGAAAAATCACTAATTATTCAACAATCCAAAAACCTAAAATGGTTCCTAATTATTCAACATAATCCAGGGGTCATCTTTTAACAATGAGAAAGCTAACAAATCGGCAGAAGTGATGTAAAATGTGGTCATGAAAAATGATGATTCTGTAAAATGCAGTTTCAGAGCATGAAAGTGAATCGTTGTACTACTAAGGAGATGGATTAGGGAAGCAAGCCATTGTTGCTGGAGGTCAATTGCAGGAAAGGAGTTACGGAGGGATGGAGAAGATAGGTAGCGGGCGGCGCTCAAGATCGAAACGTGGCAGGAGGGGTGGCGGTGGTCGGCGAAGATGCAAAAGGGGCAGGCGGAGATGAGTACGGGACACAACACGGTGGAGAACTGTCTGCAGTCGGTGGAGTGGTGTAGGAGAGGGCCCTGAGGGAGTGGGGCAGGAGGCTAGCGGCGTGGTGCAGGAGGGGGCCGCCCAGGAGCAGGGAGGGGGCGACTGAGATGAGCAAAAGGGAGGATGTGGAAAGCTGAGTTGGGGAGAGGTGACCGTTAAGACGCTGAGCAGGAGGACACTACGGAATAATGGACACTCTGCCATGCCGTGAGAATCAATGTTCTGGTGAATCAAATAATTCCGTGAAACATTTGTGAGGAAAAGATATATGAGAATTGAATTGCTTTAGAAGTAGGTTGGTATGGTGTGATCCAAATAAATAGGTAGAGTTGTAGCTCCATGAGGTACTTCCGGTTATTAGAACTCAATACACATACCGCCATATTGACCCTTACGTACAATCCACCTCATGTTGGGTTTTTATGTGCAATTACCCGACTCGGTTTTATTTTACTTTTGAAACTTGAGAATGGGAAGTGTCTGGAAAGGTGACATATGATTGGCTGGTCCAATTGGTGGGTTCAGTTCGTGCATGTGTGTTTCGATGGTTCTGGGGTACGACCGTCCTATGCGCTTGTCCCGTATGTGTGCCTCTTTCGATGGGGTTGATGGACCCAACTGAGTACGTGTGTGTGCCCTATTGATGGGTATTTTAAAAGATCATATCTATTATAAAAATTCATCACAGAACAAAGCACCTCAAACATAATAAATATTACAACGAGGTCTATAGACCATCAAACAAACATTGTGGCTGCCGGGACAAGTTGCCAACACGCCCTGTCGCCACTCCCATACACGGGTTTGGCGGACCTTATTGAGGATAGCTGGGAATTCTTCGTGCATAGGCCTCTAAGAACGAGCGCCTCGAAGCCAAAGTCGTCGCCATTTTAACTTTGGATCGATCTGAAGAGCTTGACAGCAAATCCTGACGTTGCGTACGCAAGGCGAGAACCCTAATCTCGCCGCCCCGAGGAACTGGCAGGAATCTACGTCGGAACTTTGTCTAATCTGCTCCAGTGGACGAACTTGAGGAAGATCATAGCCCAGAAAATGAACATGAAGAAACACCGCCATCCGTCCGAGCTGCCCCTGCGATGAATAAAACCCTGCCTATCTACTAGTCGGAGCCAAGGCAGCAATATTTCCCTTCCCGCCATCGGTCACCAGAGCAGCTGGCAGAGGGGAGGCGAATCCACGGACTTGCCGGCGGAGATCGAGGGGAGGAAGGCTTTCCCTTAGCCGCCTTGCGAAAGGGTAGATAGAAGCCACTGTAACTCGATTGGTGGGTTCTTCTTCCCGGCCAGGTGTGTTCTCTTTTATTTATGTTTCATATCATGGTCTTCTTACCAATACGTGGTGAGTTGAAAAGAATTACTAGTTGGGTTCAGTTTGAATTTCTTTATAAGCCATTCTCTCTCCCAATTCAAGAGGATAGAGAAACTGCCTTAATGATTGTTCATGCCCTTGACTGTCAATTCGATTCTTTGTCTATAACAATTGAGGTCGCTTTAGGTTATATATTCTGCCCACTTCAACTGTGCTCCGTTGCATTAGCTGTGTCTTGTGAAGTGAACCAATCAATTAATCTCGTAGTATGCCGATCTTTGGTTTTGTGAATAGAGTAACCAATCTCATGCTATGTTTGTTGTGCAACCAAAGTTGTTCAGAAATTTGTAAATTGATGGTAATAGAAACAAAATAATTCACTTGAATGATTTGTGTGTAGAATAATGTATTGGCAGTTACGAATATAGTTGGCGTCTTTTTACAATTTCTATAAATGATACTCCCTCCATCCGAAAATACTTGTCATCAAACTGGATAAAAAGAGATGTATCTAGAACTAAAATACGTCTAGATACATCCCTTTTATATACATTTTGATGACAAGTATTTCCGGACGAAGGGAGTAGTAGTTTACCTCGAGGTCTGCAAGACATCTATGTTCCAGAATCCAGATTTCGGTGTTTTAATAAGATTCTTGAAGCTAACACTAGTAGAAAAGGGGCCTATTGACCCGGTTGGTGAGGGCCTTTAGTCCCGGTTCATGAACCGGGACTAAAGGGTCGGTACTAATACCCTGGCCCTTTAGTCCCGGTTCAATCCAGAACCGGGACTGATGGGCCTCCACGTGGCCTGTCCGCTGAGCCTGTGCAGGAGGTCTTTGGTCCCGGTTGGTGGCACCAACCGGGACCAATAGGCATCCACGTCAGCATTTCTATGGCTGTGGTTTTTGTTTTGTTTTTTGAAAAGGGGGGTTGGGGGTTTTGGGGGTTAATTTAGGTGTTTCATATATTGTGCTATAGCTAGCTAATTAATAGAGAAAAGTGTCATCTCTTTTGCCCGTGCTTGGTCGACGCCTTCGTACTATACATGCATTATAGAGAGGACTAGCTAGACACGCTAGCTATCTAGTAATTAAGCAAATAGAAGATCGTCATGAACATATATGCATACAGAGAGAAGTGATATCGACCACCTCTCCTTCTCCGAGAGATTGGTCGAACAACAAGTTCTCGTATATCTATCGGACACTACCGGCTACATATATACAATAATTATCTTTTACAACACGGACGCGTGGTCCACATAGTATTCTCCGTCTTCAGCGATCACGTGGTCAAGAAAGAATGCCGCCAATTCCTCTTGAATTGCTTGCATGCGATCTGGTGCTAGGAGTTCATCCCGCTTCGAATCATCTAATTTTAAGAAAGGGGTCAATACATACATACATACATATATATATATACAAATATATATATATATATATATATATATATATATATATATATATATATATATATGAATGAATGAAACTCAACACAAATGATGGTAATAAAATAAAATTGTGAATATTTTTATTTACGCACTTCATATTGTTTGTCGGAGTAGCCCCTCTCACAGGTCGTGTGGCGGATGGACTACATAAATGTAGTATCCACAGAAATCATTCCCTTGTTCCTGCCACAACCACTTTACAAGAAACAGCGGTCAATCAAACTGATAATTAGCAAGCATGCTAAATGGTATTGATGAAACTAAGCGCTTGAATCACTAGAAGATCTTGGCGTGGAATATGCTACTATATAGTACTTACTTTGGTGTCTAAATTGCAGCTTCTTCGGTAGTCCCGGAGCTTTTTTGGTGAATTTTCCCCAAGCCCTGCCATACAAAGAAAACAATTACTTGATATCAGAAATGAACAAAGTTGCTGATATGGTGGATAATGATCGATTTAACTTACTTCTCGAGCATTTCAGTCATGTCCGCATACTCCTTGGGATCTTTTCGTCTCGAGTCTAAGACAGTTACTACTCTCTGCTCAAGCTTAATCTCTAGGAGAATATAGTGGTACCTGCGCGCATGCATAACTCATCAATATTACATTACTATAACCTGGACTAATAAGGGAAACCGAATATGCCACAAGACAGTAACACTCACGCGTAGTTGTAAGGAAAGAGTATTATATTTTTATGTTCATTTATTTCCAACGATCGTAGCAAGTTGGCCTCGGTTTCGTCGGCACGATATTTAACCTCATTTGTATCTATGAGATATGTGTTAATGAATCCAATATCACCCACTTGTCTTTTCTTCATTTCGGCGATCTTAAATCTGCATAATATAGTGAGGATATTTATAAATACATGCAATGAAAGAGCTGAGTTATATAGAGATACTTAATGATGAAGTAGTACTACTTACAGGCAGTAGCAGGTGACCGTTGCTTTATCGAGGGCCAATTGATTGAAAAACTGATAGAACTCCTCAAATGGAATAGGCAACAGTTCAATTCCAAGGAGGTCATGCTCCTTTTTAACTCTCACATACAAAGTACTCCTCCCTCGGACTCTTTGCAGGTTTTCAGCTACCAATCATGCAATCGTCGCATCAACGTTGATAGAGAGCTTTCATCTTTGACGAGAGGCTTCCCGTACTCGTATCTTTGTATCTGCACCTCCAAGAAATCATAATGTACATCGTCAAGGTGTAATCTGCAGGATTGCCATAACTAGGCACCATCCTCGGATCGACGATGTCGCTAGCAGGCACCTTGAGCGGGGGGGCACGATTGCTTCGCTTGTTCGCCGAGCTAGGCAATTTGTTTCCCAGCTCGTCGTTCTTTCATCCTTTGATCACTGACAGTACTTCACGACCTCTCCACTTCGGCAAATGCCTTTCCAATAATGCGCTCATAGTTGCCTTTCGGCGGAGACTTGGGTGGTTTTGTTAGGGCAGCCAGAGTGCGCTTCGCTTTGACCGGATCTACCTTCTCCTCCGGAGGTGGATGTCTCTTTGCTTTCAACCCTTGAAACCAGTCATCCACTTGATCTGCGCGATCTTCGCGTTTTCCTCCTCGCTCCTCTCAGACGGTAACTTCTCCGAGTCTTGAGAAGGACCGAATCAGATATCTCCTCCGCCTTTGGCTGTACTGCTAGACGCCGGCAGAGCAGACGGAGCGGATGTCTTCTTTCCTTGCTTACGAGGCGGAGGAGAAGGACTACGACGCGCCGGAGCAGCCGGAGCGGCGGCGGGTCTCTTCCGCCCTTGTTAACGAGGCGGAGAAGGAGGAGGCTGGCTGCTCGGGCGTGCCGGTGCAGGCGGAGAAGGAGGCGGAGTGCCGCCACGCGCCGGAGAAGGAGCCGGCCGAGTGCCCTGATCGTCACTCGCCGGAGGAGGAGGCGGTGGAGGAGGCGGAGTGCCTGACTCACGGGAGGAGGAGGAGGAGGCGGAGGCGTCCAGTTCGGAAGGTTGATGAGATCCTTCCGCCATAGGCATGGAGTCTTGAGCGAACCCAGCCGATACTCCCCTTCACCGGTAGGGTGGTCAAGCCGGAGGTCCTCAAATCCTCCGTTATTTCATCGACCATCACCTTAGCATATCCTTCTGGAATCGGCCTGCAGTGAAAAGTTGAGGCGGTTTTAGTAGGATAAACAGAGCCAACAGCCGCCTTGATCTTCAAATTGCTCCATTGCGCCATAAGGTGGCAATTTTCAGCATCCGTGATAGCATCCACGGGATAGCTGGCAGGAGCCGTCAAGGCATGCTGCTCTGGCTGAAGCAACTTGGTGGAAGCCACGTTGCTTCTCCGCTGAGATGGCGGGGTAGCTTCGGCAGGTCGTTTGTTGCGATCTGCTGCTTCTCGTTCCTCTAGCCCCATTACCCTTTCATGCAGCCTTTGCATTAGGCTCTGCTCCGCTTTCTTCCTCCTCTCATGGGTTTTGTAACCCCTTGCGTCCGGAAATCCAGCCTTACACGAAACGGAGCCTGGCGTGCCTCGTGTCTGTCCAGGTGCTCAGGATTCCCGAGGGCCATTGTGAGCTCGTCCTTCTCCCTGTCTGGAACGAACTTCCCTTGCTGCGCTGCTTCGATATATTGCTGAAGCCTCTTGACTGGTATGTCCAATTGTTCGTCCGTCCAAATGCACTTCCCTGTTAGAGGGTCCAAGGATCCGCCGGCCCCGAAGAACCAAGTCCGGCAAACAGCAGTGCAGCGATTCATTGTCTCTAGTTCGATCCCTTTATCAAGCGGATCATTCTCAGCCTTGGCCCACTTAGGCCGGGCTACGAGGTAGCCACTGGCCCCGTGCGATGGTGAAGCTTCTTCTTCGCAGCATTTCTCTTGTTTGTCGCCGACATCTTTTTACTCTTTTCTCGATGTCTTGTAGGCCGTAAATGCGGGCGATCATCTCTGATCTTCTCATATTTGCCCTTGAATTCTGGTGTCTCATTTTTTTTGACATACGTATTGAGTTCTTTCTTCCAATTCCTGAATAGTTCTACCATCTTCTTAAGAGCAAAAGACTTGATTAATGGCTCTATTACTGGCTTCTCCGGATCATCCTCTAGCGGTAGGGTAAAATTTGACTTCAGCTCAGTCCAAAGATCATTTTTCTGCATATCATTGACACAAGACACCTCAGGGTCTTCGTTCTTAGGCTTATACCATTGGTGGATGCTGATCCGGATCTTGTCCCTAACCAGAACCCCGCATTGAGCAACAAATGCCTTCTTTGTCCGGTAGGGTTCAATCGGTTGGCATTGCCATGATTTGTATGATCTCAAACTTTTCATCCGAGCTCAACTTTTCTTCGGGCCTCGTCTCTTTACCGGGTTGTGCTCGATCCGGAGGGCTAGAAAAAGAACAAAGACGAGAGTTAATTAATATGTGTACATACCAAAACAAAGGCGAGAGCTAGTCACAGGCTTAACTAATATATATACCTGGCGGACTCGGTTTGGTGATCACCGAGCCGTCCTCACGGTCTACTTCTTCACCCTCTCCTTCTTGCATCGACATTGGGTCATTGGAGCCATGTAAATCATAGCCAGCTGCTTCTTCACCCTCTCCTTCCAGACCATCATTGTCGTTGAGAAACATCAACGAGCAGACGGCATCACTTCCTTGTGCGATTATGTCCCTCAACAACGCTTCTTGTGCTTCGTCTCGGGGTGTCCATAGTTTCTACAAATATTTACAACATGGCAATTATTATTCAAACATGACAGATATGGATATATTAGTGGTAAACGTAGAACTAGCTAGCTAATCACAATAAGGAATCATATTAGTGGCCTCGACGCTGCTTCTCTAGGGTTTGGGGTGGCCTCGACAATGCTTCAAGGGTTAGGGGGTGGCCTCGAGAACGCTTCAAGCTAGGAGGGTAATATCGACCCCCCCACGTGTTGAAGCTATCGGGAGGGGTCGGCGTTGAACACTACATCTATGTCCCACAAGTAACGTGGGCATCGACGCCATGATAGGGTAGAGGGTCGTGGATCGCCCGGCGGTTGAGGTCGAGGGTCGAGGATCGCCGAGGGTCGGGAGGTTGCCTAGTGTAAAAGGATTCAACAAAACCATGTCTTCATCATTAGGCTAAGTAATGAGGTGCATGATGGTGAAGCTCTCCAAAGTTATTTTGGAGCGGAGTCCCGAGATAGGATAATTAAGCTTTTTGGTACAAAGTTCAGCAAGAACCTTCCGAATATCATTATTTGGAAGGCCTTTGCTGAAATTGCATAAAAGGCAAATTATCCTATCCGACTCCATTCCGTAATAACTTTGGAGGACTTCGCATCATCATGCCATGGTTACTTCCGCTAATGATGAAGCCATGGATTTCTTCAATACTTTGACACTAGGAACCCTCTCGACCTCGGCGATCCTCGACCCTTGAACCTCGACCCTGGAACCCTCGACCCTAGGCGATCCTGGAACCTCGATCCTCGACCCTAGAACCCTCGACCCGGGATAATATCGACAACGCTTCAAGGGGGTAATATCAACAACGACGAGATACATACACGGGAGAAATTAATGTTATCGGGGAGGGGGTATATCGAACCCCCACATATTGAAGTTATCGGGAGGGGGTATATGGACCCCCCCCCCCCTTCATGTTGAAGTTATCGGGAGGGGTATATCGACGATGACAGAGGAGAAGATAGAAGAAAAAAAATAATAAAAAGAAGAGGAGAAGAAGAGAGGAATATATGAGAAGAAGAAAAATAGAAAATATTCTATTTTTCTTCTTCTCTCTATTCCTTTCTTCTTCTCCTCTTATTTTTCTTCTTTTTCCTCTTCTTATTTATTTCTCCTCTTCTTCCTCCCTCTTCTTCTCCTTTCTTCCTCTTCTTTTTCCTTTTCCTCTCATTCTTTTCTTCTTCTTCCTTCTTAAAAATACATGAAGTAGTATTGCTTGTTTTTTAAATAATGTTCAAATAAAAATCTATGAAATGTAAAAACATATATATACACAGAGAACATATATACATTTTTATAAAAATGCAAAAAACAAAAAAATCCATAAAAAAGACATATAAACAGATATACATATACTCATACATATACACACATAATCAGGAAAAAAAGCTATATTTGCAAAAAAAAAGGGGGAAGAGGGGGCGGTGCCGGCCCTGACCAAAGCGGGCGCAGGCGAGGCAGAGGCGACGGCGAGGCAGGCGACGCAGGCAGAGGCGGGCGGCGACGGCGGCGATCGGCGCTGGTGGCGCCGGGCGACGCTGCCGGGCGGCGCTGGGTGGCGACGGCGCTGGCGGCGCTGGGTGGCGACGTGCTGGGCTCGAGGGCGCGGCCGGCGACGGCGTGGGCTCGGGGGCACGGGCGACGGCGACGGCGGCGGGGCAGCCTGGCGGCATCGAGGAGGTCCGCAGCGTCGTCGGGGGGCAAATGCGCGATGAAACTGAAAATTTTCACAAGTGTTGTTTATATACACTGAGCATTGGTCCCGGTTCGTGGCACCAACCGGGACTAATGCCACCTTTAGTCGGTTGGTGCCACCAACCGGGACGAAGGCCAATTTTCAAGAGCCCAAAGGGCGGAAGCGGTTTTGGTCCCGGTTGGTGGCACCAACCGGGACTAAAGGGGGCATTCGTCCCGGTTGGTGCCACGAACCGGGACTAAAGCCTTTAGTCCGGTTGGTGCCACCAACCGGGACCAAAGGCCAGCTGCCTCGCCAAATGTTTAGTCCCACCTCGCTAGTTGAGAGGGAGCCGCACGATTTATAAGGTGCGGTGCGCCTTCCTCTCGAGCTCCTCTCTAAAGCAGGCTTCGGGCCTAAGCGTGCAATATGTGCTGTGGGCCTCTTGGGCCTCCAGCGGGCCTGAATCCTGGCCCATGGTAGGGTTTCTAGTCGTATTCAGGCCGTGGGTGCCCGATGGGTGGCACTTTTTTGTTTTTTGTTTTATTTGTTGCTTTATTTAGTTTATTTTGGTTTTGGTTTATTTTTCTTTTGGTCTTTTGCTTTATTTTTTAATTCTTTTGCTTTTAGTTTTAGAAAAATTATAAACTTTCTGTTAGTGCCATTAGTTTTCAAATTTGAAAACACTTTTTTTGTTTTCTTTGTTGCTTTATTTATTTTATTTTGTTTCTACTTACAACAAAATACTTATTGTTGCTATTTTTAATTTTTTTCAGTTTTTGTTCTGTTTTCTGCATTATTTATTTTTTGTTGTTTTTCTTTATTTTTTAATTCTTTTTGCTTTTAGTTTTAGAAAAATTATAAACAGAAGTTTCTGTTAGTGCCATTAGTTTTCAAATTTGAAAACACTTTTTTTTGTTTTCTTTGTTGCTTTATTTATTTTATTTTGTTTCTGCTTACAACAAAACGGTGTGTAGAGGGACAAGCTTATAAACCGGTGTGAGCGCCCTTCGGTTGGCGAGGTTTTCAAATTCATAGTTTTCAAATGAACTCTGAAAAAGTTGGCATAGCATGTGCATGTACAAACGGACAATGGTATCATACTAAATGCATTACAAAGTTGGCATGGTATCATCATAATAGTTGCGGGAGAAAGTCTTCACTTTTTCTTCGCTTGTGTCGCTTTGCTTATTGTGCCGTAACCATGGATAATCTTCATCGTTTTCAGGATGCTTGGGTCAGCCTTGACTTTGAAGGGGGAATTTCATGAAACTTTTCATACTCTTCGAGACATGTCTGTCTTGCCCTCCACTCCTGTGGATGTCCCTTTTTCTGAAAAGAACTATGTGGCGAGTTGGCTCATAATATGATGTATTCGCTTCCTTATCTATTCTTTTCCTCGGTCTGGTAGACATGTCCTTCACATAGATAATCTGTGCCACATCATTGGCTAGGACTAACGGTTCGTCAGTGTACCCAAGATATTTCAGATCCAATGATGTCATTCCGCATCGTGGGTCTACCTGTACCTCGCCTCCTGACAGATTGACCCACTTGCACTTAAACAAAGGGACCTTAAAATCTACTCCGTAGTCAAGTTCCCATATGTCTACTATGTAACCATAATATGTGTCATTTCCCTTGTCGGTTGCTGCATCAAAGCGGACATCGCTGTTTTGGTTGGTGCTCTTTTCATCTTGGTCAATCGTGTAAAATGTATTCCCATTTATCTCAGATCCTTTCCAAATCATTACAGCCGAAGATGGTCCCCTGGACAACAAGTACAGCTCATCACAAACAGTGATGTCACCTCTGAGACATGTTTCCAACCAACTGCTGAAAGTCCTGATGTGTTCACATGTAATCCAGTCGTCGCACTGCTCTGGGTGTTTGGAGCGCAGACTGTTCTTGTGTTCATCGACATACGGGTCACCAAGGTAGAGTTCTCAGAGAACTGTGTAATGTGCTTGAGACCAAGAATATCCGTCCTGCATATTATTGAGTCCCCTCCAAGCGTGCCTTTTCCAGTCAATCTCCCCTCATACCGCGATTTAGGGAGACCTATCTTCTAAAGGCCAGGAATGAAGTCAACACAAAACCCAATGACATAATCTGTTTGATGGCCCATGGAGATGCTTCCTTCTGGCCTAGCGCGGTTACGAACATATTTCTTTAGGACTCCTATGAACCTCTCAAAGGGGTACATATTGTGTAGAAATACGGGCCCCAAAATGACAATCTCGTCGACTAGATGAACTAGGACGTGCGTCATGATATTGAAGAAGGATGGTGGGAACACCAGCTCGAAACTGACAATGACCCGGCGGAGATCATCATCATCGGGCACATCGTCTGGTTCCTCTTGATCTTCAGCAGTTTCGCCCGTTCCAGCATCATCGTGCACATCGTCTGGTGCATCTTGATGTTCAGTAGCATCACCGTATTCAGGGGGCACATAGTTGTCATCGTACTCTTCTTCCTCGCCGTCTTTCATCATAACCCCTATTTCTCTGTGCCTCGTCCAAACATTATAGTGTGGCTTGAAACCCTTGTAAAGCAGGTGGGTGTGAAGGATTTTCCGGTCAGAGTAAGACTTCGTATTCCCACATATAGGGCATGGACAGCACATAAAACCATTCTGCTTGTTTGCCTCAGCCACTTGAGAAAATCATGCACGCCCTTAATGTACTCGGAGGTGTGTCTTCACCGTACATCCATTGCCGGTTCATCTGCGTGCATTATATATAATTAAGTGTGTCAAAAATCATTACAGAACATCATGAATAGATAATTAAGTGACCAAATTAATAGAAGTTCATCATCACATAAAAACCAAAGTACATACATAGTTCTCATCTAACAACATAAAGCTCTGCAGAGCATCTAAATTAATTAAACCATACATTGAAACTATGTAAAACATTTCAATGCGAAAACAAATACGATCATAATCCCAACCAAGGTAACAACTGATCCAACGGCATAATGATACCAAGCCTCGGTATGAATGGCATATTTTCTAATCTTTCTTATCTTCAAGCGCATTGCATCCATCTTGATCTTGTGATCATTGACGACATCCGCAACATGCAACTCCAATATCATCTTCTCCTCCTCAAGTTTTTTTATTTTTTCCTTCAAGAAATTGTTTTCTTCTTTAACTAAATTTAACCTCTCGACAATAGGGTCGGTTGGAATTTCCGGTTCAACAACCTCCTAGATAAATAAAATCTATGTCACGTTGATAGGCATAATTTTCATAAACAATAAATGAACCAATAGTTATGAAAAGATAATATATACCACATCTGAATCATAGACAGGACGAGGGCCGACGGGGGCGGATACCAAAACCATCGCACTATATAAGATGCAATAATAAAAGTAAGAAAATAATACAAGTATCTATCCAAACAAACAAGTAATAATATAGGTGATCGACGATGAGATCGGCGCGGGTGATCGACGGCGATGAAGACGGGGACGGGGCGTGACGGACCGCTAAACCTAGATAAATACCGAGGAAAATGGAGCTTGGCGGTCGAGCTTGGAGGGGAGAAACCTTAAGTAGTGTGGCTCGGGCATTCCATCGAACACCTTGTGTGCATAGGAGGTGAGCTAGAGCACCACCAAGCCCTCTCCCCCTCGGCCAGAAAAAACAGAGCAGTGTGCTCTGCTCTTGCGCGAGGGGCTATATATAGGCAGCACCATTAGCCCCGGTTGATGGCATGAGCCGGGACTAAAGGGAAGCCTTTGGTCCCGGTTCATGCCACCAACCGGGACCAATAGTGGTGGGCCAGGAGCCAGGACCATTGGTCCCGGTTCAAACCACCAACCGGGACCAAAAGGTCCGGACAAACCGGGACCAATGGCCCACGTGGCCCGGCCAGCCCCCTGGGCTCACGAACCGGGGCAAATAGCTTCATTGGTCCCGGTTCTGGATTGAACCGGGACTAATGGGCTAAATTGGCCTGGACGAAAGCCCTGTTTTCTACTAGTGTAATGTTGCTGCACAATACCTTCTCTTTTACCTTTTCATTTCTTTTGGGAGAAAGACGATGTCGCTCTTTCTTAGGAAATTGTTTACTAGATGGAACAATAGTCACCGTACAGAGTTCTTGTACCAAATATTTTTTGTGTGCAACTTAGATCGATTTTCGTATCCATTTATTGTATAATATTATTATGCAGAAATGCCATGGGAGACCAGAAGCTCAACGTCAAATGGGAAGAGGTGAGTGTTGCACTGATTTAAGTTGCACACACAGATATACTCCCTCCGTTCGGACTTACTTGTCTCGAAAATGGATGTATTTAGAACTAAAATACATCTAGATATATTCATTTTTGCGACAAGTAATTCCGAACGGAGGGAGTATTTCTAGATTATCTCCATTTATGGCTGAGAGGTCCTGGGTATGAACCGGCCTCCTTGCAGAATTACTATGCAATGGAAAGACCGTCTAGAAATTTCCTTTCCCAGACACACTTTGTGTGGGAGCTTTCACCACCATCTACACCCTTTTTTAGTGTTGCGCTGATCAGTACAACGTTACCCCATTATTTTTTCCTGTTTCTTGATTATGTTCCTTCATGGTTTGCAGATGATCAGGTATTTCGTTCTTATACTTCTGCCAACCGTTCACCGACAGGACTATGGGTAACCGCACCAGGATGATGACAGAGTAGATGGACTGATGTAGGAGGCTGCCAGAGATGGGGAATTCATGCTCGGCGCGTACTTTGGTTGGACTAATTAATACCCCCCGCGACTTTAGGTTCATCGTAATTGACTGATCTTAATGTCAGGTGCTAAGTTATCAAATTTCTTTTCTGACATATACATGAATGACACTTTTTGGCTGGGCAATGTAGAATTAGTTCGTCTCTTGATTGGACATGTATTATTGTGTATGTACTTAAACTGTAAAAGAGTTCTAACAGGTTTTGAGGAACATCTATTGTGCTTTGTGCTGTTATTTTGTTCCATTATGCTTATGTAGCTAAGCTTTCAACTATATTGAAATCTTCCATGGGTCTTTTCTTGACTGTTATGAAATCTTTCAGTATTCTGCTATTGTAAAGAACAAAACTTTCTATATGCATATTAGGACCCTAAACCGCATGACGATGTTTCTCTTGCTATTATAATAAAGACAAGAGTTGGGTTTCTCTTGTTAATTGCAATAATAAGTCTTTGCTACTCTAATCTGAACCTATTTGTTTTATTCGCTGTTTCCATTTGCAAAATAGCTGCAAAACATCCAGGTAATGGGGCACTGCCCATGAAATGTTTGAAATGTCATTTGCATTGCTATATTGTTTTCTGAGCACTTTATTTTTACTTCTTTTGCGAGTCTCTCAGTCTCCCAATGCATCAAGTTTGCTAATTTGTCCATGCAGGCATTCTGGGTTTTAGACTAAACCAAAATCTAGTTCTTAAAAGAACGAAGCCCACCATGTCCGTCATTTCTCTTAAGCATCATCATCAAGTAAACATGTTTAATATACCTATCATTAGGGTTAAGGCTACCGAGCTTGGGTTTAGTTCGTATGGTTGGTAGCAATATTTTTTTAATCATTGAATGTAAATATTCATCGCATCTGGACCTATGCTTAATCATATAGAAGTACTAATTCCATGTCTTTATGTGTTGTTTTCATCTTTGTGGAACATCATCTTTTACATATTACACCAGCCTAACTATGACAGGTATAGAAACATGTTCAGAAATAGATAAAGCAACAACTCTTGCCTCTTAGATAAAAAAAACCAAGGTAGTCTTAAGAGTAACACCACATTATTTGGCATACACTTTAACGCCAACTTATGTCTCACGGGTCAGTTGACGCAACAGGTCATCTAGTGAGCATAATACTGAGATGTTTTGACGTCGACATGTAGATTCTACGACTCCCAGAGAAATTCAGGCAATTTATCTGAACCTGAAGCGCGTACGCACGCTGGACATGTGTTACATCTCGAACTGTGCGTACCCGAATCAGTAAATCGATGAACCTGTAATAACTTTTAACTAATCTCGATTTTCTTGTTCTTCTTCAGCCTTCGTGTTATCCCGAAGATGCATGCACCTGAGGTGTGCTGATCAAGAGGAAGACACATGGATGATCCCGCCGCGGCCGCCGGCGCCTTCTTTTGGCTCCCGGGGCCGCTGTGGCCCCATAAGTCCGGCCATGGGTGGATGGGTCCTGTTGCCGCCAGCGCCTTGACTCAGAGGCGCCGCTCTTGCCGCCGCACTCATCAGCTCTAGCGGGACGGGAGAGGCCTCATGGATGATCCCACCCTGGCCGCCGGCGCCCTCTGCCGGCGCGCCTGGCCGCTGCGGCGCGGGGGCGGCGAATGACGGACGGATCGCCCCACCGGCGCCTTCTCTCGAGGCTGGGAGCGCCCTAGCCGTGGCCCCCATGAACTGGCTCGGGAGGGACGACACGTACCGGACCAGCTGGAGGAGGAACGAAGGTGAAGGCGACGCCATCGCCGATTAGCTGCGGCAAAGGTGGAACGAGCGCAAGCTTTTGGCGACCGGTCTGGTTCGTGCAACGGTGCAACGGTGTAAAATTATCGTCTCTTCTTTCTCCCTTTCTCGGTCGTCTTTTAATGGGTCGCTAGCTGTGTTTCTTTTCCATGGATGCCGCTGACGAGCTCTATTCATGGGGGGCCGCGTCGTGGACGCGCGCGGAGCAAGCTCGGGGGCGACCCAAAGTTAGCCACTGAACCGGTCCGAGGCACCAAACCATATCGTCCGCGTGGAATGCTCCATCTCCGGTCGCTTGCGACTCGCAGGAACTCCGAGACTTTGAATGAATCCAACGTATACGTACGGTTTAGTTTAGGACGCCGATATCTGCCGAAAGTTCGGTCTGGGGCTCTCCCAGACCGAACGAGTCGTTCGGTGAGGGGGTGCCAATAGATCGAACGATGCCGTTCGGGACCAGAAGCGCCCAGCCCGAACACCATCACTCTAGGCCTTTTTTGCGTTGAATAAAAGAAAAATAAAGCCCAGTTTGCCCAAAAACTATTTTGACTAAGAAAGCCCACTTCTGGCTGTGAATAATAAAGGTTGGATTTTGCCATACTCAACAAAAATTGAAATGGTCCAAAAATATTTTTTTCGTGATAGATATATAAGATAAAGAACAAGATACTACTAAAAAATCACTATGGGTTGAAGCCAAAAAAATTGCCATGATCTTTATAAGCAAAATTTTCCATGGTAAAAAAATCTTTTAATGCAAATGTCGAAAAAGATAAAGGTTCATGGCAATTTTTCATCTCTACCATGATGGCAAGAAAATGTAGATTAAAAATCTGTATGCTATTTTTACTATATAAATGAAGAGACAAAAAATGTGGATTAAAAATTGCCATCATGTTGAGCAGAAACAAAAATGCACAATCTTTTGTTTAGTAGTAATTGCCATGTTTTGTAAAGTAAATGTACCATAATCAAATATAAGCAAAATTACCATGAATGGTGGAAAAGGACAAAATTTGCCATTGATGCAAAGTATTTTTGCCATGGCAAAAATAGAAGTCAAACTTGCCATGATCCATATGTTAAATAAAAATTGTCATGGCAATAAAAAGCTAATTTTGCCATGGCAATAAAAAGGTTAATTTTGCCATGGTAAAAATTTGCTATGTATGTTAAGTTAATTTTCCATGTACTTACAAGTAAAGATGTCATGTAAATTAAGGTAAAAATTAACCATGGCAACTTAATAATAAAAATTTTGACATGGCAAAAAAGAGTAAAATTTGTGATGTATGTTCGAGTAAATTTGCCATCTACTTACAAGTAAAGTTGCCATGGCAATTAAGGTAAAAATTTGCCATGGCAAGTTAATAGTACATTTTTTGACATGGCAAAACAGAGTAAACTTTGCCATGTATGTTCAAGTAAATTTGCCATGTACTTACAAGTAAAGTTGCCATGGCAATTAAGGTAAAATTTTGCCATGGTAACTTAAAAGTAAAAAAAAAATTGACATGGCAAAGAAAAGTAAAATTTACAGGATAATCTCCTCTTAACAAGCATGATTCAGCACAAACACTCACAGTTCAGTCAAAAAGCATGATTTGCACAAAAATCTTAACAATGCCATGTTGGTAATTTTGAAAAGCACATGAATAGGTTATACCAGGGCGAGGATGTCAACGAGGAAGCCGCGGCGGCCGTTGGTCTTGACGAAGTGGCACTACAGCTCCAACCCCGGCCTGTATCTCATGGCAACTTAGTACAAAAATATGTTTTTCATGAACATACAAATAACCAGGGATTAACCATCCTAGTTGGCACGAGAGATGTGAGCAAAAAATTGCCATGTTTATGAATTGGTGACACTGGACAACTCAACTGGTAGATGTAGTTCATGTTTATCATATACTTTACTAGTGAAAATTGCCATGAGCTACTAATACAAATTGCTGGAAAATTGGGCCTCCAAATTTCTTCCCTGCAAAAATTGGGCGACAACCGCCGCATACTACAGGAGGCAAAATGGCCATGACAACTCTACTACTGAATGAAACTACAAATTGAACTAACCATAGTAACTATTGGCTCAAAAATTGCCAATACATCTACTGCACATGTCAAAAAATGCATCAATTTGCCATGGCAAGATATTGTTGTTTCTCAAACAAAAACATGACAAGAATGCAGTATGGGTGCACATCAACTTGCCTTCCCTGCAAAACAAAAAATGCCATCATTTTTAGGGAGAATGCAAAATTATCTGTGACTTGCCATGAGCTCCAGAACATACCACATACCTTGCCCCCCGGATGACACGACCACCACCAGTACAGTCATACCCGGCAACCTCCGGCGCCGTGCAATCCCTCTCGAAGGACCATGGCGTGCCGCCGCCGCCATCGCCGCCGCAACCACCAGGACGGCGGCTGGTCTCCTCTGCGCGGATGCAGGCGTCGCGGTGGGTCTGGTCGGGAGGGACGAGGCCTCCTCGCCCACCACGGGGAGCGCGCTGAACATCTCCGTTGGCCGCGCCGCGCAGATCGTGGAAGTATCATCTCACTGCCCCTGCGAGTTCGCCGCCAAGCTGCTCGTCGCCGTGGTGCTTGCCATCACGCACCGGCCACCATGGCTCGTCGGCATCAACTTTGCCGCTGCGCACTTCTCCCCCAGCCATCGTGCAGCCGTGGCCACCACCAGCTCCTGCTGCTTGCCATGACCACACCCGTCCACCACCACCACCCCCAAGCAAAATCCCGCCTCCGCCCCGCATCAAATGCGTGGATCCGCGGACTGCCGCCGCCGTAGCACGACCTAAATCGATGGAGAGTGGAGAGCTGGAGCTCGCCAGTGGAGAGGATTAGGAACCTCTGAGATGGTGGGGTAAGAGGATGAGTGGGTGAGAAGAGAACAGGGGGCAGGAAGAAAAGAAGGGGGGCGGGGGCGAGCAGATAAGTGAAAATATCGTTCGACGCGACTTCAGCTGGACACGAACGATGCCCTGACGATGACATGGCGAGGATCGTGCGCCAAGATTGGCGAACTCGATCCAACGGGAACAAGGGCGTTCGGGACGGGAGCTCGGAAAACTGTCGTTCGGGCGTTATCGTTACCGTTAGTTTAACGACATGGACGCGTTCGTGTGAGCATGGCTCAGGTGGCAATTAGTCAATGGCGATAGCTGAAGCGCGTGTTGAGCTACACTTGTGCATAGCTGTAGTTGTCCATTCCCCAAGTACATAACTGTCATTCGGATCTTAGCCGTAGACGATACCACCATTGTACGTGAATGGTACGTGCTATATACTCCTATATGCCCCTGATAACATGAATACAAAGTGTCCTCTACATGCTATCAGCCTTCTCTCGATCCTCTTCCTAGCCCCCGCCGCCGCCACCGCCGCTACTCTCCTAACCACCACTGCCGCCGCCATCTTCCCTAGCTGCCGCTACTACTCCCTTAGTCGTCGCCGCCGCCACCACTACTTCCCTTAGCCGCCGCTGCCGCTACTACAACCACATCTCTCTCTCTCTCTCTCTCTCTCTCTCTCTCTCTCTCTCTCTCAAACCCTAAACCCCCTGCCCTCGCCGCTGCTGCCACCTATAGCCGGCGCCGCCACTTTTCTTCATCCAGCCGCCGCCGCCACCCATCTATCCAAACCTAACCCTACCCAACACAGCTGCTTTTGCTCCCCACCATGCACTACATGGACTCCCGAGTACTTCTCCTCCCTACCCACACCCATCTGTTTGCCTATCCCTCTTCTTCAGTCGCCGTCCTCGCCAATGGGATTTCGCGCAGGGCCTCTTCTTCATCGGCGCCACCTCCACCGCGCTACCCGCCCCCATTACCCCTAGCAGACCGGGACTGCATCCGATGGCACCAGCGGAGGGGGGCGGGCAATGGCTCGTAGCGCGCCACCACCACCGGCCCTCCCAGCTTGGAAAAGGCAGTGCCTAGGAGGCGCTTAGGCATGCCTAGGCGCTAGGTAATGGCAAAACGCCCCGCCTAGGGCATAAATGGAAGTCTAGGCAGGGCAAGCAAGGAATTGCCTACGCAAGCAAGAAATCATGCCACATACTGCACTAATATGCCAAACGGCTTATATTCCAATGGTAGTCAACGGTAATTAACTTATTTATATGCCCTAAACTAATATCAACACCCATATAATAATCACAAATACACTACGAGTAAAAACTATATTATCGCCTAGGCCGCGCCTAGGGCGCTTAGGCAGCGCCTAGGCACTAGGCGAAGGCCAACCGCCTCGCTTACGCCTACCGCTTTTTCCAACCTCAGCAGCCCTCCTAGACGTGGAGTGGTGGGCTCATCCACGCTCCCTCTATGTCGGTGCCGTGCGCGCTAGCCGCTGGTCTCTATGGCCCCCCTCGGGCCGCCAGGCCTTCCTCGGGGCGCTGCAACCGCCGTCATACGGTGCGCCCACAGGACCCGCCGGCTACACCTCAGTCCCGCCAGGTCACCCGACACCATCTCTGTGGAATCCCATGTTGCTGACGACTCCGAACCGGATCACCTTCGAGCTTATCCGGTGTCGTTAGCGATTGGTTCATGGACACCGGTGCAAGTGCTCACATGGCGTTCAAGCCCGGTAACCTGTCATTTTCATACCCCACTACCACCACTTCCCGAGTAAATTGCAAAAAACCACCACAATTTGGGACCCTAATTCAAAAAACAGCCACCATTCGTTTTTTTTAAATCACCAACATTGTGGTGATAGTTTTCAGAAAACATTGATGACATGATAAGCAGCGTTTGATACGGAATCTGACGGATGGGTCCCACTTGTAAGTGATGACATGGACAAAAAATACATGCCGTTTTGCCTGGGCCCACCAGCCAGTATCTCCACTCCTCACTCTCTCTCCTGCATTTTATCAGGCCATCTCCACCGCGCAACCCCAAACGGACGTCCGTTTTGTCCGGATTCTGTCCGTTTGGGTAGGGATTTGGGGTCGTGTCTGGGCGTGTCCTGGGATGCAGTGGCCGTGCGCCCAGCGCGCGGCCGCATCCGTTTACCCATCCTGTCCGTCAGGGCCAAAAATGCCCATATTCTCATCAAAACTAGTTTGCACGTCCAAATATTTGTTTGAAAATTAAAATAATTTTACAACCCAATTGAAATTGTCCTTAATAAAAAAGTTTTACAACCAAATCGAATTGTCTTGACTGAACATAAAATGAACCAATACATCTATTGGTTGCCAATGTGATCCCACACGTGCTCAACCAAGTCATTTTGAAGATTCAAATGGTTGTGCCAATCACGCATCTCACGGTGGAATTGCACAAATTGTTCAAATGTGGCCGGGTCTTGGTGCAGGGGCTCAATATTTTCACCTTGATAATCAAATCCTTGGTCGAAGATGCTCTCATCACACTCGTCCTCGACGATCATGTTGTGCATGATCACACAAGCAGTCATCACCTCCCAAAGCTTCCTTTCATCCCATGACAGTGCAGGGTTTCGAATGATACCCCACCGGGATTAAAGAACACCGAAAGCACGTTCCACATCCTTTCTAGCACTCTCTTGCATTTGGGCAAATCTCTTTCTCTTCTCACATTGGGGTTTCGAGATTGTCTTCACAAAAGTTGACCACTGAGGATATATACCATCAGCTAGATAGTATCCCTTGTTGTACTGGTGGTCGTTGATCTCAAAGTTGACAAGTGGGGAGTGGCCTTCTGCAAGCCTTGCAAAGACTGGAGAACGCTGCATCACGTTGATATCATTGTGTGAACCTGCCATGCTGAAGAAAAAATGCCATATCCAAAGATCATGCGAAGCCACCGCTTCTAATATGACAGTGCACGCGTTGACATGCCCCTTGTACTGGCCCTGCCAAGCAAATGGACAGTTCTTCCACTCCCAGTGCATACAATCTATGCTGTCTAGCATGCCTGGAAAGCCTCTAGCTGCGTTGGTCGCCAACAATCTCTCTGTATCAGCGGCAGTTGGCTGCGTCAAGTACTCTGGTCCAAACACCTCGATCACAGCCTGTCAAAACTTGTACATTGACATCAGACATGTTGTCTCACTCATACGCACATACTCATCCACCAGATCACCTGGAATTCCATATGCAAGCATGCGGATGGCCGCAGTGCATTTCTGGTAAGAGGAGAATCCAAGCTTGCCAAGGGCATCCGTCTTGCACTCGAAGTATGGGTCATGAGCAACCACTCCCTCTCGGATACGATTAAACACATGCCTTGCCATACGAAAACGGCGACGAAATTTATCCGGCTTGAAGAGCGGGGTGCTGGCAATGTAATCGGCATAGAGCAGGGTGTGGCCTCTCTCCCTGTTGCGGTTCAGGTTGGGAGCACAGCCAGGGAGTGACCCCTGTACCAAGGAAGCTGCCGTTGAATATGGTCGTGAACGACTAGTGCAGCCACCACAAGATCTTCATCATCCGACGACGAATCGTCCGATGAACAAAGGAAGTGATGGAAGAAAAACTCGTCTCCACTGCCCATGTCTTTGTTGGCAAAATGTCGAACACCTTGCGGCCGTGGTGGCGAAGAGGCCGTGATGATCACCTCGACACAGCTAGGGTGGTTGTCGGCCGGCTACTGGCCGCTCTGGAGCTCTCGTCGGAATCTGCCTCGGGCGTCGTGGTACGTCGCCGGCAGTCGTGTCCCCTCTGCCACCGGCAAAGAAGGCGACGGCCAAACCTCCTTCGATCGACGGCCAAAACTACGGCAAAAGGCGGGCGTGGTGGCGGCCATGTCGAGACGTGGTTTGGTATGGACGGCTGGGGGCTGTGCGGTGAGGAGGCGGCCGGAGAATAGCGGCGGCGCCAGCGGCGGGGCGGGGCGGGGAGAGAGGGTGAAGCGTTGGGAGCGGAGGGACTGCTAGTTGCTATGTCTTGAGCTTGCGTTGGTTTTCCTCGAAGAGGAGAGGGTGATGCAGCAAGTGTAGCGTAAGTATTTCCCTAAGTTTTGAGAACCAAGGTATCAATTCAGTAGGAGGCTCCTCAAAAGTCCCACGCACCTACACAAACAAACTGAGAACTCGCAACCAACGCAATAAAGGGGTTGTCAATCCCTTCACGGCCACTTCATGGAAAGTGAGATCTAATAATGATAGTATGATAAGATAAATATATTTTTGGTATTTTATAATATAGATGCAAAAAGTAAAGATGCAAATAAAAGTAGATTGAAAGCAAATATGATAAGAGATAGACCCTGGGGCCATAGGTTTCACTAGTGGCTTCTCTCAAAATAGCATAAGTATTACGGTGGGTGAACAAATTACTGTCGAGCAATTGATAGAAAAGCGCATAATTATGAGATTATCTAGGCATGATCATGTATATAGGCATCACGTCCATAACAAGTAGACCGACTCCTGCAGCATCTACTACTATTACTCCACACATCGACCGACTCCTGCCTGCATCTAGAGTATTAAGTTCATAAGAACTGAGTAACGCATTAAGCAAGATGACATGATGTAGAGGGATAAACTCATGCAATATGATATAAACCCCATCTTGTTATCCTCGATGGAAATAATACAATACGTGCCTTGCAACCCTTTCTGTCACTGTGTAAGGACACCGCAAGATTGAACCCAAAGCTAAGCACTTCTCCCATGGCAAGAAAGACCAATCTAGAAGGCCAAACTAAACTGATAATTCGAAGAGACTTGCAAAGATAACTCAATCATACATAAAAGAATTCAGAGAAGATTCAAATATTATTCATAGATAAACTTGATCATAAACTCACAATTCATCGGATCTCGACAAACGCACCGCAAAAAGAGTTTACATCGAATAGATCTCCACAAGAGAGGGGAGAACATTGTATTGAGATCCAAAAGAGAGAAGAAGCCATCTAGCTAATAACTATGGACCCGTGAGGTCTGTGGTAAACTACTCACAACTCATCGGAGGGGCAAGGATGTTGATGTAGAGGCCCTTCGTGGTTGATTCCCCCTCCGCAGAGTGCCGTGAAGGCTCCAAGATGAGATCTCGTGGATCTGAGAAGGTTCTGGCGGTGGAAATTGTGTTTCGTGGTGTCCCTGGATGTTTTCGGGTGCGTAGGTATATATAGGAGGAAGAAATGCGTCGGTGGTCATGAGGGGCCCACGAGACAGGGGCGCTACTGTAGGGGGGCTCCTATCTCGTGGTTTCCTTGGAAGCTTCTTGACTTGCATTCCAAGTCCCCTGGATCATGTTCGTTCCAAAAATCAAGCTCCCGAAGGTTTCATTCCGTTTGGACTCTGTTTGATATTCCTTTTCTTCGAAATACTGAAATATGCAAAAAAAAAACAACAATATGGGCTGGGCCTCTTGTTAGTAGGTAGTCCGAAAAATGATATAAATGTGTAAAATAAAGCCCATAAACATCCAAAAGGGGTAATATAATAGCATGGAACAATAAAAAATTATAGATACGTTGGAGACGTATCAAGCATCCCCAAGCTTAATTCCTGCTCGTCCTCGAGTAGGTAAATGATAAAAAGAGAATTTTTGATGTGGAATGCTACCTAGCATAATTCATAGTGTAATTTTCTTTATTGTGGCATGAATGTTCAGATCCAAATGGATACAAAATAAAAGTTCATATTGACAAAAGAAATACTTATACTTCAAGCATACTAATCAAAGTAATCATGTCTTCTCAAAATAACATGGCAAAAGAAAGTTCATCCCTACAAAATCATATAGTTAGGCTATGCTTCATTTTCACACACAAAGATGTTCCCAACTTCTATACCCCGATGACAAGCAAAGCAATTGTTTCATACTTAAATAATCTCAAACTTTTTCACCCTTCACGCAATACATGAGCGTGAGCCATGGATATAACACTATGGGTGGAATAGAATATGATGATGGGGATTGTGTGGAAAAGACAAAAAAGGAGAAAGTCTCACATTGACGAGGATAATCAACAAGCTATGGAGATGCCCATAAATTGATGTCAACATGAGGAGTAGGGATTGCCATGCAACGGATGCACTAGAGCTATAAATGAATGCTCAACAAAAGTAAACTAGTGGGTGTGCATCCAACTTGCTTGCTCACGAAGACCTAGGGCATTTGAGGAAGCCCATCGTAGGAATATACAAGCCAAGTTCTATAATGAAAAATTCCCACTAGTATGAAAAAGACAACTTATGAGACTCACTATATGAAAAACATGGTGCTACTTTGAAGCACAATATATGAGACTCACTACATGAAGAACAAGGTGCTACTTTGAAGCACAAGTGTGGAAAAAGAGATAGTAACATTGCCCTTTTTATTTATTTTCTATTTTTTTGGGCCTTCCTTTTTTTCTTTTTGGCCTTCCCCCTTTTTTTGGGCAATGCTCTAATAATGATGATCATCACACTTCTATTGATTACAACATATGAATTACAACTCGAAACTAGAACAAGGTATGACTCTATATGAATGCCTCCCGTGATGTCTTTGGGATGGTGCAATGAATCAAGAGTGACATGTATGAAAAATAATGCATGGTGGCTTTGCCACAAATATGATGTCAACTAGATGATCATGCAATGGCAATATGACAAAAGTAAAGTATGTCATGATGATGGTGAACGGAACGGTGGAAAGTTGCATGGCAATATATCTCGGAATGGCTATGGAAATGCCAGAATAGGTAGGTATGGTGGCTGTTTTGAGGAAGATATAGGGAGGTTTATGTGTGATATAGCGTATCGTATCACGGGGTTTGGATGCACCGCTAAGTTTGCACCAACTCTCAAGGTGAGAAAGGGCAATGCACGGTACCGAAGAGGCTAGCAAAGGCGGAAAGGTAAAAGTGCGTATAATCCATGGACTCAACATTAGTCAAAAGAACTCATATACTTATTGCAAAAATTTTGAAGTCATCAGAAATCAAGTACTACGCGCATGCTCCTAGGGGGATAGATTGGTAGGAGAAGACCATCGCTCGTCCCCGACCGCCACTCATAAGGATGCATAAGCCAGGTACACTTCATGTTTCAAATTTGTTACACAACTTTAACCATACGTGCATGCTACCGGACTTGCTAACTTCAACACAAGCATTCTTTAAATTCATAATCACCCAACTAGCATGACTTTAATATCACTACCTCCATATCTCAAAACAATTATCAAGTATCAAGTTGATCATAGCATCCAATTCACTTCCTGTGAAAGTTTTTATTATACCCAACTTGGATGCTCATCATTCTAGGACCAACTTTATGACCATAGAAAATACCATGCTGTTCTAAAAGACTATCAAAATAATATAAGTGAATCATGAGAGACTATCAATTTCTTCAAAATTAAGACACCACCGTGCTCTAAAAGATATAAGTGAAGCACTAGAGCAAAAACTATCAAGCTCAAAAGATATAAGTGAAGCACATAGAGTATTCTAGCAAATTCTAATCAAGTAGGCTTCTCCCAAAGGGTGTGTACAGCAAGTATGATTGTGTTAAACTAAAAAGCAAAGACTAATATAATACACGATGCTCCAAGGAAAACACATATCATGTGGCAAATAAAAATATAGCTCCAAGTAAAGTTACCAATGAACGAAGATTTAAAGAGGGATGCCTTCCCGGGGCATCCCCAAGCTTAGGCTTTTGGCTATTCTTGAATATCTCGGGGTGCCATAAGCATCCCCAATCTTAGGCTCTTGCCACCCTTTATTCCATAGTCCATAAAAGCTTTACCCAAAACTTGAAAACTTCACAACACAAAACTCAACAGGAAATTTTATAAGCTCCGTTAGTGAAAGAAAACAAAACCACCACATAAGGTACTGCAATGAACTCATTCTTTATTTATTTTGGTGTTAAACCTACTGTATTCCAACTTCTCTATTGATTATAAACTATTTTATTGGCCATAGATGCATCAAAATAAGCAAACAACACACGAAAAACAGAATCTGTCAAAAACAGAACAGTCTGTAGTAATCTGTAACTAACGCAAACTTGTGGAACTAAAAATATTCAGCCAAAATAGGACGACCTAGGAAATTTGTTTATTGATCAGTAGCAATTGGAATCACTATTTTATCACGTTCTGGTGATTTTTAACAATTGTTTTCGTGAACCGAAAGTTTCTGGAAATTACAGCAGGATCAAATAACTATCATCCAAGAAGATCATATAGGTTTAACTTGGCACAAACACTAATTAAAAGATAAAACCACATCTAAACATAAGGTAGATGAATTATTTATTCCTAAACAGAAACAAAAAAAACTAAAAATAAAATTGGGTTGCCTCCCAACAAGCGCTATCGTTTAACGCCCCTAGATAGGCATAAAAACAAAATAGATCTATCGAGTGCCATCTTTGGCACTAAACTCATAAGTAGCACGCATGATAGATTCATAAGGTAATTTGACTTTCTTTCTTGGAAAGTGCTCCATGCCTTTCTTTAATGGAAATTGGAATCTAATATTCCCTTCCTTCATATCAACAATCGCACCAATCGTTCTAAGGAAAGGTCTACCAAGAATAATAGGACAAGCAAGATTGCAATCTATATCAAGGACGATAAAATCTACGGGCACCAAATTTCTATTTGCAACAATAAGAACAACATTGATCCTTCCCATAGGCTTTTTAATGGTGTAATCCGCAAGGTGCAAATTTAAAGAACAATCATCAAGATCATGGAAACCTAGAATATCACATAAAGTTTTCGGAATCGTGGAAACACTAGCACCGAAATCACACAAAGCAAAACACTCATAATCTTTAATTCTAATCTTTATAGTAGGTTCCCACTCATCATTAAGTTTTCTAGGTATAGAAACTTCCAAATTAATTTTTTCATCATAAGATTGCATCAAGGCATCAACAATATGTTTGGTAAAAGCTTTGTTTTGACTATAAGCATGAGGAGAATTAACAACAGATTGCAACAAGGAAATACAACCTTTTATAGAGCAATTATCATAATAAAATTCCTTGAAACCCGAGATAGTAGGTTCAACATTATTAGAAGTTGAGGATTCCCCAATCTCACTTTTACCAAATTTAACATTAAGATCTAAAGACTCCGAATTCTTGGGACGCCTTCTAGGCAAGGTTGATTCATCATTAGTCCCATAATCATCAAAATTCATATTGCAAAACATAGATCTAATTGGAGACGCATCAATAACTTTAAGATCCTCATCATTATTTTCATGTAATTTTTCTGGTTTAGCGGCCATCTTATTGACTAAGGCGGCTTGCTTGTCAGAAATTTTGGCGCTAGCATTTTCAAGCCGGGTAATTTGAGCGTTAACACCATAGAATTCTTTATTCATACCATCAAGCTCTTTGTTCATAAACCCCAAACAACTTTTTTGTTCCTTAAGCTCTTTTCTAAAGAAATTATTATGCTCAAATTGCAAATTCATAAAGCTTCTAATATTTGATTCAATCTCATCCATCCTTCTGAGAAGGTGGTCAGGACCTTTAGGCGTAGCCATAAGGTCAAACAAGCAAACAAGCACACAAAAGAGGGCAAGCAAAAATAGAGGAGGAGATTGGGAAAGAGAGGGCGAATAAAACAGCAATGGTGAAGTGGGGGAGAGGAAAACGAGAGGCAAATGGCAAATAATGTAAATGCGAGGGAGATGGGTTTGTGATGGGTACTTGGTATGTCTTGACTTGAGCGAAGACCTCCCCGGCAACTGCGCCAGAAATCCTTCTTGCTACGTCTTGAGCTTGCGTTGGTTTTCCTCGAAGAGGAGAGGGTGATGCAGAAAGTGTAGCGTAAGCATTTCCCTCAGTTTTGAGAACCAAGGTATCAATCCAGTAGGAGGCTCCTCAAAAGTATCACGCACCTACACAAACAAACTGAGAATTCGCAACCAACGCAATAAAGGGGTTGTCAATCCCTTCACGGCCACTTGCGGAAGTGGGATCTAATAAAGATAGTATGATAAGATAAATATATTTTTGGTATTTTATAATATAGATGCAAAAAGTAAAGATGCAAATAAAAGTAGATTGAAAGCAAATATGATAAGAGATAGACCCGGGGGCCATAGGTTTCACTAGTGGCTTCTCTCAAAATAGCATAAGTATTACGTGGGTGAACAAATTACTATCGAGCAATTGGTAGAAAATCGCATAATTATGAGATTATCTAGGCATGATCATGTATATAGGAATCACGTCCATAACAAGTAGACCGACTCCTGCCTGCATCTACTACTATTACTCCACACGTCGACCGACTCCTGCCTGCATCTAGAGTATTAAGTTCATAAGAACTCAGTAACGCATTAAGCAAGATGACATAATGTAGAGGGATAAACTCATGCAATATGATATAAACCCCATCTTGTTATCCTCGATGGCAACAATACAATACATGCCTTGCAACCCTTTTTGTCACTGGGTAAGGACACCGCAAGATTGAACCCAAAGCTAAGCACTTCTCCCATGGAAAGAAAGACCAATCTAGAAGGCCAAACTAAACTGATAATTCGAAGAGACTTGCAAAGATAACTCAATCATACATAAAAGAATTCAGAGAAGATTAAAATATTATTCATAGATAAACTTGATCATAAACCCACAATTCATCGGATGTCGACAAACACACCACAAAAAGAGTTTACATCGAATAGATTGAAGGAAATATGCCCTAGAGGCAATAATAAAGTTATTATTTATTTCCTTATTTCATGATAAATGTTTATTATTCATGCTAGAATTGTATTAACCGGAAACATAATACATGTGTGAATACATAGACAAACAGAGTGTCACTAGTATGCCTCTACTTGACTAGCTCGTTAATCGAAGATGGTTATGTTTCCTAACCATAGACATGAGTTGTCGTTTGATTAACGGGATCACATCATTAGGAGAATGATCTGATTGACATGACCCATTCCGTTAGCCTAGCACTTGATCGCTTAGTATGTTGCTATTGCTTTCTTCATGACTTATACATGTTCCTATAACTATGAGATTATGCAACTCCGTTTACCGGAGGAACACTTTGGTACTACCAAACGTCACAACGTAATCGGGTGATTATAAAGGAGTACTACAGGTGTCTCCAAAGGTACTTGTTGGGTTGGCGTATTTCGAGATTAGGTTTTGTCACTCCGATTGCTCGGAGAGGTATCTCTGGGCCTTCTCGGTAATACACATCACATAAGCCTTGCAAGCATTACAACTAATGAGTTAGTTGTGAGATGATGTATTACGGAACGAGTAAAGAGACTTACCGATGTGAGATTGAACTAGGTATTGGATACCGACGATCGAATCTCGGGTAAGTAACATACCGATGACAAAGGGAACAACGTATATCGTTATGCGGTTTGACCGATAAAAGATCTTCGTAGAATATGTAGGAACCAATATGGGCATCCAGGTTCCGCTATTGGTTATTGACCGAGAATGGTTCTAGGTCATGTCTACATAGTTCTCGAACCCGTAGGGTCCGCACGCTTAAGGTTTCGATGTGATGCTTATATTATGAGTTTATGAGTTTTGATGTACCGAAGGAGTTCGGAGTCCCGGATGAGATCAGGGACATGACGAGGAGTCTCGAAATGGTCGAGACGTAAAGATCGATATATTGGACGACTATATTCGGAGTTCGGAAAGGTTCCGAATGATTCGAGTATTTTTCGAGTACCGGTAGTTACGGAGAAGCAATGGGCCTTGATGGGCTTTAGTGGACATAGGAGAAAGGGCCAAGGGCCAGCTGCGCCCCCCCTCCCCTCTAGTCCGAATTGGACTAGGGAAAAGGGGCCGCCACCTCTCCTTCTCCTCCACTTCCTTCTCCCTTCCTCCTCTTGGTGGACTCCTACTAGGACTTGGAATCCTAGTAGGACTCCACATCTTGGTGCGCCTCCTCCTTGGCCGGCCACCTCCTCCTTACTCCTTTATATACGGGGCGGGGGCACCCAGGACACACAAGTTGATCTACGGATCTTTCCTTAGCCGTGTGCGGTGCCCCTTCCACCATATTCCACCTCGGTCATATCGTCAGAGAGCTTAGGCGAAGCCTGCGCCGGAGAAGTCATATCGTCATGGAGCTTAGGCGAAGCCCTGCGTCGGTGGAGCATCAACATCGTCACCACGCCGTCCCCGACACTTTGCTGGATCGGAGTCCGGGGATCGTCATCGAGCTGAACGTGTGCAGAACTCGGAGGTGCCGTACGTTCGGTGCTTGGATCGGTCGGATCGCGAAGACGTACGACTACATCAACCGCGTTGTTATAACGCTTCCGCTTTCGGTCTACGAGGGTACGTGGACGGACACTCTTCCCTCTCGTTGCTATACCATCACCATGATCTTGCGTGTGCGTAGGAAAATTTTTGAAATTACTACGTTCCCCAACATAGATCTCCACAAGAGAGGGGGAGAACATTGTATTGAGATCCAAAAAGAGAGAAGAAGCCATCTAGCTAATAACTATGGACCCGTATGTCTGTGGTAAACTACTCACAACTCATCGAAGGGGCAAGGATGTTGATGTAGAGGCCCTCCATGGTTGATTCCCCCTCCGGCAGAGTGCCGGCGAAGGCTCCAAGATGAGATCTCGTGGATACAGAAGGTTACATCGGTGGAAATTGTGTTTCGTGGTGTCCCTGGATGTTTTCGTGGTACGTAGGTATATATAGGAGGAAGAAGTACGTCGGTGGCCGCCCGAGGGGCCCACGAGACAGGGGGCGCACCCTATAGGGGGGGGCCCTCCTATCTCGTGGTTTCCTTGGAAGCTTCTTGACTTGCATTCCAAGTCCCCTGGATCACGTTCGTTCCAAAAATCACGCTCCCGAAGGTTTCATTCCGTTTGGACTCCGTTTGATATTCCTTTTCTTCAAAATACTGAAATAGGCAAAAAACAGCAATATGGGCTGGGCCTCCGGTTAGTAGGTTAGTCCCAAAAATGATATAAATGTATAAAATAAAGCCCATAAACATCCAAAAGGGGTAATATAATAGCATGGAACAATAAAAAATTATAGATACGTTGGAGACGTATCACTAATGTCCCCGACAAGCGGGCCACGGGGAGGACAAGGGCGTGCGTCGAGGCCGTCCGCGCGCGTCCGTTTCACCCCAAACTCAGCGCAAGTTTGGGCCGGGGATGGGTCGAAAACGGACGGAATCCGGACGTTTGTCTGTTTGAGGCCGCACGTTGGGCCGCGCTATTCGTCCGTTTTACCCCAAACGGACGCACCCGGACAAGACAGGGTCGCGCGGTGGAGTTGGCCTCAAACACTATGCGCACAGCCACGCCCACGCCATGGCCGTCACCACAGCCAAACCACCTCGTCACCGGCGCGACTCCTGCAGCGCCGGCAGTCAGCGCCGCTGCCTGCAGCTCCCCCTGCGCGCTTCCCCTCCTCCTCCTCCCGTCACCTGCTCCACGCCACGCTCGCCACCTGCAGCGGAACGAGTAACGCGTGCCAGACAGCATCCTCTCCTTCCTCCAGCTCCTTCGCGCGTGCCAGCCGGTTGCGGATCGAGCCGTGCGCCGCCACCTCCAGCTCCTTCCTGCGTGCTTTCCCTCCTCCTCCCGTCCCCTGCCCCACGCCATGCTTGTCGCCCGCCGCGGACCGGCAAGCTGCGGCAGCAGATGCTCCCGTCCACGCCAAGCACGTATCCCCCTCTGGTCTAGCCCTGTCCCCACTCCCTCTTCCTTTGCTCTGTGGCGGCCACGAGGTCGGTGCGCATCTGAAGCTGGTCGGTGCCTGCCCACGGGAGGCGAGCCGGGCATGGCGAAGTGAGGCCACGGAGGAGGCGGAGCTCACCGGGACGCGGCGCTGCGAGGTAGGCTTGCCGAAGGCCGACTAGCGTGCAGGCGCGGACATGCTTGGTGCGGGGCGACGGGCGGCAGCGCTGCGAGGTAGGCCTGCCGGCGGCCGACTAGCGCAGGGCATCTTTGGGCGCGGGGCGACCAATGCGGGAGTTGGCACGCTGGGCACGGCGATGGATTCATTTTTTTGGAACGATGGATGTGAACTGGTCAAACCTAACAAAGTTAGCACCATTAGTACATTCGTGACGGGCGGCGTCTTCACCCTCGCCACATGGCACCTTATACTGGGACCCATCCGTCAGATTTTGCGTCAAATTGCTATAATCGGTCAATTAGCGTTTTTTGAAAACTGTCACCACAATGTTGGTGGGTTTTTGGAAAAAATCGAATGGTGGCGATTTTTTGAATTAGGGTCCCCAATTGTGGTGGTTTTTTGCAACTTACTCCCACTTCCCGGATCATGGTGGGTGAGGGTTTTTCTCTCCGTATCACACATGTCGGGCTCCGTTTCGTTCCCTTCTAACACCATGCCATTCTCGATAAATAATGTTGTCGTTTCACCTGATCTTATCAAAAATTTAGTCTCAGTCCGTTCTTTTACTCGTGATAATCCCATAGCTGTGAAATTTGACGAAAATGGTTTCTCTATTGTGCTCGCACTCAGATGATTCTACACCGATGTGATAGCCCCGACTATGTATATCCCGTCCAGCCATCATCATTTTCCACTGCTGGACTGGTCGCTCGCCAGGTTTGATCTTTGTCACGTGTGGCTGTGCCATCCGAGCTCCGCCGCACTTCGTAGAATCATGCAAGGATTCTCTTTCTCTTGCGATAAAACAGAAAGCCATACTTGTCTTGCCTTCTCGGTGGGCAAGTGTTGGGGAACGTAGTAATTTCAAAAAATTTCCTACGCACACGCAAGATCATGGTGATGCATAGCAACGAGAGGGGAGAGTGTTGTCCACGCACTCGTGAGACCGAAGCGGAAGCGTTAGCACAATGCGGTTGATGTAGTCGTACGTCTTCACGATCCGACCGATCAAGTACCGAATGCACGGCACCTCCGAGTTCAGCACACGTTCAGCTCGATGACATCCCTCGAACTCCAATCTAGCCGAGCTTTGAGGGAGAGTTTCGTCAGCACGACGGCGTGGTGACGATAATGACGTTCTATTGACGTAGGGCTTCGCCTAAGCACCGCCACAGTATTATCGAGGTGGACTATGGTGGAGGGGGGCACCGCACACGGCTAAAAGATCAACCGATCAATTGTTGTGTCTCTAGGGTGCCCCCTGCCCCCGTATATAGAGGCGCAAGGGGGGGAGGTGCGGACGGCCAGGAGGGGGCGCGCTAGGAGGAGTCCTACTCCCACCGGGAGTAGGACTCCCTCCCTTTTCCTTGTTGGATTAGGAGTGGAGGGGGAAAGAGGAGGGAGAGAGGAAGGAAGGGGGGTACCACCCCCCTCTCCTTGTCCTATTCGGACTAGGGGGGAGGGGTGCGCGGCCCTACCCTGGCCGCCTCTCCTCTTCTCCACAAAGGCCCACTATGGCCCATTAAGCCCTCGGGGGGTTCCGGTAACCCCTCGGTACTCCGGTAAAATCCCGATTTCACCCGGAACACTTTCGATATCCAAATATAGGCTTCCAATATATCAATCTTCATGTCTCGACCATTTCGAGACTCCTTGTCATGTCCGTGATCACATTTGGGACTCCGAACAACCTTCAGTACATCAAAACTCATAAACTCATAATATAACCGTCATCGAAACGTTAAGCATGCGGACCCTACGGGTTCGAGAACTATGTAGACATGACCGAGACACGTCTCCGGTCAATAACCAATAGCGGAACCTGGATGCTCATATTGGCTCCCACATATTCTACGAAGATCTTTATCGGTCAGACCGCATAACAACATACATTGTTCCCTTTGTCATCGGTATGTTACTTGCCCGAGATTCGGTCGTTGGTATCTCAATACCTAGTTCAATCTCGTTACCGACAAGTCTCTTTACTCGTTCCGTAATACATGATCTCGCAACTAACCCATTAGTCACAATGTTTGCAAGGCTTATAGTGATGTGCATTACCGAGAGGGCCCAGAGATACCTCTCCGACAATCAGAGTGACAAATCCTAATCTCGAAATACGCCAACCCAACAAGTACCTTCGGAGACACCTGTAGAGCACCTTTATAATCACCCGATTCGTTGTGACGTTTGGTAGCACACAAAGTGTTCTTCCGGTAAACGGATTTGCATAATCTCATAGTCATAGGAACATGTATAAGTCATGAAGAAAGCAATAGCAACATACTAAACGATCAAGTGTTAAGCTAACGGAATGGGTCAAGTCAATCACATCATTCTCCTAATGATGTGACCCCGTTAATCAAATGACAACTCATGTCTATGGCTAGGAAACATAACCATCTTTGATCAACGAGCTAGTCAAGTAGAGGCATACTAGTGACACTTTGTTTGTCTATGTACTCACACATGTATTATGTTTCCGGTTAATACAATTCTAGCATGAATAATAAACATTTATCATGAAATAAGGAAATAAATAATAACTTTATTATTGCCTCTAGGGCATATTTCCTTCAGTCTCCCACTTGCACTAGAGTCAATAATCTAGTTCACATCGCCATGTGATTTAACACCAATAATTCACATCACCATGTGATTAACACCCATAGTTCACATCATCATGTGACCAACACCCAAAGGGTTTACTAGAGTCAATAATCTAGTTCACATCGCTATGTGATTAACACCCAAAGAGTACTAAGGTGTGATCATGTTTTGCTTATGAGATAATTTTAGTCAACGGGTTTGTCACAATCAGATCCGTAAGTATTTTCCAAATTCTATGTCTACAATGCTCTGCACGGAGCTACTCTAGCTAATAGCTCCCACTTTCAATATGTATCCATATTGAGACTTAGATTCATTTGGATCGGTGTCAAAAACTTGCATTGACGTAATCCTTTACGATGAACCTTTTGTCACCTCCATAATCGAGAAACATATCCTTATTCCACTAAGGATAATTTTGACCGCTGTCCAGTGATCTACTCCTAGATCACTATTGTACTCCCTTGCCAAACTCAGTGGTAGGGTATACAATAGATCTGGTACACAACATGACATACTTTGTAGAACCTATGGCTGAGGCATAGAGAATGACTTTCATTCTCTTTCTATCTTCTGCCATGGTCGGGCTTTGAGTCTTACTCAATTTCACACCTTGTAACACAGGCAACAACTCTTTCTTTGACTGTTCCATTTTGAACTACTTCAAAATCTTGTCAAGGTATGCACTCACTGAAAAAACTTATCAAGCGTCTTGATCTATCTCTATAGATCTTGATGCTCAATATGTAAGCAGCTTCACTGAGGTCTTTCTTTGAAAAAACTCCTTTCAAACACTCCTTTATGCTTTGCAGAGTAATTCTACATTATTTCCGATCAAAATATGTCATTCACATATACTTATCAGAAATGTTGTAGTGCTCCCACTCACTTTCTTTTAAATACAGGCTTCACCGCAAGTCTGTATAAAACTATATGCTTTGATCAACTCATCAAAGCGTATATTCCAACTCCAAGATGCTTGCACCAGTCCATAGATGGATCGCTGGAGCTTGCACATTTTGTTAACAAATTTAGGGTCGACAAAACCTTCTGGTTGCAACATATATAACTCTTCTTTAATAAATCCATTAAGGAATGCAGTTTTGTTTATCCATTTGCCAGATTTCATAAAATGCGGCAATTGCTAACATGATTCGGACAGACTTAAGCATAGATACGAGTGAGGAACTGTCATCATAGTCAACACCTTGAACTTGTCAAAAACCTTTTGCGACAATTCTAGATTTGTAGATAGTAATACTACTATCAGCGTCCGTCTTCCTCTTGAAGATCCATTTAATCTCAATGGCTCGCCGATCGTTTGGGCAAGTCAATCAAAGTCCATACTTTATTCTCATACATGGATCCCATCTCAGATTTCATGGCCTCAAACCATTTCGCGGAATCTGGGCTCATCATCGCTTCCTCATAGTTCGTAGGTTCGTCATGGTCAAGTAACATGACCTCCATAATAGGATTACCATACCACTCTGGTGCAGATCTCACTCTGATTGACCTAAAAGGTTCGGTAGTAACTTGATCTGAAGTTACATGATCATCACCATTAGCTTCTTCACTAATTGGTGTAGGAGTCACAGGAACAGATTTCTGTGATGAACTACTTTCCAATAAGGGAGCAGGTACAATTACCTCATCAAGTTCTACTTTCCTCCCACTCACTTCTTTCGAGAGAAACTCCTTCTCTAGAAAGGATCCATTCTTAGCGACGGATATCTTGCCTTCGGATCTGTGATAGAAGGTGTACCCAATAGTAACTTTTGGGTATCCTATGAAGACGCATTTCTCCGATTTGGGTTCAAGCTTATCATGTTGAAACTTTTTCACATAAGCATCACAACCCCAAACTTTAAGAAACGACAACTTTGGTTTCTTGCCAAACCACAGTTCATAAGGTGTCATCTCAACGGATTTAGATGGTGCCCTTTTTAACGTGAATGCAGCTGTCTCTAATGCATAACCCCAAAACGATAGTGGTAGATTGGTAAGAAACATCATAGATTGCACTATATCCAATAAAGTACGGTTATGACGTCCGGACACACCATTACGCTGTGGTGTTCCAGGTGGCGTGAGTTGCGAAACTATTCCACATTGTTTCAAATGAAGACCAAACTCGTAACTCAAATATTCTCCTCCACGATCAGATCATAGAAACTTTATTTTCTTGTTACGATGATTTTCTACTTCACTCTGAAGTTATACAAACTTTTTAAATGTTTCAGACTTTATGTTTCATCAAGTAGATATACCCACTGCTCAAATCATCTGTGAAGGTCTAAAAATAACGATACCTGCCTTGAGCCTCAATATTTATCGGACCACATACATCAGTATGTATGATTTCCAACAAATCTGTTGCTCGCTCCATTATTCCGGAGAACGGCATTTTAGTCATCTTGCCCAAGAGGCGTAGTTCGCAAGTACCAAGTGATTCATAATCAAGTGATTCCAAAAGTCCATCAGTATGGAGTTTCTTCACGCGTTTTACACCAATATGACCCAAACGGCAGTGCCACAATTAAGTTGCACTATCATTATCAACTCTGCATCTTTTGACTTCAACATTATGAATATGTGTATTACTACTATCGAGATTCATCAAAAATAGACCACTTTTCAAGGGTGCATGACCATAAAAGATATTACTCATATGAATAGAACAACCATTATTCTCTGATTTAAATGAATAACCGTCTCGCATCAAACAAGATCCAGATATAATGTTCATGCTCAATGCTGGCACCAAATAACAATTATTTAGGTCTAATACTAATCCTGAAGGTAGATGTAGAGGTACCGTGCCGACGGCGATCACATCAACTTTGGAACCATTTCCCACACGCATCGTCACCTCATCCTTAGCCAGTGTCCGCTTAATCTGTAGTCCCTGTTTCGAGTTGCAAATATTAGCAACAGAACCAATATCAAATACCCAGGTGCTACTGCGAGCTCTGGTAAGGTACACATCAATAACATGTATATCACATATACCTTTGTTCACCTTGCCATCCTTCTTATCCGCCAAATACTTGGGGCAGTTCCGCTTCCAGTGACCAGTCTGCTTGTAGTAGAAGCACTCAGTTTCAGGCTTAGGTCCAGACTTGGGTTTCTTCTCTTGAGCAGCAACTTGCTTGCTGTTCTTCTTGAAGTTCCCCTTCTTCCCTTTGCCCCTTTTCTTGAAACTAGTGGTCTTGTCAACCATCAACACTTGATGTTTTTCTTGATTTCTACCTTCGCCGATTTTAGCATTGCGAAGAGCTTGGGAATTGTTCTCGTCATCCCTTGCGTACTATAGTTCATCACGATGTTCTACTAACTTGGTGATGGTGACTAGAGAATTCTGTCAATCACTATTTTATCTGGAAGATTAACTCCCACTTGATTCAAGCGATTGTAGTACCCATACAATCTGAGCACATGCTCACTGCTTGAGCTATTCTCCTCCATCTTTTAGCTATAGAACTTGTTGGAGACTTCATATCTCTCAACTCGGGTATTTGCTTGAAATATTAACTTCAACTCCTGGAACATCTCATATGATCCATGACGTTCAAAACGTCTTTGAAGTCCCGATTCTAAGCCGTTAAGCATGGTGCACTAAACTATCAAGTAGTCATCATATTGAGCTAGCCAAACGTTCATAACTTCTGCATTTGCTCCTGCAATAGGTCTGTCACCTAGCGGTGCATCAAGGACATAATTCTTCTATGTAGCAATGAGGATAATCCTCAGATCACGGATCCAATCCGCATCATTGCTACTAACATATTTCAACATAGTTTTTCTCTAGGAACATATCAAAATAAACATAGGGAAGCAACAACGCGAGCTATTGATCTACAACATAATTTGCAAAATACTATCAGGACTACGTTCATGATAAATTTAAGTTCAATTTAATCATATTACTTAAGAACTCCCACTTAGATAGACATCCCTCTAATCCTCTAAGTGATCATGTGATCCATATCAACTAAACCATAACCGATCATCACGTGAAATGGAGTAGCTTTCAATGGTGAACATTATTATGTTGATCATATCTACTATATGATTCATGCTCGACCTTTCGGTCTCAGTGTTCCGAGGCCATATCTGCATATGCTAGGCTCGTTAAGTTTAACCTGAGTATTCTGCGTGTGCAAAACTGGCTTGCACCCGTTGTAGATGGACGTAGAGCTTATCACACCCGATCATCACGTTGTGTCTGGGCACGACAAACTTTGGCAATGGTGTATACTCAGGGAGAACACTTTTATCTTGAAATTTAGTGAGAGATCATCTTATAATGCTACCGTCAATCAAAGCAAGATAAGATGCATAAAAGATAAACATCACATGCAATCAATATAAGTGATATGATATGGCCATCATCATCTTGTGCTTGTGATCTCCATCTACGAGGCACCGTCATGATCACCATCGTCACCGGTAGCGAAACCTTGATCTCCATCGTAGAATCGTTGTCGTCTCGCCAATCTTATGCTTCCTCGACTATCGCTACCGCTTAGTGATAAAGTAAAGCATTACAGGGCGATTGCATTGCATACAATAAAGCGACAACCATATGGCTCCTGCCAGTTGCCGATAACTCGGTTACAAAACATGATCATCTCATACAATAAAATTTAGCATCATGCTTTGACCATATCACATCACAACATGCCCTGCAAAAACAAGTTAGACGTCCTCTACTTTGTTGTTGCAATTTTTACGTGGCTGCTACGGGCTGAGCAAGAACCGTTCTTACCTACGCATCAAAACCACAACGATAGTTTGTCAAGTTGGTGCTGTTTTAACCTTCGCAAGAACCGGGCGTAGCCACACTCGGTTCAACTAAAGTTGGAGAAACTGGCACCCGCCAGCCACACGTAATGCAAAGCACGTCGGTAGAACCGATCTCGGCGTGGCGTCACGCTTAATGTCTGTCCGGGCCGCTTCATCCAACAATACCGCCGAACCAAAGTATGACATGCTGGTAAGCAGTATGACTTGTATCGCCCATAACTCACTTGTGTTCTACTCGTGCATATAACATCTACACATAAAACCTGGCTTGGATGCCACTGTTGGGGAACGTAGTAATTTCAAAAAAATTCCTACGCACACGCAAGATCATGGTGATGCATAACAACAAAAGGGGAGATTGTTGTCCACGTACCCTCGTAGACCGAAAGCGGAAGCGTTAGCACAACGCGGTTGATGTAGTCATACATCTTCAGATCCGACCGATCAAGTACCGAACGCACGACACCTCCGAGTTCAACACACGTTCAGCTCGACGACGTCCCTCGAACTCCGATATAGCCGAGCTTTGAGGGAAAGTTTCGTCAGCACGAAGGCGTGGTGACGATGATGATGTTCTACAGACGCACACTACAAAAAAAATACACTTCCGTGATGATACGTGTTTGTCACAGTAGGTCGCGGTTTTTGTCGTGCATGTACATCCATGACAAATTTATGACAAAATCAAGATAGTCATACCTGTGCTATCGTAGAAGTGTTCCATGACATTACCAAAATTATCATCACGGAAGTGTCCACTTCCATGACGATAAATCGCGCGTCGCAGAAGTGCTTTCGTCAAGGGTGACCGACACGTGGCATCCACCGTAACGGAACGCCGTTAAGCTATCGGGTCAGATTTTGGATCTGATAACCCGTTAACAGCCCTGACCAGTCAGAAATTTCCATGTGTAAAATTCTGATTGGCCGAAGGGAACAGCCGTCAGCTCGTCAGTGGGCCAGATGTCGCCCGTCCATTGGAGGAGACATGCCTATGATACGTAGACATGTGGCTGGGCCCAACAGAGGCCCATATAGGTTAAAAAGGCCGGCCCAGTCAAAGGCCCGTAGAATTTAATCAGGTACTAGTGGGCCAGCCCAATAACGTCCTGCTTAATAAAGGCCCATTTACGGCCCGAAGCCAGATCTGGCCTGTTAATTGTTCGCCCAATATTTAGGCCCATTTACGGCCCGAAGCCAGATATAGACTGTTAATTGTTCACCCAATATTTGGGCCCATTTGCGCCCCGAAGCCAGATCTGGCCCGTTAATTGTTCGCCGAATATTTGGGCCCAACTACGGCCCTATGACTTCCGACCTGTTAGAGGCCTGATGTAGACATGGGCCATTTCAGCCCGGTGTGACTTTCGGCCTGGGAATGGCCCGTGCTGCCCATGGGCCATATATGGTCCGACGGGACATCAGGCCCACTAACGGCCCGTGCTAAAGGTGGCAACCGTTAAGCCCAACGTGACTATGGGCCTGTTAAAGGCCTGTCGCGTAATTCGGCCCGTTGATGCCTGTACTAAGCTTTCGGCCTCTTAAAGTCCCATGATATCAGTGGGCCAACTAAGGCCCGAGATATGGTTCGCCCCGTAACGGCCCGTGAGCTAATCGGGCCCAAAACAGCCGGTCTACATTTCGCCTTTGAAGGCCCGTCGACGACTAGTGAAAATTGAGGCCCAACATGCATTTTGGCACGCTAAAGGCCGATGGTTACATCTCAGCCATAACAGGCCAAGACAATATTCAGCACATTAATGGCCCAATGCTACCAGGCCAAACTAAGTTACTGGGTCGACAAAAGGCCCAACTAAAATATAGGCCGGTGTAAGTTTGGGCCTGGCGCAATGTGTGAAGGCCCTAATCATTCGGGCCCAAGAAAGACGTAGGCCGGCGCAATTGTGGCCCGCTAAAAACCTGGCCCGTTAGAGTCGAATGTTTCAGCCTGTTCGACTACATCTGATTTTTTTTCCAGATAGCGAATGATGGCAGTAACTAGTAGGAATTAACAACAAACCTACTCAATACAATAAAGAAATTACGACATAGTAACTAAGAATAAACCTACACTATACAATAAAGGATTTAAGGTATATTACATCCACTGGGCATCGAACTTCGCCACCAGTGATCATAAAGCGCAACGAAGAAGCAGATTACAAAAACTGGGCACCGTTGCAGTGTAACAAAATAATACTGAACCGAGACCACTTCCAAGACAGTTCAAGAAAGGTTAACCTTGTGGGGTAACTGCTGCGCAAGCTGCTGAACAAGGCTGTGAAACCGGCCTAGCATGTTGGTCATAGCTTCCAGGTGTAGCTGTTTAGCGATGAGGTTCTCATTGGTGTTCTCCGCAATCTTTCTTAGAGATAGGACTTCAAGTCGAAGTTGAGTTGCGAATGCCTTTACGCTAGAACTTGGGACTGAAGAAATCGAACTGATTCGCATAACGAATTTCGTGAGCTTGTCTGACTGTTAGTCTCAAGTAACTTGAACACTGCATCAAGACAAGACTTTGGGGTTGTCTCGCTATCTTCAAGATGTTTTGCCTTCTTTGCTGCAATATATGTTGGGTTTGTCTCACAGCCTTCAACAGAGTTGTGCATGCCATCGTGCATATCACCTGAAACAAAGCGGTAGAGATGACAGGTTTGCACGTGTATAAACAAAGATGATAACTGCTACATCAATTCTATCCAATTTCAAATTAGAAAATAAAGAGTAAGTTCAAAATATCAATAGCATAATTTGGCATTGTTCATAATGCGGGAGCTTCACCACACTCTTGGATTACCATGTCAACATAACAAGCATAGATGAAGGGCAAAGAAAATCATTGTATCTATTTTGGTTAATGTGCATGGCATGTTGTTCATATCATCGACCACATCAAGAAGATAACACAGAGATGACAAGGTGCAAGCGTGGGCTGCTTCACCACACACTGGATTATAGATCCACAAAAACAAGCATACATATAGGGAGTATTAAGTAATGTGCATGGTATGAATAAGGAATTTGGTTTTACAAGTAAAACTTAGAACTTACAGTTCTTATGAACATGCATTTTGGTAGAAACAGCAAACTAAACAGCAGTAAACGATAGGGAGTATGAGCAAATTAAACAGCAGTTGAGGATAAAGGCTTTAGAAGGACTGACTTACATTAACAGTTAACACCGGCTTTATAATGCCCTTCTCCATGTCAAGGGAAGGATAACTTAAGAATTTCAGCACAGAATGTTCTTCATAAGCATTGCCTGTACTCTACATTTTGTAGAGAGTAATTATAGATATGATAATACTGGAAGGGATAGAGGATAATGAAGATAAGATGCAGATTGATGCTACATAATCAACTACCAATCCCTACAAGTAGCTGTTAATGTAAGTACAGTGATAGACCACGTTCAGTCCTTACAAGAGGACTGCAGAGCTAAACGTCTTCAAAATCATTGGGTTGATTCTAAATTTATGTAAGAGTCCATACGGATCTTATAATGTCCACCAAATGGACGATTATGAGGCTAACATTTGCAGTGATGCTACACAATCAAACAACTATGAAAGTAAGTATGGTCATATAGGGCAAGAGGTACTCACAAGAGCAATGCGATTATGCGAGATAGTTGCGAGATTACGTGGTCCCTTGAGAACGGATGTTCTTCCGCTATGATTTTCGTACAAGTGAGACATTAAGGCAAATGCAGAAATGTAGTTCAAATTGTGATGTGATATCATAGACAGTACCTTCTGCTGCAGCCGAGACCAATGTGTAACAAGATTATTCCAGTCATCGTTGGATAAATGTAGCACCGGAGACTTTACAGAAATTTCGTTCAGAGGCTTGCCATCGAAGTGCGCTTGCCTCAGGTAGGAATGATACTTCATCAACGAGTTCTTGAAAAGCGCAACCAACCCTTGCTCGTCATCACAATCCAGTTTGCTCCTCGCCTATTTAAAAGAATGAAATCTTGTGTCTTACGTCGTGAAACATATGCGATAATGACCATGAATAACATTAGTACATTACTTACGCGTAAGTTGTGGACGAAGACTAGAAATTGTTCTGTGTCTGCGGTATAATCTTTCCATGAAGGAAAGATGCGCACAAAGTTCCTGACATCAACATAAGCTTCGTCTTCTAATCTGGGAAGAAATGGAACAGGGGTCCTATTTGCTGCAATTGGGGCTCTCTCTGGTTCGAAAAGGGATTTGGCAACTGGATTTGATGTACTCTTTGCTAGAATGGGGGTTTTGCATCGTGCAATTTGGTGCTATGTCAATCGGCATAATCATATTTTTGCTGCGGTTGTGGTCTGCTGAGTTGGGGCATCGTAAATGACCGGTGTTGTAGGGCTAGAGTCCGCTAGAGTTGGGGTATTTCGTGGGTCGGTGATATTGCAACTACACCTAATGGGCTATTCGATTTATCGGTGCCACTACCTTTTCCAAATACTTTGCTTGTGCTCCTCCACGATCAGCAATCACCCTCTTCCTTTTGAGCGTCGATACACAAGAACAACATTTGAATGGATAAATATGGTATGATGACGGATGGAATATGTCTTTGAAAATGGATAGGCGAGGCGTATTCACATACATGATGTGTAAACTAAGCTAATGGCAGTTCAACAAAGTAGAAGCAATGCAAAGAATCAGTTGCAAGATATGTGCGAGCAATGTAACCTTGGAAAGTTAGAGCAAGTACCTTGATGGGTGAATAAAATAGGGCATCTTCCTCTGACTCCTCCACTAGGGAGCTACATTGACTTAGGTCTCCCTCTAGCTCGTAATCACTGTTAGGATTATATTACGAGCATGAATCTGTTAATTGGAGAGCGTTTGCATTGCATTGCATCCAGACTTGATTTCAGTCCCTTAATGCCAAGTTTGACAGCCATGACATTGTTACGCTTTATTCTTTTCATGCGTGCAAGCTCATAATCATTATGATGCTGTTCAGAATCTGAGATTCATGAAAACATAAAAAGTAGTCAGATTATCTATGGAATGCATTGCGGATTCAACTCGGAGATTGTCTCCCTATAAACCCCTGCATATGCAAAGTTCACCTCCCCAACCGTGCTGACCAGACCACACACGTAAATACAAACCCCTTATGTCTCTATAACAGTGGGCACACATTTCAAAACTGAAGTAGGAACATTAGAATCATATGAAATTCAGATTTGAACAAAAACTAAGCAATTATGAGTGGCGTAATGTTTAGCTTCAAGGGTGGAGTGTTGGTAGTGCGACACAAAGCAAGTAGGCAGATTGTATTCCATGTAAAAGATCGAAACCTATGTAAAAGCTGGAAATGACACTTTCTTTCCATACAATGCAGTGTTCGTTACCCACACATGATGGAAGAGATCACATAGAGAAATACTATTCACTCATGTCTACGGTTCCAGTTTAGAAACAGGGTGGTCCACCCTAAAAGAATATTGACAACAAATATGACAAGGCAAGCATAGATGTAGTGAATCAATCATTTACTTGTGAGCTTATTAGGACAAGTATGCAGAATTGTAACTGCGATGAAGTGACCGTCAAAATCTGAATGAAGAAGTTTGTCTAGCACTTATTGTTTGCAACTAATCGGCGTGAATAATTGGATATTATATCGAATGAGTAAGAAAGACAAGTAAAATTGTTAATAAACCTGGCTTGCGGTAGTAATCTGGGTCAATGTCACTCGACCAACAATCCAAAATGACTAGTTTACATTCCGAGGGCGAATTTTGAAAACCCTGTGAACTTTAGAGGTACTAAAGATTGCGAAATACATATGAACCATTAAGTGTAGGTAGCACTGAGCACACGACAAACCCTAATGACAGTCCTGCCTAATGAGTAATGAATCAATTAGAAAATGGGTGATGAGGAGTGGCTGCTGAGTGTTGAGGACGTATCTCAGGATAAACCGGGTTGGCTTGGTGGGTGCTGCACGCCTGAGACCTGAACGGACTGGGAAGGTACGCACGGCGGCGCGCCCGAGCAACAGTGCCGCTGTTGGGCGAGCGGCTCCTGGCCTCCTATTAGTCCGGCGTCTCCTCCTAGAGTCATGCCGTCCGGGGACGGCAAGTCGCCGGCGAGGCAGACGGCTGGGGGCGAGTAGAGATCGGAAGCGCGCAATAGAACAGAGGGGAATCGGTGCCTGGGACGACCCAAAATCCCAGGGTGGGCGGCCACCGTGGGCACCTGAGAGATACACACCCAAGCGGTGAACATGCATTTTGAAAACTAATTTAGGAACATTTAGCTGACCAATTAAACAACTCTGTTTTAATAATATCAGATTCGTATTTGAACAACTAAGCTTGTTTAGCTTGATGGCTGGAGCAGTGTTATTATGACACGAAGCACGTATTTGGATCGTATAGTGATCATAATAGGGGGAAACTCTAAGCATATTTTTTTTGCAAAACAGGGTTTCCCCTTTGATTTCTATTAAAGAAACCACCACGGAACCAACATGATCAATTAAACCCTAAGCATGATCAATTAAACCATATTATGGCCGTGCCATGGTAGATTTGAAACTGCAAACCGGAGAAATGATATTTAGCATCCATTGTTTGCTTCGAACTAAGAACTAAATTCTAAGAGCTGAAAAGAAAGTGGAGTAACCAAGTTAAGATCTATTTTCTGGTTAAGGTCAAAAAGTTGAGGAGATATGAAGTACCACCTCTCTTGCGGCGCCGTGTAGGCATCGAAGTGCGATGGCTGTCGGTGGCGTTGAAGCAGATCTGCGACGGTAGACGGGTGCATCGGGGGATAAGTCCCGTTGCGGTGGAAGAGAAGATCGTGTGAGCGGCCCCGGCAAAGAGGACGACGGCGCCGATGAAGCGAGAGGACGCGATACAAGTCTATTGGTCCGTCGCCATGGATGAGAAACGACCATCTCTAGCAATGGACGATGTAGTCTTGGTAGGCGCTACGGCATGGTGGAAGACGCTGGCGATGGATGTGGTAGAGGATGGTGGCGATGGATGGGGTGGCGGACGGAGGTTGGTGTGGGGATGGGGTGTTCTAGCACGGATGGTGTATGAATGGGAAAATGGAGGGAGAGGTATGGGGAACCATGTTTTTGGGACGCGCCTGTCTGAAATATGGGAAAGTTACGAACTTAGCCCCCGTTTAAAATTTGGACGTCTCGTCGGTTGGGGATAGGACGGTAATCTCGCATCTCGTTAATATTTGCCCAGAGCGATTTCGGGCAAGGAGAGGGTGGTTGGCACCCATAGTTGGCGCCCACGGTGTATGAACGGGGCTGACAGGTAGGGCGGTTGTGTCACGTCTGAGTGAAGTTACAAACCTGCCCCTATTGAAAATATTTGCCTACATCGATTTCGGCCGAGTCGAGTTTGTTTTGCCGCCCACCGTGTATGAAATGGGGAAATGGAGGGAGAAACAGAGGTCTTTCGGACGAGCTTGAATCAAATGTGTGTTGCCGCCCATGTTTGGCGCCCACCGTGTCGGAATGGGCTCAGAGGCGGTCGTGTCACGTCTACTTGAAGTTACTAACCTACCCTTATTGAGAGCAGTGGAAATCGGGCCGATGGATTATGCATGTAAGGGGTAGACAGTAATTTCCATCTCCCAAACACTTGGCTTCGGGCGGCGGCGTGGGAGTGGACATTTTGCCGCTTCTTTTGAATTTTGGGACAATAAGCATCCACGTTTACCCTGGCAACTAAATTCGAATCCATCTTGTATTCCTATACGAATCTTTATTAATCATTCTATGTGTTTTTATATATCTTCAAAAGCACGACAAAGATGTATTCCACTGCCATATATGAATATGATTTACGAATGCTGATACTCGAATTCAGAAGCTAGAATCCAGTTTAAGGTGAATTCGAATATTTGGAACACTTTATGTCCAACTCAAATGTCACACGCAACATAATGTGTACTCCCTTTTGGATATGTACACAAGCGATGTATCAAGATTCAAATACCGAGTCAATCAACCAATAATGTACACAACTAACGAACATATAAACACTTATATAGTATATGGATCAATAATATCAACTAACATACATAAGCCAGGCCGCTGTACTTTTTTTGGCTACAACAACATCCTTTTTTTAGCCAGCATCTTGGCCTTTTCCGATGCGTGCCACTTATGGTCCATCTATACTACTACTATTGATGAATGCACATTCAGCCCAATTGGCATATTTGTAGGTCTGGCACAGCAATCCAAATGAAATGTCTCCGAGTCTTATCAATTAATACAGACTTGTGCTCAAATAAAATTACAAACCAAAAAAAACAATTGTTACATGATCTCTAAAACAAATGGTTTGATTGATTACATGAACAGACAACACAAAGGTTATTCAACTATGGAAAGAACATTTCACCTATGATTTACCGAGTAGGAATTTAATTTCCTTTTTTAATTCAGGACCTTAACAATCTGGTCAGTCTCAGCTTGCTTCGTTTTGAAATCCACCAAATATTTAATGGTTGTCTTGAGTAATACTTGTGATTGTGTTGTTTGCTTCCTCAACATGTCAACTTCATATCTAAGTGCAGAAGCAGAATCTCTTTCTACCACTAGTTTAGCCTCTAGAGCACCAGCAGTTGGCAATTCATAATGCACGATTCGGTCGGTGCCCTTTCTTTGTGGGATGATGCAACGTCCATGGGGACCTCTCTCTTTGATCTTGGGCTAACCTGTTTTGCCATCAAAGTTCCGATTGGATTCAGAAAAGTTGAAGTTAGCAAAACATCTCAACTGGGAGTTATAACAGCAAACGAGTTAAACAAACAAGGAATTAAAGAGTTTGAATTGGATGATGAAAAGTAGCTATTAACATCATTGTAACCCACTGTTGCAGCAGCAATGCAGTTAAACAAACAAGTAGATATTTAAGTTAAGGCAAACAGGTAATTCTTAACAGTAAGTATCAAACACATAGATAGCACAGTCTACAATATGATTAACAGACTGTGCCATTATGTAATCAATAGCAAACTAAATTAAGCCAAGCAACATAATTGAACAATTTTGCAATAAGTGGCTAACTAAAATTCCGAGAAGCAGGTAACTGAACTTATGTTAGTTCTTTGTACAGGCACACTGCTACTTCTTTTTTAAACACAAGGTTGTACGAAGGAGTCCATGGCATCAATTGCTTGGATACGCAGTCCCAATACTTCTTTCTTCCCACACTTTGCATGGGTAAGTCGAATGGTTAATCTGGTAAGATGGTGCGTCCTTGATATGTTATATGAGGACGTGTAGTCAGACTAGTTGTAGCCACACACATCACACTGGCTTTTACTGTATATTTCATGCGATTACTTCTGGCGTATCGAGATCTAAGCAATCTACAATAGGATGAAAAGACTGGCATCCTTCACATTATTGGCGAACTAAGTTCATAGAAACAAGCAATTCAACCATTCTGTGGGTAAATCAAAAGCGCCCTTTGGAATATTTTTCACTATCCAATCATACTGCATAAAAAGGCGGCGCCACCATAGGGGCTGGTATGGGCGGCCGCCTCGGTGGCTGGAAAGTGTGCACCTAGTTTGAGTCGTCCGGGTTGGCCCACGCTAGTTTTGTTCGTCCCAACGCACGAGCAGACAATGTAAAAAATGAAGAAAAATGTTTCAATTTGGATGGGCCAATAACATAAGTGCAAGGCCGGCCCTATAGCAGGTTCACGGCCCAAACGAGCGCCTCCCATATTGATCGACAGCAGGAAAAATCCCAATTCATTCACTCCAGTCTCCAGTCTGGTTTGCTCCTAACCTAGCCGCCGCTGGACATACTGACACAGCACTTCCTCGCGGCCCCGTTGGAGGGCAGTCGCCGGGCTTCAAGCAAACGGAAGGACAAGAAGATGAAGATCCAACCCTGGTTGTTGCCTGCGTGGGAGGCAGCGGCGGCAGCACGGGCATGGCATCGAGCTTGCATAAGCAGACGATCGCAACTTGCAAGAGTAGCATGCGCATAGCAGCAGGTACATCACATCCCTGATTATATCTAATTCAACTCTTCAATTTCTGGCCAATAGTTAAACCTGACGGTGTTGTAAAACTGCTTGTACGTAGGGAATCTATGAGAAAATCAAACCAATTTCTATTTATTTTATAACTCCCCCAATCAATACCGAATCGACTGAATCGATGTATCTAATCAAGCTTCGGTGCATACATACAAGATCATGTTGTTCTTGAGCCTGAAGTGTCTAATGAACAGACTGCTAATGAAGGATTTGATGCAAACATTTTACATGGTCCTGGTGATGAACATATAGTGTCTAATGAGGGATCTAATGCAAGCATTTTGCAAGCTCATTGAAATATTTAGTGTCTAATGATGATCTACTATGTTGAGAGAGACAGATATTTGCAGGCATTGATGACAAGCAAATTATAGTGCATTTTCATAGCTGAGGAAACGTCGAGGCCATCTACCAGAAAGTCCCCGTATCATGACTACATAGCATAAATACTTTTCTAATCCGTTGTTTGAAACTATTGGCATACTTGTGCAGGATAGATATATTGATATGCAGTTTGCGCACTGGTTATACGTGCAATTACACTTCAATATTTTCAGCGGAAGGCGAATAATTCAAGCATGTACAGACCATGTTTGTAGTCCTTCTACACCATGTTGCATTTTGTGTTTTTTGGTGCTTGCATCATTTAGTGTTTATAATCTGAACTAATTTGGATCATTAGCTGGTTTTCAAAGTGCATGTAGCTTCACATTTCTCAAGTTACGTTGATTTCCGGAGTGCAAGTTCCTTCATGTTTTTTAAGGTAAATATTCGCCCCTGGTATCTTGAATTCGTGGATCAGCCACTGCACACAAATCATACACGAATGCCAGTACGAATTAAATGAAATGCAGGGACATACGCTAGCTCGTTCTACAGGCTCCCTGCAGCTCTGCTTGCGCTTGGGATGTTCCATGTACAAGTCCATGTTACCACTTGCTTGGATGTGTAGGCCTTGTGCTCCTTGCATCCCCCTCTACATTTTTGACACGGCGAATGGTTGATCAAATAAGAGGAATCGACCTTGATGTTGTACCGGGAGACGAGATACTTACAAGGTTATACGGGTGTGCGGGATGTGTACCAGATCCCATAAGCGCCGTCATGCTTCGCTAAAAATGGATTTGCTTGTTTGAGATGATATCTCCGTAAGAAATAAGAGTTAAAGTCAGAGTTGCATAGGCGTGTAAGCTAAGAGAGCAGTGAAAGGATATCCAAACATCGTCGGAACAGTGCACAAGGGAGTGATGTGTGGATACCTAGTTCGGACCGGCGTTTGGGCATGCTCGCCTAGCTAGAGTGCGGTTCACTTCAGAGCCGTTGAGGGTGATGCGCTGGCGTTGGCTGGCCGCGCATGGATGCAGATCTTGAGTGGCAACAGAGCGCTACGATGCGGTGGACGAGACCGTTGGTGAAGCCCCAACGGCCTCGGGGGGCGGAGGTGCAACGATGTGCTCGGTGAAGTAGCCCTAGTGAGCTGGGAGACGACGTCGGTGAAGCGCACCTGATGCGGTGGAACTCGGTGTCTGTGAGCCACGTCGGTTGCAGCGGCCGACGTTGTCATGGACCACCCGGTGCGGCGGACGAGGGCATAGATGAGGTAGCTCCGGTGCGGTGGTGAAGCACGACTGAGGGAGTCCTAGACTAGGGGGTGTTCGGACAGCCGAACTATAATCTTCAGCCGGACTCCTAGACTATGAAGATACAAGATTGAAGACTTCGTCCCGTGTCCGGATGGGACTTTCCTTGGCGTGGAAGGTAAGCTTGGCGATACGGATATGTAGATCTCCTACCATTGTAACCGACTCTGTGTAACCCTAACCCTATACGGTGTCTATATAAACCGAAGGGTTTTAGTCCGTGGGGACGAACAACAATCATACCATAGGCTAGCTTCTAGGGTTTAGCCTCTCAGATCTCGTGGTAGATCTACTCTTGTACAACCCATATCATCAATATTAATCAAGCAGGAGTAGGGTATTACCTCCATCGAGAGGGCCCGAACCTGGGTAAAAACATCGTGTCCCTTGTCTCCTGTTACCATCCGCCTAGACGCACAATTCGGGACCCCCTACCCGAGATCCGTCGGTTTTGACACCGACAATGGTGCTTTCATTGAGAGTTCCTCTGTGTCGTCACCGATAGGCCCGATAGCTCCTTCGATCATCAACAACGACGCAGTCCAGGGTGAGACTTTTCTCCCCGGACAGATCTTCGTATTCGGCGGCTTTGCACTGCGGGCCAATTTGCTTGGCCATCTGGAGCAGATCGAAAGCTATGTCCCTGGCCATCAGGTCATATTTGGAAGCTTGAACTATATGGACGATGTCCACGGAGACTTGATCTTCGACGAATTCGAGCCACAGCCGAGCGCGCCGCACTGTCTCGATGGGTACGATCTAGCTCTGCCGCGAGCGATTGCCACAGAGGCGCAGCGATGCCGCTCCGACCCTTAATCCGGGCGGTTCCCCGATCGAGGACGAGTGGTTGGACACCGCCTCGGGGGCTACGATCTCAACGGCGATTGAGCCAAACTCCATCCCTGTCCTTTGCGAAAACCGTGACTCCAGGGTGCCGGACTCCTCTCCGGGCTCCGAACCCTCCGTGCCCCTGCCAATCGAATCCGATTGGGCGCTGGTCATGGAGCTCACTGCCGCGGACATATTTCAGCACTCGCCCTTTGGCGACATCCTGAATTCACTAAAGTCTCTCTCTTTATCCGGAGAGCCCTGGCCGGACTACGATCAGGAAGGTTGGGATGCAGACGATGAAGAAATTCAACGCCCACCCACCACCCACTTTGTAGCCACTGTCGAAAGCTTAAACGACGTGCTCGATTTCGACTCCGAAGACATCAACGGTATGGACGACGATGTAGGAGACAACCATGAACCAGCACCTATAGGATCTTTGGACAACCACCTCGTCCCATGATGTATACATGGTGGATACACCTAAAGGAAGTGACGACGAGGAACAACGGGACACTACGAAGGATAAATCCCTCGAAAAGCAGTCAAAATGGCAACGTAAACGCCGCACCAAGTCTCGCCTCGACAAAAACCCAGCCATAGAGCAGGGCGAACCGGTAGACGACGAACATGCTACCGAGCAACCGTCCGAACAGGACAACTTAGATGAACAACCCGTCCCCGGCGAAGATAACAGTCTGGACGATCTCACGCAGGACAAATTGTTGGAGCAGAAGAACCTCCACAAAAGGCTCACCGCCATCGCACGAGCCTGAAAAGCGAAGCGAAGCTCAAAACAGCGGAAGATGCACTCAAAATCAGATGGAGCAAAGTACTCAACACCACAGACAAATACGGCGACGCCGAACAAAGAGCTACCCAAAGAGAAAACTACTGCCCGAATTTGATGAGGAGGCCGTAGAGCCCCCACAATCAAAAAACAAGAAGGCCACCCGGTCGGATGGACGACCCCACGGCAAACAGAGAGCGGCAAATGGCGCCGCACACAAGCCGGTACGCGATCCGCATAAGGATTCGCATAAAAAAGACAGCCCAGTTAGGTCCATCTATGGGCCGAGAAAGCAAGCTCTTCAAAGCAATGCAACAAGCCAAATACCCGAACATCACGGCACACCCAAATATAGGGGTGCCGCACACCCCCTATGTTTCACCGATGAGGTGCCGGATCACGAATTCCCAGTGGGATTCAAACCCGTAAACATAGAGGCATACGACGGAACAACAGACCCTGGAGTCTGGATCGAGGATTACATTCTCCACATACACATGGCTCGAGGAGATGATCTCCACGCCATAAAGTACCTACCCCTCAAGCTCAAAGGGCCAGCTCGGCATTGGCTTAAAAGCCTTCCCGAAAACACCATCGGAAGTTGGGAAGAGCTCGAGGATGCATTTCGGGCAAATTTTCAGGGGACCTATGTCCGCCCTCCGGATGCAGACGATCTAAGTCACATAACTCAACAGCCCGGAGAGTCAGCCCGGAAATTCTAGAACAGGTTCCTTACCAAAAAGAACCAAATAGTCGACTGTCCGGACGCCGAAGCCTTAGCAGCCTTCAAACACAACGTCTGAGATGAATGGCTCGCCAGACACCTCGGCCAAGAAAAGCCGAGAACAATGGACGCACTAACAAGCCTCATGACCCGCTTTTGCGCGGGAGATGATAGCTGGCTAGCAAGATGCAGTACCAGCAACCCAAGTACATCCGAAGTCAGGCATGGGAATGGGAAACCACGACGCAGCAAGGGCCAACGCCGGATTAAGGGGGATGGTCCAAAGAGCGCGGCAGTCAACGCCGGATTCAAAAGCTCACGGCAGAACAATAAAAAACTGCCCCTTAAGGACAATAGCGATGAGCTATCCAACTTAAACAAAATCTTGGACAAGATATGTCAAATCCACATTACTCCCGGGAGGCCTGCAAACCATACCCACAGAGATTGTTGGGTCTTCAAGCAGTCCAGCAGACTCAACGCCGAACACAAGGGGCTCGACACACCAAGTGAGGATGATGACGAGCACCACAAGCAGAGCCGCAGAAAACAAAAGAATTTCCTACAAGAGGTTAAAACAGTAAACTCACTTCACGTGATAAAAGGGAAAAACAGCACGGCGCCCACTAAATTGCGCGCTGCACAGACTACCCTAGCGGAGTACCAACACTGGTTGTCAAAACCAATCACCTTCGACCATCAGGACTACTCCGAAAGTATCCGGAACGCAGGATGGACTGCCTTGATATTGGATCCCATAATTGGCCAGTTCCAATTTACACAAGTCCTCATGGGACGTCATGATGACATAAACCTGATATATCAGGACACAATCCGCAGGATGGGGATAGACCCAACCAAAATTCGCCATAGCAACACCTCCTTCAAAGGGGTAATGCCAGGCCTATATGCCCATTGTACGGGCTCCCTACTGTTAGAAGTTGTGTTCGGCTCATCCGACAACTTCCGCCATGAAAAAGCTAACCTTCCACATCGCCCCATTCAAAGTAGCTATCAAGCACTCATGGGCGTGAAGCTTTCGCCCGGTTTAACACAATACCGCATTATGCATCTCTTACACTTAAAATGCCCGGTCCACGCGGCATCATCTCATTAAAAGGGAGTATTAAGTGTTACTCGAGCATGGAAGAATGCAATGCTGCCTTGACAACCCCACATCAATCCGGCTCCGCTAACCAAAGCACCTGAATAGGTAATTTGAACCCCGGACACGGCTAGACGAGTCCGGCGCTTACTAGCGGCATACCCCCGTACAAGGGGCTGCACGCATGTACAACAAGAGACAATAAAGCTCAATTTTATTTACTTTTCGAACCATACTCTGCTTATTTCATATAAAGTACATTTTTTGCACGATCCTTTTTCTTTTCAACTAAGTTCCTCTCTCTTACAGATGAACAACGTGCTACACCCGTCCAGGATACAACACAACGGAGACATAGGCGCAGACGTGCAGTAGGGACCCGTTGCAAGGATTCTTTTCAGATTAAGACCCTGCGTAAACCTTTTTTACTGTCTCTTGTTGATACACATCCCCCGGTTCCTAGCTATAACCGAGGAGGAGGCTGGCGCTTTGGCATCGGCCGCACCCGAATTTTTGCACGTACCTGGACACCAGGGGCTTAGGGCATTGTTCTGCCCGTTTTTATAAAGACCGAATACCTTAGGGAATGTTCGGCGTCTCGAGTTAGGCCTTATATGCATTGCTGCCTTACATTCTGTTCTATTGGCTAACACGGCACCAGGAGAACTACTGTGATTGTGCCCCGGTTCGACCGGGCGAGCACCTCAGTAGAGAAAGCCGAAAACTGACTATCATGATATAGCGAGAGACTGGTCAACCACTCGATGACTCACCGGAATGTTTAGAATTCCTCCACATTAACAAAGGACCGTTTTTCGGCCAGGCACATACGCACCACGACTTTGGGAGAGTGCGGTGCCCCCAGGGGCTATATAGTAGCCCCACCCTCGAACCCCTATGGCTAAGTGAAAGTGATAAAGCATTATAGTCCGGTTGCCTAGTTTGCTACGCTACCACCTCCTTTACAGGACCAAGACGTTGGATTAAGTGTGAAAACCGCGACTTCTTTGCAAACACCCCCGCACTATGTGCGTGGGGGCTGAAGCCGAAGACTGCCATCTTTCAGGTTATATACATATATACATCAACGGCCGCACATGAGGTAGTTTACTACTTGAAGGCACAAGTATAAAAAGCTCTTACATTAAATTGAAACGTTGTTTCATAAAATTATACATGTCATTCGAACATAACATCCTTCGAGCACTGCGCCTCTATTAAACGAGCGCCCGGAGGAACTTCCTCAAAATAGCGCTCGATTGGTACTCGGCTTTCGTCCGAATCTGGGGACGCAACGTCGGTGGCCTTCATTTCTGCCCAGCATGTCTTGACACGGGCAAGAGCCATCCGCGCACCCTCAATGCACGCCGACCGCTTCATTGCGTCGATACGCGTTACCGCACCAAGGAACTGCTGCACTAAGCCAAAATAACTCTTCGGCTGAGGCCTCCCCGGCAACAAATGAGTCACGATATGCTTCATGGCAAGTCCGGACAATCGATTCAGCTCGGCCCATTCGGCCAACCGATCGCACAAGGGAATAGGACGCTCTGGACTATGGAACTGCGACCAAAACAGCTCTTCCTTTCTATGCCGCTTCTGGCCTCGGAAGTGCTTGATCGCGTCCGCGACACTCGCCGCTAAATCCATATAAGCATCCTCCGAACTCCACAACCGGTCCAACGGAGCATACTTCGGATCCGTGAACTTCCTCCGTGGCGAAAAGGCTTTCCGGCAGCCACATCCACAGCCCGACGCAGCTCCTCCTTCGCAGCTCTCATTGCGGAACGGGCATCCTTGGCTTCGCGGTGGCCTTTTCAGGTCCTCTTGCTCCGCTTGACGTTCTTTTTCAAGAACCCCGCAGCGGTCGGTAGCATTCTTCAACTTTATGGCCATATCGGCCATTTCCTCTTCTTCGGCGATGAGCAGCCCGTTCGCTTTTTAGCTCTTGGCCGCCCTTAAAGCAACGCGTACTATTTCTGGCTTGCTCTTTAGCCCGGGCGAGTTCCGCCCGCAGCTCCTCCACAGCAGCGGCACCACCTGCAATAAGCATACACGTAGTAAGGCACGGGCGTCATGCTCCCTTACCAAGTGTCCGCGGAAAAGTCGCATACTTTGTGACTCGTCAAACCGTTTGTCGACCAGCGCGATGTCCGCATCCGCCTCGTCAAGTTGCCGCTTTAGTTCGGCCAATTCATCAGTCCGGCTGGCCACCGGACGCCCCGCCACCTATTTAGGAGCAGCGATATGTTATAACTGAGATTATGATCCTCGGCACGCTGTCAATTTTGACAACATACCGAGTCTCAGGGGCTACTATCTATACAGGGCGCATTCTATATGCATAAGCTGCCGGAAGGTACATCATTTTTGCGTACCTCGAACCCCGTCAGCAAGCTTCTGACGGCTTCATGCAATCCGCTCTCGGCGGACGCAATTCTTTCAATCACCGCACCCATTAGCGCACAGTGATCTTCTGATATGGCCGATCGCCCCAGCACATCCTTCAGCTCCTCCGACCACACACCAGCTGGCGCCGGACCTTCCGGCCCCGCCGGACCCGGAGAAACCCTCCGTGACGACACCTCAGGGTCGTCCGCCTCGCATGAAGGTGCGACAGGTGGAGGCGTTTCGCTCTCCATCATCTCCGGAAGAAGATCCCCCAAAGACGAGCTCTGCTGAGAAGGGCTGAGATCCGAACTACAAGGTATAATTTCGGTTATCTTCAGAAATAAATACAGGGATGTTCTTTATTCACAGGACCCCTTCCTTTTTACTTACGGCTCGCTGGAGGGCTGATCCCCTTGGGGAAATTGTGCGGCTGGGGTACTTCCCAGCGCCGGACTCTCTGACGAAGATTTCTTTCCCCTCTTTGAGGCCTTGGCCTCCGGGTCTTCCGAAGCGGTCCTCTTCTCTCCTTGGAGGGTGGGACTTTTGATCTCTCCTTCCTTGAAAGCCTCCTTCGTGGAGGCAGTTGCTTCCCCGCTCCCCCCTTCGCCTTCTTCAAAAGGTGCGGCCTTCAACATCTTGGTCAGCATGGGATCCGGCGTGGTCTCTGGGAGGGGAGCCGGACACCTTATCAACTTTGCCTTCGCTATCCACTCCTGTTCAAAAAACAACTCCTTTAAGGGCAAGTTTATGATTAATGAACGGACAGCCTGTCCGAGTACATGACTACTTACTTGAGTATCTGGGCGATTGCAACTTAGTCCTGCGTCCTCAGTCAGGCCCGGACACTTCTCTTGTGATCTGAAGAACAGTTTATACATCTCCACGGGCGTCGTACCCATAAAATGTTGGAGAACTCGTGGTCCCTCCGGATTAAATTCCCACAGACGGAGGGGGCGAGGTTGGCAGGGCAGAAGGCGCCGAATCAACATAACCTGTGCCACTACGACCAGATTGATCTCTCTTTCTTTAAGGTCTCGAATACGGCCCTGCAACAGAGGAACGTCCTTGGACGGCCCCCAGTCGAGCCGCTTGTTGACCCATGACGCCAGCCGCTGTGGTGGACCTGAACGGAAGGCGGGAGGCGCCACCCATTTGGTGCCCCTGGGAGCGGTGATATAGAACCACTCCTGTTGCCACAAACCAAGCTCCTCTTGAAAAGAGCCCTCGGGCCACGGAGCATCAGCACACTTGCTTATAACCGCCCCTCCGCACTCTGTTTGTTGCCCCTCGATCATCTTCGGTTCCACCTTGAAGGTCTTGAGCCACAGTCCAAAGTGAGGTGTAATACAGAGGAAGGCTTCGCATATGACAATGAATGACGAGATATGGAGGATGGACTCCGGATTCAAGTCATGGAAATCCAGCCCATAAGAAAACATGAGCCCCCGCACAAAGGGATCCGTCGGGAAGCCTAAACCCCGAAGGAAGTGAGACACGAACACCACGCTCTCGCCGGGCTCGGGAGTGGGAATAACCTGCCCTGGAGCAGGCAGCCTATGTGAAATCTCGCCGGTTAGATACCTGGCGTCTCGCAGCTTTAGCACATCTTCTTCTATAACGGAAAAAGACATCCATCGGCCGAGCTGATCGGAGCCGGACATCGTCGAAGGTCCGAAGCGCCTAAATCTGAAGCTTTGGGTGTTAGAACTCGAAGCGCGAGGCGAAATCGATGGAGGGTGGAAAAAAGAAGGGGGCCTTGGTCTCATTATAAAGAGGTTGAATACCAAGATCTCTCCCCGTGGTCGATTGGGACTCGACTTTGATAGAGGAGGCGTGCCAACGGGCACGGTAGGGTTACCCACGTCCGTATTGATGAGAATCCCGGAATAGGGGGGCACGATCTACGCTTTGATAAGACGTGCCAAGGAAACCGCCTCGCTAAACGAGCTGAGGCGGGACAGTAAAAAAACAATTCGAATAAAGGCCTGGCCGTGGTGTGATGTCACGCCGCGGAATACGTCAGCAGATCTGTGCAAAAAGTTATTCTCTATACGGTGGTATGTGGAACTTGTTTTGCAGAGCCGGACACTATCCTGGTGTTCAAAACCTTCTATGAAATATTCGGAGGAGGAAACCGCCTTGCAATGCTGAAGACAATATGCGCGCCTGACTCGTCGTCATTGAAGCCTGGTTCAGGGGCTACTGAGGGAGTCCTGGACTAGGGGGTGTCCGGACAGCCGAACTATCATCTTCGGCCGGACTCCTAGACTATGAAGATACAAGATTGAAGACTTCGTCCCGTGTCCGGATGGGACTTTCCTTGGCGTGGAAGGCAAGCTTGGCGACACGGATATGTAGATCTCCTACCATTGTAACCGACTCTATGTAACCCTAACCCTATTCGGTGTCTATATAAACCGAAGGGTTTTAGTCCGTAGGACGAACAACAATCATACCATAGGCTAGCTTCTAGGGTTTAGCCTCTACGATCTCGTGGTAGATCTACTCTTGTACTACCCATATCATCAATATTAATCAAGCAGGAGTAGGGTATTACCTCCATCGAGAGGGCCCAAACCTGGGTAAAAACATCGTGTCCCTTGTCTCCTGTTACCATCCGCCTATACGCATAGTTCGGGACCCCCTACCCGAGATCCGCCGGTTTTGACACCGACAGCGACCGTTGTCTTCGTCGTTGTCGTCCGACACAGAGGTGGGGAGCGGTGGGGAAAGAGACGAGACAAGGGGCGATTCGAGGGTTGGCGGCGAATTAGAGATTTGAGCAATCTGGGCGCGGAAGGGGATGGTGGAGAAGAGAGATTTTGTAGGGCTGGAATTGGGGCTGCCAGATATTTCAATCTGAAACGTGGAAGCGCGAACTTATATTGTCGTTGTCCTTTTTTTTGGGGAGGGGGTGGGTGGCTGGGTGCTACGCGTCCGTCCGACACACGCGACCACCCAGCCAGACTATGCCCGGTGCCTTAAGGCACGTGCCTTTGTGTCCATGACACGTGGCCCCAACAGGTTGCTGGCCCACATGTCAGTCACCCAAAGGCAGTTACCTTTAAGGCACCGAAGCAGCGTCCACCCCGACACGACCCTGGTCTGCCTGGTGCACCTACATTTGAGAATGCAAACAAATCTTCTTTCATTTGCAAACGAATCTGTATGTATTACCATGGCCGTGATTTCCTTGCAATAATTATACTCCATCCGTTCACTTTTGTAAGTCGTTTAAGACAACTTAAAATGAACTGTTTTGCACATTGTCTGAAATGTCTTAAAGGTCTTATAAAAGTGAACAGAGGGAGTACTATAAATTAATTAATGAGGATTTATTTGAAAAAAAATCAAAACGGTACCCACGCTAATGTGGATTAGAGTGTGTGTCACATAATTAGTTATTTGAATTAGAGTGTGTGTCACGTAGTTAGATTTTTTAATTAGAGTGTGTGTCACGTAGCGATCTCAAATTCTAACGTGCATTTCGCATTTCACTGTATCCATGCTACCTTTTTAATACAAATTCATATGTATATGATGAACACCATGGTAGTGAGAAAACTTTTGGATGGATTCAAACATATGACCTACAAAATAGCACAACAAATTGAGTCAATGTCAACTTTTCAAAACTTAGTATGGCACGAATTCGAAATAATTACCCGTATGCCTGGTCCTCGGTTCAAATCTTACAATGTACACCGAATTGAAACATCGATATTAAGTCACGTACTATGTACATTCAAATGTTTTTTACCCCCCGCCGCACAAACGCTACATTCTTCCTGAAATCGGTCAATCTTCCTATCCTAACCACCTTAGGAAGCTATCGGTTTCCAACACACGTTCATTCTTTCTCTCCAAGTTTCGATCTCTAAGTTTCTCAACTACACAACCCCTTTTTCCACTCTGTTACCAAATGTATTTATCTCACACACCCGCCATTGCACCCCATGCCGAGCTCTCTCTCTCCCCCTCTCCCTCTCACCCTCTCGTGCTAAATACATGCATTGCCTATCTAGCCCCCCAACCTCTCGTGCGCACGCAAGCACGTTGTATATCTAGGTCACTCCCTCGAGACTGTCTCACTCTTTCTTCCGCACGGCGGGCCACACTCGCTCAATCTCGCTCTCTTTATCTGAGTCTCATTTAACCTCGTTTTCTTTCACACACAAATGATATATCTCCCTCTTCGGGCCTCGATCGACACACTCTATACTCTCTCATGCAGATTGTCTATCTAGGTCAGTCCATCCAAGCCGCCGCCACTCTTTCGACATCATGGTGGGCCACACTCACTCAATCTCTCTCTCTCTCTCTCTCTCTCTCTCTCTCCGTATGTCTCGATTGACCTCGCTCTTTCTCGGACAAAAATGATATATCACCATGTTTGAGCCCAGTTCGACCTATTTACATTGTATACTCTCTCACGCACATCGTCTATCTAGGTCACTCTCTCCAACCCGTCTCACTCTTTCGATCGTACGGCGACCCTATGTGATCGGTTGACCTTGCTTCCTTCCACGCACAAAATATATCTACACGTCTGTGACTGGATCATCTCTCAAGCTCTATCTTACAGCCCTCACCCTTGCCAAAAGCTCAATCGGACAATATCTCTCCAGAGCATATATATTTGTTCAATGAATGTCGGACCACACTCACTTTGTCTCTCTCTATATATGTCTCTCGATTGACCTCGCTTTCTCACACCGTATCTTCCACGCGTTGAAGCTACTACCTCTCCATCCCTCGCAAAGCCGGAGCTATTTACATTGCGAGGGGCACTCCAACCTTGGATTAATTTGTGTAGGCATTTATTCCAGTCGGTTTAGATTATATTTTTCGTAGCATTGACCCACAACTTCTCCAAACACCGTTGCAACCACGCAACTCCCCTAGTTGATTTCCCTCTGGCTCGGTCATCGCTCTCTCGCACGTCCTTTCTCGCCCTCAATGTCGCACCATGGTATTATTGAAAAAACGATGTTGTTCTCTTTAATTATTATAAATAACCTACAAAACTACACACCGATAGTCCACTTGGAATGGAACAAATTTTGACCCACAAATTAAAGTGCTACAAACTACACACCGAGGGGCCCACATGTCATGAAACAAATTTGGACCCATATACAAATTAAAAAATAAAGGACGAGGATTGAACATGCGACGGGGCCTTCAAGCCGCACGTCAATAGGCAACATATGTAGAATAGCAATGTTTGTTGTACCCTCTTTGTTCACATAATGTTTTTATATTACCACAACCTAATTAATGGATAACATGTAATATTATTTTTAGTACTATTCGCCTTCACTTATTGGTGGGTTCCATGTGTGCTCTCTATCTCCTCCCCTTCTGTGTTTAGATGCACGGGCAAACAGGAAGAACTCGCGGGCGATGTTGCCGTTGACCATATCTGGACGCGTTCACAAGTCACGACACCAGTTTCACGTACTAGCAGCACTAGTCAGTGTGTACGTCCAATGCACGTTAATTTGGAAGTATATGAAGTGCATGCGGATATTAACTAATAGGATATTATTTGCGTGTTGTCATGTGATTAGCACTATTGTGGCATGAAATTAACTGCATGCTAAACGTGTTGAGCGCTCGACATTGAAGCAGTCTAGGTCATTGGATGACAAGGAATACATGTGGCTTGATGACGTTTTATATTTAATTTTATACGACTCTAGCAGAACATTCAATCGATCAAACCATACATTTCATTTAGTCTGACTCCGACTTTAAATTATACGACGATCGATATAAAAAAACGGAAATGGTAAATGTTCGGATTTTAAGCATGGCAATCCGAACGTTTTTCATGGCAAATTTAGATAACGCGGCGGCGGCGGGGGCGTCTTGCGGTGGGAAGCGGCTCCTCTGCCGTGCTTTGTGTGTCGTCGGGCCACTGACCGATGGCGACGGCGGCATCTGGCGCCGTTGTTGGCGTACTCCTGGACGTTGGCCTAGCTTCAAGGAAGGCCAAAATGTTCTGGACTTCGGAGCGAGTCAACTGGCGGGAGGAGGCGACTGGCGTTGGTGCAAGGAAGCGGTCGACAGCGGCCATCCATGCCGCTGAGGGGGGCACTGGCACCCGCGCGGGGACAGGCGCTGTCAACGGCGCGGCGGAGACATTCGTGTGCACGGGCACCGGCACGGGCGCGCCGCTGCCAGACGCGAGCGCGCATCGCCGGCAGGTGCACGGGCACCGGCACGGCCCTCTGCGCGTCGATGCAGACGCAGCGCATGCGCCGCAGGTGCACGGGCGTGAAAGTCGGCGGGACCTCGTGGAACCCCGTGGCATCAAACTTCGGCGACAATGTGCGGCTCCCAGCCCATCAATGCCACGCGAGGATGGTATTTGGCGTGGTCGAGGCGGCGGAGCAGGCAGAACGGGAGCGACGGTAGCGGCGTCTTCCCGCAAGGCGCTTCAAGCTTCGTCCCCAAAGCGCCTTATGTCCTTGAGACTCGGCTGGGTGTCTTCCTCGGGAAACTGGAACACTAAGGGCAGACCATCGTGATGCGACATGGCGTACGTTTAGGTCAGGCTAGCTGGAGGTAGACGACAGGAGAATCGGAGAGGAAGAGAGAGGATTGTAGCGATACCGGGTAGTGCGGGGTTGCTTTTAAACTGCGGCGCCGGTGACATTAAAAGTGGGAGCAGTTGGGACGACGGTGGGCTGCGGAGCCTAGACAAAGGGCTCGCCTCCGGTGAGTCTGCACTGTGACGGTTCTGCTCGCCGCCTCCCACAACCGGCCCAGGCGCGGCGATGCGCTCGCCACGCCTCCCGTCGACTCACACGCTTGCTCGGTCGGCACATGCTGATGAGAAGCGGGGACTTGTGGCGGCACGTAAACGCCCACGGTTTCAGTAGTGAAAGCGTTCGCCTTAACGTGACAGGTCTTTGTTCCAAAATACCTTGGCTCTTCATTTGTGCAACTTGTCATATCACAGCTTGTCTCGAATTGAAAAAAAAACTTATTTGTGCCATATCACGTGACCATGCTCAGTTTCAAGAATTGATGCTCACTTTTGGATTTTCTGAAATTTAAGATCCAGGATTCGAAACAATATCATAACCTGCATCATGCAATAAATTTTCAAGCTGTACATCTGTCCTGTTGCATTTCTTAAGAAAGGATTTGGTCAAACATTTTGCTTAATTAGACTTTAGACAAGTTATATATGTACAGTAAAAGGATAATCCCTCCGTACCAGTGCATTGCCTGATATATTAACTCAAGTACTAGGCACGAACAAACCGGCTCAATTCTGTGCTCATCCTGGTGTAGTAGTAGTAGTACTAGGCAATGCAGCTGACGGGTGACCTTGACGAGCGGCGACCGAGGGAATTGAACCGTGCTCGGCATGGCAGGTAACGTTGTCTAGTTACTAAAGCGTCCCTCCGTTGTTCATCGGTAGTCATTATGGACCGGGGACATGAGGGGAATTTCCTAGGGCTGGAATTCTGGCCGCCGGATATTTCGACTTGAAACGCCGAGGCTCGACTGGTTGGGGTTGCCTAATGTGCGTACCACGCACGCCACCGAAGGACACGAGCCCGGTTTTTTTAGGATCAACATGAGCCAAGGTCTGGCTGGTACGCCGTTGGGTCCTACCATTCGAGAATACGAAAGGAACCTTTTAAATTGCCGAGCGAATCTATGTGTATTACAATACCGTATTTTCCTTGCAAATACTATTCTCAACGTTGTATTTGATTTATGACGAGTTGTTGAATTAGTGTGAGTTTGTGATATAGTGATCTCAACGTGGATTTCACATTTCATGGTATCCCTAGTAAGTTTTCCAATGCAGATTCAAATTTAAAAGATGAACAATACGGAGGTGAGAAAACTTTGTATGTATCAAGCATATGACCACACACACGCACACACAGAGACACACACACACGAACACAACAACAATCCAATAAGTATAGTGCATCTATTTTTCCAAACCATGCATGTATGACACGAATTCAAAAATACTCCTTCTATTCCTAAATACTAGTCTTTTAGAAAGTTCAACAAGTGACTACATACGGAGCAAAATGAGTGAATCTAGACTCTAAAATATGTCTATATATATCCGTATGTGCCAGTCCATTTGAAGCCTCTAAAAGACTAATATTTAGAAACGAAGGAAGTAAAATGTAAGACATCCATGGTCCTCAGTTCAATATTTAAAATGAACATGAAACTGAAACATGAATATTAAGTCTAGTACTACAAGTACATGCAAATGTTGTGTTTAGGCGGAGCTATGATTGTCGGGGGTCAACCCCTCGACCTTAGATAAAATTGTGGAGCTCTGTTTAGGGTTGTTTAGATTATATTTGTCCCCACCCCCCAACCACCGATTGGTTGTGCACCCCTACCCCTCCTCCCCGAGAGAATATCATGTGCCCCCATACCTTAGATGTTATATGCCGATACGAATTGCTTGGAGCTTGTAGATATGAGATGTAGCAGCTCACATGATGTGTCTTAATATTTTTGCAAGAAACCTTGATGTGTTTGAGAATTGCACACAATTTGTACAAAAACTACTTAGATGCCCTTTGATCCCATATCCAACGACCTCAAAGCTCGTATCACCGTAGCATCTAAGATGAAGGAGGAAATCATATTCTCCCGTATGTAAGAATATCATGTGCTACCACACCTTAGATGCTTTGGTGATACAAGCTCTTCGGAGGCGTTGGATTTGTGACCCTACACCTCCTCGGTGGTTCAAATGGTTTGCAGAAAAGCCCCAAAAGAGTTCGGCCACTGCTTACAAGCACAAAGACTGCTCAGATGCCATTGGATCTCAGATCAAACGACCTCCAAGCTCGTATCACCGTAGCATCCAAGCTGCGATAGAACCTTATGTTTTCTCGCACGGGAGAGTATGAGGTGCTCCCCCACCGTAGATTCTATGGTGATACGAGTTCACTGAGATCTAACAGCCCACAGTAGGAGGTTTGAATGTTTTTGCAATATACGGCTGATAGAGTTTGGGAAATGCGCAGAAAGTACAAGTACTACGCATGTGCCATCTGATCACTGATCATACGACCTAGATGCTCATATCACCGTAGCGTGTAATTAAGCTACGAGGAGCACCTAATATGAGCACCGAGGAGCCGTTGGATCGAAGATGCAGCGGCACACACGAGGCCTGAATGTTTTATTTGCAAAAAAAACCTTTGGAGAGTTTGGAAATTGCGCATAATTACAAAGACTCATTAGTAGAAAAGGGGCCATTAGTCCCAGTTTATAAGGGCCTTTAGTCCCGGTTCTCGAACCGGGACTAAAGGGTCATTACTAAAGCCCCCCCCTTTAGTCCCGGTTCTTATACGAACCGGGACTAAAGGCCCTCCACGTGGCCGCTGGCTAGAGCTCCCCCCCTCATCATTCCATATCATCTAACTTCCCGACCCGGTCACCCATCCCTCCCACTACTCCAGCCCGAGCACGCTTAACTTTCGGGGATCTATTCCTCTTTGTTTCCATGTCTGCACTTGTTGTTTTCCTGACAAGAATAAAATGTCAATCCTATTAACTCTCAGGAGTTTAGCTTGAGCATGAAGTCACACATTTCACTGTTTGAGTTTGAAACTATTATTGTACAAAACAATAATTATTTAGTAACACTAATATTTCTTGAATAAATAGTTTGACCATGGTTTGACCATAGTTTGACCAGATTTGACCAAAATTCAAAAAAACCGAAATAATTATTTAGTAACACTAATATTTCTTGTATAAGTAGTTTGACCATAGTTTGACCAGATTTGACAAAAATTCAAAAAAACCAAAAATAATTATTTAGTAACACTAATATTCTTGAATAATTATTTAGTAACACTAATACTTCTTGAATAAGTAGTTTGACCAGATTTAACGAAAATACAAAAAAAACTGAAATTTGAGCATAACTTTTTTTCCTTTTAGAATTTGAGGATTCTAAAAATTTGCAAACAGGTCGTAGGCGGTCGAAATCGTATGCGGATTTTCGTGCTGAACATTTTGATATATTATACGTTTTTTCCCGACATCATATGCAAAAGTTATAGCCGTTTTACATTTTCCCTACACTTTTTGCAAAACATGTCCAAATTTAATTTTTCAAATTTTGCTAACTAGTAGATGTAGTAATATAACTACCTCTCGAAGGATTTTATTTTTTGAAGTTTTTATCATTTTGTTTTGCTTTTTACAAAACTGAAATGGCGATCCACAGGGGGGGGGGGGTAGAGTTTGAAAATGGGACCTTTTTTCCCGGTTTGAGACACGAACCGGGACTAAAGGGCATTGTCGGAGTAATGGACTACGGGTAGGCAGACCCGAGCCCCTGAGCCTTTCAAAACATCAGGGCAGGCTGCGCCCTTCAAGACCCCAAGACGAAGAGCCGCCTTCAGATAGTCGGCGACAGCGCCGGCCGACTACCCTCCGGGCGAGTCCACAGGGCCGCCTTCAGACAAGCCGACTTCAAGCCAGCGACCTCCAAATGAGGGCTACAAGGAGTCGCCCGTGACCTCCGCCGCCTTATGCCCGGGCGACTATGGGGTAAAAGCCGCCTCGCGCCCATCCCGCCCAGTCCATAAAGGGAAGGTATGGCTACTGGCGCCCGTACCAACGGAGATCTCCGTGCGGCGCAAAGATCGCTGCCATGCCGGCCTATGACATCATCACCGTGGGCGCATTCCTGTACCCACGTTGGCTCGTCTGTCTGACCGAAGATGGCGGGACCGCTGTCGGCGGGAGTACCGAAGACGGCGAGCACCCCAAAGACGGACCCGATGGAGTCGGCCTCCGAAGTCGGCCGGCTCCTCCCGGATCTGGCGCCATTAACCAGACAAGACAGGGAATGGCAACAGTGATCGCCCGCCAGGCGGCGGCACTGTTGCCATAACCTCACGACCAAGCTTGCGTCATTAGAAGCACGGCTACAGTGATCTGCAGCCGGCAAGACCCGCCCGCGGCGGACAAGGGCTGTCGACCCCATGCTGGGCCGCCGGCGGGGCCCACTAGTCGGCGGGCCCCAGGAGTCGGCATCGAAGCCGGCGACTTAGAGACTGGTGGCTTGGGCCCACACCAAGCCGGATTACCGTTGTACCCCCGGGGGTAGGCCTATATAAACCCCCCGGGGCACCCATGCAAAGGGTTGGAAGCTAGTAGCTTTAGACACACACATAGAGGGAGAGAAGAGCAAGCCGAGCCCTTCTCCTTCCTCACCCCGAACAGCTCAAGGAGCCTCTTGTACCCATTTTGCCATAGTGATCATGCGGAGACCCCGCAGAGCAGCAGTAGGGGTGTTATCTCCTCGGAGAGCCCTGAAGCTGGGTAAGATTCGCCGGCGTGCATGCCTTCGCCTCATCCCGTTTCCAGGCACCAGCGACATTCTACTCACCTCCTCCATGATAAGCCATCCTTTGGCATATGTCGCACCCAACCCCCGACATTTGGCGCCCACCATGGGGCCTGGTGCACCGTCGTCTGGAGACCTGCTCTGGACGGGAACCCTCTTCCTCCCTGGCGAGCGCAGCCAGCCCGGCACGCCAGATGGAGTTTGCGCCAACGCGCTGCATGGCGCTGAGATTGCCTGTGCGGCAAGTTGCCTCGCTGAACTTGTCGGCGAGGTTTGCCTCTCCGACGAGCCTGCATCCGACGCAGGCACGGACGGCCCTGAAAGCCTCCTCGCGGGCCTCCTCGAGCAGCTTCACATCGCCGGCGAGCCCGCCGCCGACCTGGAGACCGTAGGCTCCACCGACCCGATGCTGGTCGATTCCGACACCGCGTCGCTCGACGCGTTCCCCACCAACGTGGTGGTCTACGACGAGCCTCTCCCTCGCGCGGAGAGCGGCGGGAGCACCGTCACAGAAGTACTCGTCATCAGTCATGGCGAGCCCTCCAGCGCGGGGGCTCGTGACCCTCTCGACACTGTTCTGCAAGACCTGACCGCCTCCGTTCCGGAGGACGCCGATGCCGAAACGCTGGAGGCGCGCCGCCTTCAGCTCCTCGAGGGCGCGCAAAAGCTGGCAAGCATGAGACGCTTGTCAGAAGCCTATCAGTGCGAGATGGATCGCGCCGTGGGCGGCTCGCCGGCTCTGACTGGGCCTAGCCGCCTAGGCGCGGTCCGACAGCGCGGTGCGGCCCTCGCCAGCCTGTTTGGGACCGGCCGCCCTGTATATGCCACGCCAGTGGAGAACATTCGCGCTGCCCAGGCAGCGGCGGATGAGCTGGATAACTTCGAGGGCGAGGAGCGCCGCCTGATGACGGAGCGAGTCCAGCAGCTCCTCGACGCGGCCGCCGCGCAAGACGAAGCCGGCTGCCGCACGGAGGCGCCACGACGACAACACGGCGACTTGCCTCCCCGCCGAGATCAAGGCGCGACATCTCGGACGCCGACTGGCGGCGTCCGCGGAAGAAGGAACCAAGATCCGGCTGTCAGCCATAGCCGGACTCACATCTCCATCGAACGCGACGAAGACGGCCGCCCCAAGGCGGTAGAGCGGCGGGACGACTATCAGCCTCCGCCTCCCCGTAGAGAAAGGCGAGTCTCCCCGCCACCCGTCGTGCATCCGACTCTCGGCGACCGCCTTGGCCGCCGAGAGGGAGTCGGCGAGAACGACGCCCGCCACCGGATCGAGCGACTTCACCGATCCCTGGCGCTAGAAGAAGAAGATGAGTTGGGCCCACCTTGTTTCGGACCTCGCATCCGCGACGAGCCCTTCCCCCGAGGATTCACACTCCCCCGAGACACGCCCAAATACACCGGCTCCGTGAAGCCGGAGGACTGGCTGGTGGACTACTCCACGGCCGTCAGCATAGCGAACGGCAACAAGCGCGTTGCCGTAAAGTATGTTCCCCTCATGCTCCAGGGCACGGCCCGGACATGGTTGAACAGCTTGAAGCCCCGCAGCATCAACGGCTGGGTCGACTTCACTGAGGCCTTCGTCCGCAACTTCACAAGCACATACAAGCGACCTCCCAAGCCTCGTCAGCTTTCCTTGTGCGTACAAGGCCCCAACGAGTCCACTCGCGACTACCTCACGCGCTGGGGCGAGCTCCGGAACTTTTGTGAAGGAGTGCACGAGGTGCAGGCAATCGAGTACTTCACCGCCGGGTGCAGAGAAGGCACCCTCCTCAAGCACAAGCTCCTTTGCGACGAGCCGGAGACCCTCGACGAGCTGCTAGTCATAGCAGACAAATACGCCACTGCCGACTCCTCCATGAAGGCGGAGATCGAAGTCAGTGCGACGGGCAAAGTAGCTCCTCATGCTCCCAGAACTCCAGCTGGCGATCCCAGCCGACGACAGCAGCAGCAGAATGATCACAAGCGCAAGGCCCCGCAGCCGACTTCCAACAGTCGGCAGGTGGCGACAGTCGAAGACCCGCAGCCAGAGGGGCAGCCTCCTGCCAAGCGGTAGAAAGGCGGCAAGTCCAACTGGTTGCCGACCTTCTCCTACATGCAGACTCTGGACGGACCCTGCAAGTTCCACAGCGGCGCGAAGCCGTCAAACCACACCACCCGGAAGTGCCATCGCTCACCAGATCGCCAAGGGAGACGGCCTTGCCCTCCTCCGCTCTTTGGGCCGCCGCCTCCACCACCGCCCGGCAGCCGGCTGTCCGGCCCGGTCGGCCTTGATACAAGACAATTACCCGAAGAGCACGGGCGCCTATGTCGTGTTTACCAACGTGGCGGATGATCGCCAGCGGCGGTGGCAGCAGCAGAAGAGGTGAATGCCCCTAGCATCGACGCCCAGAATTCATGCACCTTTGGTCCGAGAGGCCCATCACCGAGTTGTGCCGATCACCCAGAGGTGATGCGAATCCGGGCTCCTACGCCCTGGTCTTGGGAGCCACCCTTGCCACGGATAGGCGAGCCGCCGCTTCTCGCGAGTAATCTTGATAGACGGAGGCAGCAGCATCAACATCACTGCATAAGGATACGATGGAGAAGCTAGGAATCAAGCGAGGCAGCTTCAAAGATAGTCGGTTGTGTTCCACGGAATTGTACCTGGCCTTTCCTGCTCCCCGATTGGCAAGATTTTGATAGACGTCCTCTTTGGGGACAAGGATCACTTTCGCCGAGAACCAGTCTGGTTCGAAGTGGTGGACCTCGAGAGCCCCTACCATACCTTGCTTGGCCGACCTGCTTTGGCCAAGTTCATGGCGGTCCCCCACTACGCTTACCTCAAGATGAAGATGCCGAGTTCCAAGGGATTGACCGTGGCAGCGACTACAGAAAGTCGTCCGCCTGCGCAGCTGAAAGCAGCCGGCTAGCCGAGTCCCTTGTGATCGCGGCTGAGAAGCGGCTCCTGGATCGGGTCGTGATGATGGCCGGCAAGCAGCCAGATATATCGTCCGACCCCAAGGAGTCAGAAGCTGAGGGCTCGTTCAAGCCGGCCAAAGAGACCAAGAAGATACCCTTGGACCCGGAGCACCCGGAGAAATACGCTGTCATAGGTGCGAACCTCGACAGAAAATAGGAAGGCAAGCTCGTCGATTTCCTCCGTGAGAATCGGGACATATTCGCATGGTCCCCCAAAGACATGCCAGGTGTACCGACGGATTTCATCGAGCACAAGTTACATGTCCGACCTGATGTGAAGCCCGTCAGGCAGCCCTTGCCGCGTGTCAGAAGAGAAAAGAAGAGTTGTTGGAGAAGAGATAGCCCGGCTCCTTGCAGCCGGTTTCATCATGGAAGTTTTCTTTCCAGAATGGTTGGCGAACCCGGTCCTGGTACTAAAGAAGAACAAGCAGTGGCGGATGTGTATTGACTACACAAGCCTCAACAAAGCCTGCCCCAAGGACCCGTTCGCTCTACCCTGCACTGATCAGTGATAGACTCCACAGCCGGATGCGAGCTGTTGAGCTTCTTAGATGCATATTCAGGATATCATCAGATCAAGTTGAACCCGGTAGACAGATTGAAGACCGCCTTCATCACGCCGTTTGGAGCCTTCTGCTACCTGACCATGACGTTCGGCTTGAGGAACGCCGGCGCTACCTTTCAGCGTTGCATGCAGAAGTGCCTCCTCAAGCAGCTTGGCAGAAACGCCCACGTTTATGTGGACGACGTGGTGGTGAAGACGGAGAGGCGAGGAACGCTGTTGGAAGACCTCAAGGAGACCTTTGAAAACCTGCGCCGATTCCAGATCAAGCTCAACCCAGAGAAATGCGTCTTCGGAGTACCAGCCGGCCAGCTCCTCGGCTTCCTGGTATCCGAACGCGGCATAGAATGCAACCCTGTGAAGATCAAGGCAATTGAGAGAATGGAAGTACCCCGCCGACTTTGGACATGCGAAGTTCACCGCTGCTTGGCGTCTATCACCGATCCGTCGATCGGCTGGGTGAGAAAGCCCTTCCTCTGTACTCAACTTATGAAGAAGACCACCTTCTTGAATGGAACTCCAAGGCGGACGAAGCTTTTCTCCAGTTGAAAATAATGCTGGCTACTCCCCCAGTGTTGGCGGCTCCGACTCCAAAGGAGCCCATGCTCCTGTATATTGCCGCCACCAGCCGGGTAGTCTGCGTAGTTGTTGTGGTTGAGCGCGAGGAGGAAGGCAAGGCGCTACCTGTCCAGAGACCGGTATATTACCTGAGTGAGGTATTGTCAGCCTCCAAGCAGAACTACCCCCACTACCAGAAGATGTGCTACGGCGTGCACTTTGCCGCCAAGATGTTGAAGCCTTACTTTCAAGAGCACTCAATCACCGTGGTTTGCACGGCCCCGCTAGCGGAGATCATCGGAAGCCGAGATGCTTCAGGCCGAGTGGCCAAGTGGGCCATAGAGTTGGCCCCCTACACCATCTAGTACCAGCCCCGCACCGCCATCAAGTCACAAGCACTGGCCGACTTCCTCGTCGATTGGGCCGAGACCCGATTCTGCCGCCCGGCGCCTCGACTCCACTCATTGGCGGATGCACTTTCATGGCTCCAAGATGCGCACCAGCTTGGGAGCCGGCATGGTCCTCACTTCCCCTAAAGGCGACAAGCTCAAGTACGCGCTGCAGATCCATTTCGCCGCCTCCAACAACATCGCCGAATACGAGGCGCTCATCCACGGGCTCCGGCTTGCCAAAGAACTCGGCATTCGCCGGATCCTGTGCTATGGCGACTCCAACTTGGTGGTCCAACAGTCATCCGGCGACTGGGACGCCAAAGATGCAAATATGGCGAAGCTACCGCTTTCGCACAAGAGCTGAGTGGATATTTTGAGGGATGCGAATTCCTCCATGTACCAAGGAACGACAATGACCAAGCAGATGCCCCGCAAGAATCGGTTCCACCCGACAGCAATACCATCCTGTCGCCCTTCAGCGCCTTCTCAAGCCATCCGTCAAACCGTCACCTGAATCAGACTCCATTTTTGTGCCGGCTCCCCCCGAAGAAAGCAGATCCGACTCCAGAGCCTCGGCAGACGGCACAAGAATCCTTGAAGACGCCCCCAAGAACGCAGCAGTCGAAGCCGGCCCGGGGACTTCGTAACCCAAATTGGGACTACAACGACCTTTTGCAAAGACTCCAAAGATTTCGCCCGAACTGTGCTACCGACCGGGGACTTCTCCAACGCAGCAAGCTGCTGCAGACTACAACCCGCTGCCTCCCAGCCCAGCCGCCCTCGTCCAAGTGGCAGTAATGGCGGTCGAAGAAATAGCAGCACCCTCATGGGCCCAGCCCATCTTGAAGTTTTTGGTAAGTGGAGAGCTACCAACTGATGAAACCTTAGCTCGGCAGGTGCAACGCCGAGCGGCAGCCTATACTATACTCAATAGAGAGTTGGTCAGCGCAGCGTCACCGTGTCTACCAAATACCAAGGCCGAATCGAGCAAGGCCAAGCAATCCTCGAAGACATTCATCGTATGAAAAGTGCCATCATGCAGCCTCCAGAGCACTCGTCGCCAAAGCCTTCCTACACGGTTTCTTCTTGCCGACCGCCCTCGAAGAGGCCAAGGAATTAGTTCAAAAATGCAAGGGGTGCCAGGTGTTCCGCTCCAAGCCGCTTCAGCCGGCTTCAGCGCTCAAGACAATCCCCATCGCCTGGCCCTTTGCCGTCTGGGGCCTGGACATGGTGGAACCATTCAAGACGGCACGAGGTGGTTTAACTCACCTACTTGTCGCGGTGGACAAGTTCACCAAGTGGATAGAAGCAAAACCCATCAAGAAGTTGAATGGTCCTACGGCAGTAACTTTCATCGCCGACATCACGACTCGGTACGGCGCATCTGCGACATCATCACCGACAACGGCACAAATTTCGCCAAGGGCGCCTGGCCCGTTCTGCGCGGACGCAGGCATCCGGCCCGGACTTAGCGTCCGTTGCCCATCCGCAGTCAAACGACCAGGTGGAGCGAGCGAACGGCCTCATCTTGTCTGGCATCAAGCCTCGTCTGGTCGAACCACTGGAGCGTTCGGCTGGTTGCTGGCTTGAGGAGTTGCCAGCCGTCCTCTGGAGTCTGCGTACGACTCCAAACAAGTCAACCGGCTTCACACCCTTCTTCCTCATCTACGGTGCGGCCGTCATCCCAACGGATATAGAGTTCGACTCCGCGAGTCACCATGTACACCGAAGAGGAAGCGGAAGAAGCACGTCAAGGCGGCATCGATCTGCTGGAAGAGGGCAGGGTCGGCACTCACCGGTCCAAAGATTCTACCAAACAGAGCTCAAGCGCCACATTACAACAAGAAGGTCAAGCCAAGATCATTCTTAGAGGGCGACCTTGTGCTCCGGCTGATTCAAATAACAAAGAGGCCAAAGACAAGTTGGCGGCGCCTTGGGAAGGACCGTTCATCATCAGTAAGGTGCTGGGCAACGACTCCTACTACCTGATCGATGCTCAGAAGCCCCGAGCACGCAAGAGGGACGACTCCGGCAAAGAGACAGAGCGACCATGGAATGCAAATCTCCTCCGGAGATTTTACAGTTGATGCAGTATGTACCACGCTACCCTTTTGTGTTTGAAATACCAAGACTCCGGGCCCCCCGAGACGAGCTCGGGGACTGCCCTCTTTTGTTATCTGTATGATAAGAATTATGCCTTTGGGTATGTTACCCTTTTTATTATGCTGTTTGGCACCGGCTCGACTAGTCGGCCCGGGACTCGCCGTTTAAGCTATGAAGTGCTTCCCGAAGTCCGACAAGTAGCGTGGCGGCGCCCAAGCCGCCTCCTCTGTCAAGCCGAGAGTCTCGCAGAGCGACTGCTTTGGCAGGCGAGTGAGGTAGAGCGGCGCCCACACGAAAAAAAGGGCTAAGGACCCAAAGCATACACATAGTTGAAACCGCTCCCAGCCCATTTTATGAAACCGACTCTTAAGAGGCCGGCTTGCCGTTTTCTACCCAACTTGCTTAAACGACTCTAAAATGGCCAAGTACTTGCCTTCTCAAAAGTAGCCGAGCACTTGACCTAGACGGCAGTCCGCAGAGCGGCTGCCCGACGGGCAAGGCGGCATCTAAGGGAAGGCGGCAAGGGAAAAGCCATAAGAGCACTGAGCAAGAAAACATGAAATTAGAACAATATTTACATAAACTTAGGCCCTTGGCTGGATCTTCGGACAGAGGTTGAGAATACACCCCCTTGGTGGAATTAAAGCGAATTAACAAAGTTCTTTCAAAGACTAACAAGCAGATAAAATAAAGCCAACGCAGCGGCTTAAGAAGCGTGGATGGGGCTGGAAGGCGGAGGCGGTGGCGGCGTCAGCGCCGGGCGGCTGGCCGGGCGATCTCGGTTGATCGTCTCGGCAGCGGCTGGCTCGGGGCGCGACTTCGTTCTTTGGAGGCGCCGGCTCGAGCCGAGGCTGGCCGCCCGCTCCGTCTTTCCGACGCCTCCATGCCGTCTCCGTCCTCCGCCTCGTCCTCATCCTCGGTGCCGAGTCGATCACCTCCGCCGAGTCCTCGCCGTAGTCCGGGTTCATCCCGAACCACTCCGGCGGCGCCTCCCCATCGTCTTCAGCCCGCTCCGGGACGAAGACGCTGGTGTCCGTGTAGTCGGCGATCGCCACCGCACACTCGACGAGGGCGCCCTCCGCGGCCTGCAGCTCCGCCTAGGCTTCTGACCGGAACGCGGCCAGCCGGTCCAGGTCAAGCCCTCGATACCACGCTTTGATTTAACTCCGGGGCTCGGCGAAGCTCGGCTCGGCCGCGGAGCCCTTCCAAGCCTCAAAACGCCCAGCCGCGACCTCCCGGCCGGTCGGCCGGTCGGGAGTCTGCAGAATCGGCATATCGGGCCGCAGGCAGCAATCGCCTGGCCCCGACACGGCAAGACGGCGCAGATCCGATGAGCCGGCCGCCGACGAGCCTCAATGCTCGTGGAGCTGCTCGTCAAGGGTCGAGGCGTTGGCTGCGATCTCGGCGCCATCCGCCCTCCGCGCCTCGCGTTCGGCCTCAATGGCCTGATTGGCCGCCTGCGCATGACCAGGGAAGAAGTCTGCCAAGAAGAAGAAAAAGCAAGTTAGAAAAGACAAGAGCCGGCTTAACCCATAGTCGGCAACCCAAAAGAGAAAGTAAAAGCAAACTTACCATCGACGATATCTTTGATCTCATGGAAGCCGGAGGTCAGATGCGCCTCTCGGTCGGTCCAGGCGGAGCGCTCGCTCTCAAACTCAGCCAGGAGGGCGGCCTCTTTCTTCTCCGCCTTGGCCCGCGCCGCCTTGAGCAACTCCCTCTGCTCTGCCAGCTGCGTGGCCAGCAGGTCGCGCTCTGCGGCGAGCTTGCCGCATTCCTCCTCTTTGGCGTGAAGGGCGGTCTCGGCCGTTCCAGCTGATCTCAAGCAGAGCGGCGTTGGACTCGAAGAACAAAAGAAGAAGGACGCGAAGTCGCCGATAAGAAGGTCGCCAGAAGATCCGGCCCATTGCGCGGCGATCGGCCCGAATCTCGGGGACTACAGCCCGCGGGTGCGCAAGCGCGCCCCCGCGAAGAAGAAAACTCACCTCGGCTCCTCGCCAGGTCAGCAGCCCGTTTGTTCAGCTCTTCAACCTTGCGGTTGAAGGCAGTAGCACGGAGGTTGTGATACTCCTGTAACAAGGATTCCGCATACGTAAAGACCTGGAAGTAAGCAATAAAGTTCCGGCCGCTCGGCCAACGACCGAAACTCGGGACTACACTCCAGTGGGTGTTGGCGCCCCCCAGAGAAGATCAAGAGAAAATTTGGAAATGAAACTTACCCAAGACGGTGAGCGCGACGCCTTGATTCGCCTTGGAGAGGTTCTCGAGGGCGGCCTTCTGCCCGCAGCTTTGCTTGGACGCCCAGAGCGCCCGTGTTCAGCAGGCCCGTGCCGCCTCCTCGCACTCCACCCAGCAGGCGGGCGCCGACGCTCAGGGCCGGGATTGTCGAGGGCGGCGCCGGTTCTCCAAAGGGGCGCGCGCCGAAGTCCGCCTTCACAAGGCGGCGCCGCGCTGGCGAGGCGACTTGAAGAAGCAGCCGTGCCAGCTTCTTCGCTTGGCCGGGCGGCGCTGGTGGGTCCGCCGCTGTTTGCCTCGCGTGACTTCAGATCACGCGGCGAGGCGGAGGTGGTGCGGCCGCGCCCGGCGAAGAAACCTCGCCGCCCCTCCCTACAACGGGAGCCTCACCACCATCCCCCTCCGATTGCCCCGTGAAGTCCGGCGGCGGTGGCGCTGACCTCAGAGGAACGACGAGCAGCGCCGACTGGAGACGCGCGGCCTCCTCGGCTTGCCTTTGAGCTGCGGCGGCGGCTTCGACCGCCCTCTCGGCCGCCGCTTTCTCTCGACGGGCGGCCGCCTCCTCGTCGCGCTTCTCCTGCGCGTTCCGCTCTGTTGCCTCCCTGAGGGCGGCCGCAGGGTCAGCCCGCCGACTGCTGGCGGACGTATCTGCCGACCCCATGGCCGAGGCGGCGACCCTCTCCAGAGTGAGGGGAGCCCTGATGAGAGAAAAAGACATAAGAAGACTTGGGCAAGACGAACCAGAAGAAAACAAAACGGAATGAAACGATACTTACGCGGAGACCAGCGGTGGTTTTTTCACCTCCTTGCGGAAGCGGTTGGCCTTCGCGACCGCTTCCTCGCGCTGAGTCGCGGCGGCTGCTCCCCTGATTCTCTTGGCCTGGCCGCCTGGTTGACTCGGCCCGGCCCGGCGCTTCTTCGCGCCGCCTCGGCCCCCCAAGGCGGCGGAGGAGCTCGCGCCTGGTTGGCCGGTTCTCGGTGGCGGCGGCGACTGGCCATCGAGCCAGTCTGCAAAGTGGCCGAGGGCCTGAAGTCGTCGGCCTCTCCCCTCCTTGGCACCAGTCTCCACCGCCGCCACGCCCAAGTCGGGTCGCCGCGTCACTCTCCGCCCGGTCGGGGACGAACTCGCGAGCCGGCCCCGCGGCGCTGGCCGAGGGCGGCATGAGAGGATTCTGAGGCGGAAAGAACAAAGGAAAGTAAGAGCCGGATCCGGCTAAGGAAGGAAACAAGGAAGCGAGAGGCGACTTACCATCGGCGGGGGATTGGCGCGCGAGTATGGCTCCTTGCCGAAGCACCATTCCTCCTTGAGGCCGCAGTTCGCCAAGAAGTTCACCGTGTCCACCACCTCCGCGTGGGGCATGTCCTTGGAGCACATCCGGCTGGGGTCCCGGCGGCCGCTCATCTGGCAGATCAGATGAGGGCGGCCCTGGAGAGGGAGGACTCGGCGCGCCCACGGCGGCCAAGAAGTCAGCCCAGTCAGGCCCTCCGTATCATTACGCTGGCGGAGCCGCGATGGCGGTGTTACTGCGGGAGTCGGCGTCCGGGCCTGTAGGACCAGCTGGTGGGTCGGCCAGCGCTTCACCGCCCACGAGGGCGGGTAAGTTGACTCCGCCGTCGGGGCGACGTTCTTGGACGAGAAGCACGAGCGCTGCCACGCCTTTCACCGACTTGATGAGGGATGGCAGGGAAAGGATTATCGGCCACCGGCCTCCTCTTGGCGATGAACGCCGCCACAAAGGTGCACGCGAGCGATGTGGGTCCCGAAGCCGGCTTGAAAGAACTCCCCATAGCTCGATGGTGGGGAGAACTCCGAGGAAACCTTCGCATAAGGATGCGAAGGCGGCCAGCAGCACCACCGTGTTGGGGGTGAGGTGGTGGGGCTGGAGCCCGTAGAACTCCAAGAATGCGCGGAAGAAGCCGCTCGCCGGCAGCCCCAACCCGCTCGCCCTCCTCCGGCGCCGGCGTGATTTCGCCCTCCGGCGGGACGCGGGCTCGCACGAGGTTGCTGCCAGAAATGCGGTGCGTCTGACGAAGGAACTCGACCATGTCGTCATCGATGACGGAGCCGTCCCACATGCCGGAGCGCGCGGTGGGAGGCGTGGCGGCTGATGAGGAGCTCATCTCCGCGGCGAGGAAGGAACGAGGTTCGGCGCGGAGGAGCAAGGAAGAAGACGGGGCAGGGAGCGGGGACGAGAGAGTGCGTGTGCGTCGCCGCCCCTCCCTCCCCCCGCCTACTTATAGGCGCCCGGGCTGCGAAGCCGAGGGGGCAGGCGTGGGATTAACTGCGCCCACGTCCTTGCGCCCCCACGATTTAACCCACGACGTTACTGCGGGCAGTAACGGCGTGGGGAGCCCAACCGCCCGCACGACCGCAGCGGATCCATTGCGCGCCGGGGCGTGGTAGTGGCGGGCCCCGCCTGACGGGCCCGTCTTGTCACGCGCGTGGGCTGGCAGACTGGACCTGCCACGTGGCGGGCCCACGACGGGCGGTTGCCAGGAAGCTTATCAGGCACGCCGCCCAGGTCCCGCTGCGACCTTCGAAACCGTTGAAGAGCAAGACGGCCCCCTGCGAAGCCGATTCCAGATGGAGACGGCGGGCCGAGTCCAGATTGTTCCATTGAAGGGATGAAGCTGTCGAGGCTCCTCGACGGGCTGCCCTCGGCGCCTCCCCAGCTTCGGGGACTACTATCGGAGTAATGGACTACGGGTAGGCAGACCCGAGCCCCTGAACCTTTCAAAACATCGGGGCAGGCTGCGCCCCTCAAGACCCCAAGACGAAGAGCCGCCTTCAGATAATCGGCAACAGCACCGGCCGACTACCCCTCTGGGCCGAGTCCCAGGGGCCGCCTTCAGGACAAGCCGACTTCAAGCCAGTGACCTCCAGCGAGGCCGACTACAAGGAGTCGGCCCGTGACCTCCACCGCCTTATGCCTGGGCGACTATGGGGTAAAGCCGCCTCGCGGCCCATCCCCGCCCAGTCCATAAAGGGCAGGTATGGCTACAGGGCGCCGTACCAACGGAGATCTCCGTGCGGCGCAGCACTGTTGCCATGCCGGCCCTGACATCATCACCGTGGGCAGATTCCTGTACCCACACCGCCTGTCTGCATTTAATTCGAAGACGGCATGACCGCTTGCCGGGAGTACCGAAGACGGCGAGAGCACCCCAAAGACGGAACCGATGGAGTCGGCCTCCGGAAGTCGGCCGGCTCCTCCCCCGGGATCTACGCGCCATTAACCAGACAAGACAGGGAATGGCAACAGTGATCGCCCTGTTGGGGAACGCAGTAATTTCAAAAATTTTCCTACGATCACGCAAGACCATGGTGATGGCATAGCAACGAGAGGGGAGAGTGTCCGTCCACGCACTCGTGAGACCGAAAGCGGAAGCGTTATAACAACGCTGATTGATGTAGTCGTGCGCCTTCACGATCCGACCGATCCAAGTACCGAACGTCACGGCACCTCCGAGTTCGCACACGTTCAGCTCGATGACGATCCCGGACTCGATCCAAAGCAAAGTGTCGGGGATGAGTTCCGTCGGCCACGACTGCGTGGTAGCGATGTTGATGCTCCACCGACGCGGGGCCGCCTAAGCTCATGACGATATGACTTCTCCGGCGCGGGGCTTCGCCTAAGCTCCATGACGATATGACCAAGTGGAATATGGTGGAAGGGGCACCGCACACGGCTAAGGAAAGATCCGTGAGATCAACTTGTGTGTCTTGGGGTGCCCCCTGCCCCGTGATATAAAGGAGCCAAGGGGAGGTGGCCGCCCAAGGGGGAGGCGCGCAAGGAGTCCTACTCCCTCCGGGAGTAGGACTCCCTCCAATCCTAGTTGGATTAGGATTCCCGGAGGAAGAGAGAGAGAGGGGCGGCCCACCTTTCCTAGTCCTAATAGGACTAGGGAAGGGGGGGGCGCCACCTAGGGCTGCCCCTTCTCCTTTCCTCCAAGGCCCACTATGGGCCCATGTAGTTCCCGGGGTTCCGTAACCTCCTGCATTTCGGTAAATTCCCGATTTCACTCGGAACCTTTCCGATGTCCAAATGTAGGCTTCCAATATATCAATCTTTATGTCTCGACCATTTCGAGACTCCTCGTCATGTCCGTGATCACATCCGGGACTCAACAACCTTCGTGCATCAATACTTATAAACTCATTATGAACTGTCGCCGAAACGTTAAGCGTGCGTGACCCTACGGGTTCGAGAACTATGTAGACATGACCTAGAACCATTCTCGGTCAATAACCAATAGCGGAACCTGGATGCCCATATTGGTTCCTACATATTCTACTGAAGATCTTTATCGGTCAAACCGCATAACGACATACGTTGTTCCCTTTGTCATCGGTATGTTACTTACCCGAGATTCGATCGTCGGTATCCAATACCTAGTTCAATCTCGTTACGGTAAGTCTCTTTACTCGTTTCGTAATACATCATCTCACAACTAACTCATTAGTTGTAATGCTTGCAAGGCTTAAGTGATGTGCATTACCGAGAAGGCCTGGAGATACCTCTCCGACAATCGGAGTGACAAAACCTAATCTCGAAATACGCCAACCCAACAAGTACCTTTGGAGACACCTGTAGTACTCCTTTATAATCACCCGATTACGTTGCCAGACGTTTGGTAGCACCCAAAGTGTTCCTCCGTAAACGGAGTTGCATAATCTCATAGTTACAGGAACATGTATGGGTCATGAAGAAAGCATTAACATACTAAACGATCAAGTGTTAAGCTAACGGAATGGGTCATGTCAATCAGATCATTCTACTAATGATGTGACCTTGTTAATCAAATAACAACTCCTTGTTCATGGTTAGGAAACATAACCATCTTTGATTAACAAGCTAGTCAAGTAGAGGCATACTAGTGACATACTGTTTGTCTATGTATTCACACATGTATTATGTTTCCGTTTAATACAATTCTAGCATGAATAATAAACATTTATCATGATATAAGGAAATAAATAATAACTTTATTATTGCCTCTAGGGCATATTTCCTTCACGCCCGCCACGCGGCGGCACTGTTGCCATAACCTCATGACCAAGCTTGCGTCATTAGAAGCACGGCCACAAAGGATCTGCAGTCGGCAAGACTACCACAAGGACAAGGGCTGTCGACCCCATGCTGGGAGCCAAGGCCCACTAGTCGGCGGGCCCTGTGAGTCGGCATCAAGCCCGGCGACTTAGAGACTGGTGGCTTGGGCCCACACCAAGCCGGATTACTGCCAGGCCCCCGGGTAGGCCTATATAAACCCCCCGGGCACCCATGCAAAGGGTTGGAAGCTAGTAGCTTTAGACACACACATAGAGGGAGAGAAGAGCAAGCCGAGCCCTTCTCCTTCCTCACCTCAACAGCTCAAAGAGCCTCTTGTACCCATTTTGCCATAGTGATCATGCGGAGACCCCGCAGAGCAGCAGTAGGGGTGTTATCTCCTCGGAGAGCCCTGAAGCTGGGTAAGATTGGCCGGCGTGCATGCTTTCGCCTCATCCCGTTTCCAGGCACCCGCGACGTTCTACTCGCCCCCTCCATGATAAGCCATCCTTTGGCATATGTCGCACCCAACCCCCGACAGGCATCGCACCCTTTAGTCCCGGTTCTTGTCTCAAACCGGGACTAAAGATTAGTTAGTCCCGGTTTGAGATACGAACCGGGACTAAAACATCGCACCCTTTAGTCCCGGTTCTTGTCTCAAACCGACTAAAGGGCCTCATTTGAACCGGGACTAATGCCTTTAGCCGCATCGAACCGGGACCAATGCTCACATTAGTCCCGGTTCGTGACTGAACCGCGACTAATGTGAATATTGCCCTGTGACCAAAGCCCTGTTTTCTACTAGTGACCAAAGCCATTGGATCTCACTTCCAACGGTGTAAAAACTCATATCACCATACTATGTAAGCTGCGGGGTGGATGTGATATTCTATGCCGCTGTCATTTTTGTTCGTAAACTTGCAAAATACGTGTAACTCGTGCCGTTACTTGTCTAACCGCGCAAAGTGTTTGTTCAAAAAAACCATCCTACACTGAAATACCAGAACAACACACGGGGGTTCCACTTGTCATTAATCAAATTTGGACCTAAAACTAACAAATCTGAAAGACGAGATTCGAACTGGAAACCTGGACTACAAAGCGTAAGTCGATAGCCTAAAAAACGAACGGTTGTTGGCTTTGTCCCATAACTTGATTTTATACAGTACTTGCGTTGAGTATAGTAGAGGGAGTGCCTCGTCAACACGTGCATGACCGTTGTCTCACTTACTGGTGGGTCCCAGGTCTGCGATCTCAATCTCTCTTCTCTCCATCGTCTAAGCTTTGCACGGCACACACGAAGAGCGGCGCTAGCTTGCCGTGGTGTTATTACAACTAAAAAAAAGCTTGGAAAATAGAAGAATCGCCTAGAACAAGATACGTTGTGGCTGGTCGAGACGGAGCTAGCCACATCTATCCTTCGTGCCACGTTTGCATGATGAAGCTGTGTGGCTAGTGGGGTGTTTTAGACCGACTGGCTGGGTCCCGAGGTCGAACCATAAGTACTACGTTTGATACAGTATATTTTTACACGCACATTTTTCCTCCGTGCCGAGATGTGGCACACCCTACCGCTGCTGTTTCGGGTCCTCCCGTGGTGCACACATATGTTCTTCCCGACGTGGGGACGCCCTACCGCGTTTTCGGGTCCTCCTCGGTCAGAGTGCGAAGCAAATAAATGAGTCGTCAAATCACGAAAGACCACCTTTCCGCCGACTACATCGGAAGCACGGTGGCTAGCTAGTTGGGCAAGTTCGACCGATTAGCTAGGCCGCGCCACATTTGTTTTTCACCCTTTTTATCTACTTGCCGGCATGTAAATTTAAATATCCACCGCGCGCTGTTGCTCTGGTGTTTGGGTGCGGCAGGATTTTTAATTTTTTGATTGACGGGAGCAGGCGCGGCAGGATTTTAAATTTTTTGATTGACGGGAGCAGGTGCGGCGGCAATTAGTCACGATGACTCCGCCTGTAAAAACCCACTGCTCCCTGATGTGAGAAGTCGTCGACTGGTGTTTTACCGTGGTGAAAACCAAAAGATTCCCTGCTCCCTCCGCCTTCCCGTAGATTGCATTGCCTTTCAGCCGTTTCGCCCCCTTTGCTTCCTCTCCCCATTGCTTCTACCTGGTGCCATGGCGGCGCAGCAGATCACAGAGTCCAAGGTGAGGCGCCAGACACAGGAGCTCCATGCAAGCATGCGGAGCTCAGGGCCAAGGACGTGGAGCTCCATGAGCTCAAGGAGGAGAGGAGTGCCATGCTCCTCCATTATGTGCGGGAGTTCATGGAGCTTCAAAAGCGGCAGGCGTCCACCACAAAGATGCTCGAGGCGTCGGCGGCGTTGCTTCAGAAAGTGGGAGATAAGATAGGCCGTCAGGGGAGCCGGCCGAGCGCCGAGCGGCCGATCGTGACGAGGTCCAGGATCACCTCAGCCACTTGGTGAACCAAGTTGCCACGCACGTGTTGCGGCTGCGTGATGCCTACCGTCATGCCAGCGCGACGATGCCGGCCGTCGGGCTAAACCCGTTCGACGACCCGGTCGACTTCAACGAGCTGCGGCTTCCTGACCTGGTCTCCTTCTTCACCTATATCTCCAAGGAGCTTAGCCGTCTCCGCACGATGGTGGGGGCTGAGCTGGACAAGGAGGGGTTGCAGGCTGCCGTCGCCGTTGCCGGGCGAATCCTTTCGTGGCTCCGCCACCGAATCCATTCGTGCCATTGGGCGCCATCTTTGATTTAGCCGGGTTCTCCGTCGACCGGAGCAGGCTCTCATGGGCGGTTGCACCCTGCATCACCAACGCCGTGGCGCCTCGAGAAGCGAGGGACTTTGGTGGTGTTTAGGCGCCCTCTGCATGGGCATGTCCATGTCTCGGCGCAACATGACCGTTGGATCAAACTCAGATGGTGCAGATCAGTCACTGTAGCACAAAGCGTGTGGGTGTGTTTGGTTGCATCCTCATCTCAATATAGTTGTTTCCTCTTCGTGTATTTTTTTCAACCTACTAGTGTGGACTCCTGCACCCTTCATGCACTCTGCCAAACACCCAAAAGTGGGTCGAGAAGGGAACTTTTGCTCCCATCCGTGCACCCTTCATACACCCCGCCTAACACTATTCGTGCTTCATATGGTTCATGTCTCGTGAGTACAGTAGCACCATACTCTCCGTATGCTAGGACCTAGTTCTGTTAACATTGATCTCACCATTCATTCTCGACCGGACAAATGTAAAAAGCGGTACTATGTTACATATAGGAGTAGTTGACATGCGCACAACATCATTTGTTATCGTCATATCTTACTACACTAGCAACAAGATTGTGTAGTCTTGACGTATGAACCCATCGCACATGCCTAGTAGTAGGAGCACTATGTATGTTCAAGTGGCTGTCGTGTTCCCACTCCTCCGTCAGAAGAGTGGAAACGCTTGCTGTAATCATTTTTTCTTCGTAATGAAAAACAGTGGACACGCTCTACCGTATGGGTCCTCCTCCAACCATGCACTAAATTACTCACTTTCGCCCGACGTGTTGGACAGCCAAAGACTGGGTCCACCAGCCATGCACTAAATTACTCCGTGGTAGAGTGACGGTGAGACTACCTCGATCGAACACCGTGATAATGCCCAATGAGCCGTCAAATCACAAAACCCCTTGAGGGAGTTCCGGACTAGGGGTGTCCGGATAATAACTATCATCATCGGCGGACTCCAAGACTATGAAGATACAAGATTGAAGACTTCGTCCCCGTGTCCGGATGGGACTTTCCTTGGCGTGGAAGGCAAGCTTGGTGATACGGATATGTAGATCTCCTACCATTGTAACCGACTCGTGTTACCCTAACCCTATCCGGTGTCTATATAAACCGGAGGGTTTTAGTCCGTGAGGGACTAAGAACAATCATACCATAGGCTAGCTTCTAGGGTTTAGCCTCTTTGATCTCGTGGTAGATCCACTCTTGTAACACACATCATCAATATTAATCTAGCTGGACGTAGGGTTTTACCTCCATCAAGAGGGCCCGAACCTGGGTAAAACATCGTGTCCCTTGTCTCCTGTTACCATACACCTAGACGCACAGCCGGGACCCCCTACCCGAGATCCGCCGGTTTTGACACCGACATTGGTGCTTTCATTGAGAGTTCCTCGTGTCGTCCGCCGTCGTAGGATGCCTCATCTCGCCTTTTAAGGGCGATACTATTGCCAAGGAGCCTTGGCCGCTGGCCAAACTTCTTCGCTAGGTGGTTTTCTTATGACCGCCATCCGCCATCATACCGACGATGACCTCTCGAGTCATCGAAACCAATCTCCGAGTTAGTTCGAACTTGCCGAGCAGTTAGATCCGATCGAGCTCTCCTCCATAAACGAGCTCTTGGATTGCATCGCCGCCACAGAGTCGCCACAGACCACGACCGGATCGGGCATAAACCGAACCGAGAGAGATCAACTCTCCTGTGCTACCCATCATGTTGCTGTGATAGAGCAGCAATGCGGCGATTCTTCTTGTATCTTAAGGACTAGTTACATCCGGATTCCCGATCCCTCCATGCCGGATTCCCGCAGAGTGACGGATGTCGATCAAGCCCTGAACTTAAAGTCGGTACGGGTTGGACTCATTGGATAACACTCAAAAATCCAAACTTCCAAGTTCGGAAACTTCTCGGCCCTTGAGTCTTAAATTGGATGGGGTTCCGGATCTAGTTCCACCCACCCACCCAAACATTAGCGATCTCTCTCGAATTCGGCAAGAGCCCGCTGAAACAGTACATCATTACTGGGCCAGATTCCTCCTCGTTATGAACAGGATAAAGGACTGCCGAGAGGAGGACGCAATCCCAATTTTCTGCAATAATTGCACGGACAAGGGAATCCTAAATGCCATAAGTCGTCGCAAAATTACACGCTTTGCTGACTTGGTGACCATAGTGCAAAAGTACTGTGCGATGGAGAGCGCCTGGACAACCGAAAGTAAATTTTGGGCTAATCCGGCCCCGAATACATCCCTAGTCCGAAACAAAAGGGTGCATCATTATCAAGAACCCGGGTTGAATACCAAAAAACCAAAACCCCCTAAAGGGTATGGAACCGTACTGGAGGGTTGGCTCAACGGACCCTGCAAAATCCACAGTACGGAGGGCGCCACTCCAACACACCGCCTTGGCGTGTTGGATACTACGGCAGTGGCCAAAAGTGGCGTAGGCTTTTTAGCCCGGCAACCAACCCAGAAGACCAAAGACAAGATAATAGTCTTGAGACTTTCGCATCAAATAACATGCGGAAACGAACAATCCGCAGCCTCGCGGAAGTCTACCAAGTAGCAACAACAAATCCATGGAGCGACACGGCTATCACCTTCAATGCCAGACGAACCTAAATTCGAACAGCTAGAGCACCAGCCGCATTGGTCCTCGGTCCGATAGTGGATGGTTTTCAGACACTAAGGTACTCATGGATGGCGGAGCGGATTAAACCTCATCTATGAGGAAACCCTTCAAAAATGGAAACTGACCGAGCCGCATTGAGCGAAGCAGCACAACCTTCAGAGGGATAATCCCTAGTCGAGAAGTATGCTGCGCAGGAAAAATTACACTAGATGTAGTGTTCAGCTCACCGGACAATTACAGGTCCGAGGAGGTCACGTTTCAAGTGCCCCAATTCGGCAGCGGATATCACGCTTTGTTAGGGTGAGAGGCATTCACAATCTTCCAAGCTATACCCCACTACGGGTACATGAAGTTCAAAATGCCCGGACCCAATGGGATAATCACTCGCCAAGGATCCGAGATACAGCACTCACGCTGAAAATAAGACAGCCCGTGACCGCCCTAGAGTCATTGTCCGAAGCCCTAGCGGCAGAGGAACTAATTACGCTGCGCTCCACGGTGGATAGGGACGATGTGATACTCGATAAGAGGTCCAAATCCACCTCTTTTAAACCAGCAGACGAGATAGTCAAATTTCAGGTCCATCCAACGGACCCCACAAAGACGGCCTCCATTGGGGCACAATTAAGTCCTGATGTCGAAGCCGCACTACGAGAATTCCTTCGGGAAAATTGGGACATTTTGCCTGGCACCCTTCAGAGATGCCAGGAATCCCACGCAAGCTGGCAGAGCACAGCCTAAATATCCTAAAAGGATTCAAGCCAGTCAAACAAGCTCTTCGGCGATTTTCCAAGCCCAAAAGAGAGGCAATTGGAGAAGAGCTAGCCAAACTCTTAGAAGCCGGATTCATCAGAGATATAAAACATCCGGACTGGCTAGCCAATCTAGTAATGGTACCAAAAAGGACAAATCCACGGCGCCTCAAGGCCGATTTTAAAGACCTTAACAAGGCCTGTCCAAAAGACCCTTTCCTCCCTCGTGATCGACCAAATCATCGATGCTACCGCGAGGCACGATTCATTGTGCTTCCTCGACGATACTCCGGATACCATCAAATCAAGATGGCGGAGAAAGATCAGGCCGCAACGGCATTCATTACTCCATATGGGCCATTACGCTTCAACACAATGCTCTTCGGACTCAAAAACGCCCGGCGCAACATATCGGCGCATGATTCAAACATGTCCGGCTACCCAGATAGGCAAAACAGTAGAGGCATACGTGAGACGATGTGGTCATCAAGACCAAACACGCCGGAACTCTAGTAGAAGACTTGAGGGTGACATTCGACAACCTCCGAGCATATGACATTGCTGAATCCGGAAAAATGCGTCTTCGTACCGGCCGAAAGCTCTTGGGCTTCATCGTATCCGGTCGAGGAATTGAAGCAAACCCGCCAAAATCCGAGCTCTATCACAATTGGATATTCCAAAAGACCTCAAGCAGATACAAAACTAACCGGATGCGTGGCGGCCTTAAGTCGCTTCATCTCCCGTTTGGGAGAAAAGGCTCTGCCCTCTACCGCCTCCTCCGGCGCACGAACATTTCGAATGGACGGATGCTGCGAGCCGGACTTCGAAGAAATAAAGGCCATCTTGGCAACAAATCCGGTTACGGCGCCCAACCCGGGCGAACCTATGTTATTATATATCGCAGCAACACATCAAGTTGTCGGTAGCGGTACTGTCGTTGAGCGAGAAGCGGAAGGGCATAAATTCCCTCTTCAAAAACCAGTATACTACGTATCCACCGTTCTAACTCCATGCAAATCCGGTACCCACATTATCAAAAGATAGCGTATGCGGTGTTCATGGCATCCCGGAAGCTGCGACACTACTTTCAAGAGTGTTCAATAACGGTGGCCTCAAGTACCTCTCAACGATATTATAAACAATCGCGACGAACGGGCAGGATTGCAAAATGGGCTATCGAGCTCTTACCATTTGACATAACCTATAAACCACGGCGAGCTATAAAGTCGCGAGGTTCTGGCTGACTTAAATGCGCCGAATGGACCGTCGAACTCCCTAAAGAGTACGCGCGTGCATCCAACTGGATCATGCATTTCGACGGATCCAAAATGTTGGCTGGCTTGGCGGTGGCGTCGTCTGGCGTCCCCAACTCAAGACACAATCCAATACGCATTTCAAATAATGTACATGGACTCCAACAACGCATTTAATACGAGGCCCTTCTACATGGCCTCCGGATGGCAATCTCCATGGGCATTCAACGCCTAGAGGTGCGCGGGGATTCAAACCTCGCAATATCACAAGTAAATGGAGACTTTGACGCCAAAGATCCAAAAATGGCAGCTTAGCGCAACGCCGTCCTAAAAATGTCAGCTCGGTTCGAAGGACTAGAATTCTACCATGTAGCCCGGGATAATAACCAGGCAGCAGACGTGTTAGCACGCATCGGCACGAAACGAGACGCCGTCCCTCCAAACATCTTCCAGGAACGGCTCTTTAAGCCATCCGTATTATGGGAAGAGGAGTCCGGAAATAACAATCCGGAGCCAGCTGCATCACCTAACTCAGACCATTCTGACACAAACGGCTGCTCACCCAATGAAATAACACCTTCAAATTTCACGAAATAATGGCAGTAATTGCCCCATGGATGTAACCATTCCTAGCCTACTTAATGCGGCAGAACTTCCCGAAGACCAAAATGAGGCCCGCTGCATAGTTCGCGATCTAAAGCCTACAAGGTCCATGAGGGAGAACTTTATAAGAAAAGCACAACCGAGTCCTTCAAAGGTGTATCTCCTCCGAAGAGGAAGGGCGAAATCCTCGGCTGAAATTCACGCCGACTCGGCGGGCACCACGCTGCAGCCCGGCCCTTGTAGGCAAGGCCTTCCAGTCTGAGATTTTATTGGCCGACAGCCAGGCGGACGCCAGACTTAGTACAACGATGCGTCGGTTGCCGCCTCTTTGCTAATCGAGCCACATGCCACCCACCGCCTCAAAACTATACCCATTACCGCCGTTCATAGCAGGGGCTTGACATGGTTGGACCCCTTAAAGGGGGAACCCACAAGCACAAATACTTATTGGTCATGGTGGAAAAATTCACCAAATGGATTGAGGCCAAGCCGGTTACAACGGCAGAATCCGGACCGGTGATAGACTTCATATCTGGGGTAGTACACCGTTTTGGCGTCCCCCACAGCATCATCACTGATAACGGCACGAACTTCACGACCGACGAGGTTAAACTCTGCTGCAAAAACATGGGCATCAAGCTCGATTACGCTTCAGTCTATCACCCCAAACTAACGGTCAAGTCGGCGAGCAAATGGTCTAATCATGAGCGGCATCAAACCCGGACTAGTGCGGTCCTCAAGGAATCTAACACGCCTTTGGTAGAGGAGCTCCACTCCGTACTCTGGGGACTGCGGACCACGCCAAACCGAACTACTGGATTCACACCATTTTTATGGTATACGGCGCAGAGGCAGTTCTGCCCTGCGATATAATTCATGACTCACCTCGTGTGCACATGTACGAAGAAAGAGAAGCCGAGTTGGATCGGCAGGACAGTTTGGACGCCTTAGAGGAGGAGCGGGACGTGGCAAAGGCTCGTTCCGCATTTTATCAGCAGCAGGCTCGAAGATATCAAAGCAGAGAAGTACGGGCCAAAACTTACAATGTTGGCGAACTTGTTCTACTACTGCCGGACAAGAAAAAGGACAAACTTAAGCCCAATTGGGAAGGTCCCTTCATCATCGACCAAGTCCCGACCGGTGGAGCATACCGCTCACGTAACGATCTCGACAACCGACTCGAGCCGAACCCATGGAACGCAGCCCGTCTCCGAAGATTCTACGCCTTAACGCCGGACTCCGGGTTCGCCTCACTCCCGTCCACCCCTTTTTTTTACTGTCTCTCGTCCTCCTCCTTCTTCCCACTTTTTTTTCAATACCTTTTATGGGCTGATTTGCGCTTTGTTCGCACACACTTGACGTGCTCCTGGCACTCATTATACCTGGGGGCTTCTTTAACATAAGCTTATTCATACGGGCTTTATGCCCAATACATGTGTCATACTTCCGCATGTACCTTTTATTCACCATTATATGCATCGATATGACTTAAGTTTTGGCCAAGCTGGGTTGCCTGGCTCCTGTGCTTACCCCTACGTTCCCGATTGTTCGGCTAGGAGGTAAAGGGAGCACCTCTGCGATTATTCTTTGTCGGGTCGTCAGCCGGATGTGTACCTCGATCGGGTGAAGCCGAAAGCTAGCGTTCTTAAGAGAATATTCGGTCGGTGACTTGAAAGATGATTTATTACTTACTTATTTATCTGCCCCAGATGCTTTTTCTGCTATTTTCGCAGTCCGGCATTGCACTTTAGGGCATGCCTCCCAGGGAAAGGAACCCTTAACGGAACTATTCTCCCTGGAAGATGTTTCTTACTAACCATGTAATATAACATAACTAGTTGGGCACTTGTCTGATAAAGCAATTATGACCCAGACGCCTTGTCTCCATGCATGCCCGGTTCTTTTATAACCGTAAGGGTATTCTCGACACACTCGAACTGTTGGGTCCCGAGGTTGAAGCGAAAGCGGTCCGCAAAGACAAACGATCTACAATCCGGCTAGAAGGCATTTTACATGTCATTTCAAATTACATCGTCAAACCGACTAATTGTACTCCTCCTCAATCCCATCTAACAGCTGTCTAATTTTACCCTGTTGGGAATATTTCGCTGCCGATTCTACTTGGCCGTACATCAACTCACAGGATCTCCTTCCCATCGTGCCCCGCAGTCCGACCTCGGCCATGTGGTTTGGGTCAGCCGGGTAACGTGTCTTCACCATGGCCCATGCCTCCTCGGGCACTCGACGGCAGCCGATATCTTCCACAAACGGAGGCGTCGCCGTGCTCCCAAGCTTCTCGGCCAAGCTCACCAAGGCCCTCGGGTAGGGAGGCGGATGGCCATAAAGCATGAACGATGCCACTCGCCGCTGCCGAACACGCTCGAGCAATTGCACTAGCTCGGGAAGTTGGTCACCTGTTGACTCAGGCATTTCCTCCATGTATGCGACACTGTGAGCACACCTAAAGACATATTTCGTCAATCGACTTCCTCGCCAATTCCTCTTTTCAAAGGAATTTGTTCAAGCACTTACTATAAATGCCGCAGACGGTCATTGATTCTCCTTCACGGAGCTGCATACGTGGCCCGAACACCTTTCAGCTCTTCTCCTCGCTGGGTGTGGGCATCTTGGAGCTTGTTTCTCTCCGCTGCACCTTCATAAGCACCCTCTCGCCGGCCTTTAGCCGACGCAGTAGTCGTTGCTTGTCCGGATCTAGTCCGCCGCCTCTGCAATATTATTGTCAGATCCACGCCGCACTTTGTTAAATAATTATCTTTTCAAAGTATCGTCTTACCGGAGGGGTCTCTGTGGCTCCCCCTGTGGCGGCCGGTGCGGCCTCAAGTTGGGCCTTGCACTCTTGGAGCTCCCGGGACAGATGGGTATTCTTCTCCGTAAGATCCTGCATCATAATTGATCCTTAAATCAGTTATATCAACTATTTTAAGTCTCGGGGCTCTTGGCATATATAACTATTAAAATTACTTACCCGTGTGTCTTTCACATACAGCTACGTGGCTCTGGTAAACCCATCTTGAGCGGCACGGAGGTGCGCTGTTCCCGCTTTCAAGGCATTTAACGCCTCCGGGGAGAAACACGCGTCACGAAGAACTGTCCGGCGACGCCTGTGATTCATGGCGCTCTCCACCTCAGACCAGGTCGTGGACAGCCTGTCGGCATCCTCCGTTGGATGAGCGTCCGGCTCACGCCTTGTATTCGCCTCCCCTCCCGGACCATGCGTTGGAGCATGGCCGGCGAGGCTTGATTGGCAACCTCTCGGACACCTGTCCGAGCGCTTCTTCTGGAAAAGTTATGAGCATTAATATACCTCCTAGGGATCCTTCCCTTAAAAATAGCGGTGTTCCATACCGTTGCGGCGACGTTCGGTTGGCGTCGCGCTCCTCTTCCGCTCTTTGGGCGGCCGAATCGACCCTTGTTGGCGGCCGCTGGTTCGCTTCCCACCTTAAAGGCACCTCCTGCGATGCACCATCAAGATGGGATGGTGAAATTGAGCTGGATCAAATGATGGTGTCAAGACCTTGGTCGTAGTCACCTGGGAGGCCGGAAACAAACCGGAGTAGTTAGCCGTAATGGCGACTAGGGCATTGTCTATGCTACGTTGGTGGAACACCCCGTCAATCAGCTCCACCTTTATGTCCGGATCCTCTTCGGAGGTCGGATCAAGGGATCTTTCCGGATCCTCGGGCTGTGGAGTTAGGCTTCGTATGCCCTCCACGTCCCGGCGCAGCTCCTGCATCGAAATCACAGAGTAAGATACTTGACTTTAAAAATATGGATCGGGTAGACGAACATCTGCTTACCCAGCTCTGAGGGTTATTCATAGAAAATCCATTCAACGGATTCTTGCGGAGGAAGTCCTCCTCCTCTCCCTTGTACAAGCCGGACAGGATCTTTGCCAGATCGGCTACCGAGCCTGGCCCTTTGCGGCCATGACGGGTGGCGTCGTCTTCCCCGTTGAAATCCCACATAGGGTGGCCCCTATATTGGAGTGGCTGCACCCCTCGCATAATGCACGTGGCCATGACTCCAATCATGGTCAATCCGGAGTGGGCCAGTAACCTAATCGGCCCATCAGATAATGGACGCTCCTATCGCCTTCCGTTGAGGGCTCATGAGCGCCAACTCAGGCGTTTCTACAAGGGAGCATTGATGAACTCCGGGAGGCCGATCCGAACTGTATACGGCAGAGGGGCATCCTCCATGTAGAACCATTCTGAAGGCCAGTCTTCGGACGCCTTCTTGAAGTGCCGGATAGATATCCGGTCCGTGATGCGCCATATTTCGGCTCCGCCCACTTGATATATCGACCCCTCATGAGAACGGGTGCGAGACAAAACAATCTCTTCCACAGGGCAAAATGGGGCTCGATGCCCAAGAACAGCTCATAAAAAGCTACGAAGCCCATGATGTGCAAAATGGAGGCGGGCGTGAGGTGGTGAAGTTGGAGTCCATAGAACTCTAGGAGCCCCGGAGAAAGCGGATGTATGAGAAATCCGAGTCCCCTTATTAGATAGGGGACAAAGCATACCCGCCTCCCTTTGGAAGGGTTGGGGACGCCTCTCACCGCTTTCCACCCTTGTAGGTGGCTAGTCCGGCTCGAACCGAAACCATGAAAGCTGGGGGAAGATATCCCTCGGTTTGAAGTACCACTAGCTCGCTGTGTGGAACTGAGCATCTCCCCCAATCTCCTGGCTTAGGGCTGGGAGCGCGAGAGGAGGAGCCGCATCGGCTATCCATGATAGAATGGATTTTTGTCAGAGGCGCTTCAATGAGAACTTGCGGATGGAGGATGGTGTGAGCTGAATCTAGATCCTCGCCTCTCTTATAGGCGTGCCTGCTCGCACGTCTAGGGGGTAAAATGTAAAATATCCCAGCCTTTCGCATTAAATGCGACACGTGGAAGAAGGCCATTATTGGACGTAGAAGCCAAGGAGCGCAACATTTATAAAGAAGCCGGACACTATTCGACGGGAACATGAAGACTGAAGGAGAACCCGCCTTGCAACGCCGAAGACAATATATGCGCCGGACTCGTCGTCGCTGAAGCCCGGTTCGGGGGCTACTGAGGGAGTTCCGGACTAGGGGGTGTCCGGATAGCCGAACTATCATCATCGGCCGGACTCCAAGACTATGAAGATACAAGATTGAAGACTTCGCCCGTGTCCGGATGGGACTTTCCTTGGCGTGGAAGGCAAGCTTGGTGATACGGATATGTAGATCTCCTACCATTGTAACTGACTCTGTGTAACCCTAACCCTATCCGGTGTCTATATAAACCGGAGGGTTTTAGTTAAATGGGGCGAACAACAATCATACCATAGGCTAGCTTCTAGGGTTTAGCCTTTTGATCTCGTGGTAGATCCACTCTTGTAACACACATCATCAATATTAATCTAGCAGGACGTAGGGTTTTAACTCCATCAAGAGGGCCTGAACCTGGGTAAAACATCGTGTCCCTTGTCTCCTGTTACCATCCGCCTAGACGCACAGTTCGGGACCCCCTACCCGAGATCCGCCGGTTTTGACACCGACACCCGGCAAGATGCAGTCGACCTCTTGGAAGAGGAGAGGGAGATGGCCCTGATCCGCTCAACTATCTATCAGCAAGACTTGCTCGATTCCATGCCAGAAATGTGAAGAGTTGAGCCTTCCAAGAGGGAGATTTGGTCCTCCGAGTGGATCAACAGAAACCACACAAGCTCGCTCCCACTTGGGAAGGTCCCTTCATCGTCACAGAGTTCTCCACAACGGAGCGTATCATCTCTACAACGTTGATCGCCAGATCGACGAGCCTCGAGCTTGGAATGCGGAGCTGCTCCGCCCCTTTTATACTTAAATACTCACTCGGTTGAGATATAATAAAAGTACTTTTGTAGTTTGTTTATCTAAGACAAGAATGTTATAATTTTCCCAGTGATTGTTATTACTTTTTGTTGAAATTTCCCCCAGTGGATGGCTTAGCTGCGAATCCGGTTCGACTAACTTTGTAAAAAAAATCCTTTCCGAGTGGCGAGCCAGTCTCCCACTCGGGGGCTTAGCTGTGAATCCGCTTCGCCTAAGTATTCAAAATCCTACCGAGTGGAGAGCCAGCCTCCCACTCGGGGGCTTAGCTGCAGTCCAAGTACTCGCCTAAGTATTCAAAATCCTACCGAGTGGTGAGCCAACCTCCCACTCGGGGGCTTAGCTGCAGTCCAAGTACTCGCCTAAGTATTCAAAATCCTACCGAGTGGTGAGCCACCCTCCCACTCGGGGGCTTAGCTGCAGTCCAAGTACTCGCCTAAGTATTCAAAATCCTACCGAGTGGTGAGCCAGCCTCCCACTCGGGGGCTTAGCTGCAGTCCAAGTACTCGCCTAAGTATTCAAAAGCCTACCGAGTGGTGAGCCAGCCTCCCACTCGGGGGCTTAGCTGCAGTCCAAGTACTCGCCTAAGTATTCAAAACCCTACCGAGTGGTGAGCCAGCCTCCCACTCGGGGGCTTAGCAACAGCCCAAGGATTCGCCTAAACATTCAATATAATGAACGCTTCGCAAGGACGACGAGGTGCGGGATGGCTGCTACCTTCTCCTTCAGGTCTACACCATAAAAATCCTACCGAGTGGAGAACAAACCTCCCACTCGGGGGCTTATCTGCAGCCCAGTGCTCGCCTAAGTAATACAAATCCTACCGAGTGGAGAGCAAACCTCCCACTCGGAGGCTTAGCTGCAGCCCGGTGCTCGCCTAAGTAATAAAAACCCTACCGAGTGGAGAGCAAACCTCCCACTCGGGGGCTTAGCTGCAGCCCAGTGCTCCCCTAAGTATTCAAAATCCTACTGAGTGGAGAGCAAACCTCCCACTCAGGGGCTTAGCTGCAGCCCAGTGCTCGCCTAAGTGATAAAAATCCTACCGAGTGGAGAGCACACCTCCCGCTCGGAGGCTTAGTTGCAGTCCAGTACTCGCCTAAGTAAGGAATTCATCCCAATCCGCAAGGACGACGAGGTGCAGGTCGACTGCTACCTTCTCCTTTGGAGCTTCGCCACAAGTACAATGGACGGTCCATCCCAATCTGCAAGGACGACGAGGTGCAGGTCGACTGCTACCTTCTCCTTCGGAGCTTCGCCACAAGTACAACGGACGGTCCATCCCAATCCGCAAGGACGATGAGGTACAAGTCGACTGCTACCTTCTCCTTCGGAGCTTCTGTTGGAAATATGCCCTAGAGGCAATAATAAATTAGTTATTATTATATTTCCTTGTTCATGATAATCGTTTAGTATCCATGCTATAATTGTATTGATAGGAAACTCAGATACATGTGTGGGTACATAGACAACACCATGTCCCTAGTAAGCCTCTAGTTAACTAGCTCGTTTATCAATAGATGGTCATGGTTTCCTGACCATGGACATTGGATGTCATTGATAACGGGATCACATCATTGGCGAGAATGATGTGATGGACAAGACCCAATCCTAAGCCTAGCACAAAGATCGTGTAGTTCAGTATGCTAAAGCTTTTCTAATGTCAAGTATCTTTTCCTTAGACCATGAGATTGTGCAACTCCCGGATACCGTAGGAATGCTTTGGGTGTACCAAACGTCACAACGTGAATCGGGTGGCTATAAAGGTGCATTACGGTATCTCCGAAAGTGTCTGTTGGGTTGGCACGAATCGAGACTGGGATTTGTCACTCCGCGTAAACGGAGAGGTATCTCTGGGCCCACTCGGTAGGACATCATCATAATGTGCACAATGTGACCAAGAGGTTGATCACGGGATGATGTGTTACGGAACGAGTAAAGAGACTTTCCGGTAACGAGATTGAACAAAGGTATCGGGATACCGACGATCGACTCTCGGGCAAGTACAATGCCGCTAGACAAAGGGAATTGTATACGGGATCGATTGAGTCCTTGACATTGTGGTTCATCCGATGAGATCATCGTGGAACATGTGGGAGCCAACATGGGTATCCAGATCTCGCTGTTGGTTATTGACCGGAGAACGTCTCGGTCATGTCTACATGTCTCCCGAACCCGTACGGTCTACACACTTAAGGTTCGGTGACGCTAGGGTTGTATGAATATGAGAATGCAGCAAACCGAATGTTGTTCGGAGTCCCGGATGAGATCCCGGACGTCACGAGGAGTTCCGGAATGGTCCGGAGGTAAAGATTTATATATAGGAAGTCTTGTTTTGGTCGCTGAAAAGTTTACGCACTTTATCGGTATTGTACCGGGAGTGCCGAAGGGGTCCGGGGTCCACCGGGGTCCACCTGCCTGGGGCCACATGGGCTGGTGGGGGTGCGCCTTGGCCTATATGGGCCAAGGGCACCAGCCCCAAGAGGCCCATGCACCAAGGAGACTTGGGGAGGGGAGAGTCCTAAGAGGGGAAGGCACCTCCGAGGTGCCTTGGGGAGGATGGACTCCTCCCCCCTTGGCCGCACCCTTCCTTGGAGGAAGGGGCAAGGCTGCGCCTCCCCCCTCTTACACCTATAAAAAGGGAGGGGAGGGAGGTGGCCGCACCTGAAGCCCTTGGCGCCTCCCTTCCTGCTACACCTCCTCCTCCTCCCGTGAGTCGCTAGCGAAGCCTGCCGGAGTTCTGCTGCATCCACCACCACGCCGTCGTGCTGTTGGATCATCATCAACCTCTCCTTTCCCCTTGCTGGATCAAGAAGGAGGAGACGTCATCTTCTCCGTACGTGTGTTGAACGCGGAGGTGCTGTCCGTTCGGCACTAGGATCATCGGTGATTTGAATCACAACGAGTACGACTCCATCAACCCCGTTCACTTGAACGCTTCCGCACGCGATCTACAAGTGGTATGTAGATGCAATCACTCTCCCATGACTCGTTGCTAGATGAACTCATAGATAGATCTTGGTGAAACCGTAGGAAAAATTTTAATTTTCTGCAACGTTCCCCAACCGTGGCATCATGAGCTAGGTCTATGCGTAGTTCTCTATTGCACGAGTAGAACACAATTTGTTGTGGGCGTAGATGTTGTCAACTTTCTTGCCGCTACTAGTCTTATCTTGCTTCAGCGGTATTGTGGGATGAAGTGGCCCGGACCGACCTTACACGTGACGCTTACGTGAGACCGGGTTCCACCGACCGACATGCACTAGTTGCATAAGGTGGCTAAGCGTGTGTCTCTCTCCCACTTTAGTTGGAGCGGATTCGATGAAAAGGGTCCTTATGAAGGGTAAATAGAAGTTGACAAATCACGTTGTGGCTTTCACGTAGGTAAGAAAAGCGTTCTTGCTAGAACCCTATTGCAGCCACGTAAAACTTGCAACAACAATTAGAGGACGTCTAACTTGTTTTTGCAGCAAGTGTTTCGTGATATGATATGGCCAAAGTTGTGATGAATGATGAATGATATATGTGATGTATGAGATCATGTTCTTGTAATAGGAATCACGACTTGCATGTCGATGAGTATGACAACCGGCAGGAGCCATAGGAGTTGTCTTTATTTTTTGTATGACCTGCGTGTCATTGAAGAACGCCATGTAAATTACTTTACTTTATTGCTAAACGCGTTAGCCATAGAAGTAGAAGTAGTCATTGGCGTGACAACTTCATGAAGACATGATGATGGAGATCATGGTGTCATGCCGGTGACAAGATGTTCATGGAGCCCCGAAGATGAAGATCAAAGGAGCTATATGATATTGGCCATATCACGTCACTACTATATAATTGCATGTGATGTTTATTATGTTTATGCATCTTGTTTACTTAGAACGACGGTATAAATAAGATGATCCCTCATAACAATTTCAAGAAAGTGTTCTCCCTAACTGTGCACCGTTGCTAAAGTTCGTCGTTTCGAAGCACCACGTGATGATCGGGTGTGATAGATTCTTACGTTCACATATAACGGGTGTAAGCCAGATTTACACACGCAGAACACTTAGGTTAACTTGACGAGCCTAGCATGTACAGACATGGCCTCGGAACACAAGAGACCGAAAGGTCGAGCATGAGTCGTATAGTAGATACGATCAACATGAAGATGTTCACAGATGATGACTAGTCCGTCTCACGTGATGATCGGACACGGCCTAGTTGACTCGGATCATGTAATCACTTAGATGACTAGATGGATGTCTATCTAAGTGGGAGTTCATGAGATGAACTTAATTATCCTGAACATAGTCAAAAGATCTTTGCAAATTATGTCGTAAGCTCGCGCTTTAGTTCTCTTGTTTAGATATGTTCCTAGAGAAAATATAGTTGAAAGTTGATGATGGCGATTATGCGGACAATAGAAAGCTTATGTCCTTAATGCACCGCTCATTGTGCTGAACCCCAAACGTCGTTTGTGGATGTTACGAACATCGGACATACACGTTTTGATAACTATGTGATAGTTCAGTTAAACGGTTTAGAGTTGAGGCACCAAAGACGTTTTTCGAAACGTCGCGGAACATATGAGATGTTTCGAGGGCTGAAATTGGGATTTCAGGCTCGTGCATACGTCAAGAGGTATAAGACCTCCGACGATTTTCTTAGCCTGCAAACTAAGGGAGAAAAGCTCAATCATTGAGCTTGTGCTCAGATTGTCTGAGTGCAACAATCACTTGAATCGAGTGGGAGTTGATCTTCCAGATGAGATAGTGATGTTTCTCCAAAGTCATCGCCACCAAGCTACTAGAGCTTCGTGATGAACTATAACATATCAGGGATAGATATGATGATCCTTGAAGTGTTCGTGATGTTTGACACATGAAAGTAGAAGTCAAGTAGGAGCATCAATTGTTGATGGTTGGTGAAACCACTAGTTTCAAGAAGGGCAAGGGCAACAAGGGATACTTCATGAAATGGCAAAACAGTTGCTGCTCTAGTGAAGAAACCCAAGGTTGAACCCAAACCCAAGACTATGTGCTTCAGAATGAGAGGAGCGGACCTTTGAAGCGGAACCACCCTAGATACTTGGTAGATGAGAAGGCTGGCAAGGTCGATAGAAGTATATTGGATATACATTATGTTAATGTGTACTTTACTAGTACTCCTAGTAGCACCAGGGTATTAGATACCGGTTCAGTTGCTAAGTGTTAGTAACTCGAAACAAAAGTTACGGAATAAACGGAGACTAGCTAAAGGTGAGCTGACGATACGTGTTGGAAGTGTTTCCGAGGTTGATGTGATCAAGCATCACACGCTCCCTCTACCATCGAGATTGGAGTTAAACCTAAAATTGTTATTTGGTGTTTGCATTGAGCATAGACATGATTGGATTATATGCATACTTGTCTGATTATTCATTTAAGGAGAATAATGGTTACTCTGTTAATTTGAATAATGCCTTCAATGGTCTAGCACCTAAAAGGAATGGTTTATTGAATCTCGATCGTAGTGATACACATTTTCATGCCAAAAGATATAAGATAGTAATGATGGTACCACGTACTTGTGGCACTACCATGTAAGTCATATTGGTATAAACGCATGAAGAAGCTCCATGTTGATGGATCTTTGGACTCACTGCTTTTGAAAAGTTTGAGACATGCAAACCATGTCTATTGGTGTATACGCATGAAGAAACTCCATGCAGATGGATCGTTTGGACTCACTTGATTTTGAATCACTTGAGATATGCAAATCATACCACATGGGCAAGATGACTGAAAAGCCTCGGTTTCGGTAAGATGGAACAAGGTAGCAACCTGTTGGAAGTAACACATTTTGATGTGTGCAGTCCAATGAGTGCGGAGGCATGCGGTGAATATCGTTATGTTCGACTTCACGGATGATTCGAGTAGATGTTGAGTATATTTACTTGATGAAACACAAAGTCTGAATTATTGAATGGTTCAAGTAATTTCAGAGTGAAGTTAAAGATCATTGTGACAAGAGGATAAAATGTCTATGATATGATCATAGAGATGAGTATCTGAGTTACGAGCTTTGGCACGCAACTAAGACACTGTGGAAATTGTTTCACAATTAATACCACCTGGAACACCATAGTGTGATGGTGTGTCCGAACATCATAGTTGCACCCTATTGGATATGGTGCGTACCATGATGTCTCTTATCGAATTACCACTATCGTTCATGGGTTAGGCATTAGAGACAACCGCACTCACTTTAATAGGGCACCACATAATTCCGTTGAGGCAGCCTTTGTTTGAACTATGGTTTGGAGAAACCTAAGTTGTCATTTCTTAAAAGTTTGGGGCTGCGACGCTTATGTGAAAAAGTTTCATCGTGATAAGCTCGAACCCAAAGCGGATAAATACATCTTCATAGGATACCCAAAGCGGTTGGGTATACCTCCTAATTCAGATCCGAAAGCAATAGGGATTGTTTCTAGAAACGGGTCCTTTCTCGAGGAAAAGTTTCTCTCGAAAGAATTAAGTGGGAGGATGGTGGAGACTTGATGAGGTTATTGAACCATCACTTCAACTAGTGTGTAGCAGGACACGGGAAGTTGTTCCTGTGGCACCTACACCAATTGAAGTAGAAGCTTATAATAGTGATCATGAAACTTCGGATCAAGTCACTACCGAACCTCGTAGGACGACAAGGACGCCAGATCGCTTGGAGTGGTACGGTGATCCTGTCATGAATGTCATGTTGCTAGACAACAATGAACCTACGAGCTATGGAGAAGCAATGGTGGGCCCATATTCCAAAAAATGGTTAGAAGCCATGAAATCCGAGATAGGATCCATGTATCTGAACAAAGCATGGACTTTGGTGGACTTGCCCGTTGATCGGCAAGCCATTGAGATAAATGGATCTTTAAGAAGAAGACGGACGTGGACGGTAATGTCACCGTCTATGAAGCTCGACTTGTGGCAAAGAGTTTTCACAAGTTCAAGGAGTTGACTACGATGAGATTTTCTCATCCGTAGTGATGCTTAAGTCCGTCGGAATCATGTTAGCATTAGCTGCATTTATGAAATCAGGCGGATGGATGTCAAAACGAGTTTCCTTACCAGTTTTGTAAGGAAAGGTTGTATGTGATACAATCGAAAGTTTTTGTCGATCCTAAGGATGCTAAAGTTATCTTTGGCTCCAGCGATCCTTCTTAGGACTAGAGTAAGCATCTCGGAGTTGGAATGTGCGCTTTGATGAGATGATCAAAGATTTTGGGTTTATACAAAGTTTGTGAGAAACTTGTATTTCCAAAGAAGTGAGTGGGAGCACTATAGAATTTCTGATGAGTATATGTTGTTGACATATTGTTGATCGAAATGATGTAGAATTCTGGAAAGCATATAGGGTTGTTTGAAAAGTGTTTTCAATAGAAAACCTGGATTAGGCTACTTGAACATTGAGCATCAAGATCTATGAGGATAGATCAAAAACGCTTAATGGTACTTTCAAATGAGCATATACCTTGACATGATCTTGAAGGTGTTCAAGATGGATCAGTCAAAGAAGGAGCTCTTGCCTGAGATGTAAGGTATGAAGTTAAGACTTAAAGCTCGACTACGGTAGAAAAGAGAGAAAGGACGAAGGTCGTCCCCTATGCTTTAGACATACGCTCTATAGTATGCTATGCTGTGTACCGCACCGGAAGTGTGCCTTGCCATGAGTCAGTCAAGGGGTACAAGAATGATCCAGGAATGGGGATCATTGGACAGCGGTCAAAATTGTCCTTGGAGTAAATAAGGACATGTTTCTCGATTATGGAGGTGATAAAGAGTTCGGCGTAAAGGGTTACGTTGATGCAAGCTTTAACACCTATCCGAATGACTCTGAGTAGCAAACCGGATACGTATAGTGGAGCAACCATTTGGAATAGCTTCAAGTGGAACGTGGAAGCAGCATTTACAATATGACATAGAGAATTGCAAAGTACATACGGATCTGAATACTGCAGACCCGTTGACTAAAACTTCTCTCACAAGGAAAACATGATCAAACCCCAGAACTCATTGAGTCTTAATCACATGGTGATGTGAACTAGTTTAGCGACACTAGTAAACTCTTTGGATGTTGGTCACATGGCGATGTGACCTATCGATGTTAATCACATGGCGATGTGAACTAGATTATTGACTCTAGTGCAAGTGGGAGACTGTTGGAAATATGCCCTAGAGGCAATAATAAATTAGTTATTATTATATTTCCTTGTTCATGATAATCGTTTAGTATCCATGCTATAATTGTATTGATAGGAAACTTCAGATACATGTGTGGGTACATAGACAACACCATGTCCCTAGTAAGCCTCTAGTTAACTAGCTCGTTTATCAATAGATGGTCATGGTTTCTGACCATGGACATTGGATGTCATTGATAACGGGATCACATCATTGGCAGAATGATGTGATGGACAAGACCCAATCCTAAGCCTAGCACAAAGATCGTGTAGTTTGTATGCTAAAGCTTTTCTAATGTCAAGTATCTTTTCCTTAGACCATGAGATTGTGCAACTCCCGGATACCGTAGGAATGCTTTGGGTGTACCAAAGCGTCACAACGTAATCGGGTGGCTATAAAGGTGCATTATAGGTATCTCCGAAAGTGTCATTGGGTTGGCACGAATCGAGATCGATTTGTCACTCCGTGTAAACGGAGAGGTATCTCTGGGCCCACTCGGTAGGACATCATCATAATGTGCACAATGTGACCAAGAGGTTGATCACGGGATGATGTGTTACGGAATGAGTAAAGAGACTTGCCGGTAATGAGATTGAACAAAGGTATCGGGATACCGACGATCGAATCTCGGGCAAGTACAATGCCGCTAGAAAAAGGGAATTGTATACGGGATCGATTGAGTCCTTGACATTGTGGTTCATCCGATGAGATCGTCGTGGAACATGTGGGAGCCAACATGGGTATCCAGATCTCGCTGTTGGTTATTGACCGGAGAACGTCTCGGTCATGTCTACATGTCTCCCGAACCCGTAGGGTCTACACACTTAAGGTTCGGTGGCGCTTAGGGTTGTATGAATATGAGAATGCAGCAAACCGAATGTTGTTCGGAGTCCCGGATGAGATCCCGGACGTCACGAGGAGTTCCGGAATGGTCCGGAGGTAAAGATTTATATATAGGAAGTCTTGTTTTGGTCGCCGGAAAAGTTACGCACTTTATCGGTATTGTACCGGAGTGCCGAAGGGGTCCGGGGTCCACCGGGGGTCCACCTGCCCGGGGGCCACATGGGCTGGTGGGGTGCGCCTTGGCCTATATGGGCCAAGGGCACCAGCCCCAAGAGGCCCATGCACCAAGGAGACTTGGGGAGGGGAGAGTCCTAAAGGGGGAAGGCACTTCCGAGGTGCCTTGGGGAGGATGGACTCCTCCCCCCTCTTGGCCGCACCCCTTCCTTGGAGGAAGGGGCAAGGCTGCGCCCTCCCCCCTCTCTTGCACCTATCTAAAGGGAGGGAGGGAGGGGTGGCCGCACCCTGAAGCCCTTGGCGCCTCCCCTTCCTGCTACACCTCCTCCTCCTCCCGTAGTCGCTTAGTGAAGCCTTGCCGGAGTTCTGCTGCATCCACCACCACGCCGTCGTGCTGCTGGATAATCATCAACCTCTCATTTCCCCTTGCTGGATCAAGAAGGAGGAGACGTCATCCGCTCCGTACGTGTGTTGAACGCGGAGGTGCTGTCCGTTCGGCACTAGGATCATCGGTGATTTGAATCACGACGAGTACGACTCCATCAACCCCTTTCACTTGAACGCTTCCGCACGCGATCTACAAGTGGTATGTAGATGCAACCACTCTCCCATGACTCGTTGCTAGATGAACTCATAGATGGATCTTGGTGAAACCGTAGGAAAAATTTTAATTTTCTGCAACGTTCCCCAACAGCTTTGCCACAAGTACAACGTACGGTCCATCCCAATCCGCAAGGACGACGAGGTACAAGTCGACTGCTACCTTCTCCTTCGGAGCTTTGCCACAAGTACAACGTGCGGTCCATCCCAATCCGCAAGGATGACGAGGTCAGTCGCAGTCTGTGCTCCGTCTCTACCTGCAAGATAGATGAAGTACAAGTCGACTGGAGTTTCACCTCAAGGATACTACTTACACCAATGAAATATATTCCGCATGAAGAGCAAAGTTCTCTCGAAGGAAAATAAAGCATGTTCAAGGATAGATCAAGTTCGGATAAACGTCCTACGGATCCGAAAGTGCTCAGGCGTTAAGCCTGTTAAAGTTTGTCGGTTACAAAAACCACTCGGCATTCCGAGGCAAATTTAAGATGGGACATAGAAGTTTTTTACTCCTCCGGTGGAGGACTGGAAGGTGCAACAAACTGGTCGAGGTTGATTCCGTCGGTGATATGGGTAGCAGCAGCGATGAAAGTCTGCATGAAAGATCGGAAGTCGTACTTCCTGGTGTTGGCAACTTTGAGGGACGCCAGCTTGTCCTCTTGCGCTTCCTTGCAGTGGACACGAACCAGAGACAGAGCAACATCATCACCACACCTGGCAGAAGACTTTTTCCATTCTTGCACTCGACTTGGAATCTCATTCAGTCGAGTCATTAAGGATTCAAGGTCATTCTGAAGCGTCTGCTCTGGCCAGAGAGTTGAGTCGATCCGCGACACCGCAGCTTTCAGTCGAGCAAGATAATCCACCACGCTAGCAACGCGAGACTCTAGTCGGAGCACATTCATAGCGGCTTCGTCCTTCACAGGAGAGTTGATGGGGTTCAGGCTGGTTTCCACTCGACTGGTTTATTCTTCGAAGTTTTCACGAGAATCAAAACACAGCTCAGACTCAAAACAACAATCATGCGATGATCCGGTGATAGCAAGACAGTCGGATAAAAGAGATTACCTTCAAGCATGAGAAACAGCTTCTTGACGAGCCCTCCAAGATAAACCTCCAGGTCATTTCGCTTCCCCGCCAGTTGGCCAGCCTTGCCAGACAGAGCAATCTTGTCATTCTTCAGTCAACTAACTTCCTTGTTGGCCGCGTCAAGAGCGGCTTTCAGCTTGGCATTTTCATCTTCAAGTTTGCCGACTGAGGCAAGTTTCTCTTCAGCGAGCTTTGTTTTCTCCAAAGCCGCCTTCTGTGTCTCTGCAAGGTCAAGGTCCTTCTTCTTGAGTCTCCTCCAGCTTTATCTCGCAAAGCAACAATGACAACAGAGTTGAGAATGAACAGAAAAACAAAGGCGATCGTCAAGTTCTCACCAGCCATACCTTTTGCTTCATCCTTCGCCTTCGCAAATTCTCTGAGCAAGCTTCAAGTCAAGGTTGAGCTAGATCTGTTTGTTCTCTAACTCAAGATAGCGAGCCACAAGCTACGCAAGATTTCTACAAAGAGTCAATCAACAAAAGACATCAAAGACAGATCACTTCCGAGTGACTAAGGAAAAATCGTAGCATTTCTAAGACTACAGCCGAATCAAACATTCGACAATAGTCTCGGGGACTACACCCAGCAGGTGCACTCAGCGTGCCCCCACTGGTTTTACCAATTTGGTTTGACCAGTCGACCAAAAGAGGCAAAAAGGTTATGATTCTAAAACCATGGCTAATTGTCAGTGGTCAGCCGTGGTAAAAAAAACAGTTCTTTAGACTATAGCCGACTGCCCGCAGTCCACCATAGTCTCGGGGACTACACCCAGTGGGTGCACTCAGCGTGCCCCCACCGGTTTTACGGTTCCATTCGACTTGGTCCAACCAGGCCGAGTGAAGAAGTTCAAAGTGTAAAGATTATAGTCGACTGCATGCAATCCACCATAGTCTCGGGGACTACACCCAGTGGGTGCACTCAGCGTGCCCCCACAAAAACTCAATCGACACACACACCCACTGGGTGTACAGATATGGAAATCTTGAGAAGAAGCGGTTGTGTAGCATGTCCTAACAGAGCAAGCAGTTTCAAGTAGCATATCCTAACAGAGCAAGCAACGATCGACTTACTTGGACATTGCTCTGGAGAGCTGAACTAGCATCATAGGCCGCCTGGCTGGCCTCTCGGACTACCTTCACTTGCTCCATCATGATCCCTGCCTGGCGTATAGCCTCCTTAGCAGCACTCACTTGGTCTTCCGGGACGTGGTGTATAGCAAAAAGGGATGGTGGATCAGCAGTCGACGAAGTGGGTCGGGCACTTGTCAGAGGTACAGCAAAAGACACAGAAGCCCGAGTGGTGTTGCCTCCCTCGAAACCAGCGTCTCAGGTATCTTCACAACTGGAGCAGCCTTGCCAGCAGGCACCCTCTTGTTCTTCCTCTTCCTCAACGGCGTTTCCTCGTCATCATCGGGGAGATAAATGACATGAGGCGGAACTACAAGAAAGATTCAAAAGTAAACATGGAAATCCAATCGACTAAAAGCGAAACTGTAGAGATCATACCAAGGTTGGAGGTGACGGCATCTTCCATTTCCTGATCTTCGTGCTTGGCGGAGGTCTCGGAGGTAGCAGCACTGCAGATTTCGAGAATCGGCTGATCAGTCATCGAGTCGACCAAAAGTACACTCATGTTGAATAGGGAAATACAAGTTCTGCTGATTACCCAGAGATGGTGGGAATGACCATCCGCATCTTGGGCAGGTCCTTCGCCGGCTTCGACGACGTTGCTCGAGGTTGCTTGGCGGTTTCTCGGTCGGCGTGGGGAAGTTGTCCGAGGTAAACCGTCGCTTGCCGATTAGCGCCAACAACTTTACCGGCTCGACCCTTTGGGTCATCGTCAACTTGACCTTCCTTCCGGCGGGGAGGATCGATGTCTTCCTCCTCTTCCTCCTCCTCCTCCTCTTCACCAGAGTTGTCGTCCCCCTCATCCTCCTCGCTGTTGGACTCCCATTCCTCCTGGATTTCACCTCCGCTTCCTTCTTCTTCTTCGACTGGTTCCTGCGCCCCGTTGGGCATCGAGTACATCTCAGTGGTGGCCTAGAAGACAACAAAACAAGGCAAAAGTCAGTCGACCAATTTGCATCAAAACAGAATGAATGCAGCAGAATCACAGTCGAAGATAAGTGGTTATACCTTGTCTGGATCATAAGAATGGTCGAGTGGGGGAATCCTCCTAGCTCCGCGAGGATTATCTTTGTTTCCTGTGATGGCAGTCATCCACTTCTCCAGCGTGGCGTCATCAACCTCCTCTCGGTCGACCCGAGTGGTATCATCCGTACCGGAGTACATACACATCGGATGGCCTCGGTATTGGAGTGGCTGAATAAGCCGTCGTAGGAAAACTTCCAGAAGATCCATGCCAGTCACCCCGTCGCGAATGAGCTGGACTACGCGTTCCATCAACAATTTTACTTCGGCCTTCTCCTCTGGTAGCACCTTCAGGGAAGATGGCTTGTTCACTCGACTCATGGAGAAAGGAGGAGTCCATCGATCGCCCGGCGTCGGCTGGTCTTGGCAGTAGAACCAGGTCGACTGCCACCCTCTAACCGAGTCGGGGAGAGTCATGGCCGGAAAAGCGCTCTTCCCCCTCATCTGGACCCCGAGACCCCCACACATCTGGATTACTTGGGTTCTCTCGTCATTCGGGTTTGTTTTCTTCATCGTCTGAGAGCGACAAGTGAATATATGCTTGAAGAGGCCCCAGTGCGGCCGACAACCCAAGAAGTTTTCGCACAACGACACGAAAGAAGAAAGATAGACAATGGAGTTTGGAGTGAAATGATGGAGTTGCGCTCCAAAAAAGTTCAGAAACCCCCGGAAGAAAGGATTCGGCGGCAGAGAAAATTCCCGATCTACGTGAGTGGCTAGGAGAACGCACTCACCCTCTTCAAAGTGCGGCTGCCACTCCGTTCCCGAAGCCTCGCCGCCCATGGAGGATCAGTCCCTCGTTGGCCAGATCGTTGAGGTCCTTCTCGGTGATGGTCGAGCGGATCCAATCTCCTTGGACCCAACCTTGCGGCAGTTTGGACCCATGAAGAAGATCCGCCCGGTAGGCGCTCTCCCCTTCGCCGCCGCCGCCTTCTTCACCCGGCTCAAGGCTGCGGTCTTCTCCTTCACCATGGTCGCCGGGCGGTCTTGAGTCTTGCGCTGAGCAGGCTAAGGGCGCAGCAGAAAGATTTGGAGGCGGAGGAGGGGAAGATTGGGGTCACACTGTTCAAAATACCCGTCCGATGCCTTATATGAGGCCGCTTCCGAGTGGTGTTGGTAGGCCCAGTAATCCCGTCAAATCCCGCAACAGCGCTGCCTTGCACGTGGCAAAAAAGGCGGCGTGAAGATCGAGGCGTCATCGCCTTATCCCATCCGAGTGCCGCAGTTTTCTCCGCTTCGCGCGCTTCCCAAAATTCAGATCCCGCGAAATCCGCTAACCGTGGAGCAACCTGTCAGATAGCAGATTTCCTCCGATCCGTCGCTCGGAAATCCTCAAGTTCACAAAGTTCACTCGACAAATGTGAAGAATGGATCAAGGCGACTGAAAGAGAAGTTGACGCCATCACTGAAAGGTCGTTGATCCAGAATAAGGCACACTCGCAACACAAAGAACAGGTCGGAAAGATTATCAACTCCTTCCTCACTCAAACCTCGATCCATTCGGGGGCTAATGATGAAGTCATGTACCTAGGGTAGGGTCATGGACCTGCCCAAAGGTACCCTCCCAAGGACACTCGTGAAAGAAGCGGCCTTCCAAATGACCTGGTAGGCTTCCACTCGACGAATCGAGACACTTTCGACCAAGAAGGCTCACTTTACGACCATCAGTGCTCAGAATCACTCTGTATCCAAACGATCTATAATTAAGTAGTCTTTATGGTCATGATGACACTTTATGTCCGGCGTTACCAGTAACGCCAGGTCTTAACGTACCTTAAACCCTCTGCTATGTGGGTTGGCTGGGGTCCTGGCGCACTCTATATAAGCCACCACCCTCCACAGGCAGAAGGGTTCGCACCCTTGTAACACATACGCATATAATCCAGTCAACCGCCTCCGGGCTCCGAGACGTAGGGCTTCTAATTCCTCCGAGAAGGGCCTGAACTCGTAAATCCCTTGCGTATACAACTACTCCATAGCTAGGATCTTGCCTCTCCATTCCTACCCCCCATTCTACTGTCAGACTTAGAACCACGACAGGCCCCTCGAGGCTCCACCGACGTACTTCTTCCTCCTATATATACCTACGTACCCCCAACAGATCAGATACGGAGCCAATAACCTAGTTCCACCGCCGCAACTTTCTGTATCCACGAGATCCCATCTTGGGGCATGTTAGGAGCTCACTTGGGAAGGATTCCACCATGGAGGGCTTCTACATCAACATCATAGCCTCTCCGATGAAATGTGAGTAGTTTACCTCAGACCTTGGTCCATAGTTAGTAGCTAGATGGCTTCTTCTCTCTTTTTGGATCTCAATACAATGTTCTCCCCTCTCGTGGAGATCTATTCGATGTAATCTTCTTTTTGCGGTGTGTTTGTTGAGATCGATGAATTGTGGGTTTATGATCAAGATTATCTATGAGCAATATTTGAATCTTCTCTGAATTCTTTTATGTATGATTGAGTTATCTTTGCAAGTCTCTTGAATTATCCGTTTGGTTTGGCCAACTAGATTGGTAGTTCTTGCAATGGGAGAAGTGTTTAGCTTTGGGTTCAATCTTGCGGTGTCCTTACCCAAAGGATGTAAAGGGTTGCAAGGCACGTATTGTATTGTTGCCATCGAGGATAACAAGATGGGGTATTTATCATATTGCATGAATTTATTCCTCTACATCATGTCATCTTGCTTAAAAGCGTTACTCTGTTTTCATTAACTTAATACTCTAGATGCATCTTTGGATAGCGGTCGATGGGTAGAGTAATAGTAGTAGATGCAGTGAGTCGGTCTACTTGTCTCGGACGTGATGCCTATATACATGATCATACCTAGATACTCTCATAACTATGCTCAATTACATCAATTGCTCAACAATAATTCGTTCACCCACCGTAAAATACATATGCTCTTGAGAGAAGCCACTAGTGAAATCTATGGCCCCCGGGTCTATTTTCATCATATTAATCTTCCTATGCTTTATTATTGCTTTGCTCTTTATTTTTCCTTTTTATTTTACTTTGCATCTTTATACCAAAAATACCAAAAATATTATCTATCATCTCTATCAGATCTCACTCTCGTAAGTGACCGTGAAGGGATTGACAACCCCTATTCACGTTGGTTGCGAGGAGCTATTTGTTTTGTGTAGGTACGAGGGACTTGCGCGTGGCCTCCTACTGGATTGATACCTTGGTTCTCAAAAACTGAGGGAAATACTTACGCTACTCTGCTGCATCATCCTCTCCTCTTCGGGGAAAACCAACGCAAGCTCAAGACGTAGCATGATGCAAGGAACATCATGCTCGGCGCGTGTACCGATGGCATGAATCCGTTTGGCAACCAGAACACCAACCATAGCACATGGCCCGTGTTTGTATGGATGTACAACCTCCCATCTGGTTGTGCATGAAGTCGAAGTACATTAACATGAGCATGCTTATTCAAGGGCGGAAACAACCAGGAAATAATATTAATTTGTATCTGGGGCTACTTCAAGAGGAGTTAGACACATTATGGAAAACATCGGCCAAGACATGGGACGCCAGCAAAGGCGAGTTTTTCTACATGAGAGTCGCGCTGATCACGACGGTGCACGACTAACTCGTTTACAGATATGTCGCAGGCCAGGTGTGCCATGGATATTGCAAATGCACGTGGTGCATGGATGATACAACGTCTCAGCAGCTAACATCAAGGAAAGATGGCGGGTCTGGGAAAATCGTGTACATGGGGCATCGAAGATGGCTCGAACAGGACGACCCGTGGAGAAACCGTGGAGATCTATTCAATGGTCACGCTGAGCATCGAGAACCTCCACGTAAGCAGAGCGACGCCAAAATCGATGAGCTGTTGAAAAACTAGAAGGAGTGCCCCACACCAGGAAAGACGATGAAAAAGTTGCCAGAGCCGCTGCTGAAGGTATTGAAGACGAGGTCTGTGTTCTGGGACTTGGAGTACTGACACGGACTCGATAGACCTCATTGCCTTGATCAAATGCATATCTGTAAGAATGTCCTTGAGAGCTTGCTTGCGACACTGATGAACATGCCGGATAAGACCAAGAAAAGGCCGAAGGCAAGAAAAGACTTGCAAGATTTGAATATCAGGGAAGATCTGCACATGCAGCCCCGTAAAAAGTCAGACGAGACAGAGACGGAGACAGAGGCGCGGGAGAAGAAGGGCAAGAAAATAAAGAAAGAGGATTATTGCCCCCCTTCTTGCTTCACCTTAAGTCAGGCTGAGATCGATCAATTCTTTAAGTGCCTTACTGGAGTCAAAGTTAGTTCCGGTTACTGTGGCAAGATAAGCAGATATCTAGACATGGACAAGAAATGGTTCAGCGGGATGAAGTCCCATGACTGTCATGTGATGATGACGCAGATACTACTTGTTGCCCTTAGAGGGATAATGGACAAGCATGTCCGTGACACGCTTATTGGTCTCTGTAACTTTTTCGACGTCATCTCTCGAAAGTCGATCAATGTGAAGCAGCTCCGAAGGCTACATGAAGAGATTGTTGTGATATTGAATGAGCTTGAGATGTACTTCCCGCCCGCGTTCTTTGACGTGATGGTGCATCAGTGTGTCCATATTGTGGACGACATAATAGACCCGGGGCCGTCATTTCTGCACAACATGATGCCGTTTGAGAGGATGAATGGGATCATCAAAGGATTCATTCATAACATGTCCCGTCCGGATGGAACATCATCCAGGGCTATCTGACACAAGAGTGCATCTCTTTCTGCGAGAATTTTCTATATGGCGCAGACCAGCCGCTTGGTGTTAGTGTTGGTTTGCCCGTTAACAAGCACAATGGGAGGCTCGAAAGAGAAGGTCACTCCAACGGTCGCAGGGAACTGCACGTGGCATACTCAGATCGATGCAGCGACTTTGATAGAGCAAACTTGGTAGTGCTACAACACCTAGACGAGGTAGATCCTTTCGTGGCACTGCACAAAGAAATTATCGCAAAGAAGTATCGTGACCGGGGGGTATGCAGGACGGACGCCGAAGTTAATAGAGAGCACAACTCCACTTTCCTGCATTGGTTCAAAGATCATATTGTTGCTAATCCCCCGGAGGCGAGCTCTAAGGACGGATTGCTCATATACGTCTCAGCACATGGCCCCTCGCTCAACCTCGTAACCTATCAGGCATACGATATCAACGGATACAATTTTCTACACGGAGGCCAAATATATGGACAGTGATGATCAGAACTCAGGGGTGACGATGGAATGCATGACCGGCAGCGACAACGGTGCAACTGAAAGATTTTACGGAAGGGTCAAGGAGACCTGGGAGCTTGACTACTCTGGACTACACAACACGACGATTTTCCGTGTCAGATGGGCTAAGAATGTCGAAAGAGAAAACCAGAATTTCACTACCATGACTATACCCGACGCCAAGAGCACTACCGTGAACGCTATCGCAAAAAACGAGCCATGGGTACACGCTAAGCACGTGACACAATGCTTCTTCATAACCGACCCGCGCAATCCCAGCCGTGTTGTCGTGAGGAGAGGCAAAAGGAACATCATTGGAATGGATGGAGTCGCCAACGAGGAAGACTACGATCAGTACGGCAACCCAATGAGGGAAGATGACGATGATGATGAAGTATATGTCAAAAGAAGAATCAATACTACATAACCTAAGAAAAATCGAACTCCATGGAAAAGGCAAATTCACAATGAGGGGCTCAATTATTCTTCAACGAACAAGAAGGGAAAGAAGCTGACTCAAAAACGAAACGTCAACGCTAAGGAACCGTATGTTATCGGTCAAATGATGTAATATATATATGTTCCTGTTGACACACGAACACGTCACGTGTACCCTCGACGCCGGGGGTGATGCACCGCAGCTCACGTCGAAGGAGACCCGACCGACAGCGCGATACGCAAGACAGTCGGCGGGTGCTTTTGCAGACCCGAAACCCCACACGCCCGGGAGGGACCCCGTCAGGGATTGCGGCGGCTATGGGCTGCCCTAGGTCGATTCGCTCGCCCCTAGAGCCTCGGGATTCGCAGCTCTCAAACACGAAGAACAGCAAAGAACGAGAGAGAAAACCGGTGGGGAGATAAAACGTAGACTGAAAAAGTAGTATATTGATTTGTTCGATTGTGTGTTGTTCCAATCGGCCGTCAACCCCAACATATATAAGAGGCGGCTGGACTTCCCGTACAAGCAAAGGATTTATCTAGGCTTTCCTTACAAGAAAATTACATCAATTCACGTCCAAAACCCTAGTCAAATTCGGACTGGTTTTATCCGAACTTTCCAAAACTGTTCGGTTTAAACTGGCTGTACTTTGGGGGTCCTTTTTGTGGTGACAAACGACCTCGGATGGAAACGAGCCCAAAAGCAATCTTGACCGTTTCAACGAGGCGAACATCTTTAATGTTGAACATTTTTTCATCAGAGGTCATCTCGAGGGTCAAATCGCTCGCGCAAAACAGCTAATTACTCATGCAGCTCATCAGACATTCCCACATATGTGTCTGGTTCCGGCGTCATTTTTTGCCCACTGAAGGGTATCGCTGTGCGGGCTATAACTTTTGCATACGACCTTGGATTGAGACAATCTTTATTTCAAAATCGATCGTTTTGACGAGACGCACAACTTCCACCCCAGCTGGCCTTCCACCCAGGTAAGCTTTCCACACCGGCAAGGTTTCTACCCGACAAGCTTTCACATCCGCAAGGTTTAACCCCGGCAAGGTTTCTACCAAGGGTTCCTCCCTGGCAAGGTTTCTCCCCTGGCAAGATTTCACATTAGCAAGGTTTTACCTCGGCAAGGTTTCTACCCCGGCAAGAGTTCCTCCCCGGCAAGGTTTCTCCCTTGGCAAGATTCCACACCGCCAAGCTTCTCCGCCGGCAAGCTTTCCACGCTGGAAAGCCTTCACACCGGCAGGGTTTTACCCCAGCAAGGTTTTCATTCAGCCGGCAAAGGCCAAATACTTTCTCACTCAAGGCCGGCCCGCGAAGTGTTGCCTCTAACTTTTGCATACCAACCCGGAATCTTGACCATGCCAAAATCTGGTGTCAACACATGCCCCCCTGTTTTTCGGCAAAGCTCGTGTGCCGAAAAATAACTTGTATTGTGTTTGTTCTAAGGAAGATGTCAACACCCCCATCGGCCATTTATTTTTCTTAGGGCGATAGTTATGTATCGGCCATTGCCTATGTAGGCTTCTTGCCACACACTCGGGTGATATTTCTTCAAGTACTTTGCATTGAGAGCTCGAGGTAACAATGCCCCTTGTACGGATTCCACCAAATATGAGTTTCCGGGAACTATTCTTGTAATCCTAAAAGGACCTTCCCAACTTGGATACCACTTCCCGAATTTTTTATCTCTTGAACCAATCGGTAGAATCACTTTCCAAACGAGATCACCAACTTGAAAATTCTTCAACTTAACTTTCTTATTGTAAGCTCTTGCCACCCTCAACTTGTCTCTCTCTATGGCCTTCAAAGCAGCCAAACGTTTATCGGCAACTTCGTCAATGTTGTCCATCATTAAGTTATAAAAGTCTACTGCCGATAAATCATTTTCCTTGGCTATTCTCAAAGCATTCAAATTTACTTCCATCGGTAAAACAGCCTCTTGGCCGTATACTAGCTCATATGGAGTCACCTTCGTAGCACCATGCCTTGAGATCCTATGTGCCCACAAAGACTCACACAACAACTCATGCCATCTCCTTGGATTATCCTCAATCTTCTTCTTGATCAGTTTGATTAAAATTTTATTGCTAGACTCAGCTTGTCCATTGGCTTGGGCATAATATGGAGAGGAATTGAGCAACTTTATGTTATAAGATTCGGAAAATTCTCTAACTTGGCGTGACATAAAAGATGAGCCTTGATCTGTAGTCAACGTTTGAGGAATGCCAAATCTATGAATAATGTGCTCGGTTATGAATTTAATTACCTCCGCATGTGTCATGTTCTTGAGAGGTACTGCTTCGGACCATTTAGTGAAATAATCGGTTGCCACCAATACGAACCGATGCCCCTTTGAGGAAGACGGATGAATTTGTCCAATAAAGTCTAAACCCCATCCTCTGAAAGGCCACGACTTGATAATGGAATGTAACATAGCAGCAGGAACCAACTGAATATCACCAAATTTTTGACAGGCTTCACACCCTTTGTAATATCTGAAGCAATCATTAATCATAGTCGGCCAATAAAATCCAGCACGTCGTAGCAACCATTTCATCTTGGGAGCCACTGATGAGTGCCACAAATACCTTCATGGACCTCCCCCATAACAACTCTTGCTTGGTCCTCGTCCAAGCACTTTAGAAGAAAATCATCAACCATTCGGCGATAGAGACCATCATCTCTCATTGTGTATTTAAAAGCCATATGCCGAACAGCCCTGTCCACCCTTCTACTAGGATCACACAAATAATCAACAATGAGTTTCCTCCAGTCTTGATTTTCTCCTGCATTGAATATTTCATTAGTGGCCGAAACGGTGGGCTCCGGTTCGGCCTCCCCTTTGTTGGCAAGACTTGACATCAGCTTTTCAGAAATATGAAACACGCCATGATCAACATGATAGCCGGATGCTTGTTTTGCCAACTCATTTGCTTTCCAATTGTCATGTCTAGATATATGAGCAATGATAAAATAATCCAAAGTAGAAATTATATCTAGACATTTATCAAGATAAACATTAAGAGATTCGTCAAAACATTGAGAGACTTTGGATATTTGTTGCACTACTAATAATGAATCACCATAAGCCTCAATATGTGTAACACCTATAGCAAGTAACATCTCTAGGCCGAATAACAATGCTTCATATTCGGCTTGATTGTTTGTACAAAAATATTCTAAGCGGCATTAGGCTTCAAAAACAGCACCATGAGGAGATATGTAAACAATACCAACACCTTGGCCATTGCTACAAACTGAACCATCAAAATATAATCTCCATGGTACTAATGAGACAAGGTTTATATCAATGTCATGCTTGTCATCAATTCGATGTTCAACAATAAAATTAGCAACGATTTGGCCTTATCAAGCGCAACTTGTCTCCCCAAAACCTTGTCGCCTTCCTTGTCTTTCCTGGGCTAACCAACAATGGCATTAGCTTTATTAGCAGATTCGGCTACCTCCGGCCAAATGAGTAGCTTCTTCCCCTCCAAATCCATGGTATTCATTGGAAAAGGCTGTTTATCAACTTGCATCTCAGAAAAGTTCAATCGTCCGTCATTAATGGCCGATTGCATCTGTCGTCGAAAAACATTGCAATCGTTAGTAGCATGAGAAAAATAATTATGATACTTGCAATAAGCGCGTTGTTTCAGCTCTTCAAACGGCGGTAAAGTATGAGATATTCTAATAATCTTAGCCTGCAGCAAAGCATCAAATATTCTATCACACTTAGCAATGTTAAAAGTAGACTTCATCTCTTCATCACGATTCTTATGAATCGGTTTCAGATCATTGCAAGTAAATGGTTTGGCTTTAGATGGCCAAATAAATTCAGTAGCAAAAACATCACCCTCATTGTCCGAGTGACCACTATCATATTCGACCATATTCATCTTTGGACGATCGGCTTTGTATCTATGCACTTCCTTGAGATCTTTGCTTCTGCTTTCCTGAGCCAAAGCCCTTTGTAAGACTTGGTTGATATTTAAGAACTCAAAGCCTTCTAGCTTTTCTCTAATGGGAGTTCTCAAACCACTCAGCACTAGGTCCGCCAAGTCCCTTTCGGTTATCACCAAACTAGAACACCAGTTTTTTGTTTCTCTGAATCTCTTGACGTAATCGGAGACCGATTCATCATGCTTCTGTTTAAAGATGTTAGATGTGACAACTTGAGTTCATTGTCGCCGCTATAAAAGTGATCATGAAATTTCTGCTCTAGCTGCGACCAAACCCGAATGGAACCATGTGGTAAAGAAGAAAACCATGAAAAAGCGGTACCAGTTAATGATAAAGGGAATAAACACACTTTCAATTCATTCAATGATCCTGCCTCACCCAATTGTGCTAAATACTTACTAACATGCTCCCATGTGGTTTTTGTGCCTTCTCCATTAAACTTAACAAAATCTGGAATTTTATATCCTGGACGGCACTAGATGGCATCAAAGTATTCGGGGTATGGCTTTTGGTAAATCCGATTCCGGGGTAACTCAACTCCAAAATTCTCTCGAAGCATCTTAGCCATCTCCTCTCTAAGATTAGCTAGACCATCATCCACAGTGGACGATGCAACTTGTGGCAGCGGCATAGGAGGAGTAGGACTACTAGCAGTAGGTATGAACTGTGGCATGTATGCCGAACTATAGTTCGGTAATGGCCGAGTAGTTGCAGCTGTAGGTAGGGTTTGGTTCGGCGTTGCCACCGAACTTGGCATGCTCATAATAGGATTAATGGGTTACAATCTGATTTGTTTGTGTAGGATAATAAGTCATCGTCATGGGAGGCGCCGATGAGATAGGTAAAGCCAGATTAAGGTTTTGCACACTAGCAGCTACACCATCATTACCACTAGATGATTGAGATATATTTTTCTGAGCATTAGTATTTTCTATGAAAGTTTGATAGACCAGATTGTTAGCATCAGCAATACGACTCTCAATCTCAGCCCACTGCTCAGGAGAAAAGGTAGTACTCACAGCGGTTTTAACCTGCGCGGCTTGAAGAGGAGGGAATTGATTTCTTCAATCGGAGTGATATTGCCTTGGCGATCCTTCTCGAATTTTGCAAGGAATTCACGCAGGTCCTTCTCCGCGCGCGCCTTCTTGTACTCCTCATAGACTTGGCGATGATCGGCTGATATCTCATCAAGACTGGGCTTAATGATGTTATCGGCGTCTACCTCAGATGGCTTGGGAAGATCGGACATGCTGGATGATGATGATTGATCTTCTGTCCCCAGCGGAGTCGCCAAAAAGTGTGTTGACACACGAACACGTCACGTGTACCCTCGATGCCGGGGGTGATGCACCGCAGCTCACGTCGAAGGAGACCCGACCGACAGCGCGATATGCAAGACAGTCGGCGGGCGCTTTTGCAGACCCGAAACCCCGCGCACCCGGGAGGGACCCCGTCAGGGATTGCGGCGGCTATGGGCTGCCCTAGGTCGATTCGCTTGCCCCTAGAGCCTCGGGATTCGCAGCTCTCAAACACGAAGAACAGCAAAGAACAAGAGAGAAAAACGGTGGGGAGATAAAATGTAGACTGAAAAAGTAGTATATTGATTTGTTCGATTGTGTGTTGTTCCAATCGGCCATCACCCCCAACATATATAAGAGGCGGCTGGACTTCCCTTACAAGCAAAGGATTTATCTAGGCTTTCCTTACAAGAAAATTACATCAATTCACGTCCAAAACCCTAGTCAAATTCGGACTGGTTTTATTCGAACTTTCCAAAACTGTTCGGTTTAAACTGGCTGTACTTTGAGGGTCCTTTTTGTGGTGACAAACGACCTCGGATTGAAACGAGCCCAAAAGCAATCTTGACCGTTTCAACGAGACGCACATCTTTCATGTTTAACATTTTTTCATCGGAGGTCCTGGAGGATCAAATTGCTCGCGCAAAACAGCTAATTACTCACGCAGCTCATCAGACATACCCACATATGTGTCTGGTTCCGGGCGTCATATTTTGCCCACTCGAGTGTCCCGCTGTGCGGGCTATAACTTTTGCATACTACCTCGGATTGAGACGATCTTTATATCAAAATCGATCGTTTTGAAGAGGCGCACAACTTCCGTGTAGAACACTTTTCCATCCAAGGTCATCTGAATAACCTTCTGAGCCCATCTTCAACTTCTAGTCGGCTTGACTATCACAGCCTCCACCCCAGCAGGCCTTCCACCCGGGTAAGCTTTCCACACCGGCAAGGTTTCTACCCGGCAAGCTTTCACATCAGCAAGGTTTAACCCCGGCAAGGTTTCTACCTCGACAAGGGTACCTCCCTGGCAAGGTTTCTCCCCCGGCAAGATTTCACATTAGCAAGGTTTTACCTCGGCAAGGTTCTACCCCAGCAAGAGTTCCTCCCCGGCAAGGTTTCTCCCTCGGCAAGATTCCACACCGGCAAGCTTCTCCGCCGGCAAGCTTTCCATGCTGGCAAGCCTTCACACCGGCAGGGTTTTACCCTGGCAAGGTTTTCATTCAGCCGACAAAGGCCAAATACTTTCTCACTCAGGGCCGGCCCGCGAAGTGTTGCCTCTAACTTTTGCATACGAACCCGGAATCTTGACCATGCCAAAATCTGGTGTCAACAGTTCCTATTTTGTATACATACTTAGCCATTATTATGCATGGGTCCAAACATGTAATATATATGTTCCTATTTTGTATACATATTTAACCGTCAAATGATGCAATATATATCGCCTTCCCTTCGTTCACTGCTCTTGGAAAATAAAGAAAAGAAAAGTGAGAGAAAATAGAGGAAAAGAAAATAGAAGGAAACAAACAGTAAAAATGTTATATAGGTACTGGTTATAGCAGGAGCGCTTTTGTGAGAAAAGAGCTACAGCTAGTCAAGATAGCAGTAGCGGTTTCTACACGAAACCGCTATATCTACCTGGAGTAGCTATAGCGTGTTTTGCCTAAACGCGCTACTACTATGCCCACTTAACCCCCAAAATCCCCACTCCTCCCTTCATCCCGCCTCTTTTCCCCCAAATCCCCACACTCTCTCTTCCCCCGTCGTGCCGCCGGAGCCCTGCCCTCGCCGCGCCTCTGCGCTCGCCCCCGAGGCCGACCCCGACCGACCCTGGTGCCGGCTCCGTCCCCGTCCCCCGACCCCGACCCCGACCGACCCCGACCAACCCCGACCCCGGCCCTACCGCTCAACCCCGACCCCTCCCAACCTCGACCATCGTCGGGCCTACACCCTCTGTAAGCCCCCCACCGCTCCTCCTCTCTCTGGTAGCTAGGTTTTTTGGTTAATTTACTTAGGTTTTAGTTAGGGCAGATGGTTAATTAGGTTATATATTTAGTTATGAATTTTGCTAGGTTTTTTCTTCAAGTTCTATATTTTTCTTCCTTTTATATGCAAATTTGAAGTGGACATGTGATATGTGGACATGTGATGTTTTGGACATGTCATATTTGGAATTTGGACATGTCATTTGGACATGATGATTATGCTGAGGTAAATGATCCGAGTGGCCTATGTTACGCCGAATGTTGATTCATTTCCATTCCGGTGAATTTCAGCGCCGATATGTCATTTTTTAGCAAAGGTCATGCCGAAATTTTCCGTGAATTTTGGCATGATTTGTGCTAGATAGTAGGCATATCGAGTGCTGGGAGTTGCTGGGAAACGACATTCCGGCAAACATAGATTTATTTTTTATGTCATTTCTCATTTTTTTCATAGTTTTAGAATTAAACGAGGAGACTTAATCATAGGAAACATGTCGAACAACGAAGAAACTGGGCCTTCTGACCAAGATGCAGACGAGATGGACTATGAGGGTGAACAGGAGTACCTCGATTGTTTGACTGCTAAGCAATTGCATAGTCAAGGTTTGCAGGTCGGCCTCGATGATGGTACTGACACCGACATCGACACCGACGGCGCCGGCACCGGTGGCGGCGCCGAGACCGATGGTGGCGCCGATACCGGCGGGGAAGGTACCGACGGGGAAGATACCGGCGGGGAAGGTACCGGTGCCGATGCCGCTACCGAAAAGAAGAAGCAGAAGAAGCAGAGGATACGAAAACCTAACAAACTAGGGATTGGACGACTAGTGATCACAAAGATGGCACCTGGCAAGTTTGAGCCATTAGAGCCGGAAGAACCTCGCAAGTGCTATGGGAACCAAGTAGGATGCATCCTACGGGAATGCGTGAGCATCAGCGGCGATGACTTAAGGAGTAAAGAACATTTGACGCAGTTGCTCCTGACAAAGTTGCACAAGAGATTCAAGTTCCCCGACCGGGATGATAACATAGAACAACCGTGGGATGATCCAAAGATGAAAAAGATTATCAATCACGCCATGGGCATGTTCAGCAATGATTTGACCTCCTGGAAAGGGAGGGTGAAACAAGCTATTGAGGCCGAGGAACCCCTGTCCAAGATTCTAGAGGAAAATCCGACACTTACGGAAGAGGAGTTCGAAAAGTTCAAGGACACTTGCGCTACCGAGGCAGCCAAGGCTAAGGCTGCGAAATTCAAGAGCCTTCAGCAAAGGAACACGGGGAAGCATCGCCTTGGAAGCCGTGGCTACCTCGGTAAAAGGCCCATATGGGATAAGGAGGACGCGGAATGTGAAGCCACGGGTATCCCAGACCCCTTCGCGAAGTTCACCAACCCCTTGGAGCGTGACTTCATCAGGGCCCGCTACAAATGGGACAAGGAAAAGAAGGTTTTTTACACGGACCAGATCACGAGGAAATTGATTAGACTACTGGTAATTATTCTTTTACCATCTTACATTTAGCTCCAGATCTAGTCGACTACACATTCCTAAACGGTTCACGCCCTCATACATGGGAGAAGCAACACCAGCTTGCAGCCGAAAGCCCTACTTCTCCGATGAGGCCAAAGTAGGACACCCCTCTCAACCGGGCCTTGAACGAACTTAAGGGACTCCCTTTGGGCCAGCGGCCGCAATATGGTCATGTGCATGGCGCTGGAGACGGCGCCACGTGGAAGGTGTTTTACAACGAGGGTCCGGAGGCCAAGAAGCAGAAAAAGAAGTTTAGTCAGGCGGACATCGACGAGAAGGTGAAGCTTGCAGTCGAGAAAAAAGCAGCTGAGGACGCGAAAAAACAGCAGAGGAGAAAAATGAGTTGCTACAAAGAAAATCAATGCAGCAGAATCGCTTTGCAGTAAATGATTTCGCTACTTACTTGGTTCCAGCTATCATCAACTGGATGAAGGAAAATCTAGACAAGACGGTACATGATTTCCCGTTGCCCAGTTTCATCGGGAGCAACTCCGTGAACAACAACACCGCTGCACCATCACTTGCTCACGCAACCGGGTCTCCCCTCGCAGTCGCTCCCGCTCATAGCAGCCCGTCCTCAGTCTCTAGCGTGCTAGGTGGGCCTTCGTCTTTGGCTGAGCTCGACGCCCTCACGGTAATTACATGTCGCACCAACATATATATATATATATATATATATATATATATATATATATATATATATATATATATATATATATATATAATATTCCATTTTCGTTGCCTTTCGGATGTTTTCGCCACAGACATGTGTTTGTAGGCCGAAGAAACCCCGTGCACCATACTCTACTTGATCAAAGGCGAGAAGGTGGACGTGGGAAAGGGGATGATAATGAACCCCTTGCAACCCACGTTCCACAACCAGCCGATCCCCACTGGGCACTTCAGGGTTAACTGTCCAGTGTGAAATCGGCGCACGAGGATTTTCCTCCTCCAATACAGCATGTGGGAGAGGACGATGAGACCCCGCCGCGGATTGGAAGCTGCAAGGGTTGGGTGCTGCTATGGCCGAAGAATCTTATTCGCCTGGAGCCAGCCGAGAACACACCAATAACCACACATCAACAAGCATGTGCGGCGACCACCACCCTGCCTACGCAATTACCAGCTCCTGTAGTGTCGGGTGAGAGCGGCGGACGACGTGATGAAGGGGGTGCAATAGTACTGGCTGATGTAAACGGTCCTGTAGAACAGAGAATGGATGATGAGACGGAGGTCGACCCAATGGCTTTACTCAATACAAACGCGTATGACTGTGACTTAGATATGATGAGTCAACCATATGACGAACCGGGCTATCAGCATGCTAATGAGGATATGGATGATCTGCCCAGGCAGGAAGGTCATAGCAGGGATTGTAAAAAGTCTCTCTTCATGAAATCCTCACAGGACACGCCTGAAGATGCCGCCTGAACACAGGCTCAACTAGCCGCGGGTCGTACAGTGCTTAGCCCGGGAACACTGGGGCAGGGGTTAAGGAAGATGCGGAAGGTGTGCCCAAGAAAAAGGAGAGGAAGAGATCGGGGAAGATAGCTGCCTCCAAACAAGCTAGAGCACATAGCAGCTAGACGATGGATTCTGAAGAGTGTGTACCCGTGAAAGGTGCGGCCATGTTCCATCTCACGGGCGAGCCGATGCTACCGCCGAAACCGCTGGAGGCACTATCGAGGATCTCGAGAGACTGCGACCATGTGTTGTCGACTGAGAAAAGCCTACTAGCCTCGGATCCAGGATATCCGACATACGCGGCTCGTGTGCCTGAGGGTAAGTGCTACGTCGACACACGGCCCACGGAGGTGTTCTACCTGCGGTTTGACCATATCTTTGAGATGTTTCTGACAAGGCGGCTCGATTTTACAATCGTCCGCCTTTTTGCGCTACATATGAGTTCCGTCATGAAGAGAGAAGAAGTCTCGCAAATCTGTGTGGCGGATCCATATTACATGCACGAGTCTTTCTTGAGTCTCGGCGACTTTGAGCATTAAACTGCTAGGGACTACCTCCAAAACTTCATGGTACAGAATAAGGACCAGGAAATTGTCCTCCTGCCTTATCATCCAAAGTAAGTCAGTTCCGGACAACCCTTTCATACATTTCAATCATTCCTTCTCTCTCATATGGAGAATAATTTGATGTGTCTTTTTCCCGGAGCAATGGGCGCGCCGTCCTTATCGTTCTTTACCCGCGAGTCTCCCATGCCGTGTATTTCGACCCTTCCAGAGAGTACGATAAGAAGGGCTACACCCACACAATAAATATTCTAGATGATGCTCTTCAAGGCTTCAGCATTAGAGGTGGCCACATGCAGATCAGGAAACAAAGGAACAAGAAGATGAGTTTCGCTCATAAAACTAACTTCTGCTGCATCCATGTCCCAAAACCAAGCAAGAAAGATGGATTCTACATCCTCCATCTCATGATTGAATTCAGCACGGATCACCACAAGCTTCGCATGACAAGCAGAAATGATGATCATATCCACAAGTGGGTAGAATCTCATGGAGAAGCGGATTATAAACTTAGAGATTACTTCTTTCGCATCCAAAGGGACATTGCGACAATCATCATGAAAGAAGTCGTCGATGAGAAGGGGATGTTCCACCACGGCGCTATATCGCGAGCTGACGTCTGAACTCGCATGGGCATGCAATGTCAAGACCTCATGCCGTTCAAGAAGCTAGGGTCCATCCTCGATGATATGGAAGGATGGAACTTCTAGTGATTTACGATGCCGATGATGATGATATGTGTCGGTTGAACTTGTATACTTTCTGTAGCGATGAAACTTTGTGATGTCCACGGTCCCTGCCGAACTTTTGTAACGCTACTTTGCTAGTTTGGGTACGATGACCTGCGTACCTCTAGTTAATTAGTTTGCGTACTGTATGTTGCATCTAGTTGCTAACCCTTTCTTTTTCGTGTTGCTCTAGTATATTTTGTTGCATATGATTGTACATCCTCTTGATGAAGATGCATCTCTAACATGTACCTAGTTTCTTGATGGCGAGATGGCAGTGCTATGTCGTGTACAAAGGGAAGGTTCCGGTGGTGTACAATGAGTGGCCTGAGTGTCAGGCGCAAGTGAATGGGATCTCGGGCGCCAGCCATAAAGGCTTCAAAAGCAGACAAGAAGGAGAAGCTAGTTACTTCAGGTTCACGCTAGCGCGAGAGCGGACTCGTAACCGCCGCCTCATGTACTGCATAGTTCCGCTCTCACTCATAGTGATGCCTCTTCTCGCGTATACCATTGTTTAGATGGATGACGTTGTAGTTGCAAGTATTCGAGACTTGCATGTATCGCTATTTTTTAAGATGATGACGATATACCACTTTGTGTTGGATGATGATTATAATGAGACTATTTGTATGTATATGCTATAATTACATTTGTGGTCTCGCAGCCATTTGTATGTGTATCATGATGACATTTGTATCTTCTAAAGATTCTTGTATAAAGCCTATTCAAATACAAAACAAATATGCAGAAAAAAATAATCAAAAACTACTAAAATTAGCAGTAGCAAGTGGAGAAAAGTTAGCAGCAGCGTGACAGTAGCAGTAGCGCGTCCAGCCAAAGCGTGCTAGAGCTATTAGCAGTAGCGAGCTTCCACGCAGCACGCTGCTGCTACACTTGTAGCAGCAGTAGCGCGGGCGTGCACTTGCTGCTGCTACGGGTTAGCTGTAGCGCCTTATTAGTAGCGCTGGTCCCTGCGCTACTGATATACCTAAAACCCGTGCTGCTGCTAGGCTTTTCCCTAGTAGTGCACTTTTGTCTCCAGTTTGCAGGAGAGACCGTGTCCGGACCACTCCGCGGACCGATAGAGGACCGCGCAGAATTGCTTCCTCGGTCCGGACAACATGGTACATACGGGTTGCAGGAGGTTTAAGAGTCGAAGTTGGAGATGTCTTTATAGTTGACATTTGTGTATACTATGGGCCCGAAAGGCCAATGCACAAGAACAACATCTGTTGTGGATAAACAAAACCTTAGAATGGTGATCCCATCGTTTGCTTATGATCCAACAGCCCATGTTGTTGTTTGCAGAACTTGTGTCATTTTCACGTGATAGTGTTCTGTGGCCCCATTGGAGGACGATGCATGTATTAAATAAATATTTGAAGCTAGGTAGCTACCTCTATAAACAAACTGAAACAAGAAGTTACAGAGAAGCAACGACGTATGACCCGAGTTTCTTCAAGTGATTCTCCATAGCTCATCACATCTTTGATCTTTTGATTTTCAAGCTTGGGCTTGGGAGCCTGCCATGCATGCATGTTGGCTGCCACATTTTTGCTTTTGCACACTGATGCTATTCATTCTATTGAAAAAATTGAGCATGGGAAGTGTTGGGAAGGTTGAAGCGCAGGTGTGCAGTATTTGACTTACCATGCGATAGCAGCGTAGCAGTTGGATATGTTAATTTTGTTAGCATATCCGCATAGGATACCGTTTGTAATAGCCAATTTGGTTCCCAAAGATATCATTACGCGCATTAAGTTTCTGAGGCGCAGATGGCAAGATATCCACACTTCTGGTTAAATATCCAGCCTTCTCTATAACCTGGAACTTTTGTAGCAAGTCAGATGTGTTCTTGCTACATACTAGAAAATAAACCAGAGTAGTAGATAGGTGATGTGGTTTGATATACATCTACGGGTAACAGTGGCAGCCAGAATTTTCGACATATAGGTATGTGGAGCCAAAAAAATCGCACCACAATGAAGTAACACATGAAAAGTTCAAAAAAAAAAAATTAAGTTCTTCACAAGTTTCACACCGAACCATACAAACTGTGCTCAAATTTGACAAAATGCTATGATGTACAGATTAATCAAAACAAGGAATAAAGATAATCCTCTGTTCATGATTAACAATTCGAAGAAACCAATATTAATAACATAAATAAAACAGTTGCAAAACAGGTTCACACGATGGATGTAATTGCACACGCCACTATTGATGACATGTCAGCAGGATTGCGGATGCGCCCTACGCGCGCTGTGTCGTTGCGATCTGCAGACAGCTCCACTGCGGAGGACGTGGGGAGGCGATCGATCGGCGGCGATCCGTGACGGAGGATGGTACATCGGTTTATAATGAGACAATTGAATCAGTAGGAATCGTCTGTTTGGCGCCCGCAGTCCCTATATGACGCTCGTTACGACAAAATGTCTCCAAAACTCACATGGAATAGTGCACCACTGATCTAGCCCATTTTAGCCGTAGAGACAGAGGGGTTCTGGTTCTTGTTTTGGGAACCTGCTAGAAGGTTCTTGAACTTTTTTTGTTTTTACTGTTTCTTTTTGGTTTTTATTTTTTATCTTCTATTTTTCCCATTGTTTTTTTTCTTTTCCTCTCCTTTCTTTTAAAAATAACAAATATCTAAAACATGTTCACATTTTTCCAAATATGAAAAAATGTAATTTGTAAAACATTCATGAACTAGAAAACCTTCAAAATTTGAAAAAAAAAGTGTGTATTTTCAATGTGTTCATAACTTTGAATCTTTTTTGCATTTTCAAAAAATTTGAAATTTTGAAAAAGTTCATGTTTACAAAAATTATTGTGCTTTCAACGAATCAAAATATGAAAATTATTCATGTTATAATAAAACCACTATTTCAGAAAAGTTCACGCTTTAAAAAGAATTGCTCTAGCAATTGGGTTGCTACAGTGTTTGTCTATAGGTTTACTACAGGTGCCTGATCCCTAGTTGCTACTGTGCACCAGTGGGCCAGTCAAGTTGGGCCCTCCTTTGTCATGGAGGTCGATAATCGGATGCCTTGTATAGGATCTCCGACACCTGCCTTAGTAGTCCGGAATCATTAGTTAAAGAGTACCTCTCGTAAATATTAATGTAACTCTCATTTTCTCTCACGGTGATAAATGACACACTGTATATGCAACATAAGTAACAATATTAAGAGGGATTCAAAGAAAAAGAGGGAAAGTCTTTGGCTTTTTTTTTTACTTTTTTTTACTGTCATGTAGGAAATTACGTGACTGGTCTTTGGAAGTGCCTTGGGTATAACTACGTGGCTCATGGTGATTTACATGGACTGTGGTTGAGATCGCTGGAAAAAATCTTTAGATGGACCCCAAAATGAAATCAGGCTCCAAGCGCCCACTGGTTTAGACTTCTCTAGAATGTCCTCTACTTTCTTCTGACCATCTACAATCAACACCACCTTCAACACCTTTCCTTTATCATTAAGCGCAACTCCAATGCAGCACCCGAATCGTGTCTGTTTTTGCCTGCGTTTTGTCCGTTTGTGTCAGCAAAACGGACAGCGGACCGTGGTGGGTGGGTGCTGTGGTGACCGTCGTGCCGCTAGAGGGCGCCGGGGAAACGCCGCTACGGCTCTTCCTTGGCTAGCTCATGGTGGGTGGGTGGTGTGGTGACCGTGGTGGGCCAAGGAAGGGAGAGAAAAGGAGGAGGGAGATGGTACCAGGAGGTGGATGACAGATGGGCCAGTCTGGACACAGACGAAAGAGGTGGCGCAGAGAACGTCTGGTTTGTGTCCGTTTTCGACACAAATCTGACCTAAATTTGGGATGAAAATGAGTCTGAGCGTACACCCACCAGACAAAAAATGGAAATGAGTCTCTGCATTGGGCACCGTTTTTTGCCTCCGCTGACACAGACGGACGCGAGCAGACCAAATGGTCCGCTGCGTGGAATAACATAATTCAAATAAGCATTCACCCATACCCTCCAGATCAATCAGCACTAAAAAAGTGAGATAATTAATATCTGATAATGAAAACTTTTTTCCATATTATCTCTTCTCTAAAAATGTAGTCTAACTTGCCAAATCTCATCATCCAAGCTGGGGGGGGGGGGGCAATTGAGAAAGATTCAGATAAATTATAACTAATGCAATAACTTACTCTAATTTAGCCCATTGAATTACTGTTACGACATGTCAGAACATTGAATATTTAAACAACATACACTGCTCAACCATTAGCGCTACTAATTAAATATACTAAATTACACTGCTCTAACTTAGCCCGACAGAATTTGTTAGATTACACTGCTAAAACCTTAACAAAGTCCACCGAACATATCCAAAATCAGACTAATTACACTAAATATATCCATAATTGCATGGCCTAACCAATGGCACTACTTATACTGCCCATTTACAATACTAAATTAACCAATACTAATGCCAAAATCACACTGCTCAATATCCCTATCAAATCTAGCACCAATATGTAACCCTAATTCATAAATTAACCAACGAACTAGGAGGGATTGCAAAAAACTTACTCTAGACCACCTAATGAGGATGCCCAGTTGTGGCCGCCGTCTGGATCCACAAGAATGCACCTCCCCACTACTCTCTCCGCGCGGAACGCCTGCAAGATCTGGACCTCCTGATGTGTTTGCCGCAGCAACCGCTGCATCGAGAAACTGGAGCTGTCAACCTCAGAGTGCCCACCGCCCTCGCTGTCAGTGGTGCGTTCAACCACTGGCTCTCCGCCGTGGATGGGCTTCGTCACCGCCATCGTCGGCCCTTCACTGGTGGAAAAAAGGCCTTTGGTCGCGGTTCGCAACTGCCATTAGTCGCGGTTGGGCAACCGCGACCAAATAAGCGCGACTAATGCCCCCCATCTTTAGTCGCGGCTGCTTAAGAACCGCGACTAACGGCCCGTCCACGTGGGCGCCAGTGACCGTCGAGGCGGAGGACCTTTAGTCGCGGTTCTTCGCCAACCATGACTAAAAGGCCGCCACAGGTTTAGGGTTTTAGACGGCCCCCCTAAAGCTGTTTTCTGTTTAATTTGTAATGTTTTATTTCTTTTTTGCTTTATTTTAATTTTGAAGGAGTTTCATATATTCTACGGTACTACATACATTCATATTAATGTACAATTTAAAATAAATTTGAAATTAGAACGCAAAAGAATTCCAGAGGCATATACAATATATCTTCCATATCCTCGGATGACCATATACAAGTATGAACAAGTTTCCATACATGATTTAATGCATATAAAGTTCTACGTCCTCGTAATAGTGTTCTCCTTTAGGATGGAGGACTTCCCCTTTGAACCATCCAGCTAGTTCCTCTTGAAGTGGTCGGAAGCGAGCTTACGGACTAAGCATCATCCGGAGGTTATTCCTCCGAGCATTGGTATCACTCGGAACCCGCTCAGAGGTGTATCTCGGATCATCTCACGTACATAGTATCCACATAGATTGGTCTCCGGTGGCTGAATATCCCCAGCATTCTTAGGCTTTGACCTTTTGAATTCTAGCTCTTTTTGAATTCACCGACCTTTGTATCTCTGAACCGTCTCCAAACCCTACGAGGCAAAGAAAATTAAATGAACAAGAGAGTTATTAGTTACTTGATATTAGGAAATGAACGAAATAGGCCGATCGATATAGAGCGCAAATGAATGAAAATAATTACTTCTGCAGCATTCTTCTCATGCCGCCCCAAAGCTTTGGATCCATATTCAGAGAGTCGTGGGACGAGACATTCGAGGTGTTAACTTTAATTACTAGCAGAATCCAGTGGAACCTGCGGACACGATACATGCACAGTACGTCATGCATAACTCATCGATTAGCTGGCCACATACCATGCATGGAGTAAACAAAAGAGAATGTGCTCAAGACAGACACACTCACCCAAAATGGTAAGGAAATAGAATATCACTTTTGAGTTCCTGCTTTGTAAGAAACTGCCACAGGTCTGCCTCCACGTCGGCGGGGTGACGCTCCAACACATGTCCATTAACGATGTGTGGGTCAATGAACCCAACATCATGGATGTTCCTTACTCTGCATTCCTTAATCTTCATTCTGCATGTATAATAGCGGACACAACAATATAGTTAGGACATATATATAGTGCAGGCAATATGAACGAGATGGGGTAGAAATTAATAAATCACTTACGTAACGTAGCAACCGATGATAGATTTGTCGAGCTCAAGCAGATTGAAAAGCTGGAACAATTCACTCAGTTCAATTTGTACATAGTAATGTTTGAAGTGATGCTCATGTCTAACTTCCGCATAAATATATTCTTTGGCGTTTTTATTTTTATGTAACCCTTGTACCATTTCAGCAGACCTTTCATTTGTGGAGGTAGATCCTTTTCTGCGCAGCTCGACGAGAGGCCCATTCTTGACATATGTAATTACTACCTCCTTCATCGGCGCCTCATCAAGGCCTAACAGTTCCACGAAGAGTAATACCTAAGTTGGCCGCTTGTTCTCGGCACTCGTTACATAATCAATCCTCAGGCTGCCGCAGCTTGTATGATCTCGGGGCATCCGGACAGAAGGCTTCCACTATAAGCGGGCAATCGATTGTTTACTTTGTTCCCCGAGCTGGGCAACTTGTTTCCGCTTATTTTACTTTCGGCCTTCTCCGCTCTTTGTTCTCCTTGAACATGAGTGCCTGCCTGTGAAGTTCACGTGCATAGTCGTTAGGCAGATTCTTCGCGGCTTGGGACGGTGTGCTCAAAAATGACTTAGCCCACTTCTTTTGCTCATCGTAAAATCTTGGCTTGGGCTCGGGCTCTCTTTTCTTCTTGCAGTCCGCCTTCCATTTCTCCAAATCAGCAGCATGCCGCGTCGACTTCCTCGGCACTACGTTCCCAAGGCCTTGTGGGGAGAGGCTTGATGATGGCTCCGGTACCTTTGTGGTCTTAGGTACATAAGGGTCCGGGTTAATAATCCAGACTGCTTCGCTTCTTTGCCGGAGGTGGATTGGGGCGGCGTCGATCACCGCCGGACGAGGATCGGGGTGGCGGCTGATCACCCGCCGGACGTTGTGGATCGGGGCGGCGTCGGCCGACGTGGCGGAGGTGTAGGTGAACCGCCACCACCACCACCACCACCACCGCCACCGCCACCACCACCACCGTGAGGGGGTGGACTTGTTGTCCTTGGCGCCTCGCTCGAAACTTGATAAACTTCTTTTGCCATAGAAAGAAATGGCGCTTGACATCTCCAAGTCTTTTCTCCCTTCGTGTAGCAATGTCAATCTCTGTGTCCTCAAACCCTTGGACTATGTCCTCCACCGTGACACGAGCATAGCCATCTTGAATGGGGTTGTTGTGGTGGAGTGCTCTGTAAACATGGTAAAGCACTGCCGATGGCTACCTTCATGGACATGTTCCCGATAGGATAATACAGATGACATTCTTTCATCTCCTTTATATCGTCCACGGGTAGCGAGGAGGCTCCGGTGCAGTAATTTCGACCACCGTGCAGGCTCCGGTGCAGTAATTTCGACCACCGAGAGGCTCCGGTGCAGTAATTTCGATCGTCGGTGCATCTCGCACCAGCCGGTGGGGCCTCCGTGGAAGCCACGCCGCTTCTTCTCCGCTGCTGGCTTCCGAGATCCATTGGATGATCTTCATGCTGCACCCGAGCTGCATCTCTTTCGCTACTAGTACACTCATGGTTTTCTTCATCACATCCATTTCCGATGCCAACCGCGCCACAACATCTGATTCCCGATCCATCTTTCTCTTACGGCTTCAGAATCAGACGGGTCATCGTTCTGGGGGAACCCTATTTTCCACGGAATGTGCCCCATGCCTCGTACACGTCCTCCGTGTTCAGGATTCCCGAGGGCTTTTGTCAGCGCGTCGTTCTCTATGTTGAACTTGATCTTCCCCTGTTGAGCATCCTTCATTGCGTCAATAAGGGCTTGGGTGGGTTTAATTAATTTGCCCCGGTATACACACTCCCCCTGTCTCCGGGTTCAGCGTTCCCCATGCCCGTACCACCAGCTTTTGGCCCTTGGGTCCCATCCTCCGTGCACTGGGCCAGTTCCTCGCGCCCTCAGCTCGTTCTCCATCTTCTCCAACCTAGGCACCCAAATGCGATACCCTCCTGGCCCCATAACATGATTGTACTCCTTCTTAGCCGCATTTTCCTTATTTTTTCGATATTTGAATGAACTGCTCCGATTTCTTTTGCTTCACAAATTCTGGCCAATCATGTTTCAGTTTCTCATATTGTCCTTTGAAATCCGAGTCTTGTTCTGCTTGACAAAGTCATGGGCTAGATTTTGCTTGAATTTCCGGAATGCGTCGGCCATCTTATGAAGAGCGAACTGTTTGACTAGCCTCCTCCTCTCCTTGTTTTCCTCAATCTTGTTACCCTCCTCGCCAATTTGTTGTATTCCGGAGGTAGAACGAAATGTTCCATAAGCTTCTTGAAGCAATCTTTTTGTTCTCTTATCGACAAAAGTGAAACCATCAATTCGTGCCTTCTTTGGCTCATTCCACTCTGGGCGGTGATCGAGACGTTGTCTCTAACAATGGCTCCGCATTGGTGACAAACTTGGTGGCGTTCTTGCGGGGCTCCAGTGACTGCCGGTTGCACCGTCGACAACCTCGATGGTGCATGTTTCTCCTTGTTTCATCGTCTTGGTTGCGCCACGCTTTGACGACGTGCTCGATTGTTTCGACGATCCGCCGAGGGCTAAAATAAGAAAGAGAGTCGCGCTGCGTTAGTACACACATATTTATTCAAATCAGTTAGTTTGTATCACCAGAGGCTCAATGTATATATATACCTCGGCGGAGGTGGTTGCTACTTCCATTTGAAGATAAATGCGTTTATCGACGTTTGTTCGGCATCATCTTCTTGACGGCGCCCTTCATCTTCACCGTCAAGGTTCAGATAAGAAGAGATATCATCTTCTTCTTCTCCGGTCGGCACATATAGAATATCGCCGTTTATGATGCCGAACATATGTGTTTCACCGTGCGGATCATAGTTGTCCATAATCGGGTCAGCTCTATCGTCCGCCATTATGTCACCCTGAAAACATGTAGAAAAAACAAATTATTTACGTGACGAAGGGGGGCGGTGGCGGTGGCGAAAGGGCGGTGGCAAACGGCGGGGGCGAGGAAGGGGTGGGAGAGGGTGTCGCGGTCATTTTGTGAAGAAACTTTGCAAGCAATTAAACATTTGTCAATGTTTGGTAAAAAAAATACAATTTGTTTTTGGTTTTCAATTTGGAATGTTATACATTAGATCATCATGCATATCATATTTTCTCGCATTTTCCGATCCTAGGAAATTTCACGCAACTCAAGGACCCTTGGAGAGAGTTGGAAGTTTCATTATTTTCATATTTGGGATATCTCAAATTTTGGAAATAGGATCATTGGATTTATTTAAAATTATCTTCATAAAGTTTTCCTATAAAAATCTCAAGAGAGGGAATAATATGACTTTCCCAACATTTAGGAAAACGAAGATATTATAAATAAATCAAATTTGGTTTTCGAAAGATTTATTTTGCTTAGGCAAAAATGAGCATTTAAGATTTTTATGCATGTTGCAGTTTTTAAAAGTTCATTTTGTTCGACTCATTTTTAGGAGTCGGGGAAAATTTGTTTTATTTAAATCGGAGTTCGTTTGATATTTTATTTATTTCGCTTTTGTTTTAATTTAAAAAACGAAGCGCTGCCCCCGGACCGAGGCCCACTGCCCAGCCAGCCAGGCCTCAGCCGGCTTCGCCTCCTCTCCTCACAAGACGCCGCCGCCCGAGTCCCGCTGGGATCGACTCACGGCCGCCGCCGAGTCCGGCTCACAAGGGCGAAGGAGGCGGGCTGCTGTGGGCGAGGAGGGCGGGCGAGCAGGGCGCGCTGGTGGGCGAGGGAGGCCGGGTCGGCGGCGCTGAGGGCGGGCGAGCGAGGCGGCAGACGAGGTCGGGCCGGGCGCTGCTGCTGTAGGCGAGGGCGACGGCGGGCGCGCCGAGGGCGAGGGCGACGGCGGCGCGCCGAGGGCGCGGGCAGAGACGAACAAAGCGAGAATCGAATCGGAGAAGACGAGAATCGGAGCCTTGTATTTATAGCCCCCTTTAGTCGCGGTTGGCTTACGAGACCATGATTAGCAGGTACCCTTTAGTCGCGGGTCGCCTGCCCAACCGCGACTAAAGGGTTTTTATGGGTTTTTATGCTCCCGCCCCCTTTAGTCGCGGTTGGCGACGAGACCCGCGATTAAAGGTACCCTTTAGTCGCTGGGTCGCCTGCCCAACCGCGACTAAAGGGTTTTTTGGCGAGTTTTTATGCGTTCGCGCCCCCACCTTTAGTCGCGGTTGGTCTGCCAACCGCGACTAAAGAGCAAGTTTAGGGTTTTAGCCCCCCAAACCTGTTTTCTGTTTAATTTGTATTGTTTTCTTTTTAATTTGTATTATTTTCTGTTTAATTTGTATTGTTTTATTTCTTTTGTGCTTTATTTTAATTTTGAAGGAGTTTCACATATTCTACGGTACTACATACATGCATATGAATGTACAATTTCAAACAAATTTGAAATTAGAACCAAAAAGAATTCAAGAGGAATATACAATATATATTCAATATCATCGGATGACCATATACAATTTTGAACAAGTTTCCATACATAATTTAATGCATATAAAGTTCTACGTCCTTTGTATCTACGAACCGTCTCCAAACCCTACGAGGGAAATACAAATAATATGTCAAAAATAAAACTAATTCAATTCAATATGTTAAAAATACAAATAATATATCAAAAATTCAGAAAAATAGAACTAATTCATTTCAAAATTCTAAAAATACAAATAATATATCAAAAAATTCAGAGAAGTTCTTCCGGCCGCCTCTGTCTTCCCACAAGTTCTTCCCGACCGGTCTTCCCGCCATTCTTTCCCGCCTATGTCTTCCGTCATTTCTTCACGCCTCTATCTTCGGCAGACGATGCTCCTTTTATAGGCACGGCGCCGCTTCGCTTTGTCTTGTTCCTCCGACAGTATGCCGTGGCGCTACCCACGCGTGCTGTCTAACCTTTAGTCCCGGTTGCACCAACCAGCCGGGACTAAAGGTTAGATGACCAGCTCTGGATTCCTCTTCTTCCCGCCATTTCTTCCCTGTCTTCCCGCCTCTTTCTTCCCGCCACTTTCTTCCCGCCTCCTGTCTTCCCGCTCCCATTTTTCCCGCCATTTCTCACTACATATATGTAGCCCGGCTTGGCCAAAGCATTATCACATCTCTACAATCTCTCATCACTCTCTCATGGCTTCCACCGCACCCACTCTAACCTACCGCCAGGTGGAGGAGCTTTGCGCCTCGAACTACCCTTGTCCACCGGGCTATCAAGGCCCCCACCGGGCCTGGAGCCTAAGCGCCGGGCGTGCCGTCCCTCCGTCCCTCAGTGGTGGCGCGGGCGGCCATCACGAACCACTACTACCTCGACCTCACGCCGGAGCAGCGGATGAATCCCGCCGGCATCCCGATAACCAGCATACTTGGGACGCCTTCTTCATCAATCGGCGTGAGAGGGCGCCGCCGGTATGAGGAGGACGGTCCGCCTCCCGAACTTCCACGAGGCCGGCCGTCGGCTATGGTGGTATGGCCGACTGCAGAGCGTCATGGACTACATCACGGCCGGGCGATATCCCCCGCCAAGGCTACCCTCGATTCGAGCCATAGCGCCGCCTCGATTACGACGGCAAAGAATGACGACAAAGAAATGACGCATTTACTTACGGCGGCAACTTAGAAGGCGACTACCAAGACAACGATTTACGCAAGCGGCTATGAAGACTACGAGTATGCATATTATACGCCTAGGCGTGAGTATGACTAAATCACTCCAAATTTCATGTATCATCGGTGGTATCTCGAATCATTCAAAATGGACACCAAACACATCACGGGTAATATAATTCACATGATCCATTCAACAAAGTTTGGTACAATAAATTATTACACATCATTTTTCTTCCCTTGTGTCCCTCGCTTGCTTACGATTGTGCCGTATCCATGGAGCATCCTCATCATTTAACTTAATGCTTGGGTCGGTGTTCACTTTGAAGGGCGGAATTTCAGCAAACATATTATAATCTTCTCGACATGTCATCTTGTCCTCCACTCCCACGATGTTTCTTTTCCCTGAAAAGAACAATGTGGCGCTTTGGATCATCGCATGATGTCTTGATCGCTTTTCTTATCTTTCCGTCTCCTCGGTTTGCTACTCATGTCCTTCACATAGAAAACCTGAGCGACATCTTTCGCTAGGACGAATGGTTCGTCAAGGTAACCAAGATTGTTGAAATCCACCATTGTCATTCCGTATTGCTGGTCCACCTTTACCCCACCTCCTGTTAGCTTGAACCATTTGCACCGGAACAAAGGGACCTTAAAGGAGGGTCCATAGTCAAGTTCCCATATCTCCTCTATGTAACCATAATATGTGACCTCTTGCCCATTCTCGGTTGTGCATCAAAGCGGACACCACTGTTTTGGTTGGTGCTCTTTTATCTTGGGCGATCGTAAAATGTATTCCCATTTATCTCGTACCCTTGGAAAGTCGTTATAGTCGAAGATGGTGTCTTGGCCAACATGTACAGCTGATCTACAACATCATTGTCATTCATTAAATGTTTTCTCAACCAACTGCCGAAAGTCTCCATGTGGGCCTTCCTAATCCAGGATTCAGGCTTCCCGGGTTGTCGAACGTAAAATATTCTTGTGTTTCTCAAAGCACGGAGCCACCAAGCTGGAATTGGTCAAGACAGGTGGTGTGCTTGATCGGAGAATGGCCGTCCATACATATCGTTGATTTCATTCCGATCGTGTTTTTCCACTTAGTCTCCCCTCGTGCTGCGATCGAGGAAGACCAATCGGCTTAAGGTCAGGAACAAAGTCAACACAAAACTCAATTACCTCCTCATTTCCATAGCCCTTGGCGATGCTTCCTTCCGCCTAGCACGGTTACGAACATATTTCTTTAATACTCCCATGAACCTCTCGAAGGGGAACATATTGTGTAGAAATACAGGACCGAGAACGAAAATCTCTTCGACTAGGTGAACCAGGAGGTGCGTCATAATATTGAAGAAGGATGGCGGGAACACCAACTCGAAACCGACAAGACATTGGATCACATCGCTCAGAACCGTGGTAGAACTTCTGGATTGATTACCTTCGAGAGATTGCATTGAGGAATGCACATAGCTTCACAATGGCTACTCGAACATTTTCCGGCAGGAGCCCCTCAAAGCAATCGGAAGCAATTGCGTCATAATCACGTGGCGGTCGTGAGACTTCAGGTTTTGGAACTTTTTCTCCGCCATGTTTATTATTCCCTTTATATTGGACGAGAATCCAGACGGGACCTTCATAATGCTCGGGCATTCAAAAAGATGACCTTCTCTTCTTTGGTCGAGCGTAGCTGGCACGACCTTGAAACCATTCCGGATGCCGGTCATCGTGGTCTTTCAAACGTTCTGTTGGTCCTGCCGTGCTTCCTTTGTATCATTTGTCTTCCCATACACGCCCAAGAAGCTTAGGAGGTTCACGCAAATATTCTTCGTGAACGTGCATCACGTCGATTGCAGAGCGGACATCTAGGACTTTCCAATATTCTAGCTCCCGTAATATAGATTTCTTCTTCCACATGGCTGCGTGCCCGTCGGCTCCCTTCGAACTGATTGTCCGCCAGACCCTTTCCAAAGATGACTTTCAAATCCTTGACCATATCAAATACCTCGGCACCGGTGCGTTCCGCGAGCTTCGACCGGTGATCTGCCTTGCCGTTGTAATGCTTGCCTTTCTTTCTTCTTGGATGAATTTTCGGAAGAAATCGACGATGCCCAAGGTACACGTTCTTCTTACAATTTGGCAAATGTACACTTTCAGTCTCATGTAAGCGGTGCGTGCATGCATTGTATCCCTTATTTGACAGTCCCGAAAGGTTACTAAGAGCAGGCCAATCGTTGATGGTTACGAAAAGCAACGCCAGAGGTCAAATTCCTCTTGTTTGTGCTCATCCCACACACGGACACCACCCCACAGCTGTAAAAGTTCATCAACTAATGGCCTTAGGTACACATCGATGTCGTTGCCGGGTTGCTTCGACCTTGGATGAGCACGGCATCATAATGAACTTCCGCTTCATGCACAACCAAGGAGGAAGGTTGTAGATGCATAGAGTCACGGGCAGTGCTATGGTCGAGCTCGCTTCGCCAAAAGGATTCATGCCATCCGTGCTTAGAGCAAATCTTATGTTCCTTTGCGTCGGTACCAAAATCTTTGAACCATCTGTCGATCTTTCTCCATTATGCTCCATCTGCGGTGTGTCTCAACTCCCCGTCCGACTTACGGTCCTCTTTGTGTCATCGCAACAACTTGGCATGCTCTTTGTTCCTGAACAGACGTTTCAACCGTGGTATTATAGGAGCATACCACATCACCTTGGCGGGAACCCTCTTCACGGGTTTCGCCCTCAACATCGTCACCGTGGTCATCGCCTCGATCTTATAACGCAATGCGGTGCATACCGGGCATTCATTCAAATTCTCGTATTCACATGGTAGAGGATGCGATCGTTGATGCATGCATGTATCTTCGTAACCTCTAAACCTAGAGGGCGTATAACCTTCTTTGCTTCAGACGATCTTGGCGGGCAACTCGTTATCCTTTGGAAACATATTCTTCAACATTTTCAGCAAGTTTTCAAATGCCGAGTCAGCTACACCTGCCTCGCCTTCCATTTCAGCAAATCCAGTGTGCAGCCCAGCTTTTTCAGACCATCATCGCATCCGGGTACAGCGCCTTCATGATCCTCTAACATGCGATCCAAATTCTCCCTCTCCTTTTCAGTTTCGCGTCTCCGTGCATCAAGAATGGTCCGACCAAGATCATCAACGGATCATCACGTGCCTCTTCTTCACCTTCCCCTTCACCTTCAAAGATCCTCCATGAAAGTATCACCGAAATGAGCAAGATAGCTTTCATCGATGAAATCATCCCCTTCTTCATCTTCTTCCATTATAACCCCTCTTTCTCCATGCTTGGTCCAACAATTATAGCTTGGCATGAAACCGTGCGAAGCGGATGCATGTGAACATCTCTTGAGGAAGAGTAACCCTTCCGATTCTTACAGATAACACATGGACAGATAACAAAACCCCCGCTTGTTCGCATTAGCCACTACGAGGAAATCTTTCAAACCCGTAGTGAACTCACGGAGAGTCGGTTACCGTACATCCATTGCTGATTCATCTGCATTATTATAATATAAAATATATAATTAACCATCATGCATTTGTTAAACTAACTAGCTACAAACAATATAAATTAAACAATGAACTACACACATGCATATTTTATCAATGACACATCAAAGGTTCATCAAGTTGCTAACCGCGATCGAGGAGTGTGGCTCCAACACTTCATGTCATGTTTGTTTCATGCTCTTGGGGCATTTCATCAAACACCTTATGTGCATAAGAGGAACCAAAAGCAAACCTACACCCACTTGTGAAGAGAATGGCTCCAAATGGCTAAGTGTTGGCTCTTTGGATGGGTATATATAGGGAGGGGCTTTAGTTGCGGTTGGCACGGCAAACCGTGACTAAAAGTGCCGAAAACCTTTAGTCGCGGTTGTCCTGGCAAACCGCGACTAAAGACCTCACGCGTCTTGTGACCGAGCGCCACAGGCGGGCCTTTGGTCGCGGTTCACCTCCAGAACCGCGACTAAAGGTCCCATTAGTCGCGGTTCCTACAGCTTCGCGACTTATGGGGCTGGACGGAAGCCTGTTTTTCCACCAGTGCTTGTTCAGAGACTGCGTGGGGTGAGGAGAGAAGAGAATGACCGACAAAGAGAGAAAGGGGAACGACTGAGCGCTTTGGTTCAGACTGCACCGGTCAACGGCCGCTAATGGCCACGCCATCTCCGCCCCTGTGCACGTGGCCCGACCGAGGGGTCAGGGACGTCTGAAAATGGATTAAAATCTAAGCAACAACAGTTTGTGTTTTTGGAAGCATCCGACCACTGTTTTGGTAGTTATCGGCGACAAACAATTTTTTGATAGTTTTTTGGAACACCAACCCCAACGTGATAGTTTTATGCTATTTACTCGATTCCTATAGGATCTTTTCCCATGGGTTTTTCTGGTATGTTGAAAATTTGTTTCATAGGAATAGAGGTGCCAGATTCCTTTTTTTTTGGTATGTTGAAAATTTGTTTCATAGGAATAGAGGTGCCAGATTCCTAAGGACTGTGTACATATTGTCTTATTCCTACAAATTTTTAGCATGAGCTGAGACCCCATAAAAAATTCCTAAGGATTGCAGTGGACTTGTTTGCGCATAAAGGATTTGGAGTGGACATGACATCCTAATCCTCTAATTTTCCCATTCCTATTATTCGAGAATCCTGAAAAATGAATGAGCAATGAATAGCGAAATTTTTGCTACAGTAGCTTGGGCTCAAACTAAAAAGGCGTTGGGTTCATTAATTATATGGACTAGTATTTTTCATGAAATATAGCAAATGAAATCATGAAAACATTAGATTTCCGGTGGGACAAGATGGAAGCAACGTAACACATATGAAAGTGTAGCTACCCGGTCAGCGTGCATTACCTACAAGTACTAAATCTCCATAACTTCTCATAAAAACGATAAGCACCAATGCTCATTCATGGCTCGAGTGAGGTATGCAAGTATAAATATTTCAGTGACATGTTAAATGGGATGGCAGTATGTCACGTGCTAAGATATGCTGCTAGCTAGCCGGATAAATAGACTACCAACGAGAAGCTACAAAGAAGCGACTACATACAACCGGGTTACTGCGAATAATATGTCGAAGCTAGCTCATCCAAGCCTCCCCCATTTTGAGCTCAGTCTGTTCTCTCCATGTTCGAACTTAGGCTTGGGAAGCAACCAGGAATTAAGGTGAGTGCAAAATGAGTGGCGTGCAAGATCCTATTCTCAATACCGTGGCACGAGCTTGAATTTCCCAACATCACTCCACATTCGGACACCGTGGCGTCACTCGTGATGCTGGTGCAGATGGATCGTCAGTTCGCCCCTCACCTGCTAGCTGCGGCCTGCTCTTCACGCCCAGTCCAGCATCCGGTTTTCTCCTCCTGCTTCAGGCGCCATGCGTGTATATCCTCTACAGCAGAGGGCTCTCGTACCTTTCATACGACTGAAAGTCTCAGCATGTAGCACAGTGAAATCGGACGTGGGTAAAGACGCGCGGGCACATCCAGATCGCGGCAACGTCAAGTCGACAAGGACCCCTGCCTCCCTCCTCGAGGCGCCTCTGCCACCCCGGCCTGCCACTGACGCCCCGCGTTGAACCAGCAGCACCAGCCAAAAGTGGTCTGCCACCGGCCTGAGATCCATGCGTGTACCGGAGCCGAGGAGGGAGGGTCCAGCCACCACCTCTGCCAGCCAGCGCCACGGCAGAGAGGGCCGCCCGAAGGAACTAAACGGCCTGCCGCCGCCGCCCCCCGGGGGCACACAGCCAGCGCGCCGCCTGTCACACCGTCGAGCCAGCGCGCCATTGCCTTTGTGCCAAGCGTCTGCACCACAACAAAACCCAGGGGCATCGTCGTAGTTGACATGCTTAACAACAAAATCCACTAATTGTAAATAAAAGCATCAGTTAGTGTAAATACTACTAGTCATTCCTATACCTGATCAATCGATACAAACATTTGACAGGCTCGACCTTTATGACACCATCACAAAGTATAATTAATGAACAGAGAAGCTAAAGGAAGAATACAATACATTAAGACAAAGCAACCCTAAGATTTCTCTGCTCCCATTGCTTAATACGAAAAGCTCGACATAAACCCAAGGACGGGCAACCACTGCTAAACTAGGATCTCCATCTCTTTGAATAAAAGCCATCCTTTCCATCGACCAGCCTACAAGCTTCTTCAGTACTATAATGAAGGACGTTGACACTATCCCATTCTACATAGCAGGGGTAATTCCATAAACATCATATCTAAAAATCATTTAGACGTAAGTTTCTATAGAAAGACAAGCGGGTGTACAAATGAACTTTCTTATGATACTATGATACTCAGATACCACTCATTGGATGGGACCGGTAGACCATTGATCAATAAAAAATAGTAAATAAGCCCTTTTCTCCTAGGTACGAGAGATTGCACAGCTCAAAATAAAACTTCGACAACAGTGCAACCAACATTCTCCCAGTCTCTTCTGAATTTCAAGCTAGTATATAACTCTGGGTCTTTCCCATCCAAGATGAACCCATAAATCAAATCGAAAAATGTAAGTAGGTACTAATTTTACAGAAAAAAAAATGACATATCAGGTTCATGCTTCATAGACGAAAATTCGTTTCTGATCGAGGGAACAGCTGAGGCCGGAATCTCAGCCGATGGTCGTCCTCGCGATGCACGTGTATATCTGTATTGTATTCCTGAGCATATGCGTCTCTTGTTTTGTCATGGTATTCGGTGATGGGTCCCGCGCTTTAAAGCGCAGCTCAACGACCACGCCGTAGCGGAACGGGATAAACGCGGATGGATCAGATATTTTTCTGAGCCTACCCGTCCCGTTGCTCTCACGGACGCATTAACTTTTCTACCAGCCACCCTTTTTTCAAAAATGCCAGCGGGACAAGCACCATCAGTGTGATTTTTATGCACAACCAGGTGGGCAAACAACATTACTGAAGCACTATTGATCAGCTGTCAACTGCAGTAGTTATGTGTGGTCGCTACAATAGCTGTGATGTTATTAGTGATTGGCAAATTCAGATTTATCAGGAGGAACAAGCGGGGAAGTTCAGACACAAGTCACGCTCTAGAAAATCCTCGATTATTATAGTTTTACACATGGTCTGAAAAAAGTCCTAGGCGTTGGGCACAAGCGGCCTCGTGCAGGAGGTGCGACGTTGTCCCGTCACACAACAGTTCTTGCACGTAACAGGCTTGCGAGGTTGTTTCGGCACAGGCAGATTGTCCTCTTATGCCCTGGGAGCTTGCATACACTGCACAACCTTGTGCGCTTACTCAAACCTTCGTATGACACTTTCTCTCTGCTCGAGCACGGCCGGCCAACACCACGCTTCTTGCTTGGAGCAGACAAACCAGCGAGGGCATCCCAATTGCCAGACGCGGTCATGCTGTTCTCATTGTCACCCATATGTGCATCAATGTTTATGATTGCCCCTACTGAGCCATTGTTCTTTCGACTTGATTCAGCAGCTATCCTATCCTCAATTCCTAGACCCTCCGTCTTTTCCGCCAGCGGAGATACCTCTACGATTAAGTCTTTGATCCTCCCAAATACGAGCTCGTAGACAGAGATTGATGAGTCTCCAATCCTCAACAGTTCCATGGCGTGCAGGTACAGTGTTGAGCTCCGACAGGTAAAAGATTGATTCGCAGCCTGATCCTTTTGAAAGTGAGCTATGTGTTGTGGCAAGATGTCTCTAGCATCTTTCGTCCACCTTTTTAGGATGTGCCGCTTGGGTATCTCCGGTACACCAACGTGGTTAATCACCTGCGCACACGAGCAAAAATCGCTAAGCACCACGGGTGATAGCAAACAATAGATAGAACAGCCCCTGCATAATGTCGTGTCAGAAAGTAACCTTCAAAGCATGGCAGCAAAGCATTCCCATGTGGGCAAACTGCCCGCATTCAGATTCAAACCAGTCAGCTTCATCTGATATGGTCACCTCGTATTCGACCTTACTCCACTTCTCTCGTTTTAAGGCGTCGTTGTGCCTTGCGATATTTTTCTTTTTCTTTTCAATCTCCTCGACATGGTATGATCCACCTTCAAACAGATTCTCACCAAATTGTTCAAACATCTTTCTTGTGTAAACCTTACTCGCGTGCCTTTCGATAGCAACGTTTGTCCTCATCACAGCACTACTCTGAGTAGCACCAAAAAAGAGATAATTTGTTATTTCTGTTGGCTGATATATACAAAAACCAGAGCAACAAATATGAAAGACAATGTACATAAATTCGGCTTACAATCCCCGGTCGAATTGTAGCCTCATGTACTGACGGACGAACACATGCATTTGGCTTGATGCCCATTTGCGACGTATCTCGAACTGGTTTGTCATGTAATTCTGGGACTTCAAATTGTATTTTTCAACAAGTATACCCAGGCAGCCTCAAATCCTTCAACACTTGTGATGTGATTCACCACTTTGTGGAATTTAGCCCTAAACTCGCTCTTGTTGGTGTATAGTGAGCCAAGATTCTCTTTTGCTTTCTTAAGAACATGGACATGCAAATTAATCCTTCAGCATTCCACTATAATTTATTTCCTTCAGTGCTAGCTATATCATTACCCTGTTCCTGTCTAGATAAACAAATATGCTTAAAGTTGGAAACTCTGAATCATCTGCATTTATTTGCTGCTTATTCATCAGTATATGGCAGATTAGTCATGGAAAATTTAATAAAAGAGGGAGATATTATACATCAGCATATGAGTTGATTTAATAATGAGACACCAGCTCAATCTTACTTAGAATCAAAGTTCACCACTAACAGAATAGCACCTAAGTTTATTTTAAATTTTACTGCATGAGATTAATGATAGAGATTAATCCTTTTGCCAACTCTAATGATAGAGATTAATCGTTTAAAATTAAGACGAGCATGTGCGGGCCATTCACTTGCATTAACTTTTGGATTAACAATGTAGAGTTCTGTACTTCTGTTGTGTTACCGGGCTCAGGATGGCCAACAAATAAAAATGACCAGCTGCCTGCTAAGGTATTGTTTCACTTACAAGTCATACTCTCAAATTCAAGTTTATTTCTCACACAAAATCGTTCCTTTCTTTTTTCAGGACTTGGGTAGCCAATCAAGTCATGCACAAGACTACAAGAGAAACACTTTTGAATACCTCTATATAAACTTTGCTTCTGAGGATTGCTCTACAAAACAATTACCTTCAGATGTAATAGTTCTCTGTATTGTGTGATTAAAAAGCAGAGAAGATGTATAGATGAAGCTGGATAGCTCGTATACTTCCAATTTCAGTACGTGCATATGTCGATACATGGATAAGTGAGAGCTGGTTAGCTAGTACAGAGTAGATAGAAGCAAGCAACTAGAATCACCTTTGCCTGTTGAGATGCATCGAGCTCACGCCTTCTTCAAGTGTGACCCAACGACCCCCCGCTGCATCCCGCCACCAGCCACGGCCGCGCCCGCCGACTGGGTGCACGCGCTGTGGTTCCACCTTCTACGAGGGAGCGGGTCGGCCACAGCCTTGGACGCGCCCGAGGCGGGCGGAGCTAGCGGCGACGGCCCCCGTCTTACCCACCGGCCAAGGATACAGCCCCGCGCGGCGCAGCGCGGCTGAAGCGGGCGGAGCTAGCTTGCACGGACCCCATCTTGCCTCCAGTCAAGGCCACTGCCCCACGCGGCGCAGCACGCCGGGGGCGGGGGGCGCTAGCTGCGACGGGTCACGGCCCCTGGCGGTGCAGCCAGCCAGAGGCGGGCAGCGCTAGCCGCGACAGCTCCCGTCTGGCCGCCAGCTACGGTGCCGAGCGGCGGACCTCACCTCGTCCTCGTCGAAATCCTCTTCCACGGAGCTGTACAAGGAGTGGCTATGGAGTGTGGAACAGCAGCAGTCCGCCACGGCTAGGAAAAAAGATTCTGTAAATTCGGCTCGGCTACGCAGCAGCAGACGGCGCGATTAGAGTTAATTGCGAATGGCGGCTTTCGCGTTATAACGAATCGATGTCGTTAGTCGTTTTTTGTACGATGCAATCTGCCCTGCCAAGTGTTACAAAATGGTCTGTCATCCGTATAAGCACGCATCGACCACATATCGATCGATCGACCCACATATCCGATCGATCCGCGCTAGCCAACGTGCCGTCGATCGGATATGTGGTCAGATGCGTGCTTATACTGGCTGTCGGACCGTTTTGTAACACTTAGAGTTGGCTCTTACAAAAAAATGACTAATGGTATCGATTCATAACGTGGTAGTTTCTAATTAACTCAGCGATCGTTCGATCCTGACCTCAGTTCTCATACGGACCCGATCCACGGCTCGGCTCGTCAAGCGTAACGTACATTTCAAAAAAAAACAAGCCCGGGCGCTGGCGTACATCACTGTTCATCCCGTATACCGCCAGTCGACATCAATTTCTTCCACGCATAATGGATCGTGCTTTTTAGCCGCCGCCTCCTCCTCCAAGAAAAGTTAGGGTTCGTGCCTCTCGTCGGCTCCGCCGCAGGTCCGCCTCGTCTCCGGTGGCCCTAGGGCCATGGGGCGTGGTGGATCCTGGCAAGGGCCGGCGGGAGGGCTCCGTTGTTAGTCGTTCCTTCAAAATTTGTTAGGGTTTGTGTCCCATTCAGGAAGACGAGGCGATGGCGGCTTCACGAAGATGGAATAAAGGTCTCCCGCCTAGTCCCCGTTCGGTGGTGCGTCTAGCATCGTTGGTGGGCGTGTGGAGTGTGTCTCGGCGGATCTATCCTCGGTGGATTTGCTCGGATCTGGTTGTGGTTCGTCTATGTTCGTGTGTCTTCGTGTTGGATCCTTTCGACCACGTTATTCTTCATCACGGGTGATTCGCTTACGATGCGCTGGTCCCTGAGGCCTTAGCACGGCGACTTCCGACCGCTCTACTATAACAAGTTGTGCCCGACTCCGCGAGGAGCGGTGATGACGGCGCCTTTCTCGTTTCAGTGATTGTAGTCGTCGCTAGGTGGTCTACAGATCTGGATGTAATTTTCTTATTTCTAGTGTTCATTGTACTGCCGTGATGGAAGATGAATAGATTGAAAGTTTTCTAAAAAAATAAATTCTTCCACGCGTATTTCCTGCCACGGACCCACTAGCGCTAATCCCTGTAGCTGGACGTACCATCAAGATGCCGCCCATCTCAGTAACGCTGCTCTCCTTCATAGAACCAAATGTAAAGAGTTAGTATTGTACCACATCCAGCACAGGAGCAGGCCGATCACGCGGGACGCGCCGTCCAATTTTTGATTAATCTTTAATCCCAGCAGACCAAGACGCTAATGATAAGCGGCATCATCAACATTGCCTACAAGTACAAACAAAATCTCCATAACTTCTCAGAAAAACTATACGCACCAATAGACTCATTCATGGCTTGAGCAAGGTGCATATGCAAGTATAAATATTTCAGTGACATGTTAAATGGGAGGGTAGTAGTTCACGTACTCCTACTAAGATATGCTGCTAGCTAGCTGGATAAATAGATTATCAAAGAGAGAAGCTACAAAGAAGCAACTACAGACAACCGGCTTATTTCGATTTTCGACTGATATCTCCTTAGCTCATCCAAGCCTCCCTCATGTTAACCTCACTCTTTGTTCTCTCCATATTCGAACTTAGGCTTGGGAAGCAACCTGGAATTAAGTTGAGCGAAAAATGAGTGCCGTGCAAGTTTCTCATTCCAAAACCGTGGCACCCGCTTGAATTTCCCAACAGCACTTCACACTCAGACATCATGGCGTGACTCATGATCTGGTGCAGATGGATCGTCACTCAATCTCATCTGCAAGTTGCGGCCTGCTCTTCACGCCCAGTCTAGCATCTGGTTTTCTCCTCTAGCTTCAGGTGCCATGCATGTGTATCCTTAGCAGCAGAGGGCTCTCGTACCTTTCAGTAGGCAGCAGAGATGGGTCGGACATGGGTAAAGATCCGCGGCCGCACGCCGTCACGACTTGTTTAGGTTGTTCCTTGCTCCACGGCCCAATGAGGTCGATCGGATAAATTATGAATTGCTGGAATTTATCTTCACTTGGAATATGGAAGTTGTAGCAGCGTTGAATCACTCGGCTAGTTGGGTTGCATCTGTTAGCCATTGCTCGGTTGTTTGCGAGCAAAACTTTGAGAGGTTCAAATCCACTAGAGGATTGCGTGATCCCCACTTCCTCATCCAATCCCCATAAATCCCAGCACGTACCGTTCGGTTACCATAAGTTGTCATTCATATTTAGGACAGTATAACCGCACCTAATCCCTGCCCTCTCACGCCCTCAGTTGTTTCGGCCATCAGATCTTTTGTCAGACTCGTTTCTGGCCGTTAGATGCGCCATTTCCGTCGCCTGATTTTTTTCCTTGGCCCAATTGTCCTAAGGGGCTGCTACTCCGGGAGTTAAGGGCCTGTTTGGTTAGAGGCCTGACCAGCGTGCCTGGGAAAAAAGATTGCCTGAATACAGCCTGAGAGGATGCAAAAATTTGCCTGGACAGGCTTGCCTGCTGGACGTGTGTTTGGTTCATGTCCATGGCCTGGCTGATGTGACTTAGTATTTAAAGTGTTTTCAAAGCGGACATCGTACAGCTCCCAGGCCTTAATTACCTCCAGGCAGCCGCTGCAGCCCGCCACGCGCACGGAAAGAGACGCCTGGACCAGGCTAATCTGGCTGCCTGGGCTAAATATTCATTTTTTCTTTTTTTGTTGCTGAGTGGACCAGGCTTGTGATTTTTTCACTGGGCCTATTCTTGGCCCATTTAGCTCCGCGTCCGATTTCTTTCTAAATAAAAAAAATGGTGGGGAGATCCAGCCGACGCGGGCGATGCGTGAGATGTGGGAGTCGACCCAGCCGATGTGTGCGATTCGTCTGCGAGGGAGAACGGGAGAAAGGAGGGGATATCCAGCCGACGAGCGGCCATGTGCGTCTCCCCGGGTAATGCGGAAAGGGGATGCGAAGCTGATCCGCCGGTGGTTGAAGCGAGCAGTAGATCTTCCGTTTCTCAAATCCATTAATGGTTGAGGAGGGCATCTCTAGCCGTTGGCTTCCCATGAGGGGCAAAAAATCTTCCGTTGTCATCGTCGTCGTCGTCGCCGCCGCCCCCGCCTACGCCTCCGCCGTCCCTGCTGCATCCCTCCTCCGGTTGGCGCGGCGGGTTGGACGGTCCGGGGGCGTCGTCGTCGTCGTCGCTGTCGAGGACCACGACGTGCTCGTCCTCGCGCCCACGTTTGCGGGCGGCGATCTCCTCCAGGCTTGGCGGCTGCAGACCATCTCGTCGCGGAGGTAGTCGCCCCGCGCCACCGCATGGCGTCCTCGTCGAGGCCGTGCGGGCTATCTCCTCGTACTCAGCGGGGAGCTCGGCTTGGGCTCGGCGAGGACGGCCGTGGGTGGAGAGGCGTTGGCGCCCGTCTGACGCCGGAGTGCTGGGTACAATGCCGACCGGCGTGCCACAGGGCTCCGGCTGACGGGCGGAGGTAGGGCGAGCCGACGAGAGGAGGAGGACCCCGGTCTCCATGCGCCTCGGGGTCCGAGGAGCTTCCGGCGGCGTGAGAAGGAAGGGCGGGGTACTCGAGGCGCGACGTGTTGCCGCCCTCGATGTACTCGAGGATGGCCTCCAACGGCGCCGCACGCCCCACCACCGACGCCGCCGGGCGGCGTTGAGCTCGCCGGAGGACACGACGCCGTTGGTGGCCTCGGCCGGGCCGTGACGGCGGTGGAAGTAAGGGGCCCAGAGCGGGCTGTCGGGGACGTACCGTGGCCCCTCCCTCGCCACACGCGGCAGGTTCGAGCGGATGCGTGCGATCTCCGTGACGCCGCGCCGGCTGGGTACCGGGGCACGCACGCCGCCGCCGATCCTCCACGCCCAGCACCCGCATGTCCGGCGGACCGGGTACTCAAGCCGTAAGGAGGCGAGCCTCGTCTTCATGAAGATGGCGGCGGCGAAGCCGTTCGCCGCTGCCGCCGTCGCTGAAGCGCCGGCCATGGGTGTGGAATCGAGACGGCGAAAGAGAGGAGAGGAGAGAGGAACGATGACGGCGGGAGAGTGTGAGTCGCCGAGTGCGCCGGGCGTCATATATAGGCCGAGGCGTGCCACCGTGTATACGCTGGCGTGGCGGCGAGAAGGCGAGGGACGCGTCGTCCGGTCTTCATCGCCGCCCGCATCAATGGTGCGCCGACCGTGGCGGCGCAGCGGCTGACATTGATTCGCCGCGAAACGAGGCGATGAGGACGACGAAGGGCCGAGAAGAGAGCCGTGTCGACGCCGCGGGCCCGCCGGCTTTTTCGCCAAAACAGTTCGCCCGGCGCTTGGCGCCCACCCAAGCCGGTTCGGCTGGGTCCGCCGCTGTTTTCGCCCAAGCCGCGAATCGACTCTGAGGTTTTATCGACCGTTTTTTCGCGCCATAAAAACGCCTTGGAAGGCCTTTCTGAGGGCGCGGCTGAAGATGCCCTAAGGTACACCATTTAACTCGCCGCATGCCCGCCCGCATGTCCGTGTGCGTACATAAGCTGTGCCCTCGAGCTTTCTCCTTCCCCAATTAACAATCTCGCAAAAGCACCTACAATTTCCTCTTCCAACATGTGATTCTATTTTGTTCAGATTTTACTTCAAATTGATGATGTTTATTTTTTCGCTCTTAATTTTCTACGGGTCCTATATATATATATATATATATATATATATATATATATATATATATATATATATATATATATATATATATATATGTGTCCTTCCCCTCACCACCAGGCAAGATCCAAATGTATTGAATCTCAGCTCCTCCACTACGCCTCGTTGCACTTACTAGGCTCCATGTTGTTCCTTAATCCCCTCTGTTTGTATTTCCAACTTAATTTGTCTATGGATTAACAGGACACTTGTATGGGTTGATTGCGCGGGATATGGTGCTGCAGAATAAATGTCGAGTTCGTTCAACGAGTAAGGTCGGTGTTAAGAGTACAATCTGTTGATCCTATGTACGAATAAGGCCTTGCATTTGCGATCGGTCATCTCCTGATCTTGTTTCTTTATTGTGATAAGACCCATATACGCCATGTCTATAGATTTCCCGAAACCTGTGCCAAAAGCTGAATACTTACCGTAATTGCCCTGGCTATCTTGTCTTATAATTTTGAGATGATTCTACTTATGTGAGAAATTGTTCCATGCTAGAAGACTTGGTTCATAATAACTTGTTAAAACAGTCTTAAATACACCATTGGTCCAGTAGTTAATTGGTAAAACCATGGCTTGTTCTCGCTTGCTTATAAATATATTGGCTAGGAGTATTTCAAGCCATCCATTAGTTATAGGGTGTTGCACCAATGCGCTATGGTTTTTAGAACTGAATTTGGTGCTATCGTTCTATAAATTATTTCACACAATGTTCTATGTGCTCATATTTTAAATTCGCGAAATGTAAACCTATTTGTTTTCTGAATACAATTGGAAGTACATGACTATAAAGACTGGCAAAAAAATTTCAATACTAACTAATATTCACCTTTTCTATTATGAGCAGATAAATATTTTGTTCGTTGGGAATTTACTGTTCAATGTCCAGACCTCTAAATACCAACCATATGTTGTAAAGTCCAACCATTTACCGTCAAAGTTGATTGGTGCGATAACATGGTCCAGGAGGGCGTCACCATAGCGGCTGCCGGCAGGGCCAGACAGGAGCATGGCCACTACAACAGATGCGGTGCTGGCATGGTTGTCGCTGACGGTCTTTTCCTCGCCGCACCGCTATACCTGCACGCATGCACATACACATGTGAGATCGCTCACGTTACGTCACATCACATTCTTCTCCTTTATCTGTATTCCCCTACTCAACTCCATTAGTTGCACTCCAGATTTATTTTCATGACTTTGCTTACTGCTTCTTATTATAAAAAATAGCTACAATATGCTTAGTTATGGGATTGACAGTGTTCTGAACTTTGGATTTATCAAAGGCGTCGGAGCAAGCAACCACATTCTACTGTATTTTCATAGTAAATGTACAATTCTTTGATGCCATGATGCCAAGTTTGAACCTAGCTATTCGATTTTGTCATCTAATGTGGTATGGTAAGTTATATCAACTACTCCCTCCGTTCCTAAATATAAGTCTTTGGAAAGATTCCATTATGAACCACAAACGGATATATGTAGATGCATTTTAGAGTGTAGATTCACTCATTTTGCTCTGTATGTAGTACATAGTGAAATCTCTACAAAGACTTATATTTAGGAACGGAGGGAGTAGATGGATTACGTCAATTCATAGTGTTTCATTCATTGTCGCTTTTCTGAAGCAATATATTAGATGTATTATGTTTTATTGGTGCCAATCCAGGAGGAAGTACATCCTAACATAGTGCCGCCAGCTAGCTGGTCGCAAAAGTCAGTGACTGATCACTGGCGGTGTAAAAATATTTGATAAGTTTCCCCTTGGTCCATGATACGAGTAGTTATTTAAATAGCATACTAAGAAAATTTCAAAGTAAGCATCGCCTAAGCAGGCTGGCTAACATATAGAATATGAAGATAAATTGTCAGCTTTTGCTCTTCTTTGAAGGTTGGATTTTACCTCATTATAAATCTTTTTGTGTAGTTCTGTTTCACAATAAAGAGTCTATTATGGAAAATGATAAAAGAGTAATATGATTCATGTGTAGTAGATAAAAGAGGAGGCCAAACAGGATTTTTGATAGAGATTTAAATCTTGAAGGCATCTCTGCAGCATGGACCAAGAAATCTTCTAAACTACATTCTTTGTAAAGAACTCACTGAAGTTGGCTATATTGTGTAAGTTGTAATGTATCTTGTGAGGCAGGGGTCCTTTTGTCATGAGATTATTTTAATGTTCCAGCTTGGATGCTATATTCTCTTTATTCATGATCAGGACAACCAATGAAGAGATTGAAAATGTCCTTGTATTTTTCAAGTCATGTTAATGTTAATTATTAGTGTGAGCAGATGGTTAATTTTGATAACAACATTGTGGATGAGACATGAGATTTTGGGAGTATCTGATTGAATGGCCTTGAAAAAATAATCAGAACAATATATGACATTTGTAGGGCTAACTTTCCTTGTTTTTACTTGAACTTAGGGAAAAGAATCGATCAGGTTACATGTGCTAAAATAGCTTCTTTATTTCCCTAAAAAATACTTCCAGGGCTTGTATTTTCTTGTGCTTTGGTTCCACAGTAAATTAGGTTCCATATGCTAAAGATAGCTTATACCGCAAATCACGTTGCACTTTTTTCCGCTTTGCTATCCCAATATATTTCTAATGTGATTGACGACAAAGTCTATGAGACCAATTATTACGTCATATATTTTTGAAAAATCCTATTCCTATATTGTAGTAATAGATGGGCGCAGCAACGCGCGTCATCAATGATCTAGTAAAAGCAATGACCATCATACAACACAGAGCTGGAGGGCATGTGGTCTCAAATCCTACGCAATAAGTATCTGCACTCGAAAATACTAGCCCAGGTTACCATGAGACCGACCGATTCGCCGTTCTGGAAGGGACTTATGCGAACGAAGGACCTGTTTTTCCGTAGGGTCAAATTCTTGGTTGGCAATGGGATGTCAATAAGATTTTAGGAGGATACGTGGTTAGGAGAGACGCCCCTGGCCGTCCAATATCCTATCATCTATAATATTGTGCAACGTAAGGAGGATTACGTAGGCACCATCCTTCAAACAATTCCCTTGAACATCCAGTTCAAACGTGTGTTAGTTGGTGAGAGATGGACCGCCTGGATGCACCTAGTTCAGAGATTGATAGAAGTTCAACTCTTTGACCAGCCGGATTCAACACAATGGAAGTTAACTAAGAATGGGATGTTTATGGTGAAATCATTCTATATGGATCTGATTAACTTTGGCCCCCTCTCAAGGTCGCTGCACATTTGGAAGGTTAAGATTCCTTTGCGTATTAAAATCTTCATGTGGTTTGTCCACAAGCAAGTGATACTCACAAAGGACAACTTAATTAAGAGGCGATGGGTAGGCAGTTCACGGTGTTGTTTTTGTGATCATGATGAAACAATACAACATTTATTTCTTGAATGCCCATGTCGGTGCAGGGACGACACCTATGGGATCACAAGAATCCCTACTACGGTTGCGGGGCGCGGGGTCGTGAGAAGAGCGGATCAAACAGATAACACACGGGTTCTTTATCCAGGTTCAGGCCGCGAGGATGCGTAAAACCCTACTCCTGCTTTGGTGGCTTGTTTATCTGTGTTCTTGAGCTAGCAATGGGGCGTGAGGAGCTCCAAAAAGCCGAATCCTCCTCCTGGTCGCCTTGGGCCTCCTTTTATAGGGAAAGGGGTTGCCACGGTGGCACACAGGAGATGGAAAGGGTACAATGATGCGAGTTTATCCTTCGCATTACATGACAAGGCACATTTAATGCGTCTTGCTTAGGTGTCCTTGCTTTATCGGGGACGGGGGAGAGCCCAGTCTCGTCCGTCGCCGCTCCCTTTCGTGTTGACACGCAGCTGCCAGCGGTGCCTGTGGTGCCATGTAGGCAGCAGGCGGTGAGGTGGCACAACGGTGGGTCTCCACGAAGATCCGCCCGCCGCCACGCAGGTGCCAGCCCAACTGGTTGGGTCGGCAGCTGCATGCGAACGGTGGTGGAGGTTTGACTGGCGTGGGCCTGATGGTGGCCCCACGGGTGTTCTCGGCAAGGGCCTCGCCTTAGCCCCGGCAAGGGTCTTGCCGGGGCCCCGGCGAGGGTCTTGCATGGCGCTTCTTGTCATCCCGGCAAGGCTCTTGCCGGGGCCTTGTGGTCCTCCTTGGTTGGGATCCTCCAAGGGTCGCCGCCTTCTATAGTGTGTATCTGATCTTGAATGTCTTCACAAAGATCTGCATGCCACCGCAGGATGTCTCGAATCCTTGCCCCATGGGGGCAGTGGACTCAAGGGTGACTCGCTCCGTGGAGTGTGGGACGAGCTGCCACGGCAAGGGTGTTGCGGGTTTGCTAAAACCGCCTCCCGCAAGGGTCTTGCCGGGGAGTCCGCTCGTCCCCTTTGCTCTTTGTGGTCTTGGTCTTGGCGTTGTTCTGTTCCTCTCGAGCTTGGCCTTACCTTGGCTCACCTCCCTTGCCTTGCTTTCGGTCTTGGTGGTGCCCGCGGCTCAGACTGCCCGTGCACAATTATAGGGGTTCAAAAAGTGTACCCCTCTTTTTGTACACCGACAGGACCCCCCGGGCCTAGGCCACACGTAAGCGCAATCGCGTCGTTAGGCTGGGCCCAAAAAGCGGTCTTGTGAAGGCGGGGGTGGTTTTACGCAGTAAGTCTCTTGTAGCTGCACTTCCCATGCCTCCAGCGTGGCTCGGAGTGGGAGGCGTGCGTGGCGTGGGCGGCATGCGTGGGGCTGAGCTCTGCGCGCATGCGTCACGTCGCGATAAAAAGCGGTTCGCGCCTTCCCCATAAAGCGGAGGGAGGCGTGGGCGCGGCCCATTCTTGAGCAGGGGCGGGCGTGGTCTTCAAGGCGTCCACTCCCCACGATCACGGGGTGGGGAGAGGTCGCCTCACCCATCACCTCGGTCCCGCATGCCTGCCACGTGGTGGAGGCGGGAAACCGGGCCGTCGCGGGCCGGGGCAGCGGGTTGGTCCCAGTACCCTGCGCCTTCCACGTCTTGATTGGCTGGCGGGCGGCCGTGCCCCACCCCGTTCCTTTATAAAGAGCGGGGGGGGGACGTCGTCTCGCACTCTTCCATCTTCTCCTTCCTTCAGCTTCTGCTCCCCCTCCCTCCATCCGCCATGGAGAGAGGGAATCCTGGCTCTTCAACGGTGGCGGCAAGGGTCGCCGCTCGACAACGCGTCCTTCCTTCTCCTTCACCTACGGTGGCAGAGCCAGCCGCGAGGGGAAGGGGGAGGGGGCGAGGCCGTGGGCGAGGCCGAGGCGCTCAGGGAAGAGGAGAACGGGGCGGCGCGTCGGTCCCGCCTCCACCAGTAGTTCCTCCCCCCATGGAGGGCCATGTCGGGGATGATCCTTGCGAGTTCTTCGTCAGGCTGCATCGGCCGCCTCGCCGTCGCCTTCGTCTTCCGACTCCATTCGCGAGTGAGATGGAGATGGATCCACCGGAGTCATTGCGGTTGCACATGAGGGGCTGTGGGATCAGCGGTACGCGAGTTCGCGTCGACTTTCCAGCCCCTCACGTGATGTATCTTGGTCGAGGGTGGAAGACGTTCGCTCATATCCACCGCTTGACGGCGGGGCTCACTCTCCATTTCAAGCTGATGGAAGGCGGCCTCCTCTCCGTCAAGGTCTTCGGGTGCTTCGGGACTCGGGCAAGGTGCTGCGTGGAGAGCTCTTCTGATAGCGAAGGCTCCTCCTCGAGCGGGAGTGGCGAGGAGGACAGCGGCAGCGACGACGAGGGTAGCAGGCGGCAGGATGACGGGTCCGACTAGGTGTCGGGCGCCGCTCCGTGCGGCACCGGCGATCCCATCATCCGTGTCGCCGGCTTCCTGAACTTCTCGGGGTCGTCTCCTTGGGCGGCTGGCGTTGGGAGGCTGCGAAGAGGAAGAGGCGGGTGGCAAGGCCGTCAAACCCGAGTACTGGCACCGGCGCGCCTTCGGCAGCGTCTTGACGTCCTGCCGCCTCGTCTTGAAGCTCTGCTTCGGCGCCGCCATCACCATCCAGCCTTGGACGACCACCGAGATGTTCTCTTGGTGCCTCCTGCCACCCGTAGCTTGCCTAGGCGCCCTTTGCCCTTTTCGCCTCCTTGACCTGCCTCCCGAGGAGAGGGACAAGGAAGGGGTTCTGAGCACCTTATCTCTTTTAGTTTGTAAGCCTTCGGCCTTGGCTGAATTTAAAACTTGTAATCCCATCATTCATGTTTTTCATTCCCTATGGACTGTACCTGAGTGGAATGTTTTTAATGAAAAAGGGATGCTTGCCGGGTCATTTGTTTGCGGGTAGAACCCACGACAAGGAGTAAATCCTTGATATCCCTAAGATAAACATTTCCTTGCCCTTGCAACAGCTCCCGCCGTCTTCCCACTTTGCTCGACCTTTCTCATGCTTTCGGCGGAGGCAGGGATGAGGTGGAGTTCGAGCTCCTCGTTTCATCCCTTTGCTGCGACTACGACCAAACCTGGCCCCAGGAACGAGCCCTAGGGCCTAGAGTTTTAGGGGAGCACGGTAGCTTTGGGAAAAAACGAGGTTTCACATACCTCAGTCCATAAGGGAATGCATGATAATGGATGAAAAACTTTCGGTTTGCTGCATACTCATATTCATACAACCCTAGCGTCACCGAACCTTAAGTGTGTAGACCCTACGGGTTCGGGAGACATGTAGACATGACCGAGATGGCTCTCCGGTCAATAACCAACAATGGATCTGGATACCCATGTTGGCTCCACATACTCCTCGATGATCTCATCGGATGAACCACGGTGTCGAGGATTCAAGCAACCCCGTATACTATTCCCTTTGTCAATCGGTATGTTACTTGCCGGAGATTCGATCGTCGGTATCCCAATAACTCGTTCAATCTCGTTACCGGCAAGTAACTTTACTCATCAGTAATGCATGATCCCGTGACCGAGACACTTGGTCACTTTGAGCTCATTATGATGATGCACTACCGAGTGGGCCCAGTGATACCTCTCCGTGTCACGGAGTGACAAATCCGATCTCGATCCGTGTCAACCCAACAGACACTTTCGGAGATACCTGTAGTGCACCTTTATAGTCACCCAGTTACGTTGTGACGTTTGGTACACCCAAAGAACTCCTACGGTATCCGGGAGTTACATGATCTCATGGTCTAAGGAAAAGATGTTGGAAATATGCCCTAGAGGCAATAATAAAAGGATTATCTTTATATTTCCTTGTTCGTGATAATTGTCTTTTAATCATGCTATAATTGTATTATCCGGAAATCGTAATACACGTGTGAATACATAGACCACAATATGTCCCTAGTGAGCCTCTAGTTGACTAGCTCGTTAATCAATAGATAGTCATGGTTTCACGACTATGGACATTGGATGTCATTGATAATGGGATCACATCATTAGGAGAATGATGTGATGGACAAGACCCAATCCTAAGCATAGCACAAGATCATGTAGTTCGCTTTTGCTAGAGCTTTTCCAATGTCAAGTATCTCTTCCTTAGACCATGAGATCGTGTAACTCCCGGATACCGTAGGAGTGCTTTGGGTGTACCAAACGTCACAACGTAATCGGGTGACTATAAAGGTGCACTACGTATCTCCGAAAGTGTCTGCGGGGTTGACACAGATTGAGATCGATTTGTCACTCCGTATGACGGAGAGGTATCTCTGGGCCCACTGGGTAATGCATCATCATAATGATCTCAAAGTGACCAAGTGTTTGGTCACGGGATCATGCATTACGGTACGAGTAAAGTGACTTGCCGGTAACGAGACTGAACGAGGTATTGGGATACCGACGATCGAGTCTCGGGCATGTAACGTACCGATTGACAAAGGGAATTGTATACGGGGTTGATTGAATCCTCGAAATCGTGGTTCATCCGATGAGATCATAGAGGCGCATGTGGGAGCCAACATGGGTATCCAGATCCCGCTGTTGGTTATTGACCGGAGATCCATCTCGGTCATGTCTGCATGTCTCCCGAACCCGTAGGGTCTACACACTTAAGGTTCGGTGACGCTAGGGTTATTAGGAAGACTTATATGTGATTACCGAATGTTGTTCGGAGTCCCGGGTGAGATCCCGGACGTCACGAGGAGTTCCCGAATGGTCCGGAGGTGAAGATTTATATATGGGAAGTTGTCAGACGGACACCGGAAAGTTTCGGGGGCATATCGGTATTGTACCGGGGCCACCGGAGGGTTCGGGGTCCACCGGGAGGGCCACCTCTCGGAGGGCCTCATGTGCCGCAAGGGGCAGGGAACCAGCCTGGAGGGCTGGGCTCCCCCTTGGGCCCATGCGCCTAGGGGTTGGGGGGACCCTAGTGGGGCGCCCCTTACTTGGGGGCAAGCCCCCTCCACAGCCGCCCCCTCTAGATCTCATCTTTAGGGGGCCGGCCCCCTTCCCCTTCCCCTTGTAATAGAGGGGCGAGGGGAGGGCTGAACACCTGATCTATGGCGCAGCCCCTCCCCTCCCCAACACCTCTCCTCCTCCGTTGAGTGCTTGGCGAAGCCTGTCGAGATCTTGCCTCTCCACCATCACCACGCCTGTCGTCTTTGCTCTGCTGGAGCCTTCTTCCTCAACCTCTCCTTCCCCCTTGCTGGATCAAGAAGGAGGATACGTCATCCGCTCCGTACATGTGTTGAACGCGGAGGTGCTGTCCGTTCGGCACTTGGTCATCGGTGATTTGGATCACGACGAGTATGACTCCATCATCCCCGTTCCCTTGAACGCTTCCGCACGCGATCTACAAGTGGTATGTAGATGCAATCTCTCTCCCATGACTTGTTTCTTAGATGAACTCATAGATGGATCTTGGTGAAACCGTAGGAAAAATTTTAATTTTCGCAACGCGTTCCCCAACAGTGGCATCATGAGCTAGGTCTATGCGTAGTTCTCTATTGCACGAGTAGAACACAATTTTGTTGTGGGCGTAGATCTTGTCAACTTGCTTGCCGCTACTAGTCTTTTCTTGCTTCAGCGGTATTGTGGGATGAAGCGGCATGGACCGACCTTACACGTACGCTTACGTGAGACAGGTTCCACCGACTGACATGCACTAGTTGCATAAGGTGGCTAGCGGGTGTCTGTCTCTCCTACTTTAGTTGGAGCGGATTAGATGAAAAGGGTCCTTATGAAGGGTAAATAGAAGTTGACAAAATCACGTTGTGGTTATTCGTAGGTAAGAAAAGCGTTCTTGCTAGAACCCAATTGCAGCCACGTAAAAGATGCAACAACAATTAGAGGACGTCTAACTTGTTTTTGCAGGAATTGTCATGTGATGTGATATGGCCGTAAGTTGTGATGAATGATGAATGATATATTGTGATGTATGAGATCATGTTCTTGTAATAGGAATCATGACTTGCATGTCGATGAGTATGACAACCGGCAGGAGCCATAGGAGTTGTCTTATTTTTTGTATGACCTGCGTGTCATTGAAGAACGCCATGTAAATTACTTTACTTTATTGCTAAACGCGTTAGCCATAGAAGTAGAAGTAGTCGTTCGCGTGACAACTTCATGAAGACACAATGATGGAGATCATGGTGTCATGCCGGTGACGAAGATGATCATGGAGCCCCGAAGATGGAGATCGAAGGAGCTATATGATATTGACCATATCATGTCACTACTTTATATAATTGCATGTGATGTTTATTATGTTTATGCATCTTGTTTACTTAGAACGACGGTAGTAAATAAGATGATCCCTTATAATAATTTCAAGAAAGTGTTCCCCTAACTGCGTACCGTTGCTATAGTTAAATGCGTTTGAAGCACCACGTGATGATCGGGTGTGATAGATCCTTACGTTCACATACAACGGGTGTAATACAGTTTTACACATGCAAAACACTTAGGGTTAACTTGACGAGCCTAGCATGTACATACATGGCCTCGGAACACAACAGACCGAAAGGTCAAACATGAGTCGTATGGTAGATACGATCAACATGGAGATGTTCACCGACGATGACTAGTCCGTCTCACGTGATGATCGGACACGGCCTAGTCGACTCGGATCATGTAACACTTAGATGACTAGAGGATGTCAAATCTGAGTGGGAGTTCATTAAATAATTTGATTAGATGAACTTAATTATCATGAACATTAGTCTAAAATCTTTGCAAAATGTCTTGTAGATCAAATGGCCAACGCTCATGTCACCATGAACTTCAACGTTCCTAGAGAAAACCAAGCTGAAAGATGATGGCAGCAACTATTCGGATCGGGTCCGGAACACGAGATCATCCTCATAGCAGCCAAGAAACAATTTGGCCTGGTAGCACCGCTAGGTGAAGCTCCCATCCAGAGAACCAAGACATTATGAATGCTTGGCAGTCTCGTGCTGATGATTACTCCCTCGTTCAGTGCGGCATGCTTTACAACTTAGAACCGGGGCTCCAAAAGCGTTTTGAGCAACACGAAGCATATGAGATGTTCGAGGAACGAAAATGGTTTTCCAAGCTCATGCCCGGGTCGAGAGATATGAAGTCTCCGACAAGTTCTATAGAAAATAGTTCTGTCAGTGAGCACATACTCAAAATGTCTGGGTTGCACAACTGCCTGTCCCAGCTGGACATTAACCTCCCAGACGAGGCGGTCATTGACAGAATCCTTCAGTCGCTCCCACCGAGCTACAAGAGCTTTGTGATGAACTACAATATGCGTGGGATGGTGAAGACCATTCCTGAAGTATTCTCAATCTTTGAAGTCAGCAGAGGTTGAAATCAAGAAAGAACATCAAGTGTTGATGGTTAATAAAACCACTAAGTTCAAGAAGGGCAAGGGTAAAGAACTTCAAGAAGGACGGCAAGGATGTTGCCGCGCCTGCAAGCCAGCTTGCCGGGAAGAAGTCAAAGAATGGACCCAAGCACGAGATCGAAAGTGCTTTTATTGCAAAGGAAGGGTCACTTGAAGCGGAACTGCCCCAAATACTTAGCGCATAAGAAGTCCGCAACACTAAAGGTATATTTGATATACATGTAATTGATGTGTACCTTACCAGTACTCGTAGTAACTCCTAGGTATTTGATACGGTGCCGTTGCTCATATTTGTAACTCACGGCAGGAGCTGTGGAATAAACGGAGATGGCGAAGGGCGACGAGGTGACGATGCGCGTCGGGAATGGTTCCAAGGTCGATGTGATCACCGTCGGCACGCTACCTATGCATTTACCTACGGGATTAGTTTTAAACCTCAATAATTGTTATTTAGTGCCAAGTTTGAGCATGAACATTGTATCAGGATCTCGTTTAATGCGAGATGGCTACTCATTTAAATCCGAGAATAATGGTTGTTCTATTTATATGAGAGATATGTTTTATGGTCATGCTCCGATGGTCAATGGTTTATTCTTAATGAATCTCGAGCGTAATATTACACATATTCATAGTGTGAATACCAAAAGATGTAAAGTTGATAACGATAGTCCCACATACTTGTGTAATCGCCGTCTTGGTCACATTGGTGTCAAGCGCATGAAGAAGCTCCATTCTGATGGACTTTTAGAGTCTCTCGATTATGAATCATTTGACACATGCGAACCATGCCTTATGGGCAATATGACCAAGACTCCGTTCTCCAGAACAATGGAGCGAGCAACCAACTTGTTGGAAATCATACATACCGATGTGTGTGGTCCAATGAGCGTTGAGGCTCGCGGAGGATATCGTTATGTTCTCACTCGCATGAGCGACTTAAGTAGATATGGGTATGTCTACTTGATGAAACACAAGTCTGAGACCTTTGAAAAGTTCAAGGAATTTCAGAATGAGGTGGAGAATCAACGTGACCGAAAAATAAAGTTCTTACGATCAGATCATGGAGGAGAATATTTAAGTCACGAATTTGGTACACACTTAAGGAAATGTGGAATCGTTTCACAACTCACGCCGCCTGGAACACCTCAGCGTAACGGTGTGTCCGAACTCGTAATCGCACTCTATTGGATATGGTGTGATCTATGATGTCTCTTACAGATTTACCGCAGCCATTTTGGGGATACGCTCTAGAGACAGCTACATTCACTTTAAATAGGGCACCGTCTAAATCCGTTGAGACGACACCGTATGAATTATGGTTTGGGAAGAAACCTAAGTTGTTGTTTCTAAAAGTTTGGGGATGCGATGCTTATGTCAAGAAACTTCAACCTGAAAAGCTCGAACCCAAGTCGGAAAAATGAGTCTTCATAGGATACCCTAAGGAAACCATTGGGTATACCTTCTACCTTAGATCCGAAGGCAAGATCTTTGTTCCCAAGAACGGATCCTTTCTGGAAAAAGAGTTTCTCTCGAAAGGAGTAAGTGGGAGGAAAGTAGAACTCGCTGAAGTACTACCTCTTGAACCGGAAAGTAGTGCAGTTCAGGAAAATGTTCCTGTGGTGCCTACACCTACTATGGAGGAAATTAATGATGATGATCAAGGTACTTCGGATCAAGTTGCTACTGAACTTCGTAGGTCCACAAGGACACGTTCCACACCAGAGTGGTATGGCAATCCTGTCCTGGAAATCATGTTGTTAGACAACGGTGAACCTCCGAACTATGAAGAAGCGATGGCGGGCCCAGATTCCAACAAATGGCTTGAAGCCATGCAATCCGAGATAGGATCCATGTATGAAAACAAAGTATGGACTTTGGCAGACTTGCCCGATGATCGGCGGCGATAGAAAACAAATGGATCTTTAAGAAGAAGACGAACGCGGATGGTAATGTTACCATCTATAAAGCTCGACTTGTCGCTAAAGGTTATCGGCAAGTTCAAGGGGTTGACTACGATGAGACTTTCTCTCCTGTAGCGAAGCTGAAGTCCGTCCGAATCATGTTAGCAATTGCCGCATACTATGATTATGAGATATGGCAAATGGACGTCAAAACGGCATTCCTTAACGGCTATCTTAAGGAAGAACTGTATATGATGCAGCCGGAAGGTTTTGTCGACCCTAAGAATGCTAACAAGGTATGCAAGCTCCAGCGATCCATTTATGGGCTGGTGCAAGCATCTCGGAGTTGGAACATTCGCTTTGATGAGATGATCAAAGCGTTTGGGTTTATGCAGACTTATGGAGAAGCCTGCGTTTACAAGAAAGTGAGTGGGAGCTCTGTGGCATTTCTCATATTATATGTGGATGACATACTTTTGATGGGAAATGATATAGAACTCTTGGACAACATTAAGGCCTACTTGAATAAGAGTTTTTCAATGAAGGACCTTGGAGAAGCTGCTTATATATTAGGCATCAAGATCTATAGAGATAGATCGAGACGCCTCATAGATCTTTCACAAAGCACATACCTTGTTAAGATATTGAAGAAGTTCAAAATGGATCCGTCCAAGAAAGGGTTCTTGCCTGTATTACAAGGTGTGAAATTGAGCTCGGCTCAATGTCCCACCTGACAGAAGATATAGAAGAGATGAGTGTCATCCCCTATGAATCAGCCATAGGTTCTATTATGTATGCCATGCTGTGTACCGGACCTGATGTAAACCTTGCCGTAAGTTTGGTAGGAAGGTACCAAAGTAATCCCGCAAGGAACACTGGACATCGGTCAAGAATATCCTGGAGTACGAAAAGGACTAAGGACATGTTTCTCGTTTATGGAGGTGACGAAGAGCTTGTCGTAAAGGGTTACGTCGACGCTTAGCTTCGACACGCATCTGGATGACTCTAAGTCACAAACCGGATACGTGTATATGTTGAATGGTGGAAGCGAAGTGGTGCAGCGGCAAGCGAAGCGTCGTGGCGGGATCTACGTGTGAAGCGGAGTACATGGCAGCCTCGGAGGCAGCGCATGAAGCAATTTGGGTGAAGGAGTTCATCACCGACCTAGGAGTCATACCCAATGCGTCGGGGCCAATCAAACTCTTCTGTGACAACACTGGAGCCATTGCACTTGCCAAGGAGCCCAGGTTTCACAAGAAGACCAGTCACATCAAGCGTCGCTTCAACTCCATCCATGAAAATGTTCAAGATGGAGACATAGAAATTTGCAAAGTGCATACGGATCTGAATGACGCAGATCCGTTGACTAAACCTCTTCCGCGGGCAAAACATGATCAACACCGTAACTCTATGGGTGTTCGATTCATCACAATGTAACTAGATTATTGACTCTAGTGCAAGTGGGAGACTGTTGGAAATATGCCCTAGAGGTAATAATAAAAGGATTATTATTATATTTCCTTGTTAGTGATAATTGTCTTTTATTCATGCTATAATTGTATTATCCGGAAATCGTAATACACGTGTGAATACATAGACCACAATATGTCCCTAATGAGCCTCTAGTTGACTAGCTCGTTAATCAATAGATAGTCATGGTTTCCTGACTATGGACATTGGATGTCATTGATAACGGGATCACATCATTAGGAGAATGATGTGATGGACAAGACCCAATCCTAAGCATAGCACAAGATCGTGTAGTTCGTTTTGCTAGAGCTTTTCCAATGTCAAGTATCTCTTCCTAAGACCATGAGATCGTGTAACTCCCGGATACCGTAGGAGTGCTTTGGGTGTACCAAACGTCACAACGTAACTGGGTGACTATAAAGGTGCACTACAGGTATCTCCGAAAGTGTCTGTTGGGTTGACACGGATCGAGACAAGGATTTGTCACTCCATATGACGGAGATGTATCACTGGGCCCACTCGGTAATGCATCATCACAATGAGCTCAAAGTGACCAAGTGTTTGGTCACGGGATCATGCATTACGATACGAGTAAAGTGACTTGCGATATGAGACTGAACGAGGTATTGGGATACCGACGATCGAGTCTCGGGCAAGTAACGCATCGATTGACAAAGGAATTGTATACAGGGTTGATTGAATCCTCGACATCGTGGTTCATCCGATGAGATCATCGAGGAGCATGTAGAGCCAACATGGGTATCCAGATCCCGTTGTTGGTTATTGACCGGAGAGCCATCTCGGTCATGTCTGCATGTCTCCCGAACCCGTAGGGTGTACACACTTAAGGTTCGGTGACGCTAGGGTTATTAGGAAGACTTATATGTGATTACCGAATGTTGTTCAGAGTCCCGAATGAGATCCCGGATGTCACGAGGAGTTCCAGAATGGTTCGGAGGTGAAGATTTATATATGGGAAGTTGTCATACGGACACCGAAAAGTTTCGGGGGCATATCGGTATTGTACCGGGGCCACCGGAGGGGTTCCGGGGGTCCATCGGGAGGGGCCACCCCTCTCGGAGGGCCTCATGGGCCGCAATGGGCAGGAAACCAGCCCCTGGTGGGCTGGGCGCCCCCCTTGGGCCCATGCGCCTAGGGTTGGGGGGAACCCTAGTGGGGGCGCCCCCCTTGCTTGGGGGGCGAGCCCCCCTCCCTGGCCGCCGCCCCCCCTCTAGATCTCATCTAGAGGGGGCCGGACCCCTTCCCCCTTCCCCTATAAAGGGAGGGGCGAGGCGTGGGCTGAACACCTGATCCAAGGCGCAGCCCCTCCCCTCCCCAACACCTCTCCTCCTCCGTTGAGTGCTTGGCGAAGCCCTGTCGGAGTACTGCCTCTCCACCATCACCACGCCGTCGTGCTGCTGTTGGAGCCTTCTTCCTCAACCTCTCCTTCCCCCTTGCTGGATCAAGAAGGGGGAGACGTCATCCGCTCTGTACGTGTGTTGAACGTGGAGGTGCTGTCCGTTCGGCACTTGGTTATCGGTGATTTGGATCACAGTGATGCGACTCCATCATCCCGTTCCTTGAACGCTTCCGCACGCGACCTACAAGTGGTATGTAGATGCAATCTCTCTCCCATGACCTGTTGCTTAGATGAACTCATAGATGGATCTTGGTGAAACCGTAGGAAAAATTTTAATTTTCTGCAACGTTCCCCAACAGGGTGAGCAACGGAAGCGAAACAGACTTTGCTGCCGAGGTCTTGGGTATATTGCATGAAGGTGCGGCTTGTGAACTGTGTGCCGTTGTCGGTGATAATCCTGTTGGGCATGCCAAAACGGCACACTAGTCCCTTGAAGAACTTGACGGCTGACTGAGCTGTGACCTTCCTCACTGCCTCCACTTCCGGCCACTTTGTGAACTTGTCGATTGCAACGTACAAGCACTCAAAGCCCCCGACAGCGCGGGGGAAAGGGCCCAGTATGTCGTTTTGGGGAACGTTGCATAAAATAAAAAATTTCCTACGTTCACCAAGATCAATCTATGAGTTCATATAGCAACAAGAGAGAGAGAGATGCATCTACATACCACTTGTAGATCGTGTGCGGAAGCGTTCAAGAGAATGGGGTTGAGGGAGTCGTTCTCGTCATGATCCAAATCACCGGAGATCCTAGCGCCGAACGGACGGCACCTCCGCGTTCAACACACGTACGGTCAACATGACGTCTCCTCCGTCTTGATCCAGCAAGGGGGGAGGAGAGGTTGATGAAGATCCAGCACGACGGGCGTGGTGGTGGATGCAGCGAGGTTCGGCAGGCTTCGCCAAGCAACTACGGGAGGAGGAGGAGGTGTAGCAGGGGAGGAGGCGCCAAGTGCAAGGGTGTGGCTGCCCTCCTCCCCCTCTATATATAGGGTCCCAGGCGCCGCCCTAGGAGATGGGATCTCCTAGGGGCGGCGGCCAAGGGGTGGAGTGCCCCCAAGGCAAGTGGGCGCCTCCCCTAGGGTTCCCAACCCTAGGCGCGAGAGGGGCCCAGGGGGCACACCAGCCCACCAGGGGCTGGTTCCTCCCACTTCAGCCCATGGGGCCCTCCGGGATAGGTGGCCCCACCCGATGGACCCCGGGACCCTTCCGTGGTCCTGTACAAGACCGGGTAACCCCGAAACTTTCCCGATGGCCGAAACAGCACTTCCTATATATAAATCTTTAACTCCGGACCATTCCGGAACTCCTCGTGACGTCCGGGATCTCATCCGGGACTACGAACAACTTTCGGTTTGCTGCATACTCATATTCATACAACCCTAGCGTCACCGAACCTTAAGTGTGTAGACCCTATGGGTTCGGGAGACATGTAGACATGACCGAGACGGCTCTCCGGTCAATAACGAACAGCGGGATCTGGATACCCATGTTGGCTCCCACATACTCCTCGATGATCTCATCGGATGAACCACGGTGTCGAGGATTCAAGCAACCTCGTATACTATTCCCTTTGTCAATCGGTATGTTACTTGCCCGAGATTCGATCGTCGGTATCCCAATACCTCGTTCAATCTCGTTACCGGCAAATCACTTTACTCGTACCGTAATGCATGATCCCGTGACCAGACACTTGGTCACTTTGAGCTCATTATGATGATGCACTACCGAGTGGGCCCAGTGATACCTCTCCGTAATACGGAGTGACAAATCCAAGTCTATATCAGTGTCAACCAAACATACACTTTCGGAGATACCGTAGTCCACCTTTATAGTCACCCAAATTGTGACGTTTGGTACACCCAAAGAACTCCTACGGTATCCGGGAGTTACATGATCTCATGGTCTAAGGAAAAGATGTTGGAAATATGCCCTAGAGGCAATAATAAAAGGATTATTTTTCTATTTCCTTGTTCATGATAATTGTCTTTTATTCATGCTATAATTGTATTATCCGGAAATCGTAATACACGTGTGAATACATAGACCACAATATGTCCCTAGTGAGCCTCTAGTTGACTAGCTCGTTAATCAATAGATAGTCATGGTTTGGACATTGGATGTCATTGATAACGGGATCACATCATTAGGAGAATGATGTGATGGACAAGACCCAATCCTAAGCATAGCACAAGATCGTGTAGTTCGTTTTGCTAGAGCTTTTCCAATGTCAAGTATCTCTTCCTTAGACCATGAGATCGTGTAACTCCCGGATCTAGGAGTGCTTTGGGTGTACCAAACGTCACAACGTAATCGGGTGACTATAAAGGTGCACTACAGGTATCTCCGAAAGTGTCATTGGGTTGACACGGATCGAGACTGGGATTTGTCACTCCGTATGACGGAGAGGTATCTCTGGGCCCACTCGGTAATGCATCATCATAATGAGCTCAAAGTGACCAAGTGTTTGGTCACGGATCATGCATTACGGTACGAGTAAAGTGACTTGCCGGTAACGAGACTGAACGAGGTATTGGGATACCGACGATCGAGTCTCGGGCATGTAACGTACCGATTGACAAAGGGAATTGTATACGGGGTTGATTGAATCCTCGACATCATGGTTCATCCGATGAGATCATCGAGGAGCATGTGGGAGCCAACATGGGTATCCAGATCCCGTTGTTGGTTATTGACCGGAGAGCAATCTCGGTCATGTCTGCATGTCTCCCGAATCCGTAGGGTCTACACACTTAAGGTTCGGTGACGCTAGGGTTATTAGGAAGACTTATATGTGATTACCGAATGTTGTTTGAAGTCCCGGATGAGATCCCGAACGTCACGAGGAGTTCCGGAATGGTCCGGAGGTGAAGATTTGTATATGGGAAGTTGTCATACGGACACCGGAAAGTTTCGGGGGCATATCGGTATTGTACCGGGGCCACCGGAGGGGTTCCGGGGGTCCACCGAGGGGCCACCCCTCGGAGGGCCTCATGGGCCGCAAGGGCAGGAACCAGCCCTGGAGGGCTGGGCGCCCCACCCCTTGGGCCCATGCGCCTAGGGTTGGGGGAACCCCAGTGGGGCGCCTTGCTTGGGGGCAAGCCCCTCCACGGCCGCCGCCCCTCTAGATCTCATCTAGAGGGGCCGCCCCTTCCCCTTCCCTATAAATAGAGGCGAGGGAGGGCTGAACACCTGATCCAAGGCGCAGCCCTCCCTCCCAACACCTCTCCTCCTCCGTTGAGTGCTTGGCGAAGCCCTGTCGGAGTACTGCCTCTCCACCATCACCACGCCGTCGTGCTGCTGCTGGAGCCTTATTCCTCAACCTCTCCTTCCCCCTTGCTGGATCAAGAAGGAGGACGTTCTCCGGAACAATGGAGCAAGCAACCAACTTGTTGGAAATCATACATACCGATGTGTGTGGTCCAATGAGCGTTGAGGCTCGCGGAGGATATCGTTATGTTCTCACTCTCACAGACGACTTAAGTAGATATGGATATGTCTACTTGATGAAACACAAGTCTGAGACCTTTGAAAAGTTCAAGGAATTTCAGAATGAGGTGGAGAATCAACGTGACCGAAAAATAAAGTTCTTACGATCAGATCGTGGAGGAGAATATTTAAGTCACGAATTTGGTACACACTGAAGGAAATGTGGAATCGTTTCACAACTCACGCCGCCTGGAACACCTCAGCGTAATGGTGTGTCCGAACATCGTAATCGCACTCTATTGGATATGGTGCGATCTATGATGTCTCTTACAGATTTACCGCTATCATTTTGGGGATACGCTCTAGAGACAGCTACATTCACTTTAAATAGGGCACCGTCTAAATCCGTTGAGACGACACCGTATGAATTATGGTTTGGGAAGAAACCTAAGCTGTCGTTTCTAAAAGTTTGGGGATGCGATGCTTATGTCAAGAAACTTCAACCTGAAAAGCTCGAACCCAAGTCGGAAAAATGCGTCTTCATAGGATACCCCAAGGAAACCATTGGGTATACCTTCTACCTTAGATCCTAAGGCAAGATCTTTGTTGCCAAGAACGGATCCTTTCTGGAAAAAGACTTTCTCTCGAAAGGAGTAATTGGAGGAAACTAGAACTCGATGAAGTACTAGCTCTTGAACCGGAAAGTAGTGCAGCTCAGGAAAATGTTCCTGTGGTGCCTACACCGACTGGAGAGGAAATTAATGATGATGATCAAGGTACTTCGGATCAAGTTGCTCTTGAACTTCAGAGGTCCACAAGGACACGTTCCACACCCAGTGGTATGGCAACCCTGTCACGGAAATCATGTTGTTAGACAACGGTGAACCTTCGAACTATGAAGAAGCGATGGCGGGCCCAGATTCCAACAAATGGCTTGAAGCCATGCAATCCGAGATAGGATCCATGTATGAAAACAAAGTATGGACTTTGACAGACTTGCCCGATGATCGGCGAGCGATAGAAAACAAATGGATCTTTAAGAAGAAGACGAACGGAGATGGTAATGTTACCATCTATAAAGCTCGACTTGTTGCTAAAGGTTATCGGCAAGTTCAAGGGATTGACTACGATGATACTTTCTCTCCCGTAGCGAAGCTGAAGTCCGTCCGAATCATGTTAGCAATTGCCACATACTATGATTATGAGATATGGCAACTGGACGTCAAAACGGCATTCCTTAACGGCTATCTTAAGGAAGAACTGTATATGATGCAGGCGGAAGGTTTTGTCGACCCTAAGAATGCTAACAAGGTATGCAAGCTCCAAATGATCCATTTATGGGCTGGTGCAAGCATCTCGGAGTTGGAACTTTCGCTTTGATGAGATGGTCAAAGCGTTTGGGGTTATGCAGACTTATGGAGAAGCCTGCGTTTACAAGAAAGTGAGTGGGAGCTCTGTAGCATTTCTCATATTATATGTGGATGACATACTTTTGATGGGAAATGGTGAACTCTTGGACAGCATTAAGGCCTACTTGAATAAGAGTTTTTCAATGAAGGACCTTGGAGAAGCTGCTTATATATTAGGCATCAAGATATATAGAGATAGATCGAGACGCCTCATAGGTCTTTCACAAAGTACATACCTTGATAAGATATTGAAGAAGTTCAAAATGGATCAGTCCAAGAAAGGGTTCTTGCCTGTATTACAAGGTGTGAAATTGAGCTCGGCTCAATGTCCGACCACGGCAGATGATATAGAAGAGATGAGTGTCATCCCTATGCATCAGCCATAGGTTCTATTATGTATGCCATGCTGTGTACCGGACTGATGTAAACCTTGCCGTAAGTTTGGTAGGAAGGTACCAAAGTAATCCCGGCAAGGAACACTGGATAGCGGTCAAGAATATCCTGAAGTACCTGAAAAGGACTAAGGACATGTTTCTCGTTTATGGAGGTGACGAAGAGCTCGTCGTAAAGGGTTACGTCGACGCTAGCTTCGACACAGATCTGGATGACTCTAAGTCACAAACCGGATACGTGTATATGTTGAATGGTGGAGCGATGGCTGGTGCAGCTGCAAGCAGAGCGTCGTGGCGGGATCTACGTGTGAAGCGGAGTACATGGCAGCCTCGGAGGTAGCACATGAAGCAATTTGGGTGAAGGAGTTCATCACCGACCTAGGAGTCATACCCAATGCGTTGGGGCCAATCAAACTCTTCTGTGACAACACTGGAGCCATTGCACTTGCCAAGGAGCCCAGGTTTCACAAGAAGACCAGGCACATCAAGCGTCGCTTCAACTCCATCCATGAAAATGTTCAAGATGGAGACATAGAAATTTGCAAAGTGCATACGGATCTGAATGTCGCAGATCCGTAGACTCAACCTAATCCGCGGGCAAAACATGATATACACCGTAACTCTATGGGTGTTTGATTCATCACAATGTAACTAGATTATTGACTCTAGTGCAAGTGGGAGACTGTTGGAAATATGCCCTAGAGGCAATAATAAAAGGATTATTATTATATTTCCTTGTTCGTGATAATTGTCTTTTATTCATGCTATAATTGTATTATCCGGAAATCATAATACACGTGTGAATACATAGACCACAATATGTCCCTAGGGAGCCTCTAGTTGACTAGCTCGTTAATCAATAGATAGTCATGGTTTCCTGACTATGGACATTGGATGTCATGGATAACGGGATCACATCATTAGGAGAATGATGTGATGGACAAGACCCAATCCTAAGCATAGCACAAGATCGTGTAGTTCGTTTTGCTAGAGCTTTTCCAATGTCAAGTATCTCTTCCTTAGACCATGAGACCGTGTAACTCCCGGATACCGTAGGGAGTGCTTTGGTGTACCAAACGTCACAACGAATCGGGTGACTATAAAGGTGCATAACAGGTATCTCCGAAAGTGTCATTGGGTTGACACAGATCGAGATCGATTTGTCACTCCGTATGACGGAGAGGTATCTCTGGGCCCACTCGGTAATGCATCATCATAATGAGCTCAAAGTGACCAAGTGTTTGGTCACGGGATCATGCATTACAAGACGAGTAAAGTGACTTGCGATAACGAGACTGAACGAGGTATTGGGATACCGACGATCAAGTCTCGGGCATGTAACGTACCGATTGACAAAGGGAATTGTATACGGGGTTGATTGAATCCTCGACATCATGGTTCATCCGATGAGATCATCGAGGAGCATGTGGGAGCCAACATGGGTATCCAGATCCTGCTGTTGGTTATTGACCGGAGAGCCATCTTGGTCATGTCTGCATGTCTCCCGAACCCGTATGGTCTACACACTTAAGGTTCGGTGACGCTAGGGTTATTAGGAAGACTTATATGTGATTCGAGTGTTGTTCGGAGTCCTGGATGAGATCCCGGACGTCACGAGGAGTTCCGGAATGGTCCGGAGGTGAAGATTTATATATGGGAAGTTGTCATACGGACACCGGAAAGTTTCGGGGGCATATCGGTATTGTACCGGGGCCACCGGAGGGGTTCCGGGGGTCCACCAGAGGGGCCACCCTCTCGGAGGGCCTCATGGGGACGCAAGGGCAGGGAACCAGCCTGGAGGGCTGGGCACCCCCTTGGGCCCATGCATCTAGGGTTGGGGGAACCCTAGTGGGGCGCCTTGCTTGGGGGGCAAGCCCTCCTCGGCAGCCCCCCTCTAGATCTCATCTAGAGGGGCCGCCCCTTCCCCTTCCCCTATAAATAGAGGGCGAGGGAGGGCTGAACACCTGATCCAAGGCGCAGCCCCTCCCCTCCACAACACCTCTCCTCCTCCGTTGAGTGCTTGGCGAAGCCCTGTCGGAGTACTGCCTCTCCACCATCACCACACCGTCATGCTGCTGCTGGAGCCTTCTTCCTCAACCTCTCCTTCCCCCTTGCTGGACCAAGAAGGAGGAGACGTCATCCGCTCCGTACGTGTGTTGAACGCGGAGGTGCTGTCCGTTCGGCACTTGGTCATCGGTGATTTGGATCACGGCGAGTACGACTGCATCATCCTCGTTCCCTTGAACGCTTCCGCACGCGATCTACAAGTGGTATGTAGATGCAATCTCTCTCCCATGACTTGTTGCTTAGATGAACTCATAGATGGATCTTGGTGAAACCGTAGGAAAAAATTTAATTTTCTGCAACGTTCCCCAACAAAAGATACTTGACATTGGAAAAGCTCTAGCAAAACGAACTACACGGCGCTATGCTTAGGATTGGGTCTTGTCCATCACATCATTCTCCTAATGATTTGATCCCGTTATCAATGACATCCAATGTCCATAGTTAAGAAACCATGACTATCTATTGATCAACGAGCTAGTCAACTAGAGGCTCACTAGGGACATGTTGTGGTCTATCTATTCACACGTGTATTACGAGTTCCGGATAATACAATTATAGCATGAATAAAAGACAATTATCACGAACAAGTAAATATAATAATAATCCTTTTATTATTGCCTCTAGGGCATATTTCCAACAGTCTCCCACTTGCACTAGAGTCAATAATCTAGTTACATTGTGATGAATCGAACACCCATAGAGATCTGGTGTTGATCATGTTTTGCTCGCGGAAGAGGTTTAGTCAACGGATCTGCGATATTCAGATCCGTATGCACTTTGCAAATTTCAATGTCTCCATCTTGAACATTTTCACGAATGGAGTTGAAGCGACGCTTGATGTGCTCGGGTCTTCTTGTGAAACCTGGGCTCCTTGGCAAGTGCAATAGCTCCAGTGTTGTCACAGAAGAGTTTGATCGGCCCCGACGCATTGGGTATGACTCCTAGGTCGGTGATGAATTCCTTCACCCAAATTGCTTCATGCGCTGCCTCCGACGCTGCCATGTACTCCGCTTCACATGCAGATCTCGCCACGACGCTCGCTTTGCAGCCGCACCTTCCATCGCTTCCACCATTCAACATATACACGTATCCGGTTTGTGACTTAGAGTCATCCAGATCAGTGTCGGAAGCTAGCGCCGACGTAACCCTTTACGCATTTGTGCTCTTCGTCACCTCCATAAATGAGAACATATCCTTAGTTCTTTTCAGGTACTTCAGGATATTCTCGACCGCTGTCCAGTGTTCCATGCCGGGATTACTTTGGTATCTTCCTACCAAACTTACGGCAAGGTTTACATCAGGTCCGGGTACACATGGCATACATAATAGACCCTATGGCTGATGCATAGGGGATGACACTCATCTCTTCTATATCTTCTGCCGTGGTCGGACATTGAGCCAAGCTCAATTTCACACCTTGTAATACAGGCAAGAACCCTTTCTTGGACTGATCCATTTTGAACTTCTTCAATATTTTATCAAGGTATGTGCTTTGTGAAAGACCTATGAGGCGTCTCGGTCTATCTCTATAGATCTTGATGCCTAATATATAAGCAGCTTCTCCAAGGTCCTTCATTGAAAAACTCTTATTCAAGTAGGCCTTAATGTTGTCCAAAAGTTCTATATCATTTCCCATCAAAAGTATGCCATCTACATATAATATGAGAAATGCTACAGAGCTCCCACTCACTTTCTAGTAAACGCAGGCTTCTCCATAAGTCTGCATAAACCCAAACGCTTTGATCATCTCATCAAAGCGAATGTTCCAACTCCGAGATGCTTGCACCAGCCCATAAATGGATCGCTGGAGCTTGCACACCTTGTTAGCATTCTTAGGGTCGACAAAACCTTCCGCTGCATCATATACAATTCTTCCTTAAGATGGCCGTTAAGGAATGCCGCTTTGACGTCCATTTGCCATATCTCATAATCATAGTATGCGGCAATTGCTAACATGATTCGGACGGACTTCAGCTTCGCTACGGGAGAGAAAGTCTCATCGTAGTCAACCCCTTGAACTTGCCGATAACATTTAGCGACAAGTCGAGCTTTATAGAAGGTAACATTACCATCCGCGTCCGTCTTCTTCTTAAAGATCCATTTGTTTTCTATCGCTCGCCAATCATCAGGCAAGTCTGTCAAAGTCCATACTTTGTTTTCATACATGGATCCTATCTCGGATTGCATGGCTTCAAGCCATTTGTTGGAATCTGGGCCCGCCATCGCTTCTTCATAGTTTGAAGGTTCACCGTTGTCTAACAAGATGATTTCCGGTGACAGGGTTGCCATACCACTGGGTGTGGAACGTGTCCTTGTGGACCAAGTTCAAGAGTAACTTGATCCGAAGTACCTTGATCATCATCATTAATTTCTCTCCGCCGGTGTAGGCACCACAGAACATTTTCCTGAGCTGCACTACTTTCCGGTTCAAGAGGTAGTACTTCATCGAGTTCTACTTTCCTCCCAGTTACTCCTTTCGAGAGAAACTCTTTTTCCAGAAAGGATCCGTTCTTGGCAACAAAGATCTTGCCTTCAGGCGGCGTGAGTTGTGAAATGATTCCACATTTCCTTAAGTGTGTACCAAATTCGTGACTTAAATATTCTCCTCCACGACCTAATCGTAAGAACTTTATTTTTCGGTCACGTTGATTCTCTACCTCATTCTAAAATTCCTTGAACTTTTCAAAGGTCTCAGACTTGTGTTTCATCAAGTAGACATACCCATATCTACTCATGTCATCAGTGAGAGTGAGAACATAATGATATCCTCCGCGAGCCTCAACGCTCATTGGACCGCACACATCGGTATGTCTGATTTCCAATAAGTTGGTTGCTCGCTCCATTGTTCCGGAGAACGGAGTCTTGGTCATTTTGCCCATAAGGCATGGTTTGCATGTGTCAAATGATTCATAATCGAGAGACTCTAAAAGTCGATCAGCATGGAGCTTCTTCATGCGCTTGACACCAATGTGACCAAGGCGGCTGTGCCACAAGTATGTGGGACTATCGTTATCAACTTTACATCTTTTGGTATTCACACTATGAATATGTGTAACATCACGTTCGAGATTCATTAAGAATAAACCATTAACCATCGGAGCATGACCATAAAACATATCTCTCATATAAATAGAACAACCATTATTCTCAGATTTAAATGAGTAGCCATCTCGCATTAAACGAGATCCTGATACAATGTTCATGCTCAAACTTGGCACTAAATAACAATTATTGAGGTTTAAAACTAATCCCGTAGGTAAATGTAGAGGTAGCGTGCCGACGGGGATCACATTGACCTTGGAACCATTCCCGACGCGCATCGTCACCTCATCCTTCGCCAGTCTCCGCTTATTCCGCAGCTCCTACTGTGAGTTACATATATGAGCAACGGCACCGGTATCAAATACCCAGGAGTTACTACGAGTACTGGTAAGCTACACATCAATTACATGTATATCAAATATACCTTTAGTTTTGCCGGCCTTCTTGTCTGCTAAGTATTTAGGGCAGTTCCGCTTCGATGACCCTTCCCTTTGCAATAAAAGCACTCAGTCTCGTGCTTGGGTCCATTCTTTGAATTCTTCCCGCAACTAGCTTATCGGGCGCGGCAACATCCTTGCCGTCCTTCTTGAAGTTCTTCTTACCCTTGCCCTTCTTGAACTTAGTGGTTTTATTGACCATCAACACTTGATGTTCTTTCTTGATTTCTACCTCTCACGACTTTAGCGAAAATACTTCAGGAATAGTTTTCACCATCCCCTCGTATTGTAGTTCATCACAAAGCTCTTGTAGCTCGGTGGGAGCGATCAAGGATTCTGTCAATGACCGCCTCGTCCGGAGGTTAATGTCCACCGGGACAAAGCGGTTGTGCAACCTGCACATTTTGAGTATGTGCTCAATGACGTAACTATTTTCCTCCATCTTACAGCTGAAGAACTTGTCGGAGACTTCATATCTCTCGACCCGGTCATGAGCTTGGAAAACCATTTTCAGCTCTTCGAACATCTCATATGCTCCGTGTTGCTCAAAACGCTTTTGGAGCCCCGGTTCTAAGCTGTAAAGCATGCCGCACTGGACGAGGGAGTAATCATCAGCACGAGACTGCCAAGCGTTCATAACGTCTTGGTTCTCTGGGATGGGTGCTTCACCTAGCGGTGCTTCTAGGACATATTGTTTCTTGGCTGCTATGAGGATGATCCTCAGGTTCCGGACCCAGTCCGAATAGTTGCTGCCATCATCTTTCAGCTTGGTTTCTCTAGGAACGCGTTGAAGTTCATGGTGACATGAGCGTTGGCCATTTGATCTACAAGACATTTTGCAAAGATTTTAGACTAATGTTCATGATAATTAAGTTCATCTAATAAAATTATATAATGAACTCCCACTCAGATTTGACATCCCTCTAGTCATCTAAGTGTTACATGATCCGAGTTGACTAGGCCGTGTCCGATCATCACGTGAGACGGACTAGTCATCATCGGTGAACATCTCCATGTTGATTGTATCTTCCATATGACTCATGCTCGACCTTTGGGTCTCTTGTGTTCCGAGGCCATGTCTGTACATGCTAGGCTCGTCAAGTTAACCTAAGTGGTTTGCATGTGTAAAATTGTCTTACACCCGTTGTATGTGAACGTAGGAATCTATCACACCCGATCATCACGTGGTGCTTCGAAACGCATTTAACTTTAGCAACGGTGCACAGTTAGGGAGAACACTTTCTTGAAATTATTATAAGGGATCATCTTATTTACTACCGTCGATCTAAGTAAACAAGATGCATAAACATAATAAACATCACATGCAATTATATATAGTAGTGACATGATATGGCCAATATCATATAGCTCCTTTGATCTCCATCTTCGGGGCTCCATGATCATCTTGTCACCGGCATGACACCATGATCTCCATCATCATGATCTCCATCATCGTGTCTCCATGAAGTTGCTCGCCAACTATTACTTCTACTACTATAGCTAACGGTTTAGCAATAAAGCAAAGTAATTACATGGCGTTGAATCAATGACACGCAGGTCATACAATAATTAAGACAACTCCTATGGCTCCTGCCGGTTGTCATACTCATCGACATGCAAGTCGTGATTCCTATTACAAGAACATGATCTCATACATCACAATATATCATTCATCATTCATCACAACTTCTGGCCATATCACATCACATGACAATTGCTGCAAAAACAAGTTAGATGTCCTCTAATTGTTGTTGCATCTTTTACGTGGCTGCAATTGGGTTCTAGCAAGAACGTTTTCTTACCTACGAAAAAGCCACAACGTGATTTGTCAACTTATATTTACCCTTCATAAGGACCCTTTTCGTCGAATCCGCTCCAACTAAAGTAGGAGAGACAGACACCCGCTAGCCACCTTATGCAACTAGTGCATGTCACCGGTGGAACTGTCTCACGTAAGCGCACGTGTAAGGTCGGTCCGGGCCGCTTCATCCCACAAGATCTTGCTGAAGCAAAATAAGAATAGTAGCGGCAAGAAAGTTGACAACATCTACGCCCACAACAAATTGTGTTCTACTCGTGCAATAGAGAACTACGCATAGACCTAGCTCATGATTCCACAGTTGGGGAACGTTGCAGAAAATAAAAATTTTCCTACGGTTTCACCAAGATCCATCTATGAGTTCATCTAGCAACGAGTGATAGGAGTGCATCTACATACCTTTGTAGATCGCGAGCGAAAGCGTTCAAGAGAACGGGGTTGAGGGAGTCGTACTCGCCGTGATCCAAATCACCGATGACCAAGTGCCGAACGGACAGCACCTCCGCGTTCAACACACGTACGGAGCGGATGACGTCTCCCGCACCTTGATCCAGCAAGGAGGAGGGAGAGGTTGAGGAAGAAGGCTCCAACAGCAGCACGACGGGCGTGGTGGTGATGGAGTGGCAGTTCTCGGCAGGGCCGCCAAGCTCACGCGGAGGAGGAGAGGTGTTGGGAGGGAGGGGCTGCGCCGATGTTGTGTGCAGCCCTACCTCGCCTCTATTTATACGGGAAGGGGAAGGGGTCGGCCCCTCTAGATGAGATCTAGAGGGGGGGCGGCGTTAAGGGAGGGGCTTGCCCCCAAGCAAGGGGCGCCCCCACTAGGGTTTCCCCCCCAACCCTAGGCGCATGGGCCCAAGGGGGGATGCCCCCAGCCCTCCAGGGGCTGGTTCCCTGCCCACTACGGCCCATGAGGCCCTCCGAGAGAGGTGGCCCCTCACGGTGGACCCCCGGAACCCCTTCGGTGGCCCCGATACAATACCGATATGCCCCCGAAACTTTCCGGTGACCGTATGACAACTTACCATATATAAATCTTCACCTCCGGACCATTCCGAAACTCCTCGTGACGTCCGGGATCTTATCCTGGACTCCGAACAACATTCGGTAATCACATACAAGTCTTCCTAGTAACCCTAGCGTCACCGAACCTTAAGTGTGTAGACCCTACGGGTTCGGGAATCATGCAGACATGACCGAGACAGCTCTCCGGCCAATAACCAACAGCGGGATCTGGATACCCATGTTGGCTCCCACATGTTCCACGATGATCTCATCGGATGAACCCACGATGTCGAGGTTTCAAGCAACCCCAGATACAATTCCCTTTGTCAATCGGTACGTTACTTGCCCGAGATTCGATCGTCGGTATCCCAATACCTTGTTCAATCTCGTTACCGGCAAGTCACTTTACTGCATCAGTAATGCATGATCCCGTGACCAAACACTTGGTCACTTTGAGCTCATTATGATGATGCATTACCGAGTGGGCCCAGAGATACCTCTCCGTCATATACTGAGTGACAAATTCCAGTCTCGATCCATGTCAACCCAACAGACACTTTCGGAGATACCCATAGTATACCTTTATAGTCACCCAGTTACTTGTGACGTTTGGTACACCCAAAGCACTCCTACGGTATCCGGGAGTTACACGATATCATGGTCTAAGGAAAGGATACTTGACATTGGAAAAGCTCTAGCAAACGAACTACACAATCTTGTGCTATGCTTAGGATTGTGTCTTGTCCATCACATCATTCTCCTAATGATGTGATCCCGTTATCAATGACATCCAATGTCCATAGTCGTGAAACCATGACTATCTATTGATCAACGAGCTAGTCAACTAGAGGCTCACTAGGGACATGTTGTAGTCTATGTATTCACACGTGTATTACGATTTCCGGATAATACAATTATAGCATGAATAAAACACAATTATATGAACAAGGAAATATAATTATAATCCTTTTATTATTGCCTCTAGGGCATATTTCCAACAATTAATAAGATGGCCGCATGCATCATCATGATGCAGAGGCCGGGGGCATGCTTCCATTTCCAAAAAAAAATCATACAACACAGATACATCACGACACCACAACACATGCACTCAAGACAAGATACAAGAATGATAGCATCCCTTACAACTCGAAGAAAACTACAGAAAGGGACAAAGAGCACCACTTGAAGTCTCCGGAGCCCTCAACCGTGAAGAGATGAAGCCGTGCACGACGAACCAGGTACTGCAAGGCAGCACCTTCAGGAAGGGCACGACACTGCTTGCCTTATTTGTTACCGAATTGAAGATATGAACATGCCTTCTTTGCCAACTCTTGACTTATTTTCTCGGCAACATTGGCATCGTTATGCATGGGTAACCGTAACAAACCAATTTTGAAGGCTTATTCGGTCTTCAGGAATTTGGAGGAATAATCTTGTAGGATCTTTTCTCATGGGATTCGTTTTCCTATGTAGAACATTTTGTTTCATAAGAATAAGTGTGCTAGATTCCTAAGGATTGTGTACATATTGGACTGGTTCGTACATACTTTTAGTATTAGGTGAGACCCCATGAAATTTTCCTAAGGATTGGAGTGGACATTACATCCTAATCCTCTATTTTTTCCTATTCCTATCATTTGAGAATCCCACAAAACGAATGCACCCTGAATAACAAAATCTTTGGTAGGGTAGGCTTGGGCTCAAACTAAAAATGTATTGGGTTCATTAACTATATTGGACTAACAAAATAGTTTGGATCTTATGGGAAAATATAGCAAATGCAATCATGAAAACATTAGATCTTTGGTGGGACATGATATAAGCAAAGTAAAAAATGGACTGTACCCACCGTCCTACCCTGAAATTGGTCTGCATGCATTACCTTCAAATACCAAATCTCCATAACTTCTTAGAGAGAAACGATATACATCAATAGACTGGCTCGAGCAAGGTGTGTATGCAAGTATAAATATTTCCTGGCATGTTAAATGGGTGGGCAGTAATTCACGTACTAAGGTATGCTGCTAGCTAGACTGATAAATAGATTACCAACGAGAAGCTACAAAGAAGCAAGTACATAGAACCCAGTTACTTCGAATGATATGTCCCTAGATAGCTCATCCAAGCCTCCCCCATGTTGAGCTCACTCTTTGTTCTCTCCATGTTCTAACTTAGGTTTGGGAAGCAACCAGGAATTAAGCTTGTTCAATCACAGAACGGTCATTCACCATCTTGTAGTTCATAAAACTGTCCATGATGTACTATTCACTACATGCATCTGTTGCACTGAATGCTAACATCTTGTAGTTCATAAAACTATCCATGATGTACATTTCACTGTCTACATCTGTTGCACCGAATTTAGCATTCAGTGCATCCCACAATGCATTTTCGTCTTGTGTGTGCATGTACACATCACATAGATGGTCAACAAGAACACTCAGAATGCATCCCACAAATATGGTATAAGCTTCCTGTAACTTTCTCTGATCTTCCTCAGGAATTCCCTCTGGACCACCAACACTAACGTGAAAAACTTTTGGAGCAATAAGCCAGAGCATGGACGTCACCTGCCACCTCTTAAAGTGCACACCGGTAAACTTATCTGGCATCAGTACATCAGTGAATCCAGCCATAGTTAACTCAGAAAATTGCCTACAATTAGGTTTTTCGATTGTTGGAATATTAGGCGAGTTAATGATTACTTTCAGTATATAATCCATGACTATAACAGAAAATAGCATGCAACAATCTAGCAAACTGGATGAACAGAAAAGCATGCACAACAGCATCACACATGAATCGGCAAGTATAGAGAGGGACATGAGCATATCATGATGGATGTATTGTTCGTTAGCTGCTGCTACGTCTTGAGCTTGCGTTGGTTTTCCCGAAGAGGAGAGGATGATGCAGCAAGTAGCGTAAGTATTTCCCTCAGTTTTTGAGAACCAAGGTATCAATCCAGTAGGAGGCCACGCACAAGTCCCATGTACCTGCACAAAACGATAGCTACTCGCAACCAACGCGATTAGGGGTTGTCAATCCCTTCATGGTCACTTATGAGAGTGAGATCTGATAGAGATAATATTTTTGGTATTTTTGGTATAGAGATGCAAAGTGAAAAGTAAAAAAGCAAAGTAAAAACAAAGCAAGTATAAAAGTGATGGAGATTTATATGATGAGAATAGACCCGGGGGCCATAGGTTTCACTAGTGGCTTCTCTCAAGAACATAAGTATTCTATGGTAGGTGAACAAATTACTGTTGAGCAATTGACAGAATTGAGCATAGTTATGAGTATATCTAGGTATGATCATGTATATAGGCATCACGTCCGTGACAAGTAGATCGAAATGATTCTGCATCTACTACTATTACTCCACTCATCGACCGCTATCCAGCATGCATCTAGAGTATTAAGTTAAAAATAGAGTAACGCCTTAAGCAAGATGACATGATGTAGAGGAATAAATTCATGCAATATGATAAATACCCCATCTTTTTATCCTCGATGGCAACAATACAATACGTGCCTTGCAACCCTTTACATCCTTTGGGTAAGGACACCGCAAGATTGAACCCAAAGCCATGCACTTCTCCCATTGCAAGAACTACCAATCTAGTTGGCCAAACCAAGCGGATAATTCAAGAGACTTGCAAAGATAACTCAATCATACATAAAAGAATTCGAGAAGATTCAAATATTATTCATAGATAAGCTGGATCATAAACCCACAATTCATCGGTCTCAACAAACACACCGCAAAAAAGAAGATTACATCGAATATATCTCCATGAGAGAGGGGAGAACATTGTATTGAGATCCAAAAAGAGAGAAGAAGCCATCTAGCTACTAGCTATGGACCCGAAGGTCTGAAGTAAACTACTCACACTTCATCGGAGAGGCTATGGTGTTGATGTAGAAGCCCTCCGTGGTGGATGCCCCTCCGTGAGCTCCTAACAGGCCCCAAGATGGGATCTCGTGGATACAGGAAGTTGCGGCGGTGGAATTAGGTTTTGGCTCCTGTTCTGATCGTTTGGGGGTACGTAGGTATATATAGGAGGAAGGAGTACGTCGGTGGAGCAACAGGGGGCCCACGAGGCAGGGGGCGCGCCCTAGGGGGGCGCGCCCCCACCCTCATGACCACCTCTCTTGTGCATTGGCGTAGGGTCCAAGTCTCCTAGATCACGTTCAGTGAGAAAATCACGTTTTCGAAGGTTTCATTCCGTTTGGACTCCGTTTGATATTCTGTTTCTTCGAAACACTGAAAAAGGCAAAAACAACAATTACAGGCTGGGCCTCCGGTTAATAGGTTAGTCCCAAAAGTAACATAAAAGTGGAAAATAAAGCCCATTATAGTCCAAAACAATAGATAAAGTAGCATGGAACAATCAAAAATTATAGATACGTTGGAGACGTATCAGGCATCCCCAAGCTTAATTCCTGCTCGTCCTTGAGTAGGTAAATGATAAAAAGAGAATTTTTGATGTGGAGTGATACTTTGGCACAATTTCAATGTAAATATCCTTAATCATGGTATGAATATTCAGATCCGAAAGATTCAAGACAAAAGTTCATATTGACATAAAAATAATAATACTTCAAGCATACTAACTAAGCAATTATGTCTTCTCAAAATAACATGGCCAAAGAAAGTTATCCCTACAAAATCATATAGTCTGGCTATGCTCCATCTTCCCCACACAAAGTATTTAAATCATGCACAACCCCGATGACAAGCCAAGCAATTGTTTCATACCTTAACATTTTCAAAACTTTTTCAATCTTCACGCAATACATGAGCGTGAGCCATGGATATAGCACTATAGGTGGAATAGAATGGTGGTTGTGGAGAAGACAAAAAGGAGAAGATAGTCTCACATCAACTAGGCGTATCAACGGGCTATGGAGATGCCCATCAATAGATATCAATGTGAGTGAGTAGGGATTGCCATGCAGCGGATGCACTAGAGCTATAAGTATATGAAAGCTCAACAAAAGAAACTAAGTGGGTGTGCATCCAACTCGCTTGCTCACGAAGACCTAGGGCATTTGAGGAAGCCCATCATTGGAATATACAAGCCAAGTTCTATAGTGAAAAATTCCCACTAGTATATGAAAGTGACAGAATGAGAGACTCTCTATCATGAAGATCATGGTGCTACTTTGAAGCACAAGTGTGGTAAAAGGATAGTAACATTGTCCCTTCTCTCTTTTTCTCTCATTCTTTTATTTGGGCCTTTTCTCTTTTTTTATGGCCTCCTTTTTTATTTTTTATTTTTCGTCCGAGTCTCATCCCGACTTGTGGGGGAATCATAGTCTCCATCATCCTTTCCTCACTGGGACAATGCTCTAATAATGATGATCATCACACTTTTATTTTTCTTAGAACTTAAGAATTACAACTCGATACTTAGAACAAAAATATGACTCTATATGAATGCCTCCGGCGGTGTACCGGGATATGCAATGATTCATGAGTGATATGTATGAAAGAATTATGAACTGTGGCTTTGCCAAAAATACGATGTCAACTACATGATCATGCTAGCAATATGACAATGATTGAGCGTGTCATAATAAATGGAACGGTGGAAAGTTGCATGGCAATATATCTAGGAATGGCTATGGAAATGCCATGATAGGTAGGTATGGTGGCTGATTTGAGGAAGCTATATGGTGGGTGTATGATACCGGCGAAAGGTGCGCGGTATTAGAGAGGCTAGCAACAGTGGAAGGATGGGAAAAAGTGCGTATAATCCATGGACTCAACATTAGTCATAAAGAACTCATATACTTATTGCAAAAATCTAAAATTTATCAAAGCAAAGTATTACGCGCATGCTCCTATGGGGATAGATTGATAGGAAAAGACCATCGCTCGTCCCCGGCCGCCACTCATAAGGAAGACAATCAATAAATAAATCATGCTCCGAGTTCATCACATAACGGTTCACCATACGTGCATGCTATGGGAATCACAAACTTCAACACAAGTACTCTTTAAATTCACATCTACTCAACTAGCATGACTCTAATATCACCATCTTCATATCTCAAAACGATTATCAAGCATCAAACTTATCTTAGTATTCAACGCACTCAAAAGAAAGTTTCACATATCTTGAATACCAAGTATATTAACATTAAGCAAATTACCATGCTATTAACGACTCCCAAAATAATCTAAGTGAAGCATGAGAGATCAAGTTTCTTTAAAACAAATCCACCACCGTGCTCTAAAATATCTAAGTGAAGCACTAGTGCAAAAATTATCACGCTCAAAAGATATAAGTGAAGCACTATGAGCAAAACTATCAAGCTCAAAAGATATAAGTGAAGCACATAGAGTATTCTATCAAATTCCAATTCATGTATGACTCTCTCAAAAGGTGTGTACAGCAAGGATGATTGTGGTAAACTAACAAGCAAGGCCGCAAATAATACAAGACACTCCAAGCAAAACACATATCATGTGGTGAATAAAAATATAGCTCCAAGTAAATTACCGATGGAAGTGGACGAAAGAGGGGATGCCTTCCGGGGCATCCCCAAGATTTGAATTTTTGGTGTCCTTGATTTATCTTGGGGGTGCCATGCGCATCCCCAATATTAGGCTCTTGCCACTCCTTGTTCCATAATCCATCAAAATAATTCACCCAAAACTTGAAAACTTCACAACACAAAAGTCAATAGAAATCTCGTGAGCTCCGTTAGAGAAAGAAAACAAAAGACTACTTTAAGGTACTGTAATGAACTCATTCTTTATTTATATTTGTGTTAAACCTACTGCATTCCAACTTCTCTATGGATCATAAACTATTTTACTAGCCATAGATTCATCAAAATAAGCAAACAACACACACAAAACAGAATCTGTCAAAAACAGAACAGTCTGTAGTAATCTGTAACTAACGCAAACTTCTGGAACTCAAAAACTTCAACCAAAATTAGACAACCTGGACAATTTGTTTATTGATCAGCAGCAATTGGAATCAATATTTTATCATGTTCTGGTGATTTTTAACAATTCGGGCACTGAGCGCAAAGTTTCTGGAAATTACAGCAAGATCAAATAACTATCATCCAAGAAGATCCAATAGGTTTAACTTGGCACAAACACTAATTAAAAGATAGAACCACATCTAAACATAGGCTATATGGATTATTTATTCCTAAACAGAAGCAAAAACAAAAAACTAAAAATAAAATTGGGTTGCCTCCCAACAAGCGCTATCGTTTAACGCCCCTAGCTAGGCATAAAAGCAAGGATAGATCTAGGTATTGCCATCTTTGGTAGGCAATCCATAAGTGGCTCTCATAATAGATTCATATGGTAATTTTATTTTATTCCTAGAAAAGTGTTCCATGCCTTTCTTTAATGGAAATTGGAATCTAATATTCCCTTCCTTCATATCAATAATTGCACCAATCGTTCTAAGGAAAGGTCTACCAAGAATAATAGGACATGAAGGATTGCAATCTATATCAAGAACGATAAAATCTACGGGCACATAATTCCTATTTGCAACAATAAGAACATCATTAATTCTTCCCATAGGCTTTTTAATAGTGGAATCCATAATATGCAAGTTTAGAGAGCAATCATCAGTCACGGAAATCTAGCAAATCACACAAAGTTTTGGGAATAGTAGAGACACTAGCACCCAAATCACACAAAGCATGAAACTCATAATCTTTAATTTTAATTTTAATAGTAGGTTCCCACTCATCATAGAGTTTCCTAGGGATAGAAACTTTCAACTCAAGTTTTTCTTCATAAGATTGCATCAAGGCATCAACAATGTGTTAGGTAAAGGCTTTATTTTGGCTATCAACATGAGGAGAATTTAGCACGGATTGCAACAAGGAAATACAATCAATTAAAGAGCAATTTTCATAATTAAATTCCTTGAGATCCAATATAGTGGGTTCATCTAGATTTTTATTTCTTTCAATCCCACTTTTATCAATTTCATCATCAAGATCTAAAAACTCCGAATTCTTAGAACGCCTTCTAGGTAAAGGAAGATCATATTCAGTTTCATCAAGATTCATATTGCAAAACAAAGATTTAATAGGGGACACATCAATAACTTTTAGATCTTCATCTTGATTTTCATATGAATTCGGTTTAGCGGCCATCTTATTGACTAAGGTAGCTTGCATATCCAAAATTTCAGCGGTCATCTTTTCAAGACGAGCAATTTGGGCTCTTATACCATCAAATTCTTTAGACATATCATCGAGCTCTTTATTCATATAACTCATAAAACTCTTTTGTTCCTTAAGCTCGTTTCTAAAGAAATTATTATGCTCAAATTGCAAAACCGTAAACTTTCTGACATTGTTTTCGATCTCCTCTAGCCTTTTAAGGTGAAGATCACAAAATTTAGGTAGGGCCATCGCGAAAAACAAGCAATCCAACACACGAGCAAACAAACGGACGAGGAAAAGGCAACAAGAATAAGAGGAGGAGATTGGGAAAGAGAGGGCGAATAAAATGGCAAGGGTGAAGTGGGGGAGAGGAAAACGAGAGGCAAATGGCAAATAATGTAATGCGAGAGATAGGGATTGTGATGGGTACTTGGTATGTTGAATTTTGTGTAGACTCCCCGGCAACGGCGCCAGAAATCCTTCTTGCTACGTCTTGAGCTTGCGTTGGTTTTCCCCGAAGAGGAGAGGATGATGCAGCAAAGTAGCGTAAGTATTTCCCTCAGTTTTTGAGAACCAAGGTATCAATCCAGTAGGAGGCCACGCACAAGTCCCTCGTACCTGCACAAAACGATAGCTACTCGCAACCAACGTGATTAGGGTCTGTCAATCCCTTCACGGTCACTTATGAGAGTGAGATCTGATAGAGATAATATTTTTGGAATTTTTGGTATAGAGATGCAAAGTGAAAAGTAAAAGCAAAGTAAAAACAAAGCAAGTATAAAAGTGATGGAGATTGATATGATGAGAATAGACCCGGGGGCCATAGGTTTCACTAGTGGTTTCTCTCAAGAGCATAAGTATTCTATGGTGGGTGAACAAATTACTGTTGATTGACAGAATTGAGCATAGTTATGAGTATATCAAGGTATGATCATGTATATAGGCATCACGTCCGTGACAAGTAGATCGAAATGATTCTGCATCTACTACTATTACTCCACTCATCGACCGCTATCCAACATGCATCTAGAGTATTAAGTTAAAAACAGAGTAACGCCTTAAGCAAGATGACATGATGTAGAGGAATAAATTCATGCAATATGATAAATACCCCATCTTGTTATCCTCGATGGAAACAATATAATACGTGCCTTGCAACCCTTTACATCCTTTGGGTAAGGACACCGCAAGATTGAACCCAAAGCCATGCACTTCTCCCATTGCAAGAACTACCAATCTAGTTGGCCAAACCAAGCGGATAATTCGAAGATACTTGCAAAGATAACTCAATCATACATAAAAGAATTCAGAGAAGATTCAAATATTATTCATAGATAAGCTTGATCATAAACCCACAATTCATCGATCTCAACAAACACACCTCAAAAAGAAGATTACATCGAAAAATAGATCTCCACGAGAGAGGGGGAGAACATTGTATTGAGATCCAAAAAGTGAGAATAAGCCATCTAGCTACTAGCTATGGACCCGAAGGTCTGAAGTAAACTACTCACACTTCATCGGAGAGGCTATGGTGTTGATCTAGAAGCCGTCCGTGGTGGATGCCTCCTCTGGCGGAGCTCCGGAACAGGCCCCAAGATGGGATCTCATGGATACAGGAAGTTGCGGTGGTGGAATTAGGTTTTTGGCTCCTGTTTTGATTGTTTGGGGGTACGTAGGTATATATAGGAGGAAGGAGTACGTCGGTGGAGCAATAGGGGGCCCATGAGGCAGGGGGCGCGCCCTAGGGGGGGGCGCCCCCACCCTCGTGACCGCCTCTCTTGTGCCTTGGCGTAGGGTCCAAGTCTCCTGGATCACGTTCGGTGAGAAAATCACGTTTCCGAAGGTTTCATTCCGTTTGGACTCCGTTTGATATTCTGTTTCTTCGAAACACTGAAAAAGGCAAAAAACAACAATTCTGGGCTAGGCCTCCGGTTAATAGGTTAGTCCCAAAAGTAATAAAAACTGGAAAATAAAGCCCATTATAGTCCAAAACAATAGATAAAGTAGCATGGAGCAATCAAAAATTATAGATACGTTGGAGACGTATCAGCTGCTGGAGGAGCGACGTTGTTGATGACGATGTTGGCGATGATCTATTGTTGACAGCGATGGAGACGATGATGAGTAGCACCGCATGACTTGGACGGTAGACCACCCGTGATGATGAACTTGAGCAGTCGCGCAAAGCGCTTTGCAAACACCTAATTCGTCCTCTCCCGATGCAGGATCGCAAGGACAAACAATTCTAGAGACATGCTCTCCCGCACGCCGATGTTCGGGATAGGGTAAACTACACTGGCGGCGCATGTTGCGAGATGTGGCAAAACCTTAGGTGTTTTTGGTGTGTCTTTGGATGAGGCCGGTACATAGTATATATAGGAGGACCAGAAGCGGCACCGTGTCGTGATCACGATCTCAAACCGACTTGATTTCCATGTGAAACTTACCAGACAAGGACACAAATCAACTTGTCTGTCGAAATACCAAAAAATAAAATGGCAAAAGAAAGACGCGCCCCTGCAAGGCAAGGGACTGGATTTCACTGGTCTGTTCATGTGCATGCCACACGTAAGCGCCGCCCCGGCCCCGGGCCAGGCGAGGCGAGGCGAGCGAGCGAGCATGTGTGGTCTCCTCTTTCTCTTTTCAACACGCCACTTAGAGTGGTGGAGAGAACCCATTATATACATAGCTCCAACTCCTTCCACAACTTTCGAGTTGGGACTAAACTTAGAGCCACCACTTGCTATTTTATTCATGTGCCACTATTTGAAATTTCAGAAATTGTTATGGGCCTAACCCATTTATTTCTAACAGTACTAACATGTACTGAAAAGGCTATCGCCCCTCTTTATATATAAATCAATGACCATCATACAATGCATATACAACACGACACTGTAACACACGCACTCAAGGCAAGATACAAGGATGGTATCACCCCTTACAACTCCAAGCAAACTACAGAAAGGTACAAAGAGCACCACTTGAAGTCTCCGGATCCCTCAACTGTGAAGAGACGAAGCCGTGCATGACGAACTAGGTACTCCGAGACGGCACCTTCAGGAAGGGCACGACACTGCTTGCCTTATTTGATACTGAATCTAAGATATGAACATGCCTTTTTTACAACTGTTGACTTACTTTCTCAGCAACATTGGCATCGTCATGCATGGGTAACCGTAACAAACCAACGGCCAGTGCTAGGCGTCATCTGACTGATTTCCACAGGAAATCAGTCGGGTCAGGAGCCGTTGGATCTGTCCTGCGTAGCTGCTGGATCGGTCAATACAAAGCTGCGTCGTGCTGCTACCTCTTGAGCATGCGTTGGTTTTCCCTTGAAGAGGAAAGGGTGATGCAGCAAAGTAGCCTAAGTATTTTCCTTAGTTTTTAAGAACCAAGGTATCAATCCAGTAGGAGCCCACACGCAAGTCCCTCTTACCTACACAAACAAACAAGAACCTCGCAACCAACACGATAAAGGGGTTGTCAATCCCTTCACGGCCACTTGCGAAAGTGAGATCTGATAGAGATGACAAGATAATATTTTTGGTATTTTTATAATAAAGGATAAAAGTAAAGAAAGTAAAATAAACGGTGATAGAAATAACTAGTTGATAGGAGATTAATATGATGGAAAATAGACCCGGTGGCCATAGGTTTCATTAATGGCTTCTCTCAAGGTAGCATAAGTATTACGGTGGGTGAACAAATTACTGTCGAGCAATTGATAGAACTGAGCATAGTTATGAGAATATCTAGGCATGATCATGTATATAGGCATCACATCCGCGATAAGTAGACCGACTCCTGCCTGCATCTACTACTATTACTCCACACATCAACCGCTATCCAGCATGCATCTAGAGTATTAAGTTCATAAGAACGGAGTAACGCATTAAGCAAGATGACATGATGTAGAGGGATAAACTCAGCAATATGATATAAACCCCATATTTTTATCCTTGATGGCAACAATACAATACGTGTCGTTTCCCCTTCTGTCACTAGGATCGAGCAACGCAAGATTGAACCTAAAGCTAAGCACTTCTCCCACTGCAAGAAAGATCAATCTAGTAGGCCAAACCAAACTGATAATTCGAAGAGACTTGCAAAGATAACCAATCATACATAAAAGAATTTAGAGAAGATTCAAATATTGTTCATAGATAATCTTGATCATAAACCCACAATTCATCGGATCTCGACAAACACACCGCAAAAAGAGTAACATTGAATAGATCTCCAAGAAGATCGAGGAGAACTTTGTATTGAGATCCAAAGAGAGAGAAGAAGCCATCTAACTAATAACTATGGACCCGAAGGTCTGAGGTAAACTACTCACACATCATCGGAGAGGCTATGGTGTTGATGTAGAAGCCCTCTGTGATCGATGCCCCCTCCAGCAGAGTGCCGAGAAAGGCCCCAAGATGGGATCTCACGGGTACAGAAGGTTACGGCGGTGGAAATAGGTTTTCATGGTGCTCCTCGATGGTTTCAGGGTACGTAGGTATATATAGGAGGAAGAAGTAGTTCGGCGGAGCCACGAGGGGCCCACGAGGGTGGAGGGCGCGCCCCCTGCCTCGTGGCCTCCTCGTTGATTACTTGATGTCCACTCCAAGTCCTCTGGATCACGTTTCTTCCAAAAATCACGTTCACGAAGGTTTCATTCCGTTTGGACTCCATTTGATATTCCTTTTCTGCGAAACACTGAAATAGGCAAATAAACAGCAATTTGCAGTGGGCCTTGGGTTGATAGGTTAGTCCCAAAAATAATATAAAAGTGTATAATAAAGCCCATTAAACATCCAAAACAGAATATATAATAGCATGGAACAATCAAAAATTATAGATACGTTGGAGACGTATCAAGCATCCCCAAGCTTAATTCCTGCTCGCCCTTGAGTAGGTAAATGATAAAAACAGAATTTTTTATGTGCAATGTTTTATAGCATATTCTACAATGTAATTTTCTTTATTGTGGCATGAAGTACAGATCCTAAAGATTCAAGATAAAAGTTTATATTGACATAAAAATATTAATACTTCAAACGTGCTAACCAAGAAATTATGTGTTATCAAAATAACATAGCCAAAGAAAGCTTGCTTAAAAGAAGCGGGCAACCCAACATGAAATCTTTTTAGGTATATCTCAATTTGATATTGGGGCACATAGCTAGCTAGGATTCTTAGAAGCCTATCCTAAGCATCTTTTAAAGACTCATCAAGTAAATAACGAAAAATCCCGGGATCATCTTCTTCGAAATTATTCAAACCCTCATTGATAACCCCGGTAGGTCTTTCCATACCATCATTATTTATGAGCTTAGAGAGGACAGAGGGACTATCCAAAGTAAAACCCTGGAGAGAGCCCTTAGCTCTTTTAGATTCGGCCACGGCGAAGGAAAGGCAATCGGTAAAGAGGTGAATGGAAAGAGGGGGCGAATAAAACGGCAAGGTTGACGTGGGGGAGAGGAAAACGAGAGGCAAATGGCAAATAATGTAATGCCAGGGATAAGATTTTGTGATGGGTACTTGGTATGTCTTGACTTGTGCGTAGACTCCCCGGAAACGGCGCCAGAAATCCTTCTTGCTACCTCTTGAGCATGCGTTGGTTTTCTCTTGAAGAGGAAAGGGTGATGCAGCAAAGTAGCGTAAGTATTTCCCTCAGTTTTTGAGAACCAAGGTATCAATCCAGTAGGAGGCCACACGCAAGTCCCTCGTACCTACACAAACAAACAAGAACCTCGCAACCAACGCGATAAAGGGGTTGTCAATCCCTTCACGGCCACTTGCGAAAGTGAGGTCTGATAGAGATGATAAGATAATATTTTTGGTATTTTTATAATAAAGGATAAAAGTGAAGAAAGTAAAATAAACGGGGATAGAAATAACTAGTTGATAGGAGATTAATATGATGGAAAATAGACCCGGGGGCCATAGGTTTCACTAGTGGCTTCCCTCAAGATAGCATAAGTATTACGGTGGGTGAACAAATTACTGTCGAGCAATTGATAGAACTGAGCATAGTTATGATAATATCTAGTCATGATCATGTATATAGGCATCACGTCCACGACAAGTAGACCGACTCCTGCCTGCATCTACTACTATTACTCCACACATCAACCGCTATCCAGCATGCATCTAGAGTATTAAGTTCATAAGAACGGAGTAACGCATTAAGCAAGATGACATGATGTAGAGGGATAAAATCAAGCAATTTGATATAAACCCCATCTTTTTATCCTCGATGGCGACAATACAATACGTGTCGTTTTCCCTTCTGTCACTAGGATCGAGCAATGCAAGATTGAACCCAAAGCTAATCACTTCTCCCATTGCAAGAAAGATCAATCTAGTAGGCCAAACCAAACACTTAATTCGAAGAGACTTGCAAAGATAACCAATCATACATAAAAGAATTCAGAGTAGATTCAAATATTGTTCATAGATAATCTTGATCATAAATCCACAATTCATCGGATCTCGACAAACACACCGCAAAAAGAGTTACATCGAATAGATCTCCAAGAAGATCAAGGAGAACCTTGTATTGAGATCCAAAGAGAGAGAAGAAGCCATCTAGATAATAACTATGGACCCGAAGGTCTGAGGCAAACTACTCACATATCATCGGAGAGGCTATGGTGTTGATGTAGAAGCCCTCCATGATCGATGCCCCCTCCGGCGGAGCGCCGGAAAAGGCCCCAAAATGGGATCTCACAGGTACAGAAGGTTACGGCGGTGGAAATAAGTTTTCGTGGTGCTCCTCGATGGTTTCAGGGTACATAAGTATATATAGGAGGAAGAAGTAGGTCGGCGGAGCCACGAAGAGCCCATGAGGGTGGAGGGCGCGCCCCTTGCCTCGTGGCCTCCTCGTTGATTACTTGACGTCCACTCCAAGTCCTCTGGATCACGTTTGTTCCAGAAATCACGTTCTCGAATGTTTCATTCCGTTTGGACTCCGTTTGATATTCCTTTTCTGTGAAACACTGAAATAGGCAAAAAACAGCAATTTGCACTGGCCTTGGGTTAATAGGCTAGTCCCAAAAATAATATAAAAATGTATAATAAAGCCCATTAAACATCCAAAACAGAATATATAATAGCATGGAACAATCAAAAATTGTAGTACGTTGGAGACGTATCACATGCTTCTCCTATCGCGTCCCCATGCCCTGCTTCTTTCTCCTCTGGGTCGTCGCCTACCTTGCAGACTCTGCTCCATGGTAGCGATCGTACCCGTCACCAACGCTCATCACTAGCTTCGCCGACCACGCCCCCGTCTTCCCCTACATCAGCCGCCGACGAGCGCTACATCGAAGCACCAGCAGCATCCATGCACCATCGTGAGTGCTCCATCGCAACTCCGACAGCGTTGCGTCGCAGCACCAGCAGCCACCGGCAAAGCTGCATCGAAGCCCTGGTTCCTCCCTGTAGCGTGGCAACCGCAGCACTGCAGCTCTACCGGCATCGACGACCGCTGTGTTGCAGCACCGACAACTGCCGGCGAGGGCTCCATTGCAGTGTTGTCACCATTGCATTGCAGCTCTGGCGACGCCGACTGCTACCTCTTGAGCTTGCGTTGGTTTTTCCCTTGAAGAGGAAAGGGTGATGCAGCAAAGTAGTGTAAGTATTTCCCTCAGTTTTTGAGAATCAGGGTATCAATCCATTAGGAGACAAGACACAAGTCACCTCGTACCTACACAAACAAATAAGAACCTTGCAACCAACGCGATAAAGGGGTTGTCAATCCCTTCACGGCCACTTGCAAAACTGAGATCTGAAAGAGATAATAAGATAAATATTTTTGGTATTTTTATGATATAAACTGAAAGTAAAGAATGCAAAGTAAAAATAGATTGGAAACTTATATGATGGAAAATAGACCCGGGGGCCATAGGTTTCACTAGTGGCTTCTCTCAAGATAGCATAAGTATTACGATGGGTGAACAAATTAATGTTGAGCAATTGATAGAAAAGTGCATAATTATGAGAATATCTAGGCATGATCATGTATATAGGCATCACGTTAAGTGACAAGTAGACCAAAATGATTACGCATCTACTACTATTACTCCACACATCGACCGCTATCCAGCATGCATCTAGAGTATTAAGTTCATAAGAACGGAGTAACGCATTAGGAAAGATGACATGATGTAGAGGGATAAACTCAAGCAATATGATATAAACCCCATCTTTTTATCCTCGATGGCAACTGAGGGAGTCCTGGACTAGGGGGTGTCCGGATAGCCGAACTATCATCTTTGGCCAGACTCCTAGACTATGAAGATACAAGATTGAAGACTTCGTCCCGTGTCCGGATGGGACTTTCCTTGGCGTGGAAGGCAAGCTTGGCGTCTGGATATGTAGATCTCCTACCATTGTAACCGACTCTATGTAACCCTAACCCTATTCGGTGTCTATATAAAGCTGAAGGGTTTTAGTCCGTAGGGACGAACAACAATCATACCATAGGCTAGCTTCTAGGGTTTAGCCTCTCCGATCTCGTGGTAGATCTACTCTTGTACTACCCATATCATCAATATTAATCAAGCAGGAGTAGGGTATTACCTCCATCGAGAGGGCCCGAACACAGGTAAAACATCATGTCCCTTGTCTCCTGTTACCATCCGCCTAGATGCACAGTTCGGGACCCCCTACCCGAGATCCGACGGTTTTGACACCGACATTGGTGCTTTCATTGAGAGTTCCTCTGTGTCGTCACCGATAGGCCCGATGGCTCCTTCGATCATCAACAACGATGCGGTCCAGGGTGAGACCTTTCTCCCCGGACAGATCTTCGTATTCGGCGGCTTTGCACTGCGGGCCAATTCGCTTGGCCATCTGGAGCAGATCGAAAGCTACGCCCCTGGCCATCAGGTCAGGTTTGGAAGTTTAAACTACATGGCCGACATCCGCGGAGACTTGATCTTCGACGAATTCGAGCCACAGCCAAGCGCGCCGCACTATCTCGATGGGCATGATCTAATTCTGCCGCCGAACAGTGTCCTGGAGGCCGCACTAGTGTCCGCTCCGAACATTGATTCGGAGCCGATCTCGTCGATCGAGGATGGTTGGTTGGACACCACCTCGGGGGCTGAAATCTCTATGGCGATTGAGCCGAACACCATCCCTGTCCGTCGTGAAGCTCGTGACTCCCAGGTGCCGGACTCCTCTCCGGACTCCGAACCTTCCGCGCCCCTGCCAGTCGAATCTGATTGGGCGCCGGTTATGGAATTCACCGCCACGGACATCTTTCAGCACTCGCCCTTTGGCGATATCCTGAACTCATTAAAGTCTCTCTCTTTGTCAGGGGAGCCCTGGCCGAACTATGGTCAGGAAGGTTGGGATTCGGACGACGAAGAAATTCAACGCCCACCCACCACCCACTTTGTAGCCACTGTCGATGCTTTAACCGACATGCTCGACTTCGACTCCGAAGACATCAACGGTATGGACGACGAAGCCGGAGACGATCAAGAGCCAGCGCCCACGGGGCACTGGAAGGCCACCTCGTCATATGACATATACATGGTGGACATCCCAAAAGATGGGAATGGCGATGGAACGGCGGAGGATGACCCCTCCAAGAAACAACCCAAGCGCCCGGCGTCAGTGGCGCGCTCTAAATCCCACCACGGTAAAAGCGGCGATTCGGCACGGAGACAATAACACCCCGTCTGATGCGAAGATGACCCCTCGGCGGGACTCGGCGCGGGAGGAGGGAGCAGCAAGTCCGCATGACGGTCTTGGCGAAAAGAGAGGTAGAGGGCGATAATTATGCGCCCCTCCGAAGACGAGGCAAGCCTCACGACGATGAATTAAATGCGTGCCATAGAACTCCGTCGAACAAGAGCGTTTTAAACGCGGGCTCATGGCCACGGGAAGCAGCCTCAAGAAAAGCAGCAACAGCTTAGAGCTGACCAAGACCTGCTAGGCTGACGGATGGACTGAAGTCCTTGCAGCCGAAGAGTATGAACTCGAGCGCCCCTCCAAAAGCTACCCCAAACGCAGGCCGTTGCCTCGATCAGAGGAGGAAGCACCCACGTCACCAGCGCACGACATGGCAGACCGGCCACCCCGTGGCCGCGATAGAGAAGCCTCTCGACTCTCCACTCAAGCCACGCCCCGACGCCGCTCAAAAAGTACCAAGGCACGGGAAAACGCGCTGGACTTGCGAGATATATTGGAGGATAAGGCAAAGCATACAAGATCGATCTATAGATCACGTGGGCGCCCAACGACTCGGGATGATTACCGTCACGCCGGATACAGCAAACCCGGTCGGGCCGAACCACGATGAACAAAGCTCATATGAGCTACGCCGTGATATAGCCCAATACTGAGGCGCCGCACACCCACTATGCTTCACGGATGAAGTAATGGATCATCAAATCCACGAGGGCTTCAAACCCGTAAACATCGAATCATACGATGGTACCACAGATCCTGCGGTGCGGATCGAGGACTATCTCCTCCATATCCACATGGCCCGCGGTGATGATCTACATGCCATCAAATACCTCCCACTCAAGCTTAAAGGACCAGCTCGGCATTGGCTCAACAGCTTGCCAGTAGAGTCAATCAGTTGTTGGGAGGACCTGGAAGCCGCATTCCTTGATAACTTCCGGGGCACATATGTGCGACCACCAGACGCCGATGACCTTAGCCATATAATTCAGTAGCCAGAAGAATCGGCCAGACAATTCTAGACGCGGTTCCTAACAAAGAAAAATCAGATCGTCGACTGTCCGGATGCAGAGGCGCTAGCAGCCTTCAAACACAACATCCGTGACGAGTGGCTAGCCCGGCACCTAGGACAGGAAAAGCCGAAATCCATGGCAGCCCTCACCACTCTCATGACCCGCTTTTGCGCGGGAGAGGACAGCTGGCTAGCTCGAAGCAACAACTTGGCCAAACACCATGGTAGTTCGGATACCAAGGATAGCAATGGCAGGTCGCGTCGCAACAAGCATAAACACCGCATTAACGGTGATAATACTGAAGATACGACATTAAATGCTGGATTCAGAGGCTCTAAACTCGGTCAGCGGAAGAAGCCATTCAAAATAAATACCCAGGGCCCGTCCAACTTGGACTGAATACTCGATCGCTTGTGCCAGATACATGGCACCCCTGAAAAACCATCCAACCACACCAACAGGGATTGTTGGGTGTTCAAGCAAGCAGGCAAGCTAAGTGCCGAAAACAACGACAAGGGGCTGCATAGCGATGACGAGGAAGATTCCCGGCCGCCGAACAATAGAGGACAGAAGGGCTTTCCCACACAAGTGCGGACGGTGAACATGATATACGCAACCCACATACCCAAAAGGGAGCGGAAGCGTGCACTAAGGGACGTATATGCGATGGAGCCAGTCGCCCCGAAGTTCACCCATGGTCCTCCTGCCCGATCACCTTTGATCGAAGGGACCACCCCACTAGCATCCGTCACGGCGGATTCGCCGCATTGGTTCTTGACCCAATCATCGATGGATTTCACCTCACTAGAGTCCCGATGGACGGCGGTAGCAACCTGAACCTGCTTTATCGGGATACAAGTGCAAAATGGGCATAGACCCTCAAGGATTAAACCCACAAAGACGACCTTTAAAGGCGTCATACCAGGTGTAGAGGCCAATTATGCAGGCTCGATTACACTTGAAGTGGTCTTCGGATCCCCGGATAACTTCCGAAGCGAAGAGTTAATCTTCGACATAGTCCCGTTCCGCAGCAGCTATCACGCACTGCTTGGACGAACCACATTTGCAAAGTTCAATGCGGTGCCGCACTACGCATACCTCAAGCTCAAGATGCCAGGACCTCGAGGAGTAATTACGATCAATGGAAACACCCAACGCTCTCTCCGAACGGAGGAGCATACGGCCGCCCTTGCGGCAGAAGTGCAGAACAGCCTCTTAAGGCAATTCTCCAGTCCGGCCAATAAACAATCGTAGACTATCAAGCGCGCCCGAAGTAACCTACAACAAGACCGCCTGGCATGATCCGAGCACGCGTAGCAATCTGGCCCCAACCCCAGCCCCTTGGCTGCGAAGCGATTACTCTGGCGTACATAACTACGCTCTGGAGATACCATGGGCATAAGGGGAGGGGCACGACCACGGCACACCCAAAATGCGACTAGACCGCACTAGGGGCTCCCGTTTGTGTCATTCCTTTGTTTCTTTTTCTTACTTTTACTTTCAGGACTCTGTTCTCTAGAAGCCCTGTCCGGCATTCGCGCCGAATACACGATGCAACAGCCAGGGAAGCAGAAAGCTACGTCGAGTGTCCAGGTGGTCTCTACTACGAGCATTATACCTGTTTTACATACCATCCCGCAGCTTACCCCTGGAGGGGGACATGTTAAATAGTCCCATCCCTTGCTTATCACACTATTTATCGTTCTGCTTTTATTTGCAGTTTCTTTTGAATAACCAATATATAGCTCTTGCCTATTATTGCATTCTTTCCCATTATATATGTTCATTTATGACATTGTGCAACCATTACAATTTAGTGCAGCCAACACACCGAGGGCTTATGTACCCCAAAAACATGGTGTGACAAGTCCGAACACTTTCACAAGTGCGGCACCCGAACTTATAGGATTATATGCATCGGCTCGAATCATGTCTTGGGTCAATAGTTGGGTTTGCCCGGCTCCCATGTTTTGATACCTTACGTTCCGTTATATCGGCTAAGGTAGCCGGGAGAACCACTGCGATTGTGCCCCGGTTGAGCTGGGTTGAGCGCCTCGGTGGAAAGCTAAAACTGGCCGTCATGATAGAGGCGATAGCCGATGCGCTGTTCGAGAGGTTTTTCGGGTCCCTAAAGACTTATGCCGCTTAGAGCGAGGAGTCGGCATTGTCCGGCCAAGGCGTGGATAGCGCCCGAACTCGGTCTTCCGAATACTAGGGGCTTCACGAAATTTAAAATTATAGAATTCTATGGCTAAGTGAGAGTGTTCAAGCACTATAAGTCCGGTTGCCTTGTTACGTTGCGTTGAGCGCCTCCCTCGAAGGACCCAAGAATGGGAACAAGAGCGCTCAAGTTTATCCCGAACACCCCAAAGACTTTCGTGGCATGGGGCTGAAGCCAACAACTTGCCATCTCACAAATTTGATAAGCGGCCGCCTGTAAGGTAATATTTTAAATTCACAAGGGTTGCTTAAGCGCATATGAACAAGTTTTCAACGTCTGAGGATAACAAATGCGAGTCTATTAAAAATTACATCTTTGGAGCATTCACCCGCTATCTCTGGCGGGCACCCTTCAGGCGCCCTCATAGTACATTTCGGGCTTGCGATGCTCCTTGCCCTTCGGTGGCCCGTCCGTCACAAGCTTCTCCGCATCCAGCTTGCCCCAGTGCACTTTAGCACGGGCAAGGGCCCGATGGGCACCTTCAATACAGACGGAGCGCTTGATGACTTTGATCCATGGACAGGCATCCACCAGCCGCCGCACTAGCCCGAAGTAGCTCCCAGGCATGGCCTCATTTGGCCACAGCCGAGCTATAAGGCCCTTCATGGCCTGTTCGGCGACCTTGTGGAGCTCGACCAATTGCTTCAGTTGGTCGCTCAAGGGCACCGGGTGTTCGGCCTCAGCATACTGAGACCAAAACACCTTTTCCGTCGAGCTCCCTTCTTCGGCTCGGTAGAAAGCGGCGGCATCGGAGACACTCCGCGGCAGATCTGCGAACGCTCCTGGAGAGCTCCGGATTCGGGTAAGTACTAGATAATTGACTTTTACATTCTTGCTCTGCATAAAGAATGCCTTACCCGCCGCGATCTTCTTTATTGTCTCAATCTCCTGGAGGGCTTTTTGGGCCTCGGCCTTAGCAGCTTTGGCACTCTCAAGAGCTGAGGCAAGCTCGGACTCTCGGGTCTTCGAGTCACGCTCCAAACCCTCGTGTTTTTTCACGAGAGCCTGGAGCTCTTGCCGTACCTCCGCCAGCTGCGCCTCACCCTTCTCTCGCTCGGTGCGCTCCACGGCCGCTTTGTTTTCGGCTGCGGACACCGCCTCCTTCAGGGTCGCCACCTCGCTCGTGGCCCCTACAATACCCACGTTACTCCTGTCATTTTTGCAACCAAATCCTTTTTATAAGGTATTTCTTTAATAAGGTATTACTTACCTTCCTTGTCCTGGAGCTGCTTCTTGGCAAGGCCGAGCTCGTTCTCGGTCCGCTCGAGGCTTTGCTTCAATGCATTGACCTCCGCATCGGTCTTGCAGAGGTCACAGCGGCCTGCATTCCCATATTGACATACTTATGTTAGACTCCTGCGTATATCTTTTAGATCCTTAGTCCGGCTTTTCTTTCCGAACACCGAACTAAGCATCGAGAACTACTGTCTATGCGGTAATATTTTTACATATTCTAAACTTACCTCAAAGCCTGTTAGAAGGCTGGTACAGGCTTGATCAGCCCGCTCTTGGCGGGTGAACTTTCTAGATCACTACACTCATAATGATGCGGTGCTCCTCGTCGATGGAGGCGCCTTTAAGCGCCTCCAGCAAGCTATCCGGTGCCTCCGGATGGACGGAGGTCACCGGCGTCATAGTCTTACCCTTCTTACGAAGGGGCCGCTTGCCGGACTTCGGAACCACTGACAGTTCCGATACGGAGTCCGGCACAGGGCCAAACTCAGATCCCTCTAGGGTCTCGCCCCCTTCACGCCCGGAGTCCGGGAGGTCGCCTTCTTGGCGCCTCGAGACCACCTCCTCCAGCTAGGCCCCTTTTGGGACTCCACCGGTGTCGTCGGCGACACGAGGAGAGGAGGCGGTCGGAAGTGAAGTACTATTCACATCCGACCAGCCCAGGAGCCGCTCGGCCAAGTGGCAAGCTCGTCGTTAGGCGGGCTACATGGTCATATTCGGCGTTAGAAGACACTGTCACGACAAATAAAAAGTCATGAACTATTCCGGAGTCCGGACACTTACGATCTCGCCAGGGGCTTGGCCCTTGTTGGCCACTCCTCCTCATCGTTGTTGGCGGAGAAGTTCGGAGGTAGGGTCCTTCCCTTCTTGGACCCTCCGGCCTCCCCAGTTGGGGCGGCCTTCCTTTTCTTCTCTCCCCCCGCTGGGGGAGAGGCTTCTTTTTCCTCCTCCTCTTCCTCAGAGGAGGATTCCGCCTCATGGTTTTCGGGCGATGAGTCCGATAGCACCTGGCGCCGGCAGCTCTTTCGAGTTCCCGTGGCCTCCTTCTTGGCCTTCTTCTCCGGCACCACGTGAGGTGCCGGAGCCAGCAGCCTCGTCAATCGGGCGTCCGCTGGGTCTTCTGGCAAAAGGGCGGACAGTTAATCTGTCCGGACGTCTTCAACCAGATCTGTCAAAAGGTTAGGGAGTTTTAGATCCCGCATAGAGTCAAACTATGAAAAAGAGTCCCATAAAGGGTAAAATAACTTACCTCGCTGGCTTGACGCTGTGAGCTGAATCCAGCGATCTTGATGGCGGATGTGGGAGCCTCGGCGCCCTTGAACAGCACCTTCCGTGCCTCTTCGTGCGTAGTGTCGAAGAGCCTTTTCAGAGTTGGGTCTTGTCTTGCGGATCGAACTCCCACAATTTGAAGGCCCGTTGTTGGCATGGGAGAATCCGGCGGATGAGCATCACCTAGATTACGTTGACAAGCCCGAGATTCTTGTCCACCGGGTTTGAGCCGAGGTTTGGAGTCCGGATAGCTCATCCGAATCCCCCACGTCTGGCCCGTCTCTTTCCATGATGTGAGCCGTGTGGGGAAGCGGTCCAGGAATTGGGCCGCCGCCCATTGAGAGTTCTTGTGGCTCGGTGATGTAGAACCACCCCGATTGCCACCCCTTTATGGTCTCCACGAAGGAGCCCTCGAGCCATAGGACTTTGGCCATCTTGCCAACCATGGCGCCTCCGCACTCCGCTTGGCGGCCGCCAACTACCTTCGGCCTGACATTGAAGGTCTTCAGCCATAAACCGAAGTGGGGCTGGATGCAGAGGAAGGCCTCGCACACGACGATAAATGCCGAGATGTTGAGGATGAAATTCGGGGCCAGATCATGGAAATCTAGGCCGTAGTAGAACATGAGCCCCCGGACAAATGGGTGAAGTGGAAACCCTAGTCCACGGAGGAAGTGGGGGAGGAACACCACCCTCTCATGGGGCCTGGGGGTGGGGATGAGCTGCCCTTCGCCGGGCAGCCGATGTGCGACGTCGTCGGACAAGTATCCGGCCTTCCGCAGCTTTTTTTACTTGGCCCTCCGTGACGGAGGAGACCATCCACCTGCCTCCCGCTCCGGACATCACTGGAGATGGTTGAGGAAGGATGTGCGGACTTGGGCTGGAGCTCGAAGTCTTGTGAAATGGATGAGCAAGGGAGGAGGAAGGCATAGGTGAAAAGGGTGGATCCTTATCCCCTTATATGGACGGACGAGGCTATGCGTCCCCCACCAGCCTGATAAAACTCACTTATCTCCCAAGCGCCGCAATCAATGGCGCGGTTGGGTTACCCACGTCCGTATTGATGAGAATCCCGGAATAAGGGGGCACGATCTACGCTTTGATAAGACGTGCCAAGGAAACCGCCTCGCTAAACGCGCTGAGGTGGGACAGTAAAAAACGATTCGAATAAAGGCCTGGCCGTGGTGTGATGTCACGCCACAGAATACGTCAGCAGATCTGTGCAGAAAATTATTCTCTCTATGGTGGTGTGTGGAACTTGTTTTGCAGAGCCGGACACTATCCTTCTGTTCAAAACCTTCTAAGTATTCGGAGGAGGAACCCGCCTTGCAATACCGAAGACAATATGCGCGCCGGACTAAATCGTCATTGAAGCCTGCTTGAGGAGCTCTTGAGGAGTCTGGACTAGGGGTGTCCGGATAGCGAACTATCATCTTTGGCGGACTCCTAGACTATGAAGATACAAGATTGAAGACTTCGTCCCATGTCCGGATGGGACTTTCCTTGGCGTGGAAGGCAAGCTTGGCGATCTGGATATGTAGATCTCCTACCATTGTAACCGACTACGTGTAACCCTAACCCTATTCAGTGTCTATATAAACCGAAGGGTATTAGTCCGTGGGGACGAACAACAATCATACCATAGGCTAGCTTCTAGGGTTTAGCCTCTCGATCTCGTGGTAGATCTACTCTTGTACTACCCATATCATCAATATTAATCAAGCAGGAGTAGGGTATTACCTCCATCGAGAGGGCCCGAACCTGGGTAAAAACATCGTGTCCCTTGTCTCCTGTTACCATCCACCTAGACGCACAGTTCAGGACACCCTACCTGAGATCCTCTGGTTTTGACACCGACAGCAACAATACAATACGTGCCTTGTTGCACCTACTGTCACTGGGAAAGGACACCGCAAGATTGAACCCAAAGCTAAGCACTTCTCCCATTGCAAGAAATATCAATCTAGTAGGCCAAACCAAACTGATAATTCGAAGAGACTTGCAAAGATAACCAATCATACATAAAAGAATTAAGAGGAGATTCAAATATTGTTCATAGATAATCTTGATCATAAACCCACAATTCATCGGATCTCGGCAAACACACCGCAAAAAGAATTACATCGAATAGATCTCCAAGAAGATCGAGGAGAACTTTGTATTGAGATCCAAAGAGAGAGAAGAAGCCATCTAGCTAAAAACTATGGACCCGAAGGTCTGTGGTAAACTACTCACACATCATCGGAGAGGCTATGGTGTTGATGTAGAAGCCCTCCGTGATTGATGCCCCCTCCGGCGGAGCTCCAGAAAAGGCCCCAATATGGGATCTCACGGGTACAGAAGGTTGCGGCGGTGGAAATAGGGTTTCGTGGTGCTCCTGGATGTTTTCGGGGTATATGGATATATATATAGGAGGAAGAAGTAGGTCGGTGGAGCTGCGAGGGGCCCACGAGTGTGGGGGGCACGCCCAGGGGGGCAGGCACGCCTTCCTGCCTCGTGGCCTCCTTTCTTATTTCTTGACGTCCACTCCAAGTCCTGTGGATCACGTTTTTTCCAAAAATAACTCTCCCGAAGGTTTCATTCCGTTCGGACTCTGTTGGTATTCCTTTTCTGCGAAACACTGAAATAGGCAAAAAAAGCAGCAATTTGCACTGGGCCTTCGGTTAATAGGTTAGTCCCAAAAATAATATAAAAATGCTTAGTAAAGCCCATTAAACATCCAAAACAGATAATATAATAGCGTGGAACAATGAAAAATTATAGATATGTTGGAGACATATCAAGCATCCTCAAGATTAATTCCTGCTCGTCCTCGAGTAGGTAAATGATAAAAACAGAATTTTTGATGTGGAATGCTACCTAGCATATTTCTCAATGTAATTTTCTTTATTGTGGCATGAATGTTCAGATCCGAAAGATTCAAGACAAAAGTTTAATATTGACAAGAAAATAATAATACTTCAAGCATACTAACAAATCAATCATGTCTTCTCAAAATAACATGGCGAATGAAAGTTATCCCTACAAAATCATATAGTCTGGCTATGCTCTATTTTCATCACACAAAGTATTTAATCATGCACAACCCCGTTGACAAACCAAGCAATTGTTTCATACTTTTGATGTTCTCAAACTTTTTCAATCTTCATGCAATACATGAGCGTGAGCCATGGACATAGCACTATATGTGGAATAGAATGGTGGTTGTGGAGAAGACAAAAAGGAGAAGATAGTCTCACATCAACTAGGCGCATCAACGGGCTATGGAGATGCCCATCAATATATATCAATGTGAGTGAGTAGGGATTGCCATGCAACGGATGCACTAGAGCTATAAGTGTATGAAAGATCAACAAAAGAAACTAAGTGGGTGTGCATCCAACTCGCTTGCTCATGAAGACCTAGGGCATTTTGAGGAAGCCCATCATTGGAATATACAAGCCAAGTTCTATAACGTAAAATTCCCACTAGTATTTGAAAATCACAACATAGGATACTCTCTATCATGAAGATCATGGTGCTACTTTGAAGCACAAGTGTGGAAAAAGGATAGTAACATTGTCCCTTCTCTCATTTTTTTTATTTGGGCCTTCTTCTCTTTTTCTTATGGCCTCTTTTTTTCTCTTTTTTTTCGTCCGGAGTCTCATCCCGACTTGTGGGGGAATCATAGTCTCCATCATCCTTTCCTCACTTGGGACAATGCTCTAATAATGATGATCATCACACTTTTATTTACTTACAACTCAAAAATTACAACTCAATACTTGGAACAAAATATGACTCTATGTGAATGCCTCCGGCGGTGTACCGGGATATGCAATGAATCAAGAGTGACATGTATAAAATAATTATGAATGGTGGCTTTGCCACAAATATGATGTCCACTACATGATCATGCAAAGCAATATGACAATGATGAAACGTGTCATAACAAACGGAACAGTGGTAAGTTGCATGGCAATATATCTGGAATGGCTATGGAAATGCCATAATAGGTAGGTATGGTGGCTGTGTTGAGGAAGGTATATGGTGGGTGTATGATACCGGCGAAAGGTGTGCGGTATTAGAGAGGCTAGCAATGGTGGAAGGGTGAGAGTGCGTATAATCCATGGACTCAACATTAGTCATAAAGAACTCACATACTTATTGCAAAAATCTGTTAGTTATCGAAACGAAGTATTACGCGCATGCTCCTAGGGGGATAGATTGGTAGGAAAATACCACCGCTCGTCCCCGACCGCCACTCATAAGGAAGACAATCAATAAATAAATCATGCTCCGACTTCATCACATAACGGTTCACCATACGTGCACGCTACGGGAATCACAAACTTTAGAACAAGTATTTCTCAAATTCACAACTACTCAACTAGCATGACTCTAATATCACCATCTTCATATCTCAAAACAATCATCAAGTATCAAACTTCTCATAATATTCAATGCACTTTATATGATAGTTTTTATTATATCCATCTTGGATGTTCATCATATTATGACTAACTTTATAGCCAAAGCAAACTACCATGCTGTTCTAAAATACTCTCAAAATAATATAAGTGAAGCATGAGAGATCAACAATTTCTATAAAATAAAACCACCACCGTGCTCTAAAAAGGTATAAGTGAAGCACTAGAGCAAAATTATCTAGCTCAAAGGATATAAGTGAAGCACATAGAGTATTCTAATAAATTCCGATTCATGTGTGTATCCTCCCAAAAGCTTTGTACAGCAAGGATGAATGTGGTAAACTAAAAGCAAAGACTCAAATCATACAAGACGCTCCAAGCAAAACATATCATGTGGTGAATAAAAATATAGCCTCAAGTAAAGTTACCAATAGACGAAGACGAAAGAGGGGATGCCTTCCGGGGCATCCCCAAGCTTAGGCTTTTGGTTATCCTTGAATTTTACCTTGGGGTGCCTTGGGCATCCCCAAGCTTAGGCTCTCGCCACTCCTTATTCCATAATCCATCAAATCTTTACCCAAAACATGAAAACTTCACAACACAAAACTCAACAGAAAAGCTTATGAGCTCCGTTAGTATAAGAAAGCAAATCGCCATCATAAGTTACTGTAATGAACTCATTATTTGTTTATATTGGTGTTAAACCTAATGTATTCCAACTTGTCTATGGTTCATACCCTCCGATACTAGCCATAGATTCATCAAAATAAGCAAACAACACACGAAAAACAGAATCTGTCAAAAACAGAACAGTCTGTAGTAATCTGTATCAAACGTATACTTATGTAATTCCAAAATTCTAAAATAAATTTCTGGACGTGAGGAATTTGTCTATTGGCCATCTTCAAAAAGAGTCAACTAAATAGCACTCTCCAGTAAAAATTTGTAGCTAATCTCGTGAGCGCTAAAGTTTTCTGTTTTTAACAGCAAGATCATAAAGACTTCACCCAAGTCTTCGCAAAGGTTCTACTTGGCACAAACACTAATTAAAACATAAAACCACATCTAAACAGAAGCTAGATGAATTATTTATTACTAAATAGAACCAAAAAGCAATTAACAAAAATAAAATTGGGTTGCCTCCCAACAAGCACTATCGTTTAACGCCCCTAGCTAGGCATTGATAAATTCAATGATGCTCACATGAAAGATAGCAATTGAAACACGAAGAGAGCATCATGTAGCATATGAAAATCACATCTAAGTCTAAAATACTTCCTATGCATAGGCATCTTATAGGCAAACAAATTATCAAGGCAAGAAAAAACTAGCATATGCAAGGAAGCGGAAAGAAACAATAGCAATCTCAACATAACGAGAGGTAATTTAGTAACATGAAAATTTCTACAACCATATTTCCCTCTCTCATAATAATTACATGTAGGATAATAAGCAAATTCAACAATATAGCTATCACATAACATATTCTCAACACGATCCACATGCATGCGAAGTTGACACTCTTCCAAAATAGTGGGATTATCATTAACTAAAGTCATGACCTCTCCAAACCCACTTTTATCAAAAATACCATAAGATTGAACATTCTCCAAATATGTGGGATCTAAAGTTGACACACTTCCAAACCCACTTTCAATATTATTGCAAACATTATTATCAATCTCATATTCATCATGGGGCTTAAATAAATTTTCAAGATCATAAGAAGAATCACACCAATCATGATCATTGCAACAAGTAGTAGACATAGCAAAACTAGCATCCCCAAGATTAGGGTTTTGCATATTATTAGCACAATTTACATCAATAGAATTTATAGTAAAGTAATTGCAATCATGCTTTTTATCGAAGGAACTACCAAGTATGGGTGCAATAGCAACGATCTCATGTTTACCATAATGAACTATAGCAAATTCATCTTCATAAATATTGGCATCATGGCCACAAGAATAGCAACCATCATGTTCATCAAGGGATATTTCAATCAAATCATCGGAATCATAATTATGTATAGATGCATGCATATCTTTATTTTCTTCAGAAGCAACGGTCATTCTTTCAATAAATTCTTTGAAATAGACATTATGAGCATAGTTTTCATAGCAATATTTAATTATGTCAAAAAATTTAGATCCATAGAGAGTAATATCATACTTTTCAATCAAAGAAGCAACTTCATAAGCACCCTTAAAAACGACAAATTCTTCAATTTGTTCGATATCATAGTAACTATAAACACCCTTTCCATAAGAAGATAAGATTTCATTATCGTTAAACTCACATAGGTAGGGGATGTGCTTTTTAGGGTTCTTAGAGCAACAAGTAAAGTCATAAATTTCACAAAGATTCCAAGCATAGCATAGCAAACTATTTATTTGATACCATAAGAGCTTCCCCTTTTCAGACAAACGATGATGCACAAAATGAGCATGCTCATCTAAAGATTTCCCATTAACTAGGCTAGTTGGGGTTTCAGCATGAGCGCATAAGGATCGAAGATGATCCAAATAGAACACTTTAAGTGGATCCATATCAATAGATTTTTAGCAAGCAAAGATGCAAGCAAATAGAAGACACATGGAAACACAAACAAAAAGACATACAACAAGAAGACGAAGAAAAGGAAAAGGTGAAGTGAGGGAGAGGAAAACGAGAGGCAAATGGCAAATAATATAATGCGAGGGATAAGAGTTGTGATGGGTACTTGGTATGTCTTGACTTGACTTGACTTGGCATAGATCTCCCCGGCAACAGTGCCAGAAATCCTTCTTGCTACCTCCTGAGCTTGCGTTGGTTTTTTCCTTGAAGAGGAAAGGGTGATGCAGCAAAGTAGCATAAGTATTTCCCTCAGTTTTTGAAAACCAAGATATCAATCCAGTAGGAGACTACACACAAGTCGCCTCATACCTACACAAACAAATGCGAACCTTGCAACCAACGTGATAAAGGGGTTGTCAATCCCTTCACGGCCACTTGCAAAACTGAGATCTGAAAGAGATAATAAGATAACTATTTTTGGTATTTTTATGATATAAATTGAAAGTAAAGAATGCAGAGTAAAAATAGATTGGAAACTTATATGATGAAAAATAGACCCAGCCGGGGACCATAGATTTCACTAGTGGCTTCTCTCAAGATAACATAAGTATTATGGTGGGTGAGCAAATTATTGTCGAGAAATTGATAGAAAAGTGCATAATTATGAGTATATCTAGGCATGATCATGTATATAGGCATCACGTCCGCGACGAGTAGACCGAAACGATTCTGCATCTACTACTATTACTCCACACATCGACCGCTATCCAGCATGCATCTAGAGTATTAAGTTCATAAGAACGGAGTAACGCATTAGGCAAGATGACATGATGTAGAGGGATAAACTCATGCAATATGATATAAACCCCATCTTTTATCCTCGATGGCAACAATACAATACGTGCCTTGCTGCCCTAGCATCCTTTGGGAAAGGATATCGCAAGATTGAACCCAAAGCTAAGCACTTCTCCCATTGCAAGAAAGATCAATCTAGTAGGCCAAACCAAACTGATAATTCGAAGAGACTTGCAAAGATAATTAAATCATGAATAAAAGAATTCAGAGAAGAATCAAATATTTTTCATAGATAATCTTGATCATAAACCCACAATTCATCAGATCTCGACAGACACACCGCAAAAAGAATTACAGCGAATAGATCTCCAAGAAGATCAAGGAGAACTTTGTATTGAGATTCAATGAGAGAAAAGAAGCCATCTAGCTAATAACTATCGACCCAAAGGTCTGCGGTAAACTACTCACACATCATCGGAGAGGCTATGGTGTTGATGTAGAACCCCCCCATGATCGATGCCCCCTCCGGCGGAGCTCCGAAAAAGGCCCCAAGATGGGATCTCACGGGTACAGAAGATTGCGGTGGTGTAAATAGGGTTTCGTGGTGCTCCTGGATGTTTTCGGGGTATATGGATATATATAGGAGGAAGAAGTAGGTTGGTGGAGCTGGAGGGGCCCACGAGGGTGGGGACGCGCCCAGGGGGCAGGTGCGCCTCCCTGCCTCGTGGCCTCCTTGCTTCTTTCTTGACGTCCACTCCAAGTCCTTTGGATCACGTTTGTTCCAAAAATAACTCTCCGAAGGTTTCATTCCGTTCGGACTCCGTTTGATATTCCTTTTCTGCGAAACACTGAAATAGGCAAAAAAACGGCAATTTGCACTGGGCCTTCGGTTAACAGGTTAGTCCCAAAAATAATATAAAAATGCTTAGTAAAGCCCATTAAACATCCAAAACATATAATATAATAGCATGGAACAATCAAAAATTATAGATACGTTGGAGACGTATCACCGACCAGCATTGCGTGCCGCCGGCGAGCACTCTATTACAGCACGGCGAGAGCTGCAACGGAGCTCCGGGAACGGTCTGACCACTGCCGCTTTGCAACTTCACGAGTGCTGTGACCTCTCCTTTGGCACCAGTGCCACATCCTCGAGCGGTGGTACGACGAGCCCCTATCAGCAGCGGCAGCGGCCCTGCAGCTCGTGACAACGGGGTGGTCGGTGTTTTGCGGCTCTCTGCTGCAGCAATGGTGGAGGTTCCCCATGGGTTTCAATTGTGAGCGCAGCAACACACGCGGGACATCGGGGCAGCAGCCGCGCGGCGGTCCTCCACTCAATTTTTCAACTCTGACTGCAGTCCTCCTGATTCCCTCCTGGATGAACTCATCTAGCATCCCACGAACAAGAGAAATGAAAAGGGAAAGGGAGAAACGAGTGGAGGGGGAGAGATAAGGTGGGAGGAGAGCCGGCGGTGGGTGGACCCATGGGGCACGTGGCGTGCGGAGGCGGTAGTTTAAGAGAGACAGAAAATCAGTCGATTCTTTTAAATGGTTTCCCGCCACTGCTAGGCGTCATCCGACTGATTTCTAGAGGAAAACAGCCGGGTCGGGAGCCGTTGGATCTGTCCCGCGTAGCCTCTAGATCGGTCAATGCAAAGCCGCGTCATATGTCTCCTATCGCGTCTCCATGACCTGCTTCTTTCTCCTCTGGGGCGTTGCCTACCTCGCAGCCTTTGCTCCGTGGTAGGGGTCGTACCCGTCACCGATGCTCGTCGCCAGCTTCACCTGCCACACCCCTTGTCCCCTGCAGCAGCCGCCGACGAGCATGACAACCGCTGAAGCGCGTTGCATCGGAGCACCAGCAGCATCCATGCACCATCGTGAGCGCTCTATTGCAGCTCTGACAGCGTTGCGCCGCAGCACCACCAGCCAACGGCTAAGCTACATCGAAGCACTCGTTCCTCCTTGTAGCGTCGTAACCACTGCATCGCAGCTCTTGCCAGCGTCGACGGCCGCTGCGTTGCAGCACTGACGACTGCCGACGAGCGCTCCATTGCAGTGTTGTCACCGTTGCATTGCAGCTCCGGCGACGCCGACCAGCATTGTGTGCCGCCGGCGAGCACTCTTTTAAAGCACGACGAGAGCTGCAACAGAGCTTCGGGAATCGTCGAACCGCTGCCGCTTTGCAATTTCACGAGTGTTGTGACCCCTCCTTTGGCACCAACGCCACATCCTCGATCGGCGGTACGGCAAGCCCCTATCAGCAGCGGCATCGGCCCTGCTGCTCACGACAGCGGGGTGGTCGGCATTGTGCGGCTCTCTGCTGCAACAATGGCGGAGGTTCCCCATGGGTTTCAATTGTGAGGGCAGCAACACACGCAGGACATCTGGGCAGTGGCCGCGCGGCGATCCTCCACTCAATTACTCAACTCCGACGGCAGTCCTCCTGATTCCCTCCTGGATCATCTCATCTAGCATCCCGCGAACAAGAGAAATGAAAACGGAAAGGGAGAAATGAGTGGAGGGGGAGAGATAGGGTGGGAGGAGAGCCAGAGGTAGGTGGACCCACAGGGCATGTGGCGTGCAGAGGCGGCAGTTTAAGAGAGGGAGAGAGAGAGAGAGAGAGAGAGAGAGAGAGAGAGAGAATCAGTCGGTTATTTTAAATCATTTCCTGCCACTACTAGGCGTCATCCGACTGATCTAGGGGAAATCAGTCGGGTCGGGAGCCATTGGATCTGTCCTGCGTAGCCGCTAGATCGGTCACGCAAAGCCGCGTCATGTGTCTCCTATCGCGTCCCCATGCCCTTCTTCTTTCTTCTTTGGGTTGTTGCCTACCTCGCAGCCTTTCCTCCGTGGTAGGGGCGTAACCATCATCGATGCTCATCGCTAGCTTCACCTGCCACACCCCTTGTCTTACCCTGCAGCAGCCGTCGGCGAGCACGGCAACCGCCGACGCACGCTGCATCAAAGCGCCATCAGCATCCATGCACCATCGTGAGCGCTCCATCGCAGCTTCGACAGTGTTGCGTCGCAGCACCAGCAGCCACCGGCAAAGCTGCATCGAAGCACTGGTTCCTCCCTGTAGCGTCGCAACTGCTGCATCACAGCTCTGCTGGTGTTGACGATCGCTGCGTTGCAGCACCGACGACTGCCGGCGAGCGCTCCATTGTAGTGTTGTCACCGTTGCATTGCATCTCCGGCAATGCCGACCAGCATTGTGTGCCGCCGGCGAGCAGTCTATTACAGCACGGCGAGAGCTGCAACTAAGCTCCGGGAATCGTCGGACCGTTGCTGCTTTGTAACTTCACTAGTGCTGCGACCTCTCCTTTGGCAGCAGCGCCACATCCTCGAGCGGCGGTACGCGAGCCCCTATCAGTAGCGGCAGTGGCCCTGTAGCTCGCGATAGCGGGGTGGTCGGCGTTGTGTGGCTCTCTGCTGCAGCAATGGCGTAGGTTCGCCATGGGTTTCAATTGTGAGGGCAGCAACACGTGCAGGACATCAGGGCAGCGGCGGCGCGACGGTCCTCCACTCAATTACTCAACTCCGATGGCAGTCCTCCTGATTCCCTCCTGAATCCTCTCATCTAACATCTCAAGAACAAGACAAATGAAAATGGAAAGGGAGAAATGAGTGGAGGGGAAGAGATAAGGTGGGAGGAGAGCCATCGGTGGGTGGACCCATGGGGCACGTGGCGTGCGGAGGCGGCAGTTTAAGAAAGGGAGAAAATCAGTCAGTTGTTTTAAATGGTTTCTACAAACGAATTTTGATGGCTTATTTGGTCTGCACGAATTTTGAAGGATTCCTGTAGGATATTTCCTCATGGGATTCCCCCCCCCCCCATGTTGAGCATTTGTTTCATAAGCATAAGTATGCTAAATTCCTAAGGATTGTGTATGTATTGGTCTGATTCATACAGATTTTGAGTATTGGGTGAGACCCCATGAAAAATTCATGAGAATTGGAGTGGACATTACATCCTAATCCTCTATTTTTCCTATTCCTATTATTTGAGAATCCTGTAAAACGAACGCACCCTGAATAGCAAAATCTTTAGTATGGCAGGCTTGGGCTCAAACTAAAAACGTATCGTGTTCATTATTTATACTGGACTAAGAAAATATTTTTGATATTATGGGAAAATATAGCAAATGAAATCATGAAAACATTAGATCTTTGGTGGGACAAGATGCAACAAAGTAACACATGAACTGTATGTTAGGGCATAAGCTTCGGTGGGCATGGCCAGAGTGCGTGCGTGCGCGAGCTGGCTGTGTCGGATGCATGTCACACTACTAGGGAAAACCCTAGTAGTAGCGCTTGAAATATGCATAGCAGTAGCGCTGGGCCAAGCGCTACCACTAAGGCGCTACAGCTAACTAGTAGCAGTAGCGCTGGAAAGGGAGCACTACTGCTATATCTAGTTAGCAATAGAGCTTTCCTTTGGACAACGCTACTACTACTTGTAAGTATCAGTAGCGCTTGTTCTAAAAAGCGTTGCTGCTAAATTTTCCTGTATTTTAAAAAATACAGCTTATTTTCATTGTGTGGTTTTACATACAGTACTTTCATCATATGGGTTTATGACCATGATTACTTATTATATATAATAGTGGGTGAAATGAATGTGGAGTAGATTCAAGTGGAGGCAACATGTGGTGCATGTCGAAAGGACTACTCTAATCCAAAATTGATCTAGTTTGGATTAGTAATAATTTCGATGTGCACCACATGTTAGCTTCACTTGAATCTAATCCAGATTCATTTCACCCACTGTTATATATAATAAGTAATCATTCTCATATAACAACTTAGCATCATGCATCATCGATCATAATAATAAATAACTCATCATTGGTATCATAATAACAAGTCATACTCATCATCATCGATCATACAACTTCTACTCGATACCACATCATCATCATAGTCATCTAACCAATCCTACTTAGTTGTTCTTAGCACATGATTATGAGTATTATTAACTAGGACCTACTACCTTCTCTTAGGTAAAATAGCATAAAACAAGATAGGCTCTGACTCTCCATTATGGAGAATGGAGATTATCCTATCTTCAATTCTTGTCTTTCGCACAATGTTGCTTCCAAGTACCTCCTTACGACTGTCCATATATTTTTTCCATCCTTTGGTTTTCATGTCTCCACTTCTTTTAGAAATCCGATATGGACAGGTGAGATTCGTAGGATGACCTGGCCGTATGTTCAAAACATCAAGGCGGCCATTCTGATACATCAGATCAGGCACACAATAATTTGGGATTTCTGTTGAAAAATATAGTAATAACTTCGTAGTTAGCAATGTAGTTATGTTTTAAAAGAATTTATGCAAAAGATGCACGGATGTCGTAATACTAAAAAATCTTACCATGGCATCTCCATGGATGTTACCGTAGTTCAACACATGCATTAGTGGCACGTATTGACCATAATGTGGAGGAGTTTTATAATAGATATTGTAATTCTCAAGATCAGTACAAAATGCGACCAGATGATTTTTCTCCTGATAAGTTAACTCAGAGCCATCGGTGTAGTAGGTTCTTACATCTACCATGTTCCGCACATTGTTTGAACAATGAAAATAAGCTGTTAATGGAAATAAGTTGTCAACTATTTTGAAATGAACAATATAAATTAGTTAATAACTATGTTTGAGAAACTCACATAGCGGTAGAATTGGAAGCGTATCAACAAGGACCCAAATGTCCATATTGTCTTGGTCGATGTCAGGATCACCAAGATCCATGGTGACAAGCATACTCTCATAAAAATCATACATCTTGCAAAGTGCTTCCCAATTTTTGCAACCAAAATGGGTTACGCTCCCAGAATTATACAGATTTACTTCAAAATCCATATCATGATGGGTCCTTAGGTGAATTTTCTTTGTTTCGAAACTTTCATGGTCTTCAAAACCCATCCTCTCCAAGACATAGCGTCTTGCATGGCATGGGATAAGCTAGTAAAATTGTAAAAGATGAAAATTACACGTTGAAATAGTTGAAGTCGTGCTTAATTAATTACGAAAAAACACTTGTAAATGCGTTGCGTACCGTTTCAACATCGAAGGTCTCCTGGAGCTTAATGCTGAAACACCGATCTTCGTCCAGGTGAGGCATGTCGCACAGACCTTGGTCGTCGTTGCACCAGCTACACTCCCCCGGGAGACTTTCGTCGTCCGATGACGACATTTCCTACGTTCATAATTCAAAGATTAAACTTGTACAATTCAATATATGTACTATAAAAATTAAATTAGATCATTATTATTCATCATGGGTTGACTATCGGTGTGCCGAGTCTATATGGTGGAGACTCTCCCTCACTGATTCCTCCCTGACATTTGCGACCGTCGGTGATGGTCATTACTCCTCCTTCCCCTAGTGCATAACAAAGGTCTAGCACAAGGAGAAGAAGGAGAAATGACCCCCACGACAACAGTCGGGATTCTTCGTCCTCTCTCATATATGGTGGATACACTCCCTCACTGATTTTTCGACCTTCGGTGATGGAGCCTCGACAGACTTAAAGTCAACCCGAAATGTCGTTTAATTATTTTTTGAGAAAATCCAGGCCACTCGATATTTCCTACATATTCTAGCACAAGTCATGCCAGAATTCACGAAAAAATCTAGCATGACCTTTGCTAAAAAAGGACATATCGAACGCCTGAAATTTGCCAGAACGGAAATTAATCAACACTCCGGCAAAACATAGGCCACTATATCTACATCATATGAGCATTCAAACTTGATGGAGTAGTTTTCCAATTTGAGCATTCAATAAGCAAAACCAAATCGTAAATAAATTAGTATTCAAATTAGCATTCATTCAATAAGCAAAACTAAACCATCTCTTTCGTCCGTACATCGTCGAATATTATGACTAATTGATCTCAAATAGTATGATACATATAACATCACTAATACAGCTAAAACCATAGCGAAAGACGCGTATCGGCACAGGCGGTGGACACCGAAAGAGAAGGAACCATCACAGGATCATAGCTCCACTGAGATCCCTGAAGAACCTCCCAGGTATTGGAGAACCTGCCCTCCAACGCAACCATGTAGCGACGGACGTGCTCGTCCTCCTCGCTGACACGGTGATGTACCACCTCCTTGGGGTCCTCAAGCCTCCGCACCAGCATTGGCCCACGCGACCGCCACCAAAGAAGGTTTGGGTCAACGACGGCTGGCTCCTCACCAAGCTACGCCCCCCGGAAGGTAGCACCTCCCAGTACTCCCAGTACCAGCCCGGCGGAGCCCAGTCCCGGACATGCCTCCTCACCAAGCCCAGGCCTCCTCCGCCAAGTCGACGACGAGGATGCGGGATAGGCATCGTCGACGTCGATGCGGGAATAATTGGTTTACCTAAAAAAAATAAACTAGTTCTATTAATTTTCTTACCAAAAATAAACTAGTTCTATAGTAAAAATTTAATTAGATCATCCAATCCCATATACCTAAATTTTCTTACTAAAAATAAACTAGTTTTATTAATCAACTAGTTCAGCTAAACACTTACTATGAATAAAATAAACTAGTTTAACTACTTCTATTAATTTTCTAACTAATTCTATTAAACACTTACTAAAAAACGGTAAAAAACTATATTGAATTTTTTCTATATACTAAACACCACTGCCCTAAATTAGCATCTACTTAATTAGTTACCTAACCTACTTCCCTAACTAAAAAACATCTAAGTTAATTAACTAAACTCACCTAAGTTAATTAACTAGATCCACCTAAGTTATCTAACCTAATGAACTAAATGGAGGGAGGAGGAGTACCTCAAGGTGGTGGAGGAGGCCGGCGGGGGAGGAGGTCGGCGCGCGGAGGAGGCCGGCGGGGGACCAGAGTTGGCGCGGGCAAGGGTGGCCCGGGGTGGAGGAGGCCGGCGTGGGGGAGCAGAGCCAGCGCGGGCGAGGGCGGCCAGCAGGAGAGCTCCGACGCGGGGGATGGCGGTGCACAGGGGAGGGCGGCAGCGACGACGGCGGAGAAAGGTGAGTGAGTGTGTGAGGACGGGGGGGGAGAGAGAGAGAGAGAGAGAGGTCAAGCGCGGGCCATTGGGCTGGAGAAAGAGCCCGTAGTAGTAGCGCTTATATGTAGAAAGCGCTACTACTACGTCCGGTAGCAGCAACGCTTCATACATAAAAGCACTACTACTATGCCTGGCCTGCCGGCAACGGCCTGGCAATTGTAGTGGTAGCGTTTTTTTACTAAAACAGCGCCACTTCAAAGTCATAGTAGTAGCGCTTTTTATAAAAAGCGCTACTGATAAGTAGTAGCAGCGCTTTATTATAAAAAGCGCTACTACTATGCTACTGTCTATAAGCATTTTCCTAGTAGTGTCAGGTGCCGTGTCGGGTCCGTGGCAGGGTGCGTGCGTGTGTCTGCGCATGTGTGCGTCTGCGGGGGGTGTATCCGAACTGTGACCAAGCCGACTTGAACCTAAGGGGTCGCGCGCTTAAGGGAAGGAACCTACGAGGTCGGTTCGTAGGACACTGGTCGGATATGAACCGAACTGGACTAGGAACGTGACCGAGTAGACTTTGGGCTTTAGGGTCCGTGCGAGGCCCAAGTGTTGAGCCTACAATGGACGCCTATATAAAGTGGAGGTGTGGCACACTCATGTGGCTGATCGCTTCGGTGTTGCGACTAGGGTTTGCATGTGTTGCGAATAGCCACCTCCACTCGCCGCTGACTGTGTGATCAGACCTAGCAGTCCGCCGCACGGTGTTCCTCCTGCACGCGCGGATACCGTTAGAGGCGGTGCATTTGCGCCGCTCCGGCGAACTCGTACATGGGATCGGACGACCGTCTGTTCGAGGGAGATCGGACAAGGAGGAGACGATCCACGCGGACGCGCTGCCCCAACTCTTCTTCCGCTGCACGGCACTGCGCGTCTAGTGGTAACAAACTGTGATCCATCTCCCGTAGCATGTTCCTGGATGTTCTACGTGTAGGAAAATTTTAATTTGCAGTCGACGCACCCTACCATAGAACCCAACAGTGGTATCAGAGCCTCTGCTATAGGATTTGGTTTCAGATCGTATGCATATTAGATATGTGGAGGCGGCAGATGAGATCTGTTGTCGTTGATAAGATCGGCTATGTGCACGGTTGATGTGATCAACTGCACATGGGGATCGTTGAGGCTATGTTTTCTGTAAATCAGGATCGATGAGGTCATGACACGATCTACCCCTACTGGTCAGTTATCCGCCATCGGGGTTAACTGTGAAACGTAAATCCGAATCGGATTCGCGATGATCGGGACCGCCGTGTGCGTAGCGCCATGTATTTCGTAGCCGACACACAAACCGGTACAATGCGATTCTATGCATAATTTTGTTTTGCAGGTTTGATGTGAATAGTATGGCTCATGTGTATGTGATGCATGTGTGTAATTTATACGTGGCCTGCGTGTCATGTTTGTCACCGGCGTGAGCCAATGTGTTGTCATTATATTGTATAACGACCTGCGTGTCGACTTGTGACTCTATGTAAAATTCATTACTAGTTGTAGTAGTTGGATAATAGAGATCAGGTTGGTGGCCTGGCGTCCCGGCATGACAAACAAGATGGAGTTCGTAGATGGCCATCGGAGTCGGAGCCGACCTGGAAGAACGTCCATGAAGGAGCCATACTATTTCACAATATGTGTTCATTTGTGATTGTTATGCTTCTTTGTTTTCTATGCATGTTAGAATGGTAGAAAGATCCCTCATTAATATCAAGCGAATTGCCATCCCCGATGTTGCACCTTCGCACGTCAAGTACGTCTAGTAGTGGGCTCATAAAATTGGGGTGTTGCTGGGTGTCCTTGAACTTAAGGGTTCGTGTCGGACACGGACATGCACTGCATCAGGTTAACTTGACAAGGCTATCAAAACGGTTTGGGGCCTTGTGGCAAAGAAGGTTGGGAGCCGGGGTATGAGATACCTTCCCGACCGACAGGAGTCATATAGAGATACGATTAGCAAGGAGTTGCTTACCGGATAGGTATGTTGGCTAGCAGTGATGCTAAAGCTCACTAGTCGCATGTGCTAGTCGGATCCTGAATCACTGGGAGTTTGCGGAGGGATCTTGACTTGATTGGGAGTATTTCTGTTTAGGCTAGAATTACTCTACATAAACACATTGCTTAGTGATTGCATATTTTCTGTTGTAGATCAATGGCACCACCTGCTCAACCCAACTTTGCATTGAAATCAATTTTGGAAAAGGATAAACTGAATGGAACAAACTTTACCACCTGGTATAGAAATCTGAGAATTGTTCTCAAACATGATAAAAAGGAACATGTTCTAGAGGATCCACATCCAGAGGAACCTGCCGATAATGCTAGTGCCACAACTAAGAATGACTACCAGAAACTCGTTGATGAATCAACGGAGATCACCGTCTCGATGCGTGGCTTGTATGGAGCCCAATTTGCAACAGCATTTGAAAATGTTGAGGCTTACGATATGATCGAGAGTCTCAAGAGCATGTTTCGCATACGTGCTAGGACCGAAGGTTCAACGTCTGGCGATCCTTGATGGATTGCAAGCTGAAGGAGGGTGATCCATCGAGCCCACATGTGATCAAGATGATCGGATATGTGCAAGCTTTGGATCGTTTGGGCTTCCCGCTCTTGGATGAGCTGGCTCTTGATCTTTGTTCGGGTTCTCTTCCGCCCAGCTATGGGACGTTCATCTCGAACTATCATATGCATGGCATGGATAAAAAGCTCACTGAATTGCATGGGATGCTCAAGGTGGCAGAGCAGGATATTAAGAAAGGCACGCATCAAGTGTTGATGGTGCAGAAATCGGCTAAGTTCAAAAAGAGTTGGTCCAAGAAAAAGGCTAAGGCAAAGGGCACGGAGACGGTAACCTCTGCCGATGCGCCGAAGTCTGGACTGGAATCGAAGACCGTTTGCTACCACTGCAAGGAGACCGGTCACTGGAAGAGGAACTGTAGCAAGTGGCTTGCGGAGCATGGCAAGAAGGACGGAAATGCTTCTTCACGCAAAGGTACACTTGTTGCATATGTTATAGACATTTACCTTGCTGACATACCTAGTAGCTCTTGGGTATTTGATACTGGATCGGTTGTTCATATTTGCAACTCGATGCAAGGGCTGGTAAGAACTATGCGTGTGGCACAAAGGGAGATTGACATCAGGGTCGGCAACAAAGCAAGAGTTGCTGCGTTGGAGGTCAGCACGATGCAGCTCCAGCTTCCTTCCGGATTCATAATGGAATTGAATAATTGTTATTACATTCCTGCACTTAGTCGGAACATTATTTCTGCCTCATGTTTGATGAGTCAAGGTTATGAGTTCAATTTAAAGGACAATGGTTGTTTGATATTTTTGATGGTATGTTCCACGGCTATGCACCCATTGTTGATGGGCTATTTATATTGAATCTAGAACAGGAACCGGTCTATAACGTGAATGTCAAGAGGCATAAGCCTAATGAGATAAATCCGACATACTTCTAGCATTGCCGGCTTGGACACATTAGTATGAAACGCATGAAGAAGCTCCATGATGATGGGCTCCTAACTTTGTACGACTTCGGGTCGTTCGAGACATGTGAATCGTGCTTGCTCGGCAAGATGACTAAGTCTCCTTTCGCAAAGAGTTGCGAGAGGGCGTCCGAGCTGTTGGAGCTTATACACAGTGATGTGTGTGGTCCAATGAGCACAACTGCCAGAGGTGGCTATCAAGATTTCGTGACTTTTACCGACGACTTGAGTAGATATGGATATATCTATTTGATGAGGCACAAGTCGGAGACTTTTGAAAAGTTCAAAGAGTTTCAGAGCGAGGTTGAGAATCAGCTCGGCAAGACTATAAAGCTTCTGCGATCTCGATCGTGGAGGTGAGTACATGAGCCGGAGTTTGATGATCATCTGAAAAGTCGAGGTATAGTACCTCAGCTCACACCTCCTGCACGCATACGGAGAAACGGGCGTGTCGGAGCGGAGGAATAGGACCTTGTTGGACATGGTCCGGTCTATGATGAGCAAATCGGATTTACCCTTGTCATTTTGGGGATACGCTCTAGAAACTGCAGCTTTCACACTTAATAGGGTACCATCAAAATCAGAGACAAGACACCACATGAGATGTGGACCGAAGAGTCCCAGTTTGTCTTTTCTAAAGATTTGGGGTTGTGAAGCATTTGTCAAGAGACTTATGTCAGACAATCTTACACCCAAGTCGGATAAATTCATATTCGTGGGTTATCCGAGGGAAACCTTGGGATATAGCTTCTACAACCGGGAAGAGAACAAAGTGTTTGTTGCTCGGAACGGGGTCTTCCTTGAGAAAGAGTTTCTCAGTAGGGAGGACAGTGGGAGGACGGTTCGACTCGAAGAAATTCAAGGACCACTCGGGGACGGCTCGGCTGGTGATGAGATCATACCGGAGTCAGTCAGGGAACCTGTAGTGGAAGCGGCATCGGAACCACGGAGGTCGGAAAGATTGCGCAGAGTGTGCGATGTTTTGTTGCTAGAAAGCGACGAGCCGGCCACGTATGCGGAAGCGATGGTGAGCCTAGATTCCGAGGCATGGCTGGAGGCCATGAGATCCGAGTTAAAGTCCATGGATGAGAATCAAGTCTGGGACTTGGTTGATCCGCCACCTGGCGTGTAACGCCCCGGATTCGATGCGCCAGGTGTCCGCCAGTTGTTCACCGTCGTTGCCATGTCATTTTCTTGCGTGTTGCACTTTGCCACGTCACCATCTGCATTTCATATCATGTCATCATGTGCATCGCATTTACATACGTGTTTGTCTCATGCATCCGAGCATTTTCCCCGTTGTCCGTTTTGCAATCCGGCACTCCTATGTCTCCCGGCGCCCCCTTTTGCCTCTTTTCATGTGCGGGTGTTAAACGGTCTCGGAATGGCCCGAGTCTTGCCAAGCGGCCTTGGTATACCACCTGTAGACCGCCTGTCAAGTTTCGTGCCATTTGGAGGTCGTTTGGTACTGCAACGGTTAACCGGGTAACCGTAAAGCCTCCTTCTCTTTGCAGCCCAACACCCCTTCCAAAGTGGCCCAAAATCCATCTAACTCCCCTCCATGCTCTCGGTCGTTCGATCACGATCGTGTGGCCGAAAACCGCACCTCATTTGGACTCTCCTAGCTCCCAGAATCTATAAATATGCCCTCTCCCCCGAAATTCGCGGATGATTCCCCCCCTAACCCTAGCCTCTTCCTCCTCCTGCCGCCGGACGTGTCCACCCCGCGCCGGACACATCCAGCGCCGCAGCCCGCACCCTATCCGGAGCCGCCACGTGGCGATCTGCCGCCCTCTGCCGCCCTTGTGAGCCATCCGGGGCCCTTGGGCCGATCCGCGCCCGCCGCCGCCCGTCCGCGCCCGGGCGAAGAGCCCGCGCCGCGCCTCGCGCCTCCGCCCGGCGCTGCCGCCCGCCGCCCGTCCGGCTCCTCCATCGCCCGCCCGGCCGGACGCCGCCGCGCCCGTCGGCCATGGCGCCGCCGCCATGACGCCGTCCTCCGCCGCCTCGCCGGCGAGCCACACCTCCGGCCACGCTGGCCCCGCCCGTCGATGTGCCGCCCAGCGCCCTCGCCGGAGAGCCCGTCGTCGCCTCGTCCCGGATCCGGCCCGGGGTGGATGAGATCCACCCGTACACCCATCCAAACGCCTCCACTCCATCCCGTACCTCCTCGTCCAGTTTTCGCGGGGTAAAAATCCACTAAGTCCTCATCTCTGTTCACATTATCTTGCCATGTTCATCACATCATAACTTGCTGCATCATGTTCATTTGGGTTCATCTTGATGACTTAATCATCGTTGCAAGAGTGCTATATGATGTTAATCTGCTGAAACTGTTATGACTTGATGATTTGTCATTTTTGTTGCATTTCATGTGTGCATCCTATAAGGTTGATGCCTACATGTGTTTTGATCTATGCCATGCCATCTTTCTAGTGGTGCCATCCATGTATTTTTGTGAGTTGTGTGGTGAGTGCATCAAGCTTGTTAAGTAGGGTACTTGCTGTTGCTGTTTTGCATGTCTAAATCTGCTATATCATGATGCTATGTTAACCTGCTTCTACAAGTCAATCTATGCATAATCTGGAGATGTTCACTAAGGATGTTTTGTTATACATGTCATTCTCTATCCATCCATGCCCCTGTTTGCATTTATAGCCTTCTGTAGATTGTTGTAATCTTGCTCAAAAGTTGCTACATAATGTTGCTGTTAGCCTGTTAACTTTATGTTCAGTTGTGCCATGAGCTTTGCTAGTGATCCATGCACCCTATGAACTTGTTCTTGCCATGTGTAGCTTCATAAACATGTCTTCTTACTGTGAGTTTCCTTTCCATGCCATGTATTGCTCTGTGGTGAGTGGTTCAAGCTCACCAACATGCCTACTTATTGTTGTTCCTGCCATGTATAAATCTGTCATATCATTTGCCATGTTTACATGTGTGCCATCATATCTTCTGATCATTTTTGGCTCATGGTTAGTAAAGGACTTTTGATCTATTCATTTAGTAGTATCATGCCATGCCTTTGTTTTCCATGATAAGTTCCTGTATCATGTTGTTTGATAGCTCTAAACATTGCAACCTGATATTATTTCTGCAAAGTCTGAAACTGTTATTATATGCAATCTTGCCATGTCATTTTGAGCATGTTCTAGTGATTTATGGAGATAGCTCAGTGTTCATGTTTTGTTAAGCTTTACCTGTGCTTCATACCCATGCCTTTTGTTTTCACGTTGGGATTCTGTAGCATGTTGTTTTGATGCTTGCAATATGCCTAGTTGCTGTTTTGGACAGATTGTTGTTATGACTTGTATAGAGTGTATGTGTTGCTCCGTTGCTCCGTTTTGAGTGTGCTCTATATGAAACTTGCTTAGATTTGCATGTAGTTTCATATTATCATGTTGCATCCATGTTTTGAGGTGTTTGCTTGATGTTTGTATGCATTTTGCATCAATGCCTTGTTTAACTTGTTTTGCTCATATCTTCTAGGCCGTAGCTCCGAATTAAATGAACTTTATATGTAACTTGACTAGAATTTCGTGTAGATCCTATTGGTGCTCTTTAACTTGCTGTTTAATAACTCGAACATAAGGTTTATTCAGATCTGGACCAATTTCGAAATTTGCATATGAGGCCTTACCGGGATTGCTCTATGTTGTTTCCAGCCTCATTTAAACTTGCTTTGATGTGTTGCTCTTGTTTGCATCATCTCTTGCCATGAGTAGCCTCATCTAGCCTTGTCATGCATCATGCTTGTTGTGCATCATGTCTTGTTCATGTGTGGTGTGTTTACCATGTTGTGTGCTTCTTCTCGATAGTTCCCGTTTCGTTGCGATCGTGAGGATTCGTTCGTCTACGCTTGGTTCGACTTCGTGGCTTCATCTTCTTCATGGACTCGTTCTTCTTCCTTGCGGGATTTCAGGCAAGATGACCGTCACCTTGGATCTCATTACTATCATTGCTATGCTAGTTGCTTCGTTCTTTCGCTATGCTGCGCTACCTATCACTTGCTGCTCAAGCCTCCCAAATTGCCATGAACCTCTAACCTTTGTCACCCTTCCTAGCACACCGTTGTTTGGCTATATTACCACTTTTTCTCAGCCCCTCTTATAGCGTTGCTAGTTGCAGGTGAAGTTGAAGATTGCTCCATGGTGGACAGGATTTTGTTGGGATATCACAATATCTCTTATATTATTAATGCATCTATATACTTGGTAAAGGGTGGAAGGCTCGGCCTTATGCCTGGTGTTTTGTTCCACTCTTGCCGCCCTAGTTTCCGTCATATCGGTATTATGTTCCCGGATTTTGCGTCCCTAACGCGGTCGGGTGATTTATGGGACCCCTTGACAGTTCGCTTTGAATAAGACACCTCCAGCAAGGCCCAACATTGGTTTTACCATTTGCCTCACCCCCACCTAAATTTCCCTTGGGTTTAATTAACCCAAGGGTCATCTTTATTTTAGCCCCCCCCCCCCCCCGGGCCAATGCTTGTCTAAGTGTTGGTCCGAACTAGAGCCCTGTGCAGCGCCTCCTCGGGGAAACTCGAGGCCTGGTTTTAGTTGTACGGACTGCTCATCCGGTCGTGGCCTGAGACGAGATACGCCGCTGCTACTATCGTGGTGTCGGCACGCCGGAGGTCTTGCTGGTCTTGTTTTATTACTGTCGAAATGTCTTGTAGCCGGGATTCCGAGACTGATCGGGTCTTCCCGGGAGAAGGAATATCCTTCGTTGATCGCGAGAGCTTATCATGGGCTAAGTTGGGACACCCCGCAGGTATAAACTTTCGAGAGCCGTGCCCGCGGTTATGTGGCAGATGGGAATTTGTTAATATCTGGTTGTAGTAAACTTGAAGTAAACTCTTCTAAAATACACCAACCGTGTGCGTAACCGTGAGTGTCTCTTTTCGCGGTTGATCGAGAGGAGAACACGGTTTCGGGTTATGTCTCGACGTAAGTAGGAGTTCGTGATCACTTCTTGATCATTACTAGTTGACGACCGTTCCTTTGTTTCTCTTCTCGCTCTCATTTGCGTTGGTTAGCCACCATATATGCTTAGCCGCTGCTGCAACCTCACCACTTTACCCCTTCCTTTCCCTTTAAGCTTTGCTAGTCTTGATACCCATGGTAATGGGATTGCTGAGTCCTCGTGGCTCACAGATTACTACACCAACAGTTGCAGGTACAGGTTTATGCGATGATCATGACGCGAGAGCGATCTTTGCTTGTTTGGAGTTCTTCTTCTGCTTCTTCTTCGATCAGGGGATAGGTTCCAGGTCGGCAGCCTGGGCTAGCAGGGTGGATATTGTTTGAGTTTCTGTTTATGATTCATCCGTAGTCGGATGTTGATCTTGTATGTTGTATTGTTGTATTCATGTGACATTGTATGTCTTGGTTGTATCCCTTGAAGGAAATATGCCCTAGAGGCAATAATAAAGTTATTATTTATTTCCTTACATCATGATAAATGTTTATTATTCATGCTAGAATTGTATTAACCGGAAACATAATACATGTGTGAATACATAGACAAACAGAGTGTCACTAGTATGCCTCTACTTGACTAGCTCGTTAATCAAAGATGGTTATGTTTCCTAACCATAGACATGAGTTGTCATTTGATTAACGAGATCACATCATTAGGAGAATGATCCGATTGACATGACCCATTCATTAGCCTAGCACTTGATCGCTTAGTATGTTGCTATTGCTTTCTCCATGACTTATACATGTTCCCGTAACTATGAGATTATGCAACTCCTGCCATCGGAGGAACACTTTGGTACTACCAAACGTCACAACGTAATCGGGTGATCATAAAGGAGTACTACAGGTGTTTCCAAAGGTACTTGTTGGGTTGGCGTATTTCGAGATTAGGTTTTGTCACTCCGATTGCTCGGAGAGGTATCTCTGGGCCTTCTCGATAATGCACATCACATAAGCCTTGCAAGCATTACAACTAATGAGTTAGTTGTGAGATGATGTATTACGGATCGAGTAAAGAGACTTACCAGAACTAGATTGAACTAGGTATTGGATACCGACGATCGAATCTCGGTAAGTAACATACCGATGACAAAGGGAACAACGTATGTTGTTATGCGGTCTGACCGATAAAGATCTTCGTAGAAAATGTAGGAACCAATATGGGCATCCAGGTCCCGCTATTGGTTATTGACCGGAGATATGTCTCGCTCATGTCTACATTGTTCTCGAACCGTAGGGTCCGCATGCTTAAGGTTTCGATGACGGTTATATTATGAGTTTGTGTATTTTGATGTACCGAAGGTTGTTCGGAGTCCCGGATTTGATCACGGACATGACGAGGAGTCTCGAAATGGTCGAGACATAAAGATTAATATATTGGACGGATATATTTGGACACCGGAAAGGTTCCGGAGAAGTTTGGAGCTCCGGAGGTTACTGGAACCCCCGGGAGGTATATGGGCCTTATTGGGCCCATGTAGGAGGAAGGAGAAGGAACAAGGAGGGGGCGCCCCAAGCCCAATCCGACTGGGGAGGGGGCCGCCCCTTCCTTTCTCCTTCCCCTCTTCCTATTCCTACTACTAGTACTACTTCCTAATACTAGTACTCCTTCCTTCCCCCTCCAAATAAGATAAGGAAGAGAGGGAAACCTACTTGGAGTAGGTTTCCTCCTATGGTGCGCCCCTTGGGCCGGCCACCTCCTCCCTCCCCTTTATATACGGGAGGGGGCACCCTAGAACACACAAGTTGATCCTTGAGATCGTTCCTTAGCCATGTGCGGTGCCCTCCACCATATTCCACCTCGGTCATATCGTGGCGGTGCTTAGGCGAAGCCTGCGTCGGTGAAACATCAAGATCGTCACCACGCCGTCGTCGACGTGAACTCCCTCTCCCGAGCTTTGCCGGATCGGAGCCCGTGGAGCGTCATCGAGCTGAACGTGTGCCAAGAACTCGGAGGCGCCGGAGTAACGGCGCTGGGATCGGCTGGATCGTGAGGAGAACGTCGACTACTTCCTCTACGCCATCATCGACTCGGAGGTGCCGGAGTAACGGCGCTGGGATCGGCAGGATCGCGAGGAGAACGTCGACTACTTCCTCTACGCCAGATCGCTTCCGCCACGGTCTCACGAGGGTACGTGAACAACACTCTTCCCTCTCGTTGCTATGCCATCACCATGGTCCTGTGTGCGTGGGAAATTTTTTGAAATTACTGCGTTCCCCAACAAAGGGCATCCGAGCCTAGGTTTTTATGGTTTGATGTTTTGCACGAGTAGAACACAAGTGAGTTGTGGGCGATACAAGTCATACTGCCTACCAGCATGTCATACTTTGGTTCAGCGGTATTGTGAGATGAAGCGGCCCGGACCGACATTACGCCAGACGCTTACGCGAGACTGGTTTCACCGCTACGAGCACTCGTGCTTAAAGGTGGCTGGCGGGTGTCTGTCTCTCTCACTTTAGTTGAACCGAGTGGCTACGCCGGTCCTTGAGAAGGTTAAAACGGAGTCTATTTGACGAAGTATCATTGTGGTTTTAATGCGAGGGTAAGAACGGTTCTTGCTCAGCCCGTAGCAGCCACGTAAAACTTGCAACAACAAAGTAGAGGACGTCTAACTTGTTTTTGCAGGGCATGTTGTGATGTGATATGGTCAAGACGTGATGCTATATTTTATTGTAGGAGATGATCATGTTTTGTAACCGAAGTTATCGGCAACTGGCTGGAGCCATATGGTTGTCGCTTATTGTATGAAATGCAAACGCCTGTAATTGCTTTACTTTATCACTAAGCGGTAGCGATAGTCGTAGAAGCAATAGATGGCGTAAACGACAACGATGCTACGATGGAGATCAAGGTGTCGCGCCGGTGACGATGGTGATCACGATGGTGCTTCGGAGATGGAGATTACAAGCACAAGATGATGATGGCCATATCATGTCACTTATATTGATTGCATGTGATGTTTATCCTTTATGCATCTTATTTTGCTTTGATTGACGGTAGCATTTTAAGATGATCTCTCACTAAAATTATCAAGTAGTGTTCTCCCCGAGTATGCACCTTTGTTGCCAAAGTTCGTCGTCCGAGACACCACGTGATGATCGGGTGTGATAAGCTCTCGTCCATCTACAACGGGTGCAAGCCAGTTTTGCACGCCAGAATACTCAGGTTATACTTGACGAGCCTAGCATATGCAGATATGGCCTCGGAACACGGAGACCGAAAGGTCGAAAGCGTGAATCATATAGTAGATATGATCAACATAAGATGTTCACCATTGAAAACTACTCCATCTCACGTGATGATCGGTTATGGTTTAGTTGATTTGGATCACGTGATCACTTAGATGACTAGAGAGATGTCTATCTAAGTGGGAGTTCTTAAGTAATATGATTAATTGAACTTTAATTTATCATGAGCTTAGTCCCAGTAGTATTTTGCAAATTATGTTGTAGATCAATAGCTCGCGTTGTTGCTTCCCTATGTTTTTATATGTGTTCCTAGAGAAAATTGTATTGAAAAATGTTAGTAGCAATGATGCGGATTGGATCCGTGATCCGAGGTTTATCCTCATTGCTGCACGTAAGAATTATGTCCTTAATGCACCGCTAGGTGACAGACCTATTGCAGGAGCAAATGTAGACGTTATGAACGCTTTGGCTAGCTCAATATGATGACTACTTGATAGTTTAGTGCACCATACTTAACAGCTTAGAATCGGGACTTCAAAGACGTTTTGAACGTCATGGACCATATGAGATGTTCCAGGAATTGAAGTTAATATTTCAAGCAAATACCCGAGTTGAGAGATATGAAATCTCCAACAAGTTCTATAGCTAAAAGATGGAAGAGAATCGCTCAACTAGTGAGCATGTTCTCAGATTGTCCGGTACTTCAATCGCTTGAATCAAGTGGGAGTTAATCTTCCGGATAAGATAGTGATTGATGTAATTCTCTAGTCACCAACACTAAGTTACTAGAACTTTGTGATGAACTATAGTATGCAAGGGATGACGAAAACGATTCCCGAGCTCTTCGTGATGTTGAAATCGACGAAGGTAGAAATCAAGAAAGAGCATCAAGTGTTGATGATTGACAAGACCACTAGTCTCAAGGAAAAGGGCAAAGGGAAGAAGGGGAACTTCAAGAAGAACGGCAAGCAAGTTGCTGCTCGAGTGAAGAAGCCCAAGTCTGGACCTAAGCCTGAGACTAAGTGCTTTTGCTGCAATGGAACTGGTCACTAGAAGCGGAACTACCCCAAGTGATTGGTGGATAAGAAGGATGGCAAAGTGAACATAAGTATATTTGATATACATGTTATTGATGTGTACTTTACTAGTGTTCATAGCAACCCCTCAAGATTTGGTACTAGTTCAGTTGCTAAGATTAGTAACTCGAAAAAAGGGAGTTGCGTAATGAACAGAGACTAGTTAAGGGTGAAGTGACGATGAGAGTTGGAAGTGGTTCCAAGATTGATATGATCATCATCGCACACTCCCTATACTTTCGGGATTAGTGTGGAACCTAAATAAGTGTTATTTGGTGTTGAGCATAAATATTATTTGATCATGTTTATTGCAATACGGTTATTCATTTAAGTAAGAGAATAAATTGTTGTTCTGCTTACATGAATAAAACCTTATATGGTTACACACCCAATGAAAATGGTTCATTGGATCTCGATCATAGTGATACACATATTCAAAATATTGAAACCAAAAGATGCAAAGTTAATAATGATAGTGCAACTTATTTGTGGTAATCGCCGTTTAGGTCATATTGGTGTAAAGCGCTTGAAGAAAACTCCATGTCGATGGACTTTTGGAATCACTTGATTATGAATCATTTGATGCTTGCGAACCGTGCCTTTTGGGCAAGATGACTAAAACTCCGTTCTCCGGAACAATGGAACAAGCTACTGACTTATTGGAAATAATACATACCGATGTATGCGATTCAATGAGTGTTGATGCTCGTGGCAAGTATCATTATTTTCTGACCTTCACAAGATGATTTGAGCAGATATGGGTATATCTACTTGATGAAACATAAGTCTCAAACATTTGAAAAGTTCAAAGAATTTCAGAGTGAAGTTGAAAATCATCGTAATAAGAAAATAAAGTTTCTACGATCTGATCGTGGAGGCGAATATTTGAGTTACGAGTTTGGTCTACATTTGAAACAATGCGGAATAGTTTCGCAACTCACGCCTCCGGAACACCACAGCGCAATGGTATGTCCGAACGTCAGAATCACACTTTACTAGATATGGTGCGATCTAAGATGTTTCTTACCGATTTACCGTTATAGTTTTGGGGCTATGCATTAGAGACAGCTGCATTCACGTTAAAAGGGCACCATCTAAATCCGTTGAGACGACACCGTATGAACTGTGGTTTGGCAAGAAACCAAAGTTGTTGTTTCTTAAAAGTTTGGAGTTGTGATGCTTATGTGAAAAGGTTTTCACCTGATGAGCTCAAACCCAAATCGGAGAAGTGCGTCTTCATAGAATACCCAAAGGTAACTATTGGGTACACCTTCTATCACAGATCCGAAGGCAAGTTTTTCGTTGCTAAGATGGATCCTTTCTAGAGAAGAAGTTTCTCTCGAAAGAAGTGAGTGGGAGGAAAGTAGAACTTGATGAGGTAATTGTACCTTCTCCCTTATTTGAAAGTAGTTCATCACAGAAATCAGTTCGGTGATTCCTACACCAATTAGTGAGGAAGTTAATGATGATGATCATGAAACTTCAGATCAAGTTGCTACCAAACCTCGTAGGTCTTCCAGAGTAAGATCTGCACCAGAGTGGTACGGTAATCTTATTCTAGAAGTCATGTTACTAGACCATGATGAACCTACAAACTATGAAGAAGCGATGGTGAGCCCAGATTCCGCTAAATGGCTAGAAGCCATGAAATCTGAGATGGGATCCATGTATGAAAACAAAGTGTGGACTTTGGTTGACTTGCCCGAGGGTCGGCAAGCAATAGAAAATAAATGGATCTTCAAGAGGAAGACGGACGTTGATAGTAGTGTTACTATCTACAAAGCTTGACTTGTCGCATAAAAGGTTTTTGACAAGTTCAAGGTGTTAACTACAATGAGATTTTCTCAACTGTAGCGATGCTTAAGTCTGTCCGAATCATGTTAGCAATTGCCACAATTTATGAAATTTGGCAAATGGATGTAAAAACTGCATTCCTGAATGGGTTTACGGAGGAAGAGTTGTATATGATGCAACCGTAAGGTTTTATCGATCCAAAGGGAGCTAACAATGTGTGCAAGCTCCAATGATCCATCTATGGACTGGTGCAAGCATCTCGGAGTTGGAATATACGCTTTGATAAGTTGATCAAAGCATATAGTTTATACAGACTTACAAAGGAAGCCTCGTATTTACTAGAAAGTGAGTGGGAGCACTACAAAGCATTTCGATAAGTATATGTGAATGACATATTGTAGATCGGAAATAATGTAGAATTATTCTGCAAAGCATAAAGGAGTGTTTGAAAGGAGTTTTTCAAACAAAGACCTCGTGAAGTTGCTTACATATTGAGCATCAAGATCTATAGAGATAGATCAAGACGCTTGATAAGTTTTTTCAATGAGTACATACCTTGACAAGATTTTGAAGTAGTTCAAAATGGAACAGTCAAAGAAAGAGTTCTTGCCTGTGTTACAAGGTGTCAAATTGAGTAAGACTCAAAACCCGACCACGGCAGAAGATAGAAAGAGAATGAAAGTCATTCCCTATGCCTTGGCCATAGGTTCTATAAAGTATGCCATGCTGTGCACCAGATTTATTGTATACCCTACACTGTTTGGCAAGGGTGTACAATAGTGATCTAGGAGTAGATCATCGGACAGCGGTCAAAATTATCCTTAGTGGAATAAGGATATGTTTCTCGATTATGGAAGTGACAAAAGGTTAATGCGTAAAGGGTTACGCCGATGCAAGTTTTGACACCGATTTGGATGACTCTATGTCTCGATCTAGATACATATTGAAAGTGGGAGCAATTAGCTAGAATAGCTCCTCATGGAGCATTGTTGACATAGAAATTGCAAAATACTTACGGATCTGAATGTGATGACCCGTTGACTAAAAATATCTCACAAGCAAAACATGATCACACCTTAGTACTCTTTGGGTGTTAATCACATAGCGATGTGAACTAGATTACTGACTCTAGTAAACCCTTTGGGTGTTGATCACATGTCGATGTGAACAATGGGTGTTAATCACATGGTGATGTGAACTATTGCTGTTAAATCACATGGCGATGTGAACTAGATTATTGACTCTAGTGCAAGTGGGAGACTGAAGGAAATATGCCCTAGAGGCAATAATAAAGTTATTATTTATTTCCTTACATCATGATAAATGTTTATTATTCATGCTAGAATTGTATTAACCGGAAACATAATACATGTGTGAATACATAGACAAACAGAGTGTCACTAGTATGCCTCTACTTGACTAGCTCGTTAATCAAAGATGGTTATGTTTCCTAACCATAGACATGAGTTGTCATTTGATTAACGGGATCACATCATTAGGAGAATGATCTGATTGACATGACCCATTCCGTTAGCCTAGCACTTGATCGCTTAGTATGTTGCTATTGCTTTCTTCATGACTTATACATGTTCCTGTAACTATGAGATTATGCAACTCCCGTTTACGGAGGAACACTTTGGGTACTACCAAACGTCACAACGTGAATCGGGTGATCATAAAGGAGTACTACAGGTGTTTCCAAAGGTACTTGTTGGGTTGGCGTATTTCGAGATTAGGTTTTGTCACTCCGATTGTCGGAGAGGTATCTCTGGGCCTTCTCGGTAATGCACATCACATAAGCCTTGCAAGCATTACAACTAATGAGTTAGTTGTGAGATGATGTATTACGGATCGAGTAAAGAGACTTACCAGTAACGAGATTGAACTAGGTATTGGATACCGACGATCGAATCTCGGGTAAGTAACATACCGATGACAAAGGGAACAACGTATGTTGTTATGCTTGGTCCGACCGATAAAGATCTTCAGAGAAAATGTAGGAACCAATATGGGCATCCAGGTCCCGCTATTGGTTATTGACCGGAGATATGTCTCGGTCATGTCTACATTGTTCTCGAACCGTAGGGTCCGCACGCTTAAGGTTTCGATGACGGTTATATTATGAGTTTGTGTATTTTGATGTACCAAGGTTGTTCGAGTCCCGGATTTGATCACGGACATGACGAGGAGTCTCGAAATGGTCGAGACATAAAGATTAATATATTGGACGGATATATTTGGACACCGGAAAGGTTCCGGAGAAGTTTGGAGCTCCGGAGGTTACCGAACCCCCGGGAGGTATATGGGCCTTATTGGGCCCATGTAGGAGGAAGGGAGAAGGAACAAGGGAGGGGCGCCCCCAAGCCCAATCCGACTGGGGAGGGGCCGCCCCCTTCCTTTCTCCTTCCCCTCTTCCTATTCCTACTACTAGTACTACTTCCTAATACTAGTACTCCTTCCTTCCCTCCAAATAAGATAAGGAAAGAGAGGGAAACCTACTTGGAGTAGGTTTCCTCCCATGGTGCGCCCCCTTGGGCCGGCCACCTCCTCCCTCCCTCCTTTATATACGGGGAGGGGGCACCCTAGAACACACAAGTTGATCCTTGAGATCGCTCCTTAGCCATGTGCGGTGCCCCTCCACCATATTCCACCTCGGTCATATCGTAGCGGTGCTTAGGCGAAGCCTGCGTCGGTGAAACATCAAGATCGTCACCACGCCGTCAGGTCGACGGAACTCCCTCTCCCCGGAGCTTTGCCGGATCGGAGCCCGTGGAGCGCCATCGAGCTGAACGTGTGCCAAGAACTCTGAGGCGCCGAGTAACGGCGCTGGGATCGGCTGGATCGTGAGGAGAACGTGACGACTACTTCCTCTACGTCATCATCGACTCGGAGGTGCCGAGTAACGGCGCTGGGATCGGCAGGATCGCGAGGAGAACGTCGACTACTTCCTCTACGTTGTGATCGCTTCCGCTTACGGTCTACGAGGGTACGTAGACAACACTCTTCCCTCTCGTTGCTATGCCATCACCATGGTCCTGTGTGTGCGTAGGAAATTTTTTGAAATTACTGCGTTCCCCAACATCCCTATGTATTATTTAATGTTGATGTAATGATATCCACCTTGCAAAAGCGTTTCAATATGCGGGCCTATCCTTGGTGGGACCTTCGAGTTCCTTTTGGATAGGGTCGCATATTGGGCGTGACATGGCGTAACTGCCATTGGTTGCAAATGGGTCTTTAAGAAGAAAACTGATGTGGATGGAAATGTTCAGATCCACAAAGCTCGGCTTGTCGCTAAAGGTTATGGACAAGTTCAAGGAATTGACTACGACGAGACTTAATCGCCAGTAGCGATGCTGAAGTCGGTGAGGATCATACTAGCTATAGCTGCATATTTTGATTACGAGATATGGCAGATGGATGTCAAAATGGCTTTCCTTCACGGAAATTTAACCGAGGACGTATATATGATACAGCCCGAGGGTTTTGTCGATCCGACTAGCACTAGTAAGATATGCAAGCTCAAGAGATCCATTTATGGGTTGAAGCAAGCATCTCGGAGTTGGAACATTCATTTTGATGAGGTCGTCACTGGTCTCGGTTTCATCAAAAGCGAAGAGGACTCTTGTTTATACAAGAAGTTAAGTGGGAGCTTGATAGTGTTTTTGATCTTGTATGTGGACGACATACTACTGATCGGGAACGATGTTTCGATGTTAAACTCGGTCAAGGGATCATTGAATGGAAAGTTTTCGATGAAGGACCTTGGTGAGGCAGTCTATATTTTAGGCATTAAGATCTATAGAGATAGATCGAGGAGACTGCTCGTCCTAAGCCAGATCACGTACATAGATAAAGTGTTGAAGCGGTTCAACATGAGTGAGGCGAAGAAAGGGTTCTTGCCGCTCTCACATGGTATAAGGCTAAGCGAGACTCAGAGTCCTTCGACATCTGATGAGCGAAGCAGATGAGTAGGATTCCGTATGCCTCGGCAATCGGATCCATCATGTATGCCATGATATGTACAAGGCCTGATGTTGCTTTTGCAATAAGCCTAACAAGTAGATACTTGGCCAACCTAGGTGAGAGTCACTGGGCAGCGGTAAAGACTATTTTGAAGTACCTGAAAAGGACTAAAGAGATGCTCCTAGTTTATGGAGGTGAGGAAGAGCTCGTCGTAAGGGGTTACGTTGATGCTAGTTTCCAAACCGACAGAGATGATTGTCGATCACAGTCCGGATTCGTGTACGTCCTGAACGGAGGATCAGTGCACTGGATGAGTTCCAAGCAGGATACGGTGGCCGATTCTACCACAGAAGCCGAATACATTGCGGCTTGTGAAGCTGCAAAGGAAGGTGTTTGGATCCGCATTTTCTGGATGATCTTGGTATTTTCCCAGCCTCGGTGAAACCGTTGGACCTTTATTGTGATAATTCCTGCCATCGCACAAGCCAAGGAGCCGAGGAATCACCACAAGGTCGCATTACATAGACCGGAAATATCACCTGATACGAAAGATCGTAAAGAATGGTGATGTAGAGTTATGCAAGATTCACACGGATGCAAATGTTGCAGATCTGTTGCTAAGCCGCTTCCACAACCCAAGCATGAGGGGCACGTTAGAGCTATGGGCATTCGATGTCTATTTGATTGAATCTAGTGCAAGTGGAAGACTGTTGGAGATATGCCCTAGAGGCAATCATGTATGATGATATTTCCTATGTGTTTATGAATAAAGATAGTCCTTGGACATTATCAATGATGTGTATCAGCAAGTACGTGACTTGTTTGTGGGACTATGCATTGTATGATGACTGTCCTAAAAGGTCCCTAGTCGAAAGGGCTGTGTGGACGCGCAGCCGACTAGACTAGCATATGACACGTCGATGGCTTGGTCTCACTAGCCATGGAGCATTGGATGCTAACCGAATAATATGGACTTGGAAAGGTCTGGTCGGATTCGACGTAGTCGGATCCGAGTCGAGATAAGGTCCGAGTCGGACAGACCCAACTATGAGGCCTTGGCGATATGTCGTCTGTGAGTCTCTAGTACAACATACGTTCTATGTCCTAAGACCTGAACTGACGCATGTACTCGGGATGGTGACAGACTTGCTTTGGGCCGACCAGACGCTACTCCGTGACTGGGTAGTTACAAAGGTAGGTTTCGTGTTTGTCCAGTCCCATGCTGTGAGATATGGTCGAGCAAGATGGGATTTGCCCCTCCGATCAGGAGAGATATACTCTGGGCCCCGCGTGTGATCCGACTAGGAACAACATGGCCATGCGACAAGGGTTATGAGAAAATCCGGATTGTGGTCGGCATCACTGGAACGAGAAAGAGGTTGGGCTAGCACAAGGATGACAGTCTCGCCTTGAGCCCGACAACATATATCGTGTGCCAAAGGGAATAGAAGTGTGACATGTTGTATAGCTTCGCCTAACCAGCTTCATAGTCTGCTTGGTGGTCGGCACGCCTTGCTAGAGGCCGCTACCAACCGTGCAGGTCGGAGGTGATCCAAACTGTGACCAAGCCGACTTGAACCTAAGGGGTCGCGCACTTAAGGGAAGGAACCTACGAGGTCGGTTCGTAGGACACTGGTCGGATGTGATCCGAACTGGATTAGGAACGTGACCGAGTAGACTTTGGGCTTTAGGGTCCGTGCGAGGCCCAAGTGTTGATCCTACGATGGACGCCTATATAAAGTGGAGGTGCGGCACACTCATGTGGCTGATCGCTTCGGCGTTGCGACTAGGGTTTGCATGTGTTGCGAATAGCCACCTCCACTCGCCGCCGACTGTGTGATCAGACCTAGCAGTCCGCCGCACGGTGTTCCTCCTGCACGCGCGGATACCATTAGAGGCGGTGCATTTGCGCCGCTCCGGCGAACTCGTATGTGGGATCGGACGACCGGCTGTTCGAGGGAGATCGGACAAAGAGGAGACGATCCACGCGGACGCGCTGCCCCAACTCTTCTTCCGCTGCACGGCACTGCGCGTCTAGTGGTAACGAACTGTGATCCATCTCCCGTAGCATGTTCCTGGATGTTCTGCGTGTAGGAAAATTTTAATTTGCAGTCGACGCACCCTACCGTAGAACCCAACAGGAATGTGTGTGCGCGTGTGTAAAAAGCCCCCTCCCCCCTTACATTGTGTGGTGTGGTGTCGAGTTAGTGCTCTGGAAAAAAATTGTCGTTGTCGTGGCGGGCATTTGTGCACCGGAAAAGCATCACCGTTCCCGGAGTCTTCTCCTTCCCTCCCTTCTTCTTCCTTGGTTCGAGCTAGGAGGAGTGAGTGAGCGATCGGAGAGAGAGCTAGGGCGAGCTACGGTTCGACCTAGGACCCAACATTTGGCATCAGAGCCTCATTGCAGGGACGTGATCGACGACGATGTTGCTCGTGCCGTATGCCGATGGAGCGGGGAGCACGACGCCGCTACAGTGCCCGATGCTCACCGGTGACAACTACACTGTATAGGCAATAAAAGTCGAGGCCAACCTCGATGCGCAGGGGCTATGGGAGGCGGTGGTTCACCGGAACATGCGGCGGCGGCCGACCCGAAGAAGAACAAGACGGCGAGGCATACCTGCTCGGGGCGCTCACCGATAACATCTTGCTACCGGTGTCGTCGAAGAAGACAACAACGGTGGTGTGGAGCAGCCTGAAGACGCGGTTCATCAACGCAAATCGGGTCAGGGCGGCGCGGCTGGCCATCCTCTGAGGCTAATTCGAGTGGCTACGGGTGGCGGACGGCAAGACGCTGGACGCATTCGCCGGCAAGATTGGCGGCATGGTAGCACGCTATGCCGGGCTTGGGGCGACACTGGAAAAACTAGTGATGGTGAAGAAGATCCTAGACTCCGTCTCGGACCGCCTCTACGCCGATGTCTTCGGGATGGAGCAGTTCTGCGACGTGGAGTCCATGCCATTCGAGGAAGCTCTCGGGCGACTGAAGGCGTTCGAGGAGAGGTCGCGACGGCGCGAGCAGACTAGCAGCGAGAGGGCGGACGTGCAACTTGTTGGAGATATGCCCTAGATGCAACCATGTTTGATGATATTTCCTATGTGTTTATGAATAAAGATAGTCCTTGGACATTATCAATGATGTGTATCAACAAGTACGTGACTTGTTTGTGGGACTATGCATTATATGATGACTGTCCTAAAAGGTTCCTAATCGAAGGGTTGTGTGGACGCGCAGCCGACTAGACTAGCATATGACACGGTGGATGGCTCGGTCTCACTAGCCATGGAGCATTGGATGCTAACCAAATAATATGGACTCGGAAGGATCTGGTCGGATTCGACGTAGTCGGATCTGAGTTGAGATAATGTCCGAGTCGGACAGACCCACCTATGAGACGCAACGATATGTCATCTGTGAGTCTCTAGTACAACATTTATTATATGTCCTAAAACCTGAGCTGGCGCATGTACTCGGGATGGTGACATACCTGCTTTGGGCTGACCAAACGCTACTCTGTGAATGGGTAGTTACAAAGGTAGGTTTCGGGCTTGTCCACACCCATGCTGCGAGACAAGGTCGAGTAAGATGGGATTTGCCCCTCCGATCAGGAGAGATTTACTATGGGCCCTTCGTGTGATCCGACCAAGATAATCATGGCCATGCGACAACGGTTATGAGATAATCCGGTTTGTGGTCGGCATCACTGGAACGAGAAAGAGGTCGGGTTAGCACAAGGATGACAGACTCGCGTTGAGCCCGGCAACATATATCATGTGGCAAAGGGAATAGAAGCGTGACACGTTGTACAGGTTCGCCTAACCAGCTTCATTGGACACTTGGAGTCGGCACACTTTGCTAGAGGTCGCTACCGACTAGACGAGTCGGATGTGATCCGACTCGTGACCAAGTGAACGAGAACCTAAGGGGTCGCGCGCTTAAGGGGAAGGAACCTGTGAGGCCCGATCCGACTCCTCGAGTCAGATGTGATCCTACTCAGACTCGGATCCAGGCCGAACAGAATCTGGGCTTTAAGATCCGTGCGAGGCCCAAGTGTTGAGCCTGCGACGGATGCCTATATATAGTGGGGGCGTGGCACACTCATTTGGTTGATCGCTTCGGCGCCGTCACTAGGTTTTGCATGTGTTGCGAATAGCCACCTCCACTCGTTGCCGGTTGTGTGATCGGACCTAGCAGTCCACCGCACGACGTTCCTCCTGCCCGCGCGGATATCGTTAGAGGCGGTACACCTACGCCACTCCGGCAAACTTGTACGTGGGATCTGACACCGGCTGTTTGAGGGAGATCGGACGATGAGGAGACGACTCTGGACGCACTGCCCCAACTCTACTTCCGATGCACGACACTGCGCGTCTAGTGGTAACGACCTGTGATCCATCTTCTCGTAGCATGATCTTGGTTGTTCTGTGCATAGGAAAATTTTAACCAGTCGACACATCCTACCATAGATCCCAACAGAGCTAATGCTCATGGCGTCACAGTGGGCGGCGCGACGATGTCAGCAAGGCGGAGGAGTTTTCGACCACGATGACAACGGCACAACATCAGGCGGCGGAGGGAGGCGTTGTGGTCGCTGCTACAACTACCGCCAGTGCGGGCACTTCCGCCGTGAGTGCGCGAAGCCATGGAAGGCGGAGGCGGCCGAGCAAGATCTCATGTCGAGGCTGGCGACAACGTCGGGCCGACGCTCCTGTAGACCATGTCTTAGGGGTGAATGTTAGGGCATAAGCCACGGCGGGTGTGGCCAGAGTGCGTGCGTGCGCGAGCTGGCCGTGTCGGACGCAGGTCGGATGCCGCGTCGGGTCCGTGGCAGGGTGCGTGCGTGTGTCTGCGCGTGTGTGCTTGCTTGTGTGTGTCTATTGGCGCAGTGTGCGGGGTTATGACCACGTCGGGCGCTAGATCCACCCGCGTCGAGTGCTACTCCAGTGGGGCTCCAGCGTGATGGTGGTGCTGCCATGGCCTTGGGGGTCATCTGCAATGGCAGATCATGTGACTCCATCACCTACGTCACTCCGGTTTGCGGCGGCGGACTCCCTACGGATTGCGCTAACCATGAAAGGTCTTTGTGAGGATCCTCTCCCTAGATTTGGTGGTTGTCTTCAGTGGGGAGTTGCAAACTACGGGCAATGACTTGACGCAAAGGAATGGATGTGCAGCGATGGCGGTCTTACATCGCATGTAGTTGCTTGGATCATGAAAAAGTGGTGGCGACAATACATAAGTGGCGTTGATGGTGGTGCTATTCGAGTGCCCTGTCTCGAGCTCCAAGGTGAAAGCCTTGGTCTGACTTGTGCCAGTTATACCTGGCAATGGCAAGGTTTTTAATTTGTTACCTTGTTGAAGGCATTGTTTGAATATGCTCGGACTGGTTCTCAGGGTGAAAACCTAGATTCTGACCTTCCGTGGTTGGATTCGGTGACAGCAGTGATCAAGCGCCTCTACCTTCCTGAAGGCGTTGCTATTGAAGAACCTCGTCGTTCATGTGATGTCATGAGATGGTCGGTATGGATATGGTTATTGTTGTACTTTGCGATCACGGAACCATTGGTTTGGGGTTCTTTTTCCTCTCTTTTTTCTTGCCTATGCTTAGTTTTGGTCTTACATGACTTTGCAATTCTTCGGCGAGTTTTTGTGTGTGTTGGTGTTGGTTGTGTGCACCCTAGTTATGCAGAGGCTGGATATGTGCTTAGTATGTTTGTATCCTCTTGATGCTTTATTTTAAGTTAATAAAATCCACCTTTTATCGAACAAAATGTATCCTCCACAGCGGAGGGCTCTCGTACGGTCGTACCCTTCATACGGCTGAAAGCTCCTAGATGGCTGGCAGTGGGGAAGGTGTGCTCGTCGAGACCCCTGGTGAGAAGTGTTTTGGAGAATACTATGCATAGAGCCTGGGGACTACACAAGGAAGCAAAGTTCAGAGAGTTGGGCTCGAATGTGTTCGAGGTGCAGTTTGGATGTGAGGGGGATTGGCGTCATGCGATGAACAATGGTCCGTGGCAGTATGACTTTAATGTTCTGATCTTGAAGGAGTATGAAGGTGACAAGCGACCATCGGAGATGATTTTTGATAAGATAGATGTATGTATAAGAGTCACTGATCTGCCACCGGATAGGAGGACGGAAGCTTTTGGGAAGGCTCTGGGTAATTGGCTAGGTGAGGTGGTGAGGGTCGATGTGGACAAAGATGGAGGAGCAAGAGGCAACGACCTGAGAGTCAGGGCAAAATTTTCTGTTTATGAATCGCTAGTCCGAGGATTCTACCTCAAAACGTCACTGGACGACAAGACTCGCACCTGGTTTGACTTTCATTATGAAAAGATACCACACTTCTGTTTTGAGTGTGGAAGATTGGTGCACATAGGAGGAAGATGTGACCCGCCGGTTGACTCATCGCTCCAATGGGGCGAGTGGCTCAGAGCTTCATTGGGAAGAAACAGCAATGCAAAGGAAAACTCACTTGGAGCGGGGGGAGCAGCAGCAGTGCAAATATTGATCCCAAGGGTAAAGGACATGTAGACGCCGGGCGATCAGGCTATAAGAAAACAGAAGCTCCTGTCAAGCGAAGCTTATACGGAGATTTCAATGGAACGGCAGACCAGCGCACTGGCGAGGGTCGCGACCGAGAAAAAGGTGAAACGGAGGTAACTAGTCCTCATAAGGGCAACACAAAGTTTGCCCCGCCAGGGGAAGATGATCTGCGCCATGGCTTAGAGCAAAGGAGAGAGAGGGAGTTGAGGAACAAGCTGTTTGAAAAGCAGAATGGGTTTGATAAAGATGAACGGGATAGACAGAGGAAGGGTAAGGAGGATGTGAGGTTTGTAGATAACCATAACGAGACATACAGCAGGGTTGAAGGGAACTGAGGCACTGGCTCCAGAGCTCGGGACCCAAGGGACAAGAGAAGGGGTACGTATGTGAGGACGCCACGCCCTGAATATGATTATGGCCGTCACCATAGGGGAAACCCAAGGGTGGATCAGGAGAGCAGAAAGAGAGGCCCGAGGCAAATTTGGGTGGCAAAAGATGATCCAGACTGACTGACATCTAATGATGCGTTCATTCGCGAGACGCGACGCAAGACGTCGACAGTGTTTGATCGTATTTCTGAGAACAACCATGAGGCGGACCCTGCGAGGCGGGCCACGGACGCCATGAATCTTCCGCCCGAACTATCGAGGGTTGGGGTTGACCTCGACAGCTTGGCGAACTCCGGGACCTCATTAGGTCATACAACCCAGCGGTGGTATTTCTATGTGAAACAAAAAGAAAGCAAGGGCGATGGAGAAGTTGAAGTGGAGTCTTGGCTTTAAGAACGGAGTAGCAAAGTGGACCGTGTAGGTCAAGTGGGGGATTAGCATTGTGGTGGAGAGATGAAGTAAGTGCAACAAGGAGGCCTTTGGTGCCAATATTTCATTGATGCAGAATTATCTTGGGAGGGCAAGACATGTAGATTCACTGGATTCTACGGTGAGCCCAGAACCGAGCTACGCAAGAAGTCGTGGGACGCCATCAGATATCTCGCAAGCCAAGACAACTTGCCGTGGTTATGTGCGGGGGACTATAATGAGGCTCTCTTCCAGACGGATCAAATTGGAGGAAACCAAAGAAGTTTCAGTCAGATGGAGGACTTCCGCGATTGTCTGACGGAGTGTGGGCTGGCAGATTTGGGCTTCTCGGGATACCCATACACCTGGGATAACAAAAGAGACGGAGGTGAGAACATTCAGGTAAGGCTGGACAGAGCCACATGCAATGATACTTTCCTTGAGCTCTTCCCGGAGACATTGGTGGAGCACATTATCACTGAGGAGTCCGACCATTAAGCTATCCTCGTGAGGGCGCTGGAGACAGCTCCACCGCGCCTTGAAAGAGTGGACAGACCGTTTAGATTTGAGGAGGCATGGACAAGGCATGAGAAGTATGATGAGATGGTGAAGGAAGCGTGGGAGGCATCAAGTGCGGGGGAGCACGACCTGGCTGCTGTTTGGCAGCGGCTTGGCACTCTATCTGGGAGCATGCAAAGGTGGGCGCGTGAGGTGTTTGGCTCGATAAGACGGAAAATCTCTAAACTGAAAGGCCAGCTGGCTGAGGCAAAAACTAGGGCTGCAATAACCGGGGTCTCACTGGAGATCCGGGAAATTGAAGAACAACTGCGTGAAACATACGAACGGGAGGAGATCATGTACCGTCAGCGGTCTCGGGTTGATTGGTCGTCACGGTGACCGTAACACCTAAGTACTTCCAAAACCGAAGCTACCCACAGAAAGCGTAAAAATACGGTAAAAGCGCTACGAAAGGACGATGGCACTCGGTGTACAGTGGATGAGGAGATGCGTGAACTAGCAGCTAGCTTCTATGAGAAGTTATTCTCAACGGAGGGATCAAACGGAGCTGAAGCACTTCTTCAAAACATACAAGAGGTGGTCACGGGCGACATGAATGACAAGCTGATTGCGCAAATCTCAGATGAGGAGATAGAAGCAGCTTTATTCCAGATGGGACCAACAAAAGCCCCGGGACCGGACGGGCTACCTGCCCTCTTTTATCAACGACACTGGTCGTTGGTCTGAGAGGATGTGTGTAGAGCTGTGCGCGAGTTTCTGAGTGGGGCTACAACTCCGGCCACTTTTAATGCAACTGTGATTGTGATGATTCCCAAGGTCAACTCACCAGAGCTGTTGTCCCAGTTCCGTCCTATAAGCCTATGCAATGTTTTGTACAAGATTGCCACGAAGGTCCTAGCTAACAGGCTTAAGGGCATTCTCCCTATTCTTATTTCTGAAGAGCAGAGCGCCTTCGTCCCGGGACGACTCATTACGGACAACGTTTTGGTTGCATACGAGTGTGTTCATGCGATCCGGAAGAGAAAGAGGAAGAAACCTTTATGTGCAGTGAAACTTGATATGATGAAGGCGTATGACAGAGTGGAGTGGGCCTTTTTGGAGCGGATGATGTTGCGTTTTGGTTTTGCCCCTGAGTGGGTATCTATGATAATGAGGTGTGTGAGATCAGCCGTGTTTTCAGTCAAGCTGAATGGGGGATGTTCAAGGGGATTTTCTCCTTCACGAGGACTACGTCAGGGGGACCCTCTATCTCCCTACCTGTTCCTATTCTGTGTGGAAGGTTTCTCGACGCTTCTAAAAAAAGCTCAAGGCGAAAATAGATTAAAAGGGGTGGCGTTTGGAGGCACTGGCCCCCATGTAACACACCTACTGTTTGCGGATGATAGCATTGTTTTCTTAGAAGGAACACATGACAATATTCACACCTTGAAGGAGATCTTACATGAGTATGAAATGGCCTCTGGCCAAAAAGTGAATCTAGAAAAATCATCGATTTTCTTTGGCAAAGGGGGTTCTGATGAGGACAAGGCTGAGCTCAAGGAGCTATTGGGCGTCTCTTCGGAGGCACTAACTGAGAGGTATTTGGGTTTGCCAACACTGGTTGGCAAATCCAAAGAAGGCACTTTCAAGTATGTCACGGAGAGCTCTAAGGGCAAAGTTAATGGGATAAAAGGTCAAGGGCTCTCCAAAGCTGCAAGAGAAGTGCTAGTTAAGTCTAGACTTCAAGCTGTACCTACATTCACCATGAGTTGCTTTCAACTCACAAAGAAAACGTGCGGGAATCTGAATTCTATCTCTTCAAAATTCTGGTGGGGAGCAATGAATGGTGAAAGGAAAGTACACTGGATTGCTTGGGAAAAGATGTGTTTAGGGAAAAGTTGTGGAGGACTAGGATTTCGTGACCCCGAGGCCTTCAACCAAGCCCTTTTGGCAAAGCAAGCATGGCGCATATTGCAGGTACCAACTTCTTTGTGTGCAAGGGTTCTCAAAGCGAGGTACTTCCCAGATCAGTCTATCATGACGGCCACTAGCCCGTCGGCCGGTTCTTTCACTTTCAAAAATATACTCCATGGCAGAAACCTGCTCCGAGAAGGCCTAGTTTGGAGGATTGGGGATGGCTCTAGGGTCAACATACACCATGACAAGTGGATTCCACGAGCGGGATGTATGCACCCTCTTGGACAAACATATATGCAGGGTATAACCAGGGTGGCGGACTTACTGTCACCAGATGGAACGACCTGGGATGCTCTTAAGGTCCAGGAGATGTTTACCTCGACGGATGCACGTGATATCTTACAAAGTTCTTTGTGGGCGGGCGAGGATCGATGATTTCTTGGCGTGGAATTACACCAAGAACGGTGTGTTCACCGTTAGGTCCGCTGTGATCATCTCGTGGATGTCAATGCAAAGAGCGATGACCGGACTGCCGGGTCACTCTAGCTCTGGCTAACGGCCATAAAGGGTACATGGGACTATGGAGCACAAATGCACCGGGCAAAGCAAAGATTCACATGTGGAGAGTTATCAGGAATGGTGTGGCTGTAGGCGCGGAACTTCACCGTCGTCGGATAAAACCTGGCATTTTTTGTGTTGCATGTGGTAGAGAGGAGACGATTCATCACAGATTCTGGACATGTCAACATTCATCACAATTCTGGCAGTTGTTGCAGTTGGAAAAGGGAGTTTCGGTGGCGATCCCACCGAGTCCGATGCACTCTCATACTGCATTAGCGAGCTGGCTGTTGGGATGGTTCGCGGGGGCAGCCGACGAGGAGAAGGAGGCGATGATACAGTCAGTTTATGGCCTATGGTTAGCTCGTAATGAGGCTAGAGACGGGAAAAAGATCGCTTCTCCACATGAAATAATGATGTCCGTGTATGATCATATGCAGGAATGGAGGCGGATTCATGCAGCAAAGATTCGCGAGCCGGTCCCCAAGATCGTTGAGAAGTGGAATCCTCCTGATGAGGGTTGGCTGAAGATTAACTCGGATGGTGCGGTTTCGAGATATGGGGACAAGGGGGGGGTGCGGTCTTACGAGATCAAGATGGGGCGTTCCGGGCTGGCTTCTGTCTTTTTTGCCAAACATATCAGATCCGGAAGCAGTGGAAACCCTCGCGTGTAGGTGTGCTCTCCAACTCGCTACTGACTTGCATGCGGAGAGGGTCCATGTCGAGCTGGACTGTCAAGCGCTGGTGAGGACGATTCTTCAGGAGGAGAAGGCTTTATCGGCAGTTGGCCCCTGGATTCAAGAAATCAAGGACATGCTCAACTCGTTTCTAGAGTTCAAAGTATCTTGGATAAGAAGGTCAGCAAATGTCGCTGCACATAAACTAGCTAGGGTAGCTATAGGAGAGGAGAGATCTGAGACATGGCTTCAGTCTCCCCCTGATTTTGTTTTGCATGTTATTTCGGATGATATCCCAAACTTTAATTAGTTAATACAGCAGCGGCAAGTTTTACCCCTCAAAAAAAAGAAAGTTTCAGCAGGTAGCACAGTGGAATCGGACGTGGGTAAAGACGCGCGGCCACTCGTCTTCCCGATCTAGCACCTCCAGATCACAGCAACGTCAAGTCCGCGAGGACTCATGCCTCCCTCCTCGAGGAGCCCCTGCCACCCCAACCTCTTGCGCTGGCTGCGTCAATTACGGGATTAATTTTCTTCAGAAAATAGCCCTTTATTTCTCTGCATGCATTTTTTTGCGAGAGTTTCTCTGCATGCATTGGCTTAGAAAAGGAAACCATTTCACACCCCTGAGAATAGAAAGGAAAATGAAACTGTAATTAATAATAATTATGCCTTATGAATCTGGACGGAGTGAGTATATAGGATGCCATTAATATTTTATTAGTTTGTCATTAGGCCACACATCCATAGCTATAAGAGATGGCATAGACTATTTGGATGTGCATCAGTTTTGTGGTCACTTACATTTCTTCGTGTCTTCATAACCGTTGAGACATGGGAGTCCTCAAGGTTCCAAGCCTGCTATTTCTCATGCTGCTCCTCTTGGCTCCTGGTATGTTTTGAATCAAAATATCATTTAAAGAACAAGGAACTTCCTCAATGCATCATCTATACATTTGCTAGTCATATGTGAATTTCATACTCGGTGCCTCTTATATTATCTTTTATTTTTGTAGAACACTATAGGATATGTTTTTTTTTTCATACGCCATGCATATTGTGTTCTCTGTTCTGTAGCCTCTGATGCCGAGACTTGCAAGGAGGCCAGCGGGAGCTATACCACTATAAAGTGCCGTGATGATGCATGTGTTAAGGCCTGCCAGCTGGAGGGGTTTATTGATGGGACGTGTGAGATGGTCTGGGCAAAACCCATTTTTCTCAGATGTTTCTGCAACTTATGTTGAAACTACCGCATGATGATCCATGTCTTGCTGAATAAAAACATGTTGAAACTACCGCATGATGTGTGATGCAAAAAGTAATAAGATTCGTTTTTAAAATACTGGACATGAGCCATTGAAAAAATGTGGCTCTGCAAGATATTCCTTATTTCTTTGGCAGAAATTAAATTTCAAGGAGAACATTGCTCTTTATACACAAACTAGTTGAATGCCCGTGCGTTGCCACGGGAATACGAAATATGATGTGAAAAGATTCTCGACAGTGGACATTTTATATGAGTGCTTTTTATGAAGTACATTTCAACAACAGAACAATGTCAACGTTAATTAGAACGACAAAGCTAAAATCCTGCCGTCCTGGTTTTTGCAACAGATCCGCGCGACGTGGATTGCCTCCATTCTCGATCAAACGGCGCTGGCGATCTTTTCGCGTTGCACTTTCCCGACGTCATCACTATAATCCCGCACCATTAGTGGACTTACCGTATTAAACGGATCGTAATTGGCCCGCTTGACAGAATCGCACGCGAGGCCCAACTGTCGCCTACTTTTTTTTCTTTCTCGAAAATCTTTGGTGCGAAAAATAAATAGAAGTGCTTGGTGTGGTAATTGAACCAAGCACCTCCCAACTTTATACCGACCGCGCTTGCCATCTCACCACCTATTAGTTGTTGGCTAAATGAAGGCAACAAGGTATTTGAAACTTTTTACTACTATATGAGCAAAAAATGCAATTTTTCTAGTTCTTTTCTTAGATTTCCGTGATAACTCACATACAATCATCATGATACTAGTTTCATGATGATTTTTTACCAACTCGTCTTGAGTTGATCACCGTGGTAATTGAGAAATCTAACCACCAGTCGACTGGTGGTTAGCGTCAGGCACGGACGATTCTGTTCGATCCCTCCGATTTTCAGGTCCCTCCGATTTTCCTTTCCTCCTGCGTCGCTGAACCATAATCTGCAACAAATCCGCACGACCTGCGAGCCGTCGGGTATTTATCGCGCGCACGCATGTCTCTCTGCGACTCCCGATTTTTAAGTGCCTAATTAACTCCGTTAATCTCTCTGATTTCCGATTTTCAGGTGGTGCGTAACTAACTCGCCTTAATCTCTCTGACTCCCGATTCTTAGGTGCGTAATTAACTCGCGTTAATCTCTCTGATTCCCGATTTTCAGGTGGTGAGTAATTAACTCGCGTTAATCTTTCTCGTTAAAAGATAATGTGCCAACAGGATTCGATCCTTGTAACTTTTACAAGGTAACCCACTAGCCAACCACCTCACCTATGTTCCTCTTTTGTAAAAATGAAAGCAAATAGGCTTTTTAACCTGTCTCCTTTTCTATGTTTGCACAAAAGTGAATGCAATATCCGATCTTTTCCGCACTTAAGTAGATTATTTTACCAACTCGTCGTCGAGTTGATGATACCATGGTAATTTTGGTGGGGGAGGTTGATGAAATATACCGTTGGTAATTTTTGTGTGTGTATAGCATGGTAACTCACACATCACATACCTGATAACTTATGTACTCGGTACTGATTACTTTGGCGATCGGGAGGGAGGCGTTGATGAAATATCCCGGGTCATTTTTGTGTGAATATCATGATAACTCACACATCACATACCTGATAAACTTATGTACCTCGATCCTGGTAACTTTGAGGGAAGTGGTGTTGATGAAATATCCCCGCCACTCGATGTGAACAACATGGTAACTCAGACATCAGAGACCCGATAACTTATGCACCCCGGTCCTGGTAACTTTGTCGAGAAGGGGTGCTGAAATATAGCCCCAATAATTTACGAACCGCAAACATGATAAGTTTTCCCTCCGCCGGAGGGAGGGGTTTTCATGAAATATACTCTTGATAACTTCTGTGTAAATATGATGATAGTTTACGCATCACTGTCCTGGTAACTTTTATGCAAATAACATGATAACTCATACATCATAGACATGATAAATTATGTACCCAGTCCTGGTAACTTTGTCGGTGGGGTTGGGGTGGGGGGAGTCGTTGAAACATACCACGGGAACTTCCATGCAAATAACATGATAAATCACACATCATAGACATGATAAATTATGTACCCAGTCCTGGTAACTTTGTCGGTGGGGGTAGGGGTGGGAGGAGTTGTTGAACCATACCACGATAACTCTTATGCAAATAACATGATAACTCACACATCGCAGACTTGATAACTTATGTACCTGATCCTCGTAATATGGCGACTGTGGCGAGGGGGGGTGATGCCCCGCTAATTTCTTTGTAAATAACATGGTAATAGAAACATACAAAATTAATAACTCCCATACAAAGGCCACTGTAACTTTTGACATGAAACTTTTTTGTTGAAAAACATACACCCGATAATTTCATCCAAGGGTAAATAACATGATGATGTATCATCGCAGACTTGATAACTAATATTTTACTTTTAAACACCATGGAGTCTTTCATCCAAGGGAAAAAAGTTTTTGAAACATTTCACCGGTAATTTCTATGTTAAATTACCATACTTTCCCATGCTTTTAACCTTCTCGTATCAGAAGTTACCAGCCTTATCATGCTATAGTTATCATGTTACTCAGACCATAGTTATCACGCTGGTCATTGCCAAAGTTACCAAGCCAAACTTTATTTTTTCTTTTGATATGGCAGAAATAAGAAAGGTTCAAATAACATTGTCATTCTACAATAGACAACAACAAAAGGTGGCTTAGTTGGTTATTAGGCTTGATAGGTATTACATAGACCTGGGTTCGAATCCTCTTTCAAGCACTTTTATTTTCTTTTCATATTATGCAGCGAAAAACCAGAAAAAACCACTAGCAATTTACTACGGTTTTTGAGAGAAAGAAAAAAATCAGTGGAAGCGGGAGGAACGCCGCAGCGGGACGAGCGGAGGGATTGATCGAAGGTCGTGCGGATCTGTTGCTAACCACCAGTCGACTGGTGGTTAGCACAGTCCTAATTAGAAATCTATGGACATGGTCATATTTTCTAGCCAACACATTGTAGACTTTGATTAGATTTTTCATTTGCCAGAATTTTATTTGGAGAGAACATGATGAAAAATGTAAGCAGCGAAGCACGATGTGACACATTGGTAGGGGACCAACCCCATGAAACTGAGAGCTTCAGATCCACCGTTTGTACATTGCCATCAGCTCTCACTTATTGGTCTTTGATACATAGTTTTAAAAAAAGACACACGGTGTGACTAAGTTTTCAAGCTCCGTGCGGCAACCAGGGCTTCACCTTAAAAGCACCATTCAGCACCGATGGCTTGATCAAAGAAGAACCCCTCTATGCCGCCCTAGACTTATGTTTTATAATTTTTGCCTATTCAATTTTTTGTTTATTTCCCTGAGATTCTTCAGTCATTTCGAATTCTTGTTGGTAGGTTGTATAGAACTTACTGAGTTTTTTTTATCTCTTCCAACAACATCACCTTCAGACTCTTGTTGGTAGGTTCTTTTTGATGGTCAATAATATCCATATCTGGACACAGTCTGAAAAAGTGAAATGTATATACTAAATATATTACTATCATTTATTCTTTTTCTTTGCGGGGAGTACTATCATATATTCATATACAACATGCAAACTAAAAAGGTTAAAAAGACAGACATCTAGAATATTTAAAACAAGATTTGTTCTAGTCTAGCCAAGATATTTAGTAGCCCCGACAGACCGTCCAAATACCTCAGTTCTTATGCTATAATATACAGAGAATGGCGTATTGGCTCTCCGCCTCCATGGAGGCCTTTAAAAAAACAAAATTCAAAAATTTCTGTTCTGAACTTTTTCGTACAAGTAAACAATGATGTGAGGCGTATGTGTGTAAAATTTAAGGATGAAATATGTTAAAACACTACCTGTACAAAAAGGACAAATTGATGATCGAGGGAGGATGAATCGTATCATGTGTTAAAAAACCACAAATTTGTAGTTTTTGCACAGCCCACATTTCAACGTATTTCGTTCTCAAAATTTACACACTTGTGCACTATGCCTTCATCTATTTCTATATCTTTTTCAGAATTTGTTTGAATGTAAAAATATGATTTTTCAAGAATTTTGAATTTTGGATTTGGAGATCTCCATAGAGCTCGGCCTCCCAAAGCAATTGCGCATAATATACACTAATATAAAAAAATAAAAAAATTATAGAGTCGTGGGACAAAAACAATTCTGCTACAGCCAGCACTCTCAGTCTCTTTCTCCTAGCTGCTCACCCCTTTCTCATTCAGCTAGCCACCCATGACCCACCCTGCTCCCCTGTGCAGCCGCCGGCGCGTCATGGCGCCCGGCACCCATCCCGGCCCAACCTCCCACCCCGCGCCTCCGAACCGTCCCTACAGCCTACCTGCGGCGTCGCGAGCCTCCCACACCGCGCCCCCATCACTCCCTGCTGTCCGGCGAGATCCGGGGGGCAGGCAGACGCGCGCGCAGTCTGGGCGGCAGCATCCACCGTGCGGCGCTCCCTGCCCCGCGCCCCCGCCGCGATGACGCCACGTTGGTCCGAATCATCGGGTGGTAACGCCCGGCGACTGGCGCGCGCCGTGCAGCGCGAGGTGGGCTCGATCTGCATCCACCGGCGGGATCGGGCTCCTCATTTTGGAGACCCTGCCGGAAGCTGTGCTCGGCCGGATGGGCGGAGATCGACGAGGAGTGGATTCCGTGGTGCAGCACGACGCCGACGGCTTCTCTTCGCCACCGAGCTCTGCTCCCCTCCCTATGCGTCAGGATCAGGGTGCCCACGGATCTTACCTTGTCACGGTCGGCTCTCGTCTCTCCCTCCGCGTTTGGTAGCTCTGTTGGATTGGCACCGCCGGTGAAATTCGATCTTAGAGGTAAGCAAAAATCTGGAGGTAGATTGAATCTATCTTATATATACTCAGTTTGAAAGATAGCTAGGAGTAGATGTGTAGTAATCAGAATACGGTTATGATTAAGTTTATTTTGTGAGATGAGGATAAAACCTTTCTTGGGTTGTCTGGATAAGGAGTTTTTGCCAGTTCTGTTTCCCATAAACTCGTTTAAAGGTCTAACCACCTGAAATGAGTTAGCGTACCAAAAATATAGTTTTTTTAGGGGCAGAAATAAGTAAAACTTCGTTTTAGTACAACAAGAAAAGTGGGTTTTAATGGTTTTTCTATAAACAATGTTAGCCGTTCCTATTCAAAAAGGCATGCTTCAGAAAAAGAAAAAACTCTGGTCAAGGAGGCTTAGCTTCCTCTTCCTGGAGAGTCAACCTTCCAATCCTGACCAAATTCTAATTGTACACAAACACACAATGCATTTCAACAAAGCAAAACACAACGGGGAATCATACAGATTTATGCAAGGTAACCTGACATAAAAGTCAGCACTGTCCAATGGTCACATTCATACTGATGTACCAATTGTAAAAAACGAACGCAAAGCTCGGTCTGCATCTTTTGGCAAATGAGCTCAGCATAACACGCTATTGTGGTATTGCCAAAGCTTCCATTCCGAGGTCCTTGCCATTTTGCAGGTTAGCGATGCTTGTATTCAGGGTCTAATATGACTCATTCTCCAGTCACCACAATGCTCTTGCTGAATAGCTTAAGGGTTGATTTTTCTAATCCTGTACTTGGCACTTTGGAATCACCGTCTGCAACGAATTTTGAGGCCTGAATTTAAGGACACATGTGTGCAAAATCTTATCACAGAGCTACAGAAAAAAAGCAGACGAACAGATTATGTTCATTTTGTTCATATCGAGGTATCTATTGTCTTGAAAGACTCATCCTTTAATAGTAGAGATAGTAGAGATATGAGGAGCTCACTGATGGCAAACTCAGCTCGAATTTGGGTTCTTTGTAAATTATCAGATACATAGTTCCTTATCCATGTATTTCCAACGAGAGATTGTATGGAACTGAAGTTTAAGTCAGTTTTTTAATTGCTACTCCCTCCTTCCCATATCCTTAGGCGTATTAGTAGCCAGCATGAAAATCAGCGCAGTTTAATTGTTACTTGAACCATCGTACATGCTGTTGAGATGTAAGCATCAACGAAAGACCCAGCCAGAGATTTGTTTTTGTTTCCAAAAAAATAGCGACCGTGAGTGGTTGTTGTAACTGAATGAGAGAGAGAAAGGCATCTGCGCCTTAGATTTTGGGACTGCATGCAAAAACTTACGCGCCTAAGATTTTGGGAAGGAGGGAGTATATGATATTAGATGCCTCAGGTTTTTACCATATTAAAAAGCGTATGCCTTAGAAAGAAATACGACACCTTTTAGTATTTTTGTTCTTCTATAGCAAGTCACTGTCCAAGCATCTTCATCCTTAATCTGTTTGCAATTTCACGTTGTCTCTTGTTATTTCCAGCTTAAACATGTGCATATTCGACTAAGTATAGAACGGGGAGATGTCGCGAAAGGAATACTCATGGTTTCTGAAGACTGATTATGCTCACAAACTCAGGTTAGTGTGCATTAAGATCTACAATAGTAATGCAGAATTGAACATACTTTACCTGAGTTGTTATAATTTGATCTGGCGACTTCATGTGCTAAGGACTTCCTTGTAGGCTATGTTCTTCATGGTCGTTAATAAGGGTTCAAATCTTTTTCGTTTCTTTGAAATCTTGCTTTGTTCCTTGCCCTTGCCCTTACCCTTGCCTTTACCCTTGCCGTTGTCCTTGATGGCAAGAATCTTAATGTTCCTCTTCGCGTTGGCTCTAGACAATGCAACGTAGAGCTCACTGTGAGAGAAATATTTGTAACTGTATTGTACTGTGATCAAGAGGACTTTAGCAAGATTCTTTATGGAACAGGGGTCTTCAATATGAACTTGAGTCTGGGAACTGAACAGGGGTCTATAATATGAAATTGGGTGAAAAGCATGTCAATCTCACGACATCAATTCTTAAATTTTTTTACTTTGTTACATTTGCTTTCATTCATTTGCATAGAGTGGACTTGCTGCAAAGACAAGTTTGAGATGCCATGTCGCACCCGTCCACATTAGCACACATTATACATTTGTTTCATGTATTAATTCCCAGAAGTTGATGAGCCTAATGAAGCACCTTCACAATTTGTTCAGTGTACTTGGAGTAGTACTTAAAGATGCAATCTGAGTACCACTATATTTTTGAGGTCACAACATGAAGTTCGGAACAGGAGTTTAGTATCTTTCTGATGTAAAAAACTTTGCTGAAACAGTTGAGGATTGCAAACCTAGGGCATGGTGGGCACCATCGAACATAACAAAGGTGGATCTCAGTCCTTTGCCGTCGGAGAGGCAGAAGACGGTAGGTGAAGAACTGTGAAGATGATGGCAGGAGGATCTAGCGGCGGCATCAGGAGATATAGACGCAGCAACAGCCGTCGAGCGCAGGTTCTGGTTCGGGGGCGCCGAGGTTGCGGTTCAGCAGAGGCTGCGCTGCGCTCGCACAGCTCGCCGCTTGCGTGAGAACGATGTGGCCGGACGGCGAGTGAACTGGCGATTCTCTCCTTGACGTAGTGCGTCCGTGGGTCGACGGAGCTCGTACGCGAGGAAGAACTGGCGTTTCTCTCCCTGGAGACGTGCGTTCGTGGGTCGATGGAGCTCGCAGGTGGTTTGATTTTTTGCCGATGGACCTCGTTCGTGGGTTGAGCTGAACTGTTTTTTTTTTTTTTGAGGTAAAGACCCCCACTTTTATTAATTCATGATGTTCATGGGGATAATTACAGAATCATGTGGGGTGCCAAACCACACATGACGGCCAATCTCTAAAGAAATAGCAAATCTAGCTAAAGCATGAGCCTCAAAATTGCTCTTTCTACTCTCAAAACGAAACCTGCATGCCCCAAACTCTTCTCTTCTGGCTGTTATCTCCTTCACTATGGCTGCATTTGCTCCTCCCGTTCTTTCTACAATGTCTTTTATCACTGATTGGCAATCGGATGCAATCAGCAGGTGGTGTTCATCTAGGTCCAGAGCCAAAGACAAAGCCTCCCTACAAGCCAAAGTTTCGAAAGCGTTGGTGGGTCTGTGATCGCATAGACCATTGCTGAACTGCCAAGGTACATGCCTCGCTTCGTCCCTGCATACAACAGCGGCAGAGCCCCTTCCATTATGCGTAGCAATGGCAGCGTCGACATTGAACTTTGAGAATCCCGTAGGTGGCGGAACCCATGGTTCGCGAGCATTGCAGGGAGCTACCGAGTTTGCTCGAACATGTTGCTTCGCCCCCCCAATCAAGGCCAGATCCTCAATGAACCTGTTTACAAATAGATGTGTTGTCATGGAAGATTGATATTCTGCTTCATGGATCGCCTTACGACGGGCAAACCAAATCGCCCACAGCGTTACTGTAAGTTGTACAAACTCCACATGCGATAGCGTAGCCTGCAGTGAAAATAGCCAGTTCCGGGCATTGTTCTCGTTGGAGTGCATCATATGTTCCACCATTTCTGAATCTGCCAAAGCCCATACACATCTTGACGACGAACATTCAAGCAGCGCATGCATCCATGAATCTTGCATGCCACACAAACTGCACCTCGGATGGTTAGCCATTTTGCGCCGGGCCCTGACATCATTTGTAGGCAGCGAATGGAGGGCAAGTCTCCATAGAAAAAGTTTGACCTTGGCTGGAACTTGAGTACCCCATAGGGTTGTCCAGTCCTTTGTTGTTCGTTCATTCGTTGAGGATCCCGCTGTTTCCTCCAGCCAGCTATCCCTGGTAAACTTAGTATGAACCAGCAGTCTGTATGCAGAACGGACACTGAATGTTCCTCTCTTCTCCTTACTCCATGCCCAAAAATCCTGGACCTGCCGTGTACAAAGAGGTATATCCAAGATAGTTGTGGCATCCATTGGCAGAAAATGTCACGAACCAGGTCCTCCCTCCATTTAGCAGATGTCTCATCAATAAGCTCGCTAACAAAAATAGGCCCCAAAGATGGCGGTGATGTAATAGGCCTCATCGTTGTCTCTCTGGGTAGCCAATTGTGTCGCCATATCTCAATAGTAGCCCCATTACCAATCCTGCGTATAAGGCCTTGAGCCAGCACATCTCTCCTCGAGTATAGATCGCCATATTCTGAGGGATGACTCCCAAAGGAGCCTCTAAAATAGTTGTTTCAGGGAAGTATACACTCTTCAAAATTCTGGAACTCAACGAAAGTGGGTCCTGAAGCACTCTCCAGGCCTGTCTTGCTAGCAAAGCTAAATTAAAAAGTTCGAGATCACGAAAACCAAGTCCCCCCATGTTCCTTGGCCGACACATAACATCCCAAGAAACCCATGCTACTTTATGCTTCCATTCTTGCTCCCCCACCAGAATTTGCGGATGATGGAGTTGATATGTTCGCAAAGACCTCTCGGGAGCTTAAAACATGACATTGAGTACACTGGGATAGCTTGAACAACAGATTTGATCAACACCTCTTTTCCTCCTACCGACAACATCTTTTCCAACCACCCCTGGACCTTTTTCCAAACTCTGTCTTTTAGATATTTAAAGGTTCCATTTTTTGATTTTCCAACATCAGTCGGCATGCCAAGGTATCTATCATTAAGAGCCTCCTTAGTAACACCCAGGGAAGTTTTTACCTCTTCTCTCAGGGCTTCTGGGCATCCCTTGCTAAAGAAAACTGAGGACTTGTCACGATTAATTCTTTGACCTGATGCATTACAATAAATATCCAAAAGGTTTGACAATTCTTCCGCCCCTTCACGGCTTGCTTTAAAAAACAACAGGCTATCATCTACAAAAAGAAGGTGACTAACTGCCGGAGCAGTCTCTGCCACTTTTATTCCACTCAGATTAGATGATTGAGCATTAGCTTTTAGGAGGCACGAAAGGCCCTCTGCTGCCAGCAAGAATAGATAGGGTGAAAGAGGATCTCCCTGTCGGATACCTCTTGATGGTTTAAACTCTTCTAGCCTTTTGCCATTAAATAAGACTGAGAAAGTTACAGAGCTCACCATACTCATGACCACAGAAATCCAATGAGGATTGAAACCCAACTTGGTCAAGATTGCTTCCAAATAAGACCACTCCACTCGATCATAGGCCTTCATCATATCAAGCTTAAGCGCACAAAACCTATGTTTTTTTGCCTTATTTCTCTTCATGAAGTGTAGGCATTCATATGCAGATATGATATTATCAGTGATTAACCGACCAGGTACAAAAGCTGATTGCTCCTCAGAAATTATCTCTGGCAAAATCTGCTTAAGACGGTTTGCAACTACCTTGGAAGCAATCTTATATAGCACGTTACATAAACTAATAGGACGGAATTGTGAAAGTGAAGAGGGGTTGGATACCTTTGGAATAAGGACCAAAACAGTGTCATTAATAGAGGCAGGGCTGTCCTCCATCAATAATCCGAAGAACTGCATCCGTCACATCATCACCACAAATATCCCAATTATGCTGAAAAAATTGGGCTGGATAACCATCAGGTCCAGGTGCTTTTTGAGGAAACATTTGGAAAAGAGCATTTTTAACCTCATCCCTCTTGTATGCTGCTGTAAGGACAGCATTCATTGCCTCAATAACCTTGACTGGAACTGCATTGATGACTCGGTGCATGTCGGTCACACCTTCAGACTGAAAAAGTGATGCATAAAACTCTGTCACCATAGCCTCCAGTTGTGTCAGATCATCAATGATAACTCCACTAGCCGCTGTAAGGCTCTTAATCAAGTTTCTTCTCCTTCCCTTGTTTGCTCTTTGATGAAAGAAAAACGTATTTTTATCACCTGAAGAAAGCCACTCAATCCGAGCCCTTTGCCTCCACATGATTTCCTCTCGGTGGTATAATTCCACCAAGTTTTCGTTAATCTTTAGCTCTAGATGGTCAGGTCCTATCCTGTTGTGCCTGTTTCGGAGCCGGTCCAGCTCGGACTTCAGCTCTCTTATTTTCTTTCTCACGGAGCCAAAAGTATCTGCGTCCCATCGCCTCAAATCGGAAGAAAGAGCCTGTAGCTTCTCTCGTACTATCTCCAGTGGGTTCCCTTGAGCATGACTGCCCCAGCCATTTATGATTACCTCGGGTAAATCTGGGTGGGTTTCCCACATCGCTTCATAGCGAAAAGCACGAGGGGATTTTCTTTGACCTGCGAGTGTATTATCATGTAAACATAGCCTGATAGCTGAGTGATCTGAGCAAGCTGCGACCTCATGTGACACCGCCGCGTTCGGAAAGGCTGTTGTCCAGGTTGGGGTCGCCAAAGCTCGATCCAACCTGACTCGTGTGTATGTACCACCCGCCACCTTCTTCTCAAAAGTCCAAAATGTTCCAGAGAAACCCAAGTCTTGGAAAGAGCATATATCTATTGCCTCACGGAACGCATCTATGTGAGCTTGGCTCCGTGGCCCAATCCCATCATGTTCGTGAAGGTGAAGAACCTCATTAAAATCTCCCAAACTCAGCCATGGAAGATTGCTTGTCGTTGACAAATTTTTCAAGGTGTCCCAGGTGAGAGAGCGCTCCTCAGCCCGCGCTTCTCCATACACAAGTGTTAGACGCCAAGGGTTAGAGCCTAGACTATCAACTGAAGCATCAATGTGATACTTAGAATAACTCAAAATCTCTAGTTTTATTTCTTTATTCCAGAAAATTCCTAGACCGCCACTTCTGCCCGAACTACTTACAGCATATCCGCAATCATACCCGAGGGTAGATGCCAAAGCTTCAACACGTGCACTACTAATTTGAGTTTCAACAATTCCCAACACGGTTGGGGCAAACTTCATCGCGAGATCACGAAGCTCTCGGACTGTCGCGGCATTGCCCACTCCGCGACAGTTACATGCCATGAGACTCATTGGGCCGGGCGGTCCTCCTCGAGGGAGGCCGCCGATTGTACATCCGAAGCAGAAGACTTGTTTGGTGAGCTTCCATTGCGAGCCTTCTTACGTTCCTTGGGAGAAATATAACCTGGAGGTGGAGGTGGGATGAGCCCACTCACGGCAGCCGCCATGGCTGGATTCTTCTCTGTACCATCACGCTTCTCCTTTTCTCTTTCTGTCCCAGCATCCATATCAAGTTTCCTTGCAGTTTGGTTCTTTTCCTTCACCTGATTTGTATCCTCTGTAATCTGTGTTGGTTCTATTCTGCTCTCTGTCTTTCTCTTTCAGAGGACTCTGGGCTGTGTCCCGCTCCTTCCCATCATCATCTAGGCCATCTTCGTTGGAATTCCTCTTACGAGGTGCACCACGGCCAGCACGGCCTCTGCCACGGAAGCTGCCTCGAAAGTAAGCAAACCAGCGTTCACCTTCTTGGTTGACCTGAGTCGTCCGTCTTTTGGCTAGGAGCCACTTCCCCCACTGTATTTTATCAGGAGGATGAACACCGTCACCGCATTCCTCCTTGTCATGTCCAAGGAGGCCACACACTCCACAGAAATATCCAATCTTTTCATATTTAACCTCAAGAAAAATTCTTTCTCCTGCTAGATTTAAGGGTGTCCATCGAATCAGTGGCTTCGATACATCTATACTTGCCCGAACACGGATATAATTTCCCTCAAAATAACGTGTTGGATTTAGCTCTACACTTCTAACAATGCCAATTCTCCTTGCCAGCTGATCTACAATAGGTTCCTTCCGGTACAAATCTGGGATCTTGTGGATCTGCGCCCACACTGATATCCTCTCGGGCTTGACAGATTCTGGAGCACACTTTCCATCAAATTCCTCAATGAGTACCATCAGTCCACGGAAGATCCATGGACCTTGGAACATTACTCTCTTCCAATCCCCCAGGCAAAAGACTTGTATGACAAAAACATTGTCATCGGCTTCCCTAATGTCAGGAACATGAGCTAGGTTCCATATGGACTTTAGGGTTTCCTTCAATGTCGTGCTACTAAAAGTTTTGGAGGTGTTTACCCTTGCGACAGCTAGCCAACGGGCCTCCTTTGCAAGTTTTCCGATCTCCTCTTCTCCCACGTAGACTTCATCGAGCTCTCCCTCTTGCAGCCGCATGTTCTTCATGGCGGCCTCCAACCCTGCATCAGCCTTCTCCTTCCCGCAGTCAGACCTCTGCGATCCTGATCCTGACGCGGCCATGACACAGCAAAACTACTTTCCGCTCCCAGCAAAAACCGATCTACACCTTCTCGTTCCCCACAGAAACCCAAGGCCGGGAAGATAGACCAGCTATCCCCTGGATCAGCCCGAAGCACCTGCGTAGCGGACGAGGAAGGGGATAGGCGGTGCCAATAAAACTCGACGCCGGTTGGAAGCCGGCGGAGTAGTGAAAACCCTAGTCGCCTCGAGCAACTAGCCCCCGCGTTTTTCTCCCCTTCGGCTGCACAGCTGAACTGTTTTTTAGGCTGGGTTGAGGACTTCGTTCGTGGGTTGAGCCGTTTTTTTTTCGGCTGTGGATCTTGTACGTGGGCTGAGTTGGCCTTTGATTTTTGGGATGCTGCGGACGTGGCCCATCGCCTGATGGTTGTCGTACGAAGGGGATGGGGGATCGAACGAGGTCGAACCATCACGCTAGCTAGGAATCGAACCCGCGAGCTGCTGTAGATAAGCACCACACACTAGCCACTGCAATACGCTAGTTAATATGAAAAATATGCAGCGCCAGCGTTAAAGAACCTGAGCGAGTCCATAGCCAATGTACTAATAGAGGTTTATTGCATACAATTACATATTAAGACTTCTATTAAAATTTCAAGCGTAAAAAAGGATTTTTGTTTTTGGAAACGCGACATTATTTGGGAACTGAATAGAAACTAAAAACAAGTAGGGAAAAAATTGAATATGAGAATAATTTCTAAATTATGAACTACTTTTCGTAAACGCAAAACATCTTTTCCAAAACAAGTAACAAAACTGAAAAGGTGATAATGTTTTCAAAACTAAGCTATTTTCAAAAAACTCGAGCATTTTTTGAATTTGTGACATAATTCCGAAAACAAGAACATTTTTAAAATTTGTGAATTTTTTTCAAAACTGTAGCTTTTTGGAAAATGTGAACAAATTTGGACAACAAGAACATTTTTGAAATACCAAATATTTTAGAATTTGTGAACAAAAATTAAACATGCGAACACATTTTGAATTTGTGAACAAATTTTCAAAAATGAACATTTTTTAAATATGTGAACAAATTTTGAAAACGAAAATATGTTTTGAATTCAAGAACAAATTTGCAAAATGGGAATGATTTTTTACATTTCCAGAACATTTTTGAATTTTTGAACAAAATTTGGTAACAAGAACATTTTTATGGAATTCCCAAACATTTTTTTAATTTGCGAACAATTTTTTAAAGCGGGAACATGTTTTGTACCGCCGAACATTTTTTAAAATTTGTGAACAAAATTTGAAACTGAACAATGTTGAAACTCAAAAACAAAAATGTGCATATTTTTTTGAAATGTGCGAACAATTTATTTAAAACAGGAACATGTTTTGAACCACCGAACATTTTTTGAAATTGTGAACAAAAATTTGAAACCGAACAATTTCATAACTACTGAAAAAATGAAAACGTGCACATTTTCGGAATTTTCCGAAAAACTATGACATTTTCGAAAAATCAGGGACATTTTTTTGAAATCATTAACATTTTTTTCTAAACATGATTTTTTTGGAAATTATGAATAATTTGTTCAAAACACATTTTTTCAGAAAATTCAGAAAACATGAACATTGTTTGAGTATGTGAACAAAATTGAAAAGGCTGGAACTTTTTTTGAAATTACAGAACATTTTCAAATTTATGAAACAAAATTTAGAAATGAGAACATTTTGAAATTGATGAAACAAAATTTAGAAATGAGAACATTTTTTCAAATTCCTCGAACATATTTTGAGTTTGCGAACAAATTATCAAAAACATGATTTCTTTTCACAGTAGTGAACACATGTATTGAAAAATTCCAAATAGAAAAGAAAACAAAAAATAAGGCAAATACGAACATTTTTAAAAAGGGAACATTTTTTAAATCCCACAACATTTTGTTTAAAATGCGAACATTCTTTGAATTTATGAACAATTTTGAAAAAGCGGCCATTTTAGAAAAAATGAAGGTTTTTTGAAAGTGGGAACAATTTTTTAAGGTTACGAACAATTTTTGAAACATAAACTTTTTTCAAAAAAATTTGAAAAATAAAAAAGAAACGAAAAGAGAAACCGAAAAGGAAACAAGAACATTTTTAGACCAAAGTTAGAAACATAAAACAATTTTAAAAATTCCAAACAAATTTGAAAGTTGAACATTTTTTGAATACGTGAACAAAAGTTGAATTCGTGAAGAAAATATAAAACGAATATCTTCAGAAATTCATGAACATTTTTGGAAAATTGCAAATTATTTTTGAAACGGAAACATTTTTTGAAATCACGAACATTTTTTTAAAAGTTGTCAAAATTTTGAACAAAAACATTCTGAACAATTTTGTTAACACAAAATATTTTTTGAAAATTCCAAACATTTTTTGATAAATGCATACAGTTTTTGAATTTATGAACAAAATTTGAAAACACGAACATTTTTAAAAATTTGAACATTTTTGTAAAAGCGCGAACATTTTTTTTGAGAGAAAACATAAACTTGAAAAACAAAAACGAAAAAGAAACAAAAATAGAAAAAGAAAGGAAAATGAAAAACCGGTTCAGGAACCTTCTAGAAGGTTCCCAAAACAGGAAAAAAACCAGCTGGGAACCTCTAGAAGGTTCCCAAAACCGGGATTGCCTAAATGGTTAAACGGGCCGGCCCGTTGCGTCGCTGCTCGGTCGCTCGCCTGTGCGAAGCGCCGGCAGTTTGACGCAAGGAGCGGCAAATAGGATATTCCGTTCGATCCCCCTTTATAATAGAGATTTTTTTTACTGTGGATCTTGTACGTGGGCTGAGTTGGCCTTTGATTTTTGGGATGCTGCGGGCGTGGCCTATCGCCTGATGGTTGTCGTACGAAGGGGGTGGGGGATCGAACGAGGTCTAACACGTTCGATCCCCCTTTAATAGTAGAGATATCTAACTCATGTCCATGTGCTACAAGCTCATGTCATCTTGATCTCACGTATGAATTGTTCTCACGCACAGCAGCACTACACAATTCGTACGTTCTTGAGTTCTATTCGAGCGACTCTCAATAAAAGAAAAATCCTGGTCTAGCTGGCTCATTGCTCTGACAATGCACCCTGTATTTCTTTTACGGTCCAGGCTACTTTTCAAAAACTTGTAAAAGAACCTGCAGTGCTCTGTGTCCACGCCACGCCGGTTGGTACTTTATGTGAGATATTTTTATACAATGATATTAACGTTATCTCATAATTATCTGACTAATTATCCAGTTGTTGCTTGTTCGCTTTATGTTTTCGGTGTGGCTAGGTCTCAGTCGGGGTTAGGTCTCAGTCGGTTGAGACTTAGCCAAGTCTCACTCGAGTGATATAGTATACAAAAAAAATAGAAAAAATAAAAAGAGAAAAATTGCACAAATCTTCATGCAAGATCAAACGAATATAGCATCGACTGAGACATAACCAAGTCTCGGTCGACTGAGACTTAGCAAAATTGTTATGTTTTTGTATTGATGTGTATGTATAAACATTATATTGGTACAGATGTTAAAATCTTTCATAAAAAACACATGTTATTAGACACTATATAGAAGTTTTGTATGCAACGATAAGAAGGGCCTTGTGTTGATTTTGGCTAATTGATTGGTTGTTACGTTGGCTCGCTCATTTATTTACATAAATAAAGAGGATTCATTTTTAGTTGTTGTGTTTATTCGGAGTTCTTCACTCTTCAGGTTCATGAAGTTTAATCATATGTTTTCGCCACGATGTGTTTGTTTTCATCATTATATGTAGTTTCATGTGCTTCGGTTGAACTCTTGTTTTGTTTAATTTTGCTCGGTTTGATTCTTAAGGTTTGGTAATTCCATGTGAGACGCCTTTGGATGTAGACGCTCTAGTGGATGCGAAAAAGAATACCTGTCAAGCATGAGGCAGGACGTGGTCCTACACGGGACATTGCATGCACCACCTATGTCTAGTCTTCAGTAGTGGCCTATGGAATGTTTCCGTTCGTGTGCATCCAATAGGAATTGAACGCGCAAATTTACCAATTATGAGTTGGGCGCTTTAACCATTCAGCCATGGATGCTTAACAGGGATCATCGTACATCGTAAATAACAAATTTTCATATAGAAAGACATATCATAGAAAAATGAAATCGAAAATATTCCGAGATGACTATGAAAACACCTCTCTGGATCCTCGAATTGAAAGAGAGATTGAGAGGGATCAAGAATCCTAATTCTCGCTATTTGGAATGGATCCAATTCTATTGAGTCTGACTCATAGTGATCATTTCTCTTTAGCAAAGAATGACCTTGGTTATCAAAGGATTGAACAACCGGGATCCATTTACTTATGATACCTAGTTGGCATTGATAACAAGGATCTAATGAATTATGAGTTTAATAGATCCTCTTTAGTAGAAAGACGTATATTTTTTACTCATTATCATACAATCACTTATTCCCAAACCTCGTGTGAGACTAATCGTTTTCATTTACCATCTCACACCGTTGCCTACCCTGTGCGCTACATGCCCCTGGGAGCACCAGTATTAGCTCGGTCAAGTGGCCTGCTAAAGCAAACTCCCGCTACTAATGCTCTGCACGTCATCAGGCTACCACACGAATCTCAGCTGGCCTCGGCGGACAGGATAAAAGGGGGTCGGGACACTCGGGTGCCATCACATCTTTTCGAATAAAATTTCATGAGAGCTATAAGAGCAACTCCAAAGGGTCAACCCAAACAGACGGCGATTTCGTCCGCTTTTTGTCCGTTTGGGTCGGCCAGACAGACACGGATGTCCGCTTCCGCATTTGGGTCGGCCGTGCGCCCAACGTTGGCCTGAACCCATTTCGACGGCGCAAAAATAAATAAACGCATGCATATTAAAAAAGAGAAACAACATTAATTAAACATTAAAGCCGGCCACGAAAGCCGACGAGAATCCACGCGTCCACTTTTGCATTTAAAAAATATAAAAACAGCCTAAACTACGAGGCGGCGCGCTGCCCTAGGCGTCGTCGTTGTCGTCCTTGGGGTCCGTGAGGTCGATGAGTGTCGGCGCCGGCCCGGCCCAGGCGAACGCCGTGTTCCAGAGCACCGTCATGTCGGGCAGTGCCGCGCAGTAAAGGCTGCGCGGGTGTGCGGTCACCGTTCCGCTGCGCGCATCCTTCTCAGCCTCGCGCTGCTCCTCCTCGAGGTCGCGCTCGAGCATCTCCAGGTACTCGCCGTCGCGGCGCTCCTCGGCCACCCTGATCTTGCGCCAGTGCTCGAGGTACGCCTGCTCCTGCGCCGGCATCGCTCCCATCCAGATCGACGGCGCGCGTACCCACTCGCGCACTACTCCCGTTCAGGAGTAGCGCTCGATGGGGGACGGCTCCCGCTCCGGCTCCGACTTGATGGGGGACGGCGGGGCCACCGGCGGCACCACGCTGTCGCCCGCCGCGGAGAGGGCAAGGGCCTGCGCCATTGTCGCCTCGTACCGAGCCTCCTCTTCCGCCTCGCTTGCCGCCGTCCTCCTCGCTTTCGGTGAAGCGGCCGCAAGGCCGCTGGTCCTCCTCGCGGGCGATGGCGCCGGTGGCGGCGACCTCCGGTGACCTCGCGCGCCGCCCGTCGCCTCGCCTCCTCGTGCTCGGCGAACCACCTCGCTCGATTGGGCGAAGTCGGTTGCGTAAGCGAGTCGTGGCGCTTTCGCGTCGGCGGCGCCCGCGGCGCCGCCGTCCTCAGCGTGAAACACGAGCCGTCCGCGCGCCACGCCGACTGGGATCCTATTCGATCCAGATGCGATCGTCTTGGCGGCGTCCGCGTCGAGATCTGGCGGTGGCGGTCTGCCGATGCCACTCCGCTGATACCTTTGCGTTAGCTGCCTCTGCCGGCGAGGCACCGGCGCCGGTGGAGGCAGGAGGAACTCTGAGGGGAAAGGGGTGGCGGGGGACTTGCCCTTGGCCTTGCTGCCGCTGGCGCCGGAGAAGAGGCCCATCTCGTTGTGGTTGTGGTGGCTAGGGTTTGCCGGCGACGAGGAAGCAAAGGTTGGCAGATGTGGACGTCGAGTTTGGATGAGGACGGCCCCGCCGCACGGTCGGTTTATAAAAGGACGAGCGCCGTCGCTGACGCGTGGGCTCGTCGTCATAAATTAAGCTGAGCGCGTGGGCAGCGGGTAGTTGGACGGCCGCCATGTGGGGATGCGGCGGATAGCGAGAAGGCGCGCGAAGCGTCCGTTCGGCGTCCGCGCCGACGCATTTGGGGTGCAAATTTGAACTGCAAATACGTCGGCACGGACGCGACGCAGACGTGATTTGAGTTTGGATCGACGCGTTTGGCCGCCACTTTTGTCCGCGCCAACCCAAACGGACATAGACGGACAAAATAGGTCGGCCCTTTAGAGTTGCTCTTAGGCCTACCGGCCATTATAGAATACAGAAATCAGTCGATGTGGATGATTCGAGACATCCATCAGTTAGTTTCAAAACTGTAGGTGCAGAAATCAGTCGATGTGGATGATTCAAGACAAATCAGTCAGTTTCGAAACTGTAGGTGAGTACTTATAATCCTACATGATAATTCAGTTATCTCGACGCTCTAGTACAATTTTGTAAATCATCAAGGAGAAAGAAGAAACTTTAAACAATTATAGCAAAGAAAGAAAGCAGTTTCTCCTCTTCGTCCGTGGATCCTCGCCCTGACCCTTGTAGCCGCGCGCCCGGCAAGATGGATGGGAAAAAGGCGAATTACAAAGGGCGTCAGGGATCAGAGATATAGGAAGGTGAAGAGCTACCATTCACCTCATGTAAACCTTACTCTGCATCCTAGCAGCAAGCTGGCACATCCATGCCCGCCGAAGGAAGAGCCCTTTGCGTCCATCGGGAGGACATTTCGCGACTCACATGGCGTCTGCATGACGTTGAGAGACTCCACGCAGCATCCCGCGCAAGCATCGGGCACCCGCATCCCGCGTGTCCGCTGGATTCCTCGTGCTGGATCCTCTTGTTTTTTTCTTGAGACAACCGCGCGAAGCTTTATTAAATCGTCACAATGTTCACAGGGACGAAAGGTAAATTCCCGGGGTGCCTCAACCACACATGTCGGCCACCACCAAAAGATAAAGCATGCTTCGCTAAGTTGTGAGCTTCATAATTTGAGCTTCTAAATTCATGACTAAAAGTGCAAGAATCAAAAAACGAGGAGTGTTCAACTATTTCATGTATAATGGCACTGTAGCTTGACGAGTTATCCATCTTCAGATCTTGAACCACCACCTTGCAGTTTGAAGCCATTTGAATCCGGCGCTCATAGGTCATCTGCTAAAGCCAGCGCTTCTCGGATGGCAAGTGCTTCCAAAGTTGTTAGATCAACGATGTGGTTGAAACGAAGTGTCGAGGCCCCCAAAAACATGCCGCTCCCATCTCTGCAAATAGCACCTACAGCCCCGAATCCATCGCTAGATACAGCAGCATCCACATTCAACTTTGCATTTCCGGCCATAGGTGCCACCCAACTCTGGGATCGCATTGCAGCCGGCACACTGGGCCTCGGTGATCTCTTGTTGACAATTTGCAAGTCGGCCAAATATCTTGTGATGAATGTATGAACTGAATGAGGTGATTGGAAGATATTCTCATGAGTAGCCTTCCTCCGTACCCCCCAAAGGGCCCATAAAGTGATCACCAGTTGATCAAACTGTTCTCTTGTCAACACTTCATGCATGGAAAACAGCCATTCCCTGGAGTTATCCTCTCTCCGATCAATCATGTGAGCAACAAGTTCTTCCGGTGCCAGTGCCCAAACACTAGCAGCCATCGGGCAAGATATGAGAGCATGTTTCCACGTATCAACAACCCCGCAGATCGCACAAGCATCTTCTGTTGCCATATGCCGATGCTTCAAAACAGTGCCGGTTGGCATGGACTTCTGAGCGAGACGCCAAACAAAAAGTTTCAGTTTCAAGGGAACCTATAGGTGCCATATCGTAGACCACTTCTTGGTTTCAGTAGGATCATACGAGGTCTCGCCATGCTCATCGAACACAGCCTCGTGGGCGTGTTTTAATCGCAAGATCATCCTGTAGGCTGATCGAACACTGAAACCCCCTCGGGGCTCTTCATGCCAAGCCCAAAAGTCCCCAGACTTGACGTGTGCATAGCGGGATCAACATGATTGCTTCAGCATCTCCTTGCGTGAAAACAGATCGGACCAGGTTCTCATTCCAGCTAGCAGTTGTACTATCAATGAGCTGCGCCACCTTAACAGGAGGGTTTTGGACAAGCGATGTTACTGGACACTTAAAATGTCTCTGGGAATCCAATTGTCACTCCAAATGCTCGTTGTCTCGCCATCACCTATCCTTCGAATGACGGCGCGTCGGCCGTGTCGCCCGCAGAATGGGCTGTCCGGCCCAGTTTATGAGAGTGCTCGGTTTTTTCTTCCGGAGTAGCAGCCTGACAGCAGATTCGATGGCCGAAAACGTCCAAATCATCAGAACGGATGGCCAAAAATGCAAAACGTTGAGAGGCCTCACTTTAGGCTCAGTTTTCCTATCCTAAGTAAATTAATGCAGAAGTGTGGGGTTCTATCCTGGCCTCGCCGCCCCCGCCCTGGCCCGCCGGCGGCCACCATGGCGGCGCTCGGGGAAACACTCGCCCCTCCCTGGTCTCCCTGGTCCTGTCCTACCAGGTCGCGCTCGTCTCGGGCTGTCCCGTGGGCCGCCGCGTGATGTTCGGGCCGTTGGCCGCCGTGTGGGCCGGTCCCCTGGACCGTCTTCACCCTCCGCGGCCCAGCCACACCCCTGGGTGGGCCTTGGCCCGATCCGGCGCTCCATCTGGCCACTGCTAGGGTTCCCCCGCCAACCAGTCTCCAACCCGACGCCTCCCGCTCCCCCGACGAAGTTCCTCCCGCCGCCTCTAGCCCCCCCTGCTCGTCGGCGCCACCGGTCCCCTCGCTCCCTCCCCTCCTTCCTCGACGGCCATGACCCGGGAGTGGGGCGACGATGCGGGACGCCCCAAGTGCAGGGCTGACAACCGCCCCCCCCCCCCTCGACCCTCCCTGATGGTCTCCGGCGGGAGGATGACCTCAGGCAGGAGCTCCCCGGACCGCGACGCCTGCCGCTCCACTTCGCCCCGTCACGCCCGGTCCCTGCTGGGGCGACCGCCGCTCCAGTCCCTCGGGACGATCGCTCTCCCCCGCCCTGCCCGTCGGTCCCTCGCTGGGACGATCGCCGCTCCGGTCCCCGCGCGCCGCTCTTTGGGATGACTTCATGGATCGCGGCCGGTCGCCCGGCTGGGGCTCGGCGATCCTCGGCCGGTCCCCTCCCGTCAGCGCCCGTCGAGACCGATCCCCATCTCCTCCCCGACAGCAGTCCCTCTCCACCGCCCCTCACTCCCAAGCTACGTTCCCGCCGTCCAATGGGGGCAATGGGAACCGGGGGCGCCAGGGCGCCAAGAAGAAGAAGAAGAAGGGTCCCCCTCGCCCCCCGGCAGCCGCCACCTCTGCCGGCGCGGCGGATCCACCTCCGGGCTCCACCCCCGCCTCTGAGGTCCGCCGTGCTTCAATTGCGGCCTGACCGGGCACTTCCAGGTGGCATGCCCCAACCCTCCGACGTGCTACCTCTGCAAGGACGCCGGGCACCCCGTGATTCTCTGCCCGGACCACCCGGTGACGGAGGAGATCATGATGTACGGCCACGACATTGAGGACATGGGCTTCTTCCACATCGAGGTCCCGGAGATGCCCCCTCCTTCTCCCTCGCTCCTGGCTCTGGTGACTGTCGTGCGGGAGGCCTCACCAGAGCGACGAAGGGACTGAGGAGTAAAAAGAATCCTACTCTCCGATATATATAATCCTAAGACTCAAAATAGTTTTCTTCTAGACTCAACAACGGCCAACAATCAAGGGGGCTCCTATGGTGGATCGAGGCTCGATACCAACTTGTCACGCCTAAGATGCGACCCTATCCTAAAGGAACTCAAGGTCCCACCAAGGATAGAAGCGCATCTTGAAGACGCTTTTGCAAGGTGGATATCATTACATCAACATTACATAATAGTGTGGATACATCCAAGACATACCATGTCACATGAATACAACAATACATCATATACAAGATCAACATCCGACTACGGATGAAACATAAACAGAAACTCAAACAATATCCACCCTGCTAGCCCAGTCAGCCGACCGAACCTATCCCCTCGATCAAGAAGCGTAAGAAGAACTCCAAAACAAGTAAACATCGCTCTCGCGTCATGATCATCGCAAACCTGTACACACTGGCAATCGGTGGTGTAGTAAACTGTGAGCCACGAGGACTCAGCAATCCCATTACCATGGGTATCAAGACTAGCAAAGCTTAAAGGGAAAGGAAGGGGTAAAGTGGTGAGGTTGCAGCAGCGGCTAAGCAATGTATGGTGGCTAACTTATGCAAATAAGAGCGAGAAGAGAAGCAAAGCAAGCGGTCGTCAACTAGTAATGATCAAGAAGTGATCCTGAACTCCTACTTACGGCAAACATAACCCAGAAACCGTGTTCTCCTCTCGATCAACCCCGAAAAGAGACACTCACGGTTACGCACACGGTTGGTGTATTTTAGAAGAGTTTTACTTCAAGTTTACTACAACCGGATATCAACAAATTCCCATCTGCCACATAACCGCGGGCACAGCTTTCGAAAGTTCAAACCCTGCAGGGGTGTCCCAACTTAGCCCATGATAAGCTCTCGTGATCAACGAAGGATATTCCTTCTCCTGGGAAGACCCGATCAGACTTGGAATCCCGATTTACAAGACATTTCGACAATGGTAAAACAAGACCAGCAAGACCGCCCGATGCGCCGACAATCCCGATAGGAGCTGCACATATCTCGTTCTCAGGGCAACACCGGATGAGACAAAGCTCTGAGTAAAACAAGCCTCGAAGTTTCCCGTGGTGGCCCAAGAAGCGGCTCGGTTCGAACCAGCACTTAGAGAAGCAACCGCCCGGGGGCTAAATACAGATGACCCTTGAGAGCGCGACTCCCAAGGGAAAAGTAGGTGGTGGTGCGGCAAAAGGTAAAACCAAGGTTGGGCCTTCTTTGGAGGAGTTTTATCCAAAGCGAACTGTCAAGGGGGTCCCATAAATCACCCAACCGCGTTAGGGACGCAAAATCCGGGATCATAATACCGATATGACGGAAACTAGGGCGGCATGAGTGGAACAAAACACCAGGCATAAGGCCGAGCCTTCCACCCTTTACCAAGTATATAGATGCATTAATAATATAAGAGATATTGTGATATCCCAACATAAACATAATCCAACATGGAGCAATCTTCATCTTCACCGCAACTAGCAACGCTATAAGAGGGGCTGAGCAAAAGCGGTAACATAGCCAAACAACGGTTTGCTAGGAAGGGTGACAAAGGTTAGAGGTTCATGGCAATTTGGGAGGCTTGAGCAGCAAGTGGTAGGTAACGCAGCATAGCGATGGAACGAAGCAACTAGCATAGCAATGATAGTAATGAGATCCAAGGTGACGTTCATCTTGCCTGAAATCCCGCTAGGAAGAAGAACGAGTCCATGAAGAAGATGAATGGGAGTAGTCGAACGAATCCTCACAACTCCGGAACGTAACCGAAGCTAACGAGAGAAGCAAACCGGAAAGAAGCAAACAACATGATAAATGCACAAGCATAAACATGGCATAATGCACAAACAATTATGATGCATGTCCGGTTTAATGATTCATGGCATGACAAAGTACAACAAACAATACTACAAATTAAGTGGAGCTCAATATGCAACGAGTTGCATATTGACAAAACACCACATCAAATATTTAGTTCTCTCGTTTATGTATACAACAATATTAAATGTTGTTAAACATGGCAAGAGGTGAAGCATAAGTAAACTAACTATTTAGGAAAGTTTAAATGAGGCCGGAAACAACAAACAACAATTCCGGAAAATCCTCATGTGCATATTTTAGATTTGGTACTGTTCTGCCCTAAAACATACTTTATTGTTGTTAAACAGGAAAATAAAGTGTACCATGTTAAACTAGGCATTTTCCACCCCATTTACATATAAAATTTATTTAAAACCGAGCTACGGTTATTTAGTTATGAAATAAATCATTTTAGCATGGCATTTGAGCAAATTTAAACAAACATCATTTTAAACATTTTAAACATGGATGAAAGTAGAAGATTATGAAACTAGATAAAATTCTAAGCATTTTTCATATTTAAAACATTTTAATATGATGCACGGTTAATGAGATATAAATGCATGAACAAGAGGGTCTTTTCTGTAAAATAGTAAATCCTGGGATAATTGCTAAATTCGCAGAATAGGAAAAAAAATGTATGCGGGCTGAATCTCGAGTGGGCTTGGTTTCTCACCACGGCACTTGGGCCGGCTCGGTGCTGGGCTGGGGCAGAGCAAGCTGGGCCGACTGGATGTGTGGAGGGAGTCGGGCCGACTGGAGCTGGTCCACGCTGGCGCTGGAGCGGGTCAACGCAGGCAGGGGATCGAGCTGGACTTGGCGTTGGTCGTCGTCCTCGCGTGCTCGCCTGCAGCTGAAGCGAGGAACGGCGCACCAGTGCGATCTGATGGAGGCGAGCAGGCGGGGCGCGGGGAGATCGGCCGGATCCTACGAGGGGAAGGCCGGGACTGGCTTGAACGGGTCGGGGAAGAGCCGGACTTGCCAGATCTCGCGAGGGTTGGAGCAAGGCGCGGCTGCAGGGGGCGATGAAGACCTTGGCGCGCCATGGCTCGAAGAAAGTCTTCACGGCACTGTTCTCCGGCGAAGCAGGGTAACGGGGCGACGACGGGGGTTACATGGGGGAAGCCGGAGGAGGTGGATCCGGCGCGGGTGGAGCTTGAGCAAGGCTCGCATGGCGGCGTCGGCTTCGGCCTCTGCAAACCACAGAGGCAACGGAGAATTAGAACAATAGCGGACAGATTAAAGAGGGAGAGAAGCACCAGGGAAAGAAGGAAAAGAGAAGGAGAGGTGCATCCTGGTGGTGGAGCTGGTCTGACGATTGGACTCGGCGTGCACGAGGTGGTCGCCTCGATCCCGCCTGGATCGGGCGTGGGGCTGCCTGCGGGAGAGCTCGGGAGGATGGGGCTTCGCTGGGAACGAGGAGGAGGCGCACGACGCAGGGCTCGATGGTTGGGCGTCGAGCACGGGCTGGAGGTCGAGAGGAGCCGGGCGGAGAAGCAACATCCATGGGAATCGGGAGGAGACGCGGGGGTTGGTCAGGCACAGAAACAGAGGAGGTGGGTGGCGACGGATCTGGGTGATGGGATGGAGTGCAAGGCCGGTTGGGAGGGAATGATGGGACAAGCCCCTAGGATCTAGGGTTAGACTGATATTTATATCAGATGAATTTAGGTTAGGGGACACCTCATCCCTACGATCGTAATCGAACGGCTAATAAAAATAGGTTAGGTAGCATAAATAAGAAAACGGAGATGTTTTAGAGATGATTGGGGATGATCCGGACTCATCGGTAATGCTAGCCAAGTTCGGGTTCGGGTAAGTTTCGGACGCACGCGAGGGGTCTGAGAGAGGTCGGCGAGGCAAGGGATCTGACAAATGGTCAACAGAGACAAAGAGAGAATCGGCAACTACGAACGACAACGAGTTTTATGAAAACATGCAGATGCAATGCACATGATGCTATGAGATGAGATGCATGACATGAACAAAATGCAAAACAAAAGACAAAAACCCAACCACGAAGGAAGAAAAACATATCACATCTCCGGAAAAGGCAAGAGTTGGAGTTACGAATATGGAAAGTTGTATCCGGGGCGTTACAACACTCCACCACTACGAGAGGATCTCGTCCCGAGATCTAGGATAGCGCCGGAGAGAAAAGGAAGAGGAAGAGAAGAGGTAAAACTAAGGTACTTATTCGGCCAATGAGTGATACCAAAGAACCTTGAGAGGTTGAAAAGTTGAAAGAAAGAACGTAACAGAGTTGGACACAATTGATAGCACTGCGGTAGAAAATAGAAACAAGGATCACCATGTGAACCTTGGAGGTTGCAAAGACATGAATCAAGAGTTTAATGGACAAGATAGAATTCGAAACCACTCCGGTTAAAACAAGATGAGAGAGGAAGAATGATATAATTTGGGCAGCACTCCGACTGTAAATGGAAGGAATTGAACATGAACTTGACAAGATGAGAGGATACTTGATGAAATCAACAACACATTGCCTCCGGAATTGAAAGAATGGCACAAGGGGTATGAAACATTTCAGACCGCGCTCCGGTTGAGAAGGGAGGCAAAACTTGATAAGATGAGAGAACTCAAATGAAAACTCGACACTCCGGCTAAACGGATAAGCAAGGAAAATTACATGATCTTGACAAAACAAGATAATTGGTAGAAGAGAGCAACATCACAAAGCCTCCGGAAACAATGCATGATAGTTAGATAGTTGGAATGAATAGAACGAAGAATGAAACCAACATCTCCTACCATAATTGAATTGAAAGAGCATCCTTACGAAGTAGGATTGAACGGAGTTGTTGGAAAACCAACAACGAAAGGATAAGCTTGTAGTGGGCTTATGGAAAAGACCTCAAAATTTTGAGGTGAGCTTCTGGCACCAACGGAAACAAATGATTGGATTGATATCAACAAGGAAACGAGAAACTTATTTCACCGGGAGGAAAAATGAAGAACTTGGGTCATTTATAAGCACCATAACTAGCAACAATCCTTAGGGAAAGCTTTAGGTGAAATATAACCCAAGATAACTCCAATGAAGAGATTGATGGATTTAAATACCTCATTCTTGACAACATGTGAATCATGAAGCACGAGGAGAAATTGCCAAGGATGACATAACACCATTTCAAAAGATAAGGTAGAAAGAATTGCACTTCGGAATGCAAGAAGAAGAAAACTTGAACTCCTCAAAACAAAACATGTGTTGGGCACCATGTTTATTTTAGAGTATAGCTTGGCGGGTCATAACTTCGAGAGAAATCTTGAAGAACAATTGAAGAATGAAGAAAATCCTTGATGAACCACCATGTGGAGCCTCCATGAAGAACTCCGGTAATACAAGGATGATAGAAGAAAGAGAAGTTGAAAACACAAGGTGAAGTCTCGCAATGATTAGATGAAGCTTTTAAATGGTATAATTGAAATAACTTGGAGCTCCGGAAAGAAATATGAACAACATAGAACTGAGAAATTGATACCATTACGAACTCCGGAAGAAGGAATTAATCACTTGGATGAAACAAGAACAAGAATTATGTTATGCGTATCCTTCACCAATTTAATTGATGATAAACAACGGATTTGGCATACTACTTATTCTCGTAGAAAGGATTAAGATAGATATGGCGCAAACTTGGGAAGGTCTTCAACGAACCACCGGTAGGATTGGAAATAACAAATGAATCTATATGATAACGAAGGAAGAGAACTCTTGAACGAACCACCGTAAGAACTGAAAATGAACGAAGAAAAGATAAAGAAACACCGGGAAGAATTAGAAAATGAACAAAGATACTTGAGAGAATTTAGATACAAGTGAACGCAGAGATCCCGAGCTGATTAGATAATACTTGAATGATGCACCGGTATGATTTGGAGAATGAGAGCTGAAAGCTGAGAATGAATAATACTGAGATGATGGGCTTCAAAGAATGAAACTGAAAATACTCCTGAAATGCTCCGGATGGGTGAAAAGAATTCTTACTGAAAGATCGAGGATGTCACCTAGAGGGGGGGGGGGTGAATAGGCGTTTTAAAATAATTACGGTTTAAGCTTGAACAAATGCGGAATAAACCTAGCGGTTAATTTGTCAAGCACAAAACCTAAAACAACTAGGCTCACCTATGTGCACCAACAACTTATGCTAAGCAATATAAGAAACTATGTGATAGCAAGATATATGACAAAGAACAATATGGCTATCACAAAGTAAAGTGCATAAGAAAAGGGCTCGGGTAAGAGATAACCGAGACACGCGGAGACGACGATGTATCCCAAGTTCACACCCTTGCGGATGCTAATCTCCGCTTGGAGCGGTGTGGAGGCACAATGCTCCCCAAGAAGCCACTAGGGCCACCGTAATCTCCTCACGCCCTCGCACAATGCAAGATGCCGTGATTCCACTAAGGGACCCTTGAGGGCGGTCACCGAACCAAGACAAATGGCAACCCTTGGGGCGGTCACCGAACCCGTACACTTGACAACCCTTGGGGCGGTCACGGTACCATCAAATTGCTCAAGCGATCTCCACAACCTAATTGGAGACCCCGACACTTGCCCGGAGCTTTGCACCACAATGATTGAGCTGCGAACACCACCAACCGTCTAGGGCGCCCAAGCACCCAAGAGGAACAAGCTCAAGGGCGCCAAGCACCCAAGAGTAATAAGCTTCTCAACTTGTAACTTCCACGAATCACCGTGGAGAACTCAAACCGATGCACCAAATGCAATGGCAAGGGCACACGGAGTGCCAAGTCCTTCTCTCTCAAATCCCACCAAAGCAACTAATGCTAGGGAGGAAAATGAGAGGAAGAACAAGAAGGAGAACACCAAGAACTCCAAGAACTAGATCCAAGGGGTTCCCCTCACATAGAGGAGAAAGTGATTGGTGGAAATGTGGATCTAGATCTCCTCTATTTTCCCTCAAAAACTAGCAAGAATCCATGGAGGGATTGAGAGTAGCAAGCTCAAGGAAGGTCAACAATGGGGGCAAAAACGAGCTCAAGTGATGGGGAACCATTGGGGAAGAAGACCCCCTTAAATAGGTCCCCACGAAACTGCCCGTTATGTGCAGAAAGCTGTAGGACCGGTACAACTGTGTACGAACCGTACAACCGCCAAAGCAGAGGAAAACCAACCTGGGAAAAGCTCTAAGCGGTACAACAGCACAGGGAACGGTAGTACCGTTAAACCGTCAACAACCGCCCAAGAACCGCTCCAAAACAGCAACCAGTCCGGTGGTAGAGCGGTACATGGCGGAACAACCTCCGGACCAATTCTGAGCGGTACAACCGCTCCAAACACCGGTTGTACCAGTCAACCGGTACAACCTCTCTCTGAGGCGGTACAACCTCTCTATGTAAAACAGGCAATATCAAAACAGCCACAACTTTCGACATCTGAGCTCGAATTCGATGAAACCAAGTTTGTTGGAAAGCTAGCAACAAGGGATAACACAATCTTGATAGAAAAACAATAAGAAGCAAATGAGAAAAGGCCCATAAGAAAATGGTGAGAACCCTTCCTTGGATAAGACCGGTAAAACCTCCAACACCGAAAACATCATAGAAGACGCATGCGAACTCCGTTTCGATGAACTCGAGCTTGTCATAAAAATGACCATAAGCTCCAAATCTCACAAGGAGAAGAACCAAACAAGAACCAAAAAGATGATGCAAGGATGCAATGGTTTGAGCTCTCTACGAACGATACGATCAAGCTACCAACTTGAGAGCCCCCTTGATAGTACGGCAACGATCCTATAACCCGGTCTCCCAACTACCACCACGAGACCGGTAAAATAGAAAACCTATCAAGGGCAAACCTTTGCCTTGCACATGGTCCACTTGAGCTAGATGAAGACGATCTTGCCTCCCTCAAGTTGGACCACCTTTCTTGATTGCGTTGGCTCGATGAAGACTAGATGATTGCTCCCCATAGTCCACTATGGGTGAGCGACTCTTGACACATCTTCACAAGTCCATTGACACCACAATGGATGGCAAGATTCAAAATTGATTGCTCCCCCATACTCCATTATGGGTGAGCCACTCTTCGTGTTGCTCCACTTGAACTTGCACACAACAAACTTGATGACGATCACCACTTGATGTCATCCTCCATGGGTTGTATGGGATCTTCCTCTTGACGCAAGACCATGGAAACATACCTAACCCCACAAAGAACTCTCACGTAGACCATGGGTTAGTACACAAAGCGTAATGGACAATGCTTACCATACCATGGGAACACTTGGTCCCTCTCGGTACAACTTAGCGCTTTGTGTGTTGATCAACTTGAATCACTCTCTCAGTACTTAGGCTAGATCAACCTTGAATCTTTCCAACTCTCTTCATTTGGATGATGTCTTGAAGGTGGACATGAATGATCACACAATCTTATTCTTCAAGACATGCTTGCAATAAGCTCAACACTCACATGACCAATCTTTGGATAATTCCTTGAATAGCACCTTGGTCGACACAAAACTCTCCTTGAAACCAACACATGTACTCCAAGAAAAGCCTATGGACAAAACCTTCAAATAAACTCAAGGAAACCATTAGTCCATAGAGAATGTCATCAATTACCAAAACACACATGGGGGCACCGCATGTCCTTTCAATCTCCCCCATTTTGGTAATTGATGGCAATCACTTTCAATAGAGTTTATATAAGGAATTATGCATCACCATGCAATGCAACAACCAATAATGCATGCGTATGAGATGCAATTGCTTAGGAACAAAACCAAAGCAAGGAGAAAACTCTGAAGACTTCTCCACAAAACTCTCTGAAACTTCTCCCCCATTGGCATTGATTGCCAAAATGGGCGAAAAGCTAAGAAGACCAATATAAAAGGTGTTCCTCCAAAAGTTGTGTGTTTCTCAACAAGAGAGTGGAATGCCATACACATATCCAAAGGTAATACTTGGAGGAAGACCAACTATATTGATGCCCAAAGATTGCAATGTAAAGATATGCCACAAAGACATAACAAAGAGAGACACAAGCAATCTAAGATAACAATTGAAGAAATCAATAAAAGGATATGTATTGATCCAACTATACCAATGATCCTACATGCCTATAGTATAAAGATATTACGAAAAGCGCAAAGGAGTGTTCTAAAGAAACTAGAGAAGCTCCCCATGATTTGTGCACACATAAGAATTTTTGTGTTTGAATACAAAGTGCACAAAATAGGATCATAGCTCCCCCAAAATCAATAGTAACTCACATCCAGTGCAAGTGAGCATATAGGAAACAAAGCCTAGCGCTTGCAACAAGCACATGGTTGTGTAAGTGCATCTAGTGCCCCTTAGTGATTTTGGTGTATTGAAGACTTATAGGTTAAGTAACTAATGCGTTTGTGAGTGTACACAGGTCTATAAGTCTATGAAGAGTTTGATATTTACAAAGAAAAGTCGACCCCTAAAATGAAGTTCTTCAACCGAAGACTTTCTCAAGACTTTGAAAGTGAAGAAATTGGTGTGATCCTCAAGACTTGGTATTCGCTGAGGAACATGAAGCGTGAAGACTTTTGTTTTCGTAGTTTCATTTTCTCTTTCTTGAGTCATAGGAAACACCGTCTGTTAAAGGGTCGAGGAAATACTAAGGGAAAATTTCCATTTGATGCTCAACTCAAAATCCTACACCTACCAAACCCTTGAGTGAAGCTTTTGAAATCTCATACAGATTCAGTCAATTTCTTCAAAGAATGAGACGAAGCTCTTCCGATCACCGAGGAATTTGTTCTCGATCGAGGAGTTAGAATTCGCCAGCGAATTGCCTACACCGTGAGGAACATGATAGCCCCGAGGAATTTGAGAGTCAAATTTCCGACCGTTGTTAAAGCGCGCCACCTGTCCCAAAATATCTTATCCACCTAACGGTCATATCATTGAAGGGCATTTATGTCTTATCATGTCGGGCTGCTCCCTAGGCTATAAATAGCTGCCCCTACAACCACTATTTGGTTGGCTGCTACTAGAGAACTTGACACTTGTCATTTGAGAGCAACCCATCCTCTGAGGACTTTGAGCGAAAATAATCAAGTGAGGAAAAACCCAAAAGTGAGGAAAAACCCAAAAACCAAACCCCAACAAACCCAAAGTGATTGAGCATCACTGAAGAAATTGATCCTGCGTGGATCTGACGCTTTTTTCCTTTGAAGAATGTGCTTCTTCCAGACGGTTAGGCGTCAAGGTCTAGAGCATCCAAGAGGAATTGTGGATTGCCGGGTGACCAAGTATGTGAAGGTTTGGAAGTCGCCTGAAGACTTACCACGAGTGATTGGACGAGGTCTGTGTGACCTTAGTTCAAGGAGAATACGGTGAGGACTTGGTGTCCTGAGCTGCGTGCTTTCGATGGCGGGTGTCCGGACTGTGTGTCCTCGAGTTTAAATACTCGGCCGCTCCAACCAGACGTACAACCGAGACAGCTTGGAACTGGTCTACCAAATCATTGTCTTCACCAACCTAACTGGTTCTATTTCCTCAACCCTTTCATTTCCTCATAACTGTGTTGAGTGTTTGTCATATCTGTGTTTGAAGACTTTGATCAAGACTTTCTCAATTTCCTCAGTTCAATTTCTTGATCTGTTTGTCTTCATCTTGTGTTATCCTGTGATTACGCTTTACGTACTCTGTGATTGTCTTCATTTCATCATGATGACTATGCTTGTAATCTGTTATGCTTACTTCTGAGTACTTATTTCGCTGCAAGTATTTCTTCGCTAAGGAATTTCCTCACCAGCAAATTCCTCAGTGAAGAATTCATAAAAATCGCCTATTCACCCCCCCTCTAGTCGATATAACGCACTTTCAGGTCGAGCAACATGTAAAAGAGGCAACTTAAGAATAGTCTCAACCAAAATGATGTGTGTGAGTCATGGCGAAGCACTTGAGAAGACTAAGATTAGGATGAGCATTAAGCATCAACATAGTCTTTGAAAGAATGAGGCACACGGTGCAAGGCCTATCATTCCCACACACAACTGGCAAATGGGTTCACAAGCTTACTAATAAGCAAAAGAGATCCTATGCTTGCCGTGGTGAAGATAGACGAGGGGAGGCTCATCAAGAGGAGGGATACCAATTAAGATGGCAAAAACCTCGTAAAGATAAGCAAGAGGAAAATAATCTTCACCACACAAGAGTGCAACAAGATGCAACGATAGAGGACACGCACTCAAGGCAAAAGCTTTCACGGAGCCACCAAAGAAATAACATAAGAAAGACAAGGTGGACGTGAAAGAAAAGATATCAACTAGAGATGTAATTTCTCTCAAGTGTATAAGGTTCTATGTAGACGAAATCATGATGATATATATATCTACAAAGAAGGATGTACACCCGAAATAGTTACAACGCGAAGGAACAAGATATCCACAAGGAAGTCATAAATATACCAATAAGATATTTGCTTGAAAGCATAGCACTTGGCTAGATATGGTCTTATTGTATATAAATGAAGTCCAAACACACATCCATCAAAGGCATCACAACTAGCAACAAGAGATTATCGTTGGGATGCTTTGAGAAAGGAAACAAGTATCACAAGATATGAAATGAATATCATGCCAAGATGCAACCTACACAAGGTTGAATGCCGTGAGGAGAAAGCATGAATAAATACTTGTTACCGAGATATCATTGGAAGGATGTAGTAGATACCAATTGAAGGTAGATAGTAGTTCATTGATCATCCTAGCTTGACTCCAATATGCACATGGTGACAACACCTTCCTTGTGCGTGAGCCGAGCATCCAATGCATCTCCAAATGTTCCTAGAAGAACAACACAGACTAAACGGTACCCAAACTCATTGGGACCAAATAGTTAGAAAAACCAATACATAGGACAAACTCCACCTAAATATGTGCATATAGATATGAAAATGAATTTCATACACATCTCATCCGATTTGAGACTTGGTGGAGATCCCCCTATATATTGAGTCAAAGAAAGAAAGCATGCCAAATAAAATACATGAAGTAAACATGCATGCTCAAGACTTTCAAAACCCGAAACCTAAAGAGAAAGAAATGCAAAGTGAAAAGGATACCAAATGGAGAAATCATCACTTGGAAGATATCATTAAAGATACATCAAGGAATGAGATATCCATTGATACACACTAAACTAAAGATGTCAAACTCCCAAAGAGAGGATGGTTCCAAACAAACCAAGCTCTCAACAAAGTTTCATGATGGCACAAAGTACCAAAAAGAAATGGCTTGCCTTCCACCAAAACACACTTGATAAGGATCACAAGAAGAGTGTTCTAAAGAAAATAGGATAGCTCCTCCACGAGTTGTGCATTATATAGGATTTGCATTTGAATACAAAATGCACAAGGTGAGATCACTACTTTGACTATATCTAGAAAACACTAGACAAGAACAAGAAATAAACAAGATCCACAAGTGGTAGGGAAGACATCGGGAGTTGACACAAACATTGGCAAGAGAAAAGGCAAATAAAAACAAAAGCCAAAGTAAAGATGATCAACAAATTCTACCACACATAAGTGACTACCAATTGTCAAAAGACAAGAAGTATTTGGAAATAATTCCCGGTGGTAGATAACAAGGACATCCAACATCATCTTCACAACAAACACAAGCAAATTGCAACTTGTAGAGCTAACATGCCACCTAGGAACAAGATAATCTACAATATCAATTCTAGGTGACAATATCTCAAATGTACACATTTTCTAGGCTTGTAATATGCACTTAGCATATTACTCCCCCATAATGTGATACCAATAAGAACTTAACAAGAGGCAATAAGAGGAACAAACAAGAGATAATTAATGGACTATTTAGAATTCGAATTTCTCATGAGAGATATACCACCTAGCGACTAGATAATCTTGTAATATCAATACTAGATGGTATTCCTCATGTACACACATTTATAGGTTTGTGAGGTGCACAAAGCACATCACTCCCCCAAAATGGGATGTTCCATTAATCTCTCACACGAGCCAACTAGGATACAAACAAGAAGCATAAAGGCTCAACGCACGACACACACACACACACGCACATGGTGTGCAAACCAACACACACATACTTGATTGCTCAAGATAAGCAAGTTGGAATCACAACATATACAAACACATGCAAGGAACAAAACCAAAACATGCAAGGGGCAAGTAACTTTCAATGTAAGCAATTTTAAGTACAAGTTACCGCAAGGAGGCACATTGGATATACGATATAAACTTGATGATTCAATTGACTTGGCTTGAGACAATAAGAGTGATGAAGTCCCTTAATTCTTCATAATGTAGCCAAGTCTCCAATGCCCTCCAACAACACCTATTGATCAAGTTTGAGCTTGTTGGTCCCCAACCAAGTTGGGTCCTAAGAGGTTAGTCACAATAGGTTCGGCTACCCAAATGGTTCTTTGCTTGACACCACTTTGAGTACCAACAAACTTGGCAAACACATTGCCAACCTTATCCTTACCAAGAGAATAGATATCATCAATAATAATTGGGTTGGATAAGTTACCACTAGTGCATGAAGAAGCGACGTGACCTTTCTCACGACATAAGTAGCAATGTCTACTCTTCACTTTCTTCTCACTTGATTTCTCAATTTGAGAAGCATTAACTTGAGTGTTCTTGGGAAGAGGCCTTTCTTCAACTTGATGTTGAGCATGAGATTGAACTTGTGCCCTCTTCCCTTGTTGCTTGACACTAATGGCCTTCTTCTTCAATGGGCAAGATCTAACATGATGCCCTTCGACTTTGCACTTGAAGCAAACAATCTTGGCCGAATTCTTGACTTGTTCTTGGCCCTTCCTTTTGTTCATCTTGGACTTATTCTTCTTCTTATTGGAGTTGAATCCAAGTCCACCTTTGTCATTGGGGGATTTTTGCACACTCAAGATATTGTTGAGTGTGGATTTCCCTTCATGACCCTTTTCCAAGTCTTTCTTCAAAGAAGTGACTTGGGCCTTGAGCTCTTTGATTTCCTCTACATGGTTAGTCTCAATACAAGTGCTAGAGGAAGTATAAGCTTCATTGTTAGAGCAACAAGGCAAGGAAAGCAATTCATCACAAGATGTACCAACATTGTGAGTAGATGAATTACAAGGACTAGCACATATCAATATAGCATTTTGACTAGAAGTAGTGCTAGTATCCACATGAGGCTCACTAGATGTTACCTTAGCAAGCATGGCCTCATGAGCTATATTTAGCACATTATGGGATACTAGAAGATCGTCATGAGAGCTTGAGAGCTTTTCATGGCTTTCTTCCAATATCCCATAATTGCTAGATAGCAACTCAAGTTGAGCCCTTAGATCAACATTCTCCTTCAATATGGATGCTTCACAAGAGATAGAGTTAGTAGCACAAGCATCATCATTAGCAACAAGAGGAGAAGACAACTTGGCAAGCTCTTTTGAATATGAAGCTTTAAGTTGAGCATGAGATTCGGTGAGTTTGATGAGCTCACTCTTAATGACCCTTGAGCCATTTTCGAGGTGCTCAAAGTCCTCAAGGAGTTTAGCATGCACAACTTCAAGCTCCTCATTTTTAGTTTCAAAATTATTGGCCACCTCGAGAGCTCTATCATGAGATTCCCTCACTCTAGATAATTCTAGAGCAAAAGTCTCCTCAAGAGATTCCTTGGTGGTTTGTTCAAGTTCAAGAGCTTGAGAGAGGTCCACAATCTCATTAGCGTAATCACGCTCATGACCTTCCATTTTATCAATGGTGACCTCATGCTCCTCAAGATGAGATTCCAACTCATCAATATATTTCTTGCCCTCAATAGCAATAGACATGATTTCCATGAAGTTGGAACGAGCAATTTTATTCTTAAGAAGAGCTTTAAAATCATTTTCCCTTAATTTTTAAGGAGGCAACATCATCACTCTCTTCATCATAATCAACATCATCATCACTCTTGCCATCATCAATATCATCGCAAGATATATTGGGATTCAAAGTGGGAGATACCTTTGAAGCCTTGGCCATAAGGCAAAATGCAATAGATGATGATATAGGATCCCTTGAAGCACCATTCAAGACCACATCTTGTTCCATGGAGTGTTGGGTTTCATCTACATTGTTAGCACAACAACTCGAGGAAATACATGCATTTTTATCATGGCAACAAGATATAGCAAGCATATCATCATGATATTTAGTCAAGCAATTTCTACATGATATGCAAGGACTATCAACACAAGCAAGTGAAACATTTGGAGTGCTCGAAGTGCTAAGGCCCAAAGACGGAGCATTGCAATAATATAGTGATGAAGAATCATCCACAAAAGGCACACTATCATCATTGCAATGACCGACACTACTCACCATATCATTACCTTGTGGCAAACCACATGTAGGTGAAGTAGAAGAAGTTGAGAAGACTATACGGCCGGAGGTGGAGGGAGAACAATCATCCCTACAAATCTTGGACACACCATATTTATCTTGAAGCTTCGTCCATAACTCATGAGCATCCCGGAACGGCATGAGTTGAAATATAACTACATTGCTCAAAGCATCGAAAAGCACATTAGAAGCTTGAGCATTGAGATAAGAGTTTTTCTCATCCACTAAAGATAATCTTTGGGGATCCTTTGGAGAAGAAAAACCCATATCTACAATTCGCTCCAAATTTGGGTCCATGACCCTAAAGAGATTAAGCATGCGAATTACCCAAACATCAAAATTTGTGCCATCGAAACTAAGAGTGTCAGAGAATCCTAATCCCCTAGTCGACATCTTTACTCTCTAGGCGATTAAGCCCAACAAAGAGAGACGAGGCTCTGATACCAATTGAAAGATCGAGGATGTCGCCTAGAGGGGGGGGGGTGAATAGGCGTTTTAAAATAATTACGGTTTAAGCTTGAACAAATGCGGAATAAACCTAGCGGTTAATTTGTCAAGCACAAAACCTAAAACAACTAGGCTCACCTATGTGCACCAACAACTTATGCTAAGCAATATAAGCAACTATGTGATAGCAAGATATATGACAAAGAACAATATGGCTATCACAAAATAAAGTGCATAAGTAAAGGGCTCGGGTAAGAGATAACCGAGACACGCGGAGACGACGATGTATCCCGAAATTCACACCCTTGCGGATGCTAATCTCCGTTTGGAGCGGTGTGGAGGAACAAAGCTCCCCAAGAAGCCACTAGGGCCACAGTAATCTCCTCACGCCTCGCACAATGCAAGATGCCGTGATTCCACTAAGGGACCCTTGAGGCGGTCACCGAACCCGTACAAATGGCAACCCTTGGGGCGGTCACCGAACCCGTACACTTGGCAACCCTTGGGGCGGTCACCGTACCCGTCAAATTACTCGGGCGATCTCCACAACCTAATTGGAGACTCCGGCGCTTGCCGGAGCTTTGCACCACAATGATTGAGCTCGAACACCACCAACTGTCTAGGGCGCCCAAGCACCCAAGAGGAACAAGCTCAAGGGCGCCAAGCACCCAAGAGTAATAAGCTTCTCAACTTGTAACTTCCACGAATCACCGTGGAGAACTCAAACCGATGCACCAAATGCAATGGCAAGGGCACACGGAGTGCCCAAGTCCTTCTCTCTCAAATCCCACCAAAGCAACTAATGCTAGGGAGGAAAATGAGAGGAAGAACAAGAAGGAGAACACCAAGAACTCCAAGAACTAGATCCAAGGGGTTCCCCTAACATAGAGGAGAAAGTGATTGGTGGAAATGTGGATCTAGATCTCCTCTCTATTTTCCCTCAAAACTAGCAAGAATCCATGGAGGGATTGAGAGTAGCAAGCTCAAGGAAGGTCAACAATGGGGGCAAAAACGAGCTCAAGTGATGGGGAACCATTGGGGAAGAAGACCCCCTTAAATAGGTCCCCACGAAACTGCCCGTTATGTGCAGAAAGCTGTAGGACCGGTACAACCGGTGTACGAACCGGTACAACCGGCCAAAGCAGAGGAAAAACCAACCTGGGAAAAGCTCTAAGCGGTACAACAGCCTGGGGAACCGGTAGTACTGGTTAAACCGGTCAACAACCGCCCAAGAACCGCTCCAAAACAGAAACCAGTCCGGTGGTAGAGCGGCACATGGCCGGAACAACCTCCGGACCAATTCTGGAGCGGTACAACCGCTCCAAACACCGGTTGTACCGGTCAACCAGTACAACCTCTCTACGGGCGGTACAACCTCTCTATGTAAAACAGGCAATATCAAAACAGCCACAACTTTCGTGACACGAGCTCCGAATTCGATGAAACCAAGTTTGTTGGAAAGCTAGCAACAAGGGCTAACACAATCTTGATAGAAAAAACAATAAGAAGCAAATGAGAAAAGGCCCATAAGAAAATGGTGAGAACCCTTCCTTGGATAAGACCGGTAAAACCTCCAACACCGAAAACATCATAGAAGACGCATGCGAACTCCGTTTTCGATGAACTCGAGCTTGTCATAAAAATGACCATAAGCTCCAAATCTCACGAGGAGAAGAACCAAACAAGAACCAAAAAGATGATGCAAGGATGCAATGGTTTGAGCTCTCTACTAACGATACGATCAAGCTACCAACTTGAGAGCCCCCTTGATAGTACGGCAAGCGATCCTATAACCCGGTCTCCCAACTACCACCACGAGACCGGTAAAATAGAAAACCTATCAAGGGCAAACCTTTGCCTTGCACATGGTCCACTTGAGCTAGATGAAGACGATCTTGACTCCCTCAAGTTGGACCACCTTTCTTGATTGCGTTGGCTCGATGAAGACTAGATGATTGCTCCCCTATAGTCCACTATGGGTGAGCGACTCTTGACACATCTTCACAAGTCCATTGACACCACAATGGATGGCAAGATTCAAACTTGATTGCTCCCCATACTCCATTATGGGTGAGCCACTCTTCGTGTTGCTCCACTTGAACTTGCACACAACAAACTTGATGACGATCACCACTTGATGTCATCCTCCATGGGTTGTATGGGATCTTCCTCTTGGCGCTTAAGACCATGGAAACATACCTAACCCCACAAAGAACTCTCACGTAGACCATGGGTTAGTACACAAAGCGTAATGGACAATGCTTACCATACCATGGGAACACTTGGTCCCTCTCGGTACAACTTGTGCGCTTTGTGTGTTGATCAACTTGAATCACTCTACGTACTTAGGCTAGATCAACCTTGAATCTTTCCAACTCTCTTCATTTGGATGATGTCTTGAAGGTGGACATGAATGATCACACAATCTTATTCTTCAAGACATGCTTGCAATAAGCTCAACACTCACATGACCAATCTTTGGATAATTCCTTGAATAGCACCTTGGTCGACACAAAACTCTCCCTGAAACCAACACATGTACTCCAAGAAAAGCCTATGGACAAAACCTTCAAATAAACTCAAGGAAACCATTAGTCCATAGAGAATGTCATCAATTACCAAAACCACACATGGGGGCACCGCATGTCCTTTCACTTACAATCGAAAACAATTATGGGAGGATGACATCAAGCTAGAACCATGAATCTTGAAGTGAATGGAGCAAGATTTAAGAGAAACTCTTCTTTGGTCTTCAAATGTTGAGAATGACGATGAGAAACCACCATGAATTGTTGAGATACTCTGGGATGAAAATTGGAAAGGTTTTACCAACAATGAAAAGAATTTGAAAGATCTTGGAGAAAGACATTTGATTGATGATAACTCATTCTTACGTCAAACTTGAAAAGAATTATGAATGGCTCCGGAATAAATAGAAGAGTCAGGTAAGATCCTGGGAAAAGACATGTGGGTTAGGGCCCACTCGAAAGAAACATCCTTGAAGGATTTCTTGAAATAAAGATTGCACTGGTAGAACTAAATGGCTTGAATGAGGTAACAACCTCAAAATAACGTGAACGGATATGGAATGAAAAGACGAGCCTTCTAAGATATGTTCAACACTCCAGAACAAATGAATAGCGAGAAGTGAATGATTAAGAGGTGCATCGGCAAGAGAAAAACATTTGCAACAAGGAAAGGAATATGATCAACACTGAAAGCTTGAATTGGATCCACCGGAGAAGAAACAACAATGAAGTATGATGAACTTGGAGCTGTTGAGCATCTTCATGAGGGATCACTGGATCAGAACATTGATTGAAAAGAATGAAGAGACTTCCCACAAATAAAAGGATACATGATTAAGAAATCTGAGTCCTTGAAGAAAAAGGGTGGGAGGGCGGGAAAACAAAGACAACTTGAGATGGATGAAACAAACACCGTTGTGAAAACTTAGAATTGATCTCGCAAATGTTGAAATGATTGGATCCACTTAAAGAGAAGCACGCCGGTTGGAAAAGAATTAACATGACGACCTCGATGATCAAGAAGGATTAGTATTCCCATAGCAATATGAGAACACCGTTTAGGGAAGGTATGGATCAACACTTGACATCGAAGCAACTCAAATACCACAAATAAAACAAAACAAAGGATTTGGCTTGCAGAATAAGACGGAACAAATACATATGATAGAGATTTACCCAATCCCATATCATGCATCTGTCGAAAAGATATTCTAGGAGCTACTTGAATTCCCACCTAAAAACTCCCGAAACTCTCTGGTTATGCAATCTGGTGTTGGGGATACAAGGGACACAAAATATATCACCCAAACTAACAATACCTAGATCCAGTTGTATCCATCCGTCAACACATAACCAAGAAACCTTCGGAAATCGTGTACCTCAAACTTCGAAAAGCATCCGTTATACGAGTTATGGCAATACTCCCGAACTCCCCAGTACTGGGTGGGGTCGAGGTTATCTCACCAACAACTGCATAAAAGAGATTTTCGATGTCGGCAAAACTCAGGTATTCCGTAATCGCAACGATAAAATTGTGGCGACAACACCTCGGAGCTCAACTCCCGGGACAACGCCACAACCTCTAAATGTCGGGAGGCACCAAGAACAATGTTCTCGTCGAAGACTATCGTAGCGATCCCAAGATACCCGCGTGATCCTAAAAAATTCGTGAAATTTGACGAGAGGAAAGACAAAACATCTACATCAGAGGCCTCACCAGAGCGGCAGAAGGGACCGAGGAGTAAAAGAATCCTACTCTCCGATATATATAATCCTAAGACTCAAAATAGTTTTCTTCTAGACTCAACAACGGCCAACAATCAAGGGGGCTCCTATGGTCGGTCGAGTCTCTGATACCAACTTGTCACGCCCAAGATGCGACCCTATCCTAAAGGAACTCGAAGGTCCGACCAAGGATAGAAGCGCATCTTGAAGACGCTTTTGTAAGGTGGATATCATTACATCAACATTACATAATATTGTGGATACATCCAAGACATACCAAGTCACATGAATACAACAATACATCATATACAAGATCAACATCCGACTACAGATGAAACATAAACAGAAACTCAAACAATATCCACCACCTTTAGCCCAGTGCCGACTGGAACCTATCCCCTGATCGAAGAAGCGGAAGAAGAAATCCAAAACAAGTAAACATCGCTCTCGCGTCATGATCATCGCAAACCTGTACACTGCAATCGGTGGTGTAGTAAACTGTGAGCCACGAGGACTCAGCAATCCCATTACCATGGGTATCAAGACTAGCAAAGCTTAAAGGGAAAGGAAGGGGTAAAGTGGTGAGGTTGCAGCAGCGGCTAAGCTATGTATGGTGGCTAACTTACGCAAATAAGAGTGAGAAGAGAAGCAAAGCAAGCGGTCGTCAACTAGTAATGATCAAGAAGTGATCCTGAACTCCTACTTACGGCAAACATAACCCAGAAACCGTGTTCTCCTCTCGATCAACCCCGAAAAGAGATACTCACGATTCGCACACCTGTTGGTGTATTTTAGAAGAGTTTTACTTCAAGTTTACTACAACCGAATATCAACAAATTCCCATATGCCACATAACCATGACACGGCTTTCAAAAGTTCAAACCCTGCAGGGTGTCCCAACAGCCCATGATAAGCTCTCGCGATCAACGAAGGATATTTCCTTCTCCCGGGAAGACCCGATCAGACTCGGAATCCCGATTTACAAGACATTTCGACAATGGTAAAACAAGACCAGCAAGACCGCCCGATCTTGTTGACAATCCCGATAGGAGCTGCACATATCTCGTTCTCGTGGCAACACCGGATGAGACAGCTCTGAGTAAAACCAAGCCTCGAGTTTCCCCGTGGTGGCCCCGCAGGCGGCTCGGTTCGAACCATCACTTAGAGAAGCACTGGCCCGGGGGGGCTAAATAAAGATGACCCTCGATTGCGCGACTCCCAAGGGAAAAGTAGGTGGTGGTGAGGCAAAAGGTAAAACCAAGGTTGGGCCTTGCTGGAGGAGTTTTATTCAAAGCGAACTGTCAAGGGGGTCCCATAAATCACCCAACCGCGTTAGGGACGCAAAATCCGGGATCATAATACCGATATTATGGAAATTAGGGCGGCACGAGTGGAACAAAACACCAGGCATAAGGCCGAGCCTTCCACCCTTTACCAAGTATATAGATGCATTAATAATATAAGAGATATTGTGATATCCCAACATAAACATAATCCAACATGGAGCAATCTTCATCTTCACCTGCAACTAGCAACGCTATAAGAGGGCTGAGCAAAAGCGGTAACATAGCCAAACAACGGTTTGCTAGGAAGGGTGACAAAGGTTAGAGGTTCATGGCAATTTGGGAGGCTTGAGCAGCAAGTGGTAGGTAACGCAGCATAGCGATGGAACGAAGCAACTAGCATAGCAATGATAGTAATGAGATCCAAGGTGACGGTCATCTTGCCTGAAATCCCGCTAGGAAGAAGAACGAGTCCATGAAGAAGATGAATGGGAGTAGTCGAACGAATCCTCACAACTTCGGAACGTAACCGAAGCTAACGAGAGAAGCAAACCGGAAAGAAGCAAACAACATGATAAATGCACAAGCATAAACATGGCATAATGCACAAACAAGTATGATGCATGTCCGGTTTAATGATTCATGGCATGACAAAGTGCAACAAACAATACTACAAATTAAGTGGAGCTCAATATGCAACGAGTTGCATATTGACAAAACACCACATCAAATATTTAGTTCTCTCTCGTTTATGTATACAACAATATTAAATGTTGTTAAACATGGCAAGAGGTGAAGCATAAGTAAACTAACTATTTAGGCAAGTTTAAATGAGGCCGGAAACAACAAACAACAATTCCGGAAAATCCTCATGTGCATATTTTAGATTTGGTACTGTTCTGACCTAAAACATACTTTATTGTTGTTAAACAGGAAAATAAAGTGGACCATGTTAAACTAGGCATTTTTCCACCCCATTTACATATAAAGTTTATTTAAAACCGAGCTACGGTTATTTAGTTATGAAATAAATCATTTTAGCATGGTATTTGAGCAAATTTAAACAAACATCATTTTAAACATTTTAAACATGGATGAAAGTAGAAGATTATGAAACTAGATAAAATTCTAAGCATTTTTCATATTTAAAACATTTTAATATGATGCACGGTTAATGAGATATAAATGCATGAACAAGAGGGTCTTTTCTGTAAAATAGTAAATCCTGGGATAATTGCTAAATTCGCAGAACAGGAAAAAAATGTATGCGGGCTGAATCTCGAGTGGGCTTGATTTCTCACCACGGCACTTGGGCCGGCTCGGTGCTGGGCTGGGGCAGAGCAAGCTGGGCCGACTAGATGTGTGGAGGGAGTGGGGCCGACTGGAGCTGGTCCACGCTGGCGCTGGAGCGGGTCAACGCAGGCAGGGGATCAAGCTGGACTTGGCGTTGGTCGTCTTCCTCGCGTGCTCACACGCAGAAGCAGGGGAACGGCGCACCAGCGCGATGCAGAGGAGGCAGCAGACGGCGGGGCGCGGGGAGATCGGCTGGATCCTACGAGGGGAAGGCCGGGACTGGCTTGAATGGGTCGAGGAAGAGCCGGAATTGCCAGATCTCGCGAGGGTTGGAGCAAGGCGCGACTACAGGGGGTGATGAAGACCTTGGCGCGCCATGGCTCGAAGAAAGTCTTCACGGCACTGTTCTTCGGCGAAGCAGGGTAACGGGGCGACGACGGGGGTTACATGGGGGAAGCCGGAGGAGGTGGATCCGGCGCGGGTGGAGCTTGAGCAAGGCTCGCATGGCGGCGTAGGCTTCGGCATCTGCAAACCACAGAGGCAACAGAGAATTAGAACAATAGCGAACATATTAAAGAGGGAGAGAAGCACCAGGGAAAGAAGGAAAAGAGAAGGAGAGGTGCAGCCTGGTGGTGGAGCTGGTCCGACGATTGGACTCGGCGTGCACGAGGTGGTCGCCTCGATCCCGCCTGGATCGGGCGCGGGGCTGCCTGCGGGAGAGCTCGGGAGGACGGGGCTTCATTGGGAACGAGGAGGAGGCGCACGACGCAGGGCTCGATGGTTGGGCGTCGAGCACAGGCTGGAGGTCGAGAGGAGCCGGGCGGAGAAGCAACATCCATGGGAATCGGGAGGAGACGCGGGGGTTGGTCAGGCACAGAAACAGAGGAGGTGGGTGGCGACGGATATGGGTGATGGGATGGAGTGCAGTGGCGGCGGCTGGGAGGGAATGATGGGACAAGCCCCTAGGATCTAGGGTTAGACTGATATTTATATCAGATGAATTTAGGCTAGGGGACACCTCATCCCTACGATTGTAATCGAACGGCTGATAAAAATAGGTTAGGTAGCATAAATAAGAAAACGGAGATGTTTTAGAGATGATTGGGGATGATCCGGACTCATCGGTAATGCTAGCCAAGTTCGGGTTCGGGTAAGTTTGGGACGCACGCGAGGGGTCTGAGAGAGGTCGGCGAAGGCAAGGGTCTGACAGATGGTCAACAGAGACAAAGAGAGAATCGGCAACTACGAACGGCAACGAGTTTTATGAAAACATGCATATGCAATGCGCATGATGCTATGAGATGAGATGCATGACATGAACAAAATGCAAAACAAAAGACAAAAACCCAACCATGAAGGAAAAAGCATATCACATCTCCGGAAAAGGCAAGAGTTGGAGTTACGAATATGGAAAGTTGTATCCGGGGCATTACAGCGGGCCCGCTCCACCTCGACGCTGGTGACGGTGTATCGCCGCAGCGCCCGCCTCGATGCGAACCGCCCGGTGGACTCTCCAGCTCCATCCATCTCCGAGCGTGCGGAGCTTCGGGCGGCGGTCCGGAACCTCGAGTCAGGTGTGGATCCCGCCCTTCCCAGTTCTTCCAGTTGTTCCTTTTTCGCGCTTGAGGTCGTTCCTCTTGGCCACCTCGCCAAGGTGGCCACTGACTCGGCCATCGTCTTCAGCGGGGAGGTTGGTCCCCCCTTAGAACAGATCCCGGCCATTAGGGCTTGTGAGATCTTAGATGGTAAGCTGGCTGAGTCTCGGGCGCGCTTGCTTCGGCCTCCCGGGGAATCGACCGCTACCCCCGCGGGTCGGGTCCCTCCTGTGGCCGTCGGGGTGATCCATGGACGCACCCGCTCTCGCACTACTGCTCTCCGCGCGCAAAGCGCCTCCCGTGTCCTGGGGTCAAGCAGCCCCCGATGGGGGCTTAGATGCGGGCCCTTTTCTGGAACATCCGCGGCTTTGGCCATGATGGTTGTCGCCGCCAACTCATCGAATACATGCGAGACGAACACATTGACATCATTGCAATCCAGGAAACCATGCGCACTGAGTTCTCCCTCCACGAGCTCAAATGTCTTAGTTCCCACCTCTTCGCGTGGCATTGGCTCCCTTCTAGTGGGACCACAGGCCATTCTGGCGGCATCCTTTTAGGGGTAAAGGATGCCACCTTTGAGGTGGGTGGCATGGACCGGGGTGAATTCTTTGTTAGTATGGAGATCTTCGAGCGTGCTCTTAACTTCAAATGGGAGGTCGTGATTGTATATGGACCGGCGGACCACCGCCGCTCCCCGGCCTTCCTGGCGGAGCTACATCTGAAGATCTCCAACTCCCTCCTCCCAATTGTAGTGGGGGGAGACTTTAACCTCATCAGATCCCCGGATGAGAAGAATAATGACCGGATGAACCTTCCCCGGATGCAGTTATTCAATGACTGGATCGCGGAGCTGGGTCTCCGGGAGCTAGATCGGACGGGTGCCAGGTTCACTTGGACAAACCGTCAGGTTGACCCGACGTAATCCATCTTGGATCACGTCCTAGTTTCCCCGGAGTGGGAATTATGTTGCCCCCTGGCCTCGCTCCGTGCGATTACCCGGATCGGGTCTGACCATGTCCCTCTCCTCCTCTCCACCGCTGACGAGCGCCCCCCCCCCCACCCCGCCGCGATTCCGGTTCGAGCTCTTCTGGCTTAATCAGGCCCGCTTCCGGGAGGCGGTCATCGCTCGCTGGATCTCCGCCCGCTCTTCCCCTCATTGCGCCATGTCTGTAGTCGACTCATGGCACTTCTGTGCCAAGCTCGCCCGCCAATTCATGAAGGGTTCGGGGGCTAACCTTGGCCGGGACCTTAGAGAGCGCAAAAAGGCCCTCCTGCTGGCTACCCAAGCCCTGGATGCCCGTGCCGACACATCCGGAATCTCCCCGGATGAGTGGATGTTGCGATATGACCTTGAAGACCAGCTCTCAACCATTCATACGGATGAAGAGGCCTACTGGCGACTGCGCGGTACCCAACGGTGGGTGCTTCGGGGTGATGCCAACACCGCCTATTTCCAAGCGGTGGCGAATGGCCCGCGGCGTCGATACTCCATCCACTGCCTATGGGATGGAGACATGCCTCTCGTTCGCCCTTCGGCCATCCGTGCCCATGTCGACGGCTTCTATAAAGCCCTATTTACCCCCACCCCTCGGGGTGGGGTTAGTCTCGCCCCCCGACATTTGGTCGGGTGCTCAATTGGTCTCTGGTGAGGCCAATGCGGCACTAGTGGCCCCCTTCGTCAAGGACGAGGTCCTCATGGCTATTAAGGGGATAAACCCCTCCTCGGTCCCGAGACCGGATGGCCTGCCCATAACGTTCTTCACAATGTTCTGGCCGACCATCAAGCCGGAGGTCATGGCCCTGTTTGAGGAATTCTACTCGGGCACCATGGATCTTGGGCGTCTCAACTATGGTATCGTGACTCTCATCCCCAAGGTCCCGGGTGCCTCTGACATCCGCCAGTTTCGTCCAATCATAGTGATTAATGTGATATTCCGGATCCTGGCCAAAGGGTACGCCAATAGGGTGACCCTGCTCGCTGATGCGATTACCCATCCAAACCAATCCGCCTTCATACGAGGCCGATTTATCCTGGATGGGGTGCTGGTATTCCACGAAGTCCTCCACGAGGTCCGGATGAAAGCTAGACTTCCACAAAGCATACGACACGGTCCACTGGCCCTTCTTGCGGGAAGTGTTGCTTCGCAAGGGCTTTGATGACCGCTGAGTGACTCGTGTCATGCAGCTTGTCTCCTGTGGCCGGACCGCTGTGAACATCAACGGTGACATTGGGCCCTACTTCCCCACCCTCTGCGGGGTTCGTCAGGGTGAACCGTTCTCGCCGTTCTTGTTCAACATGGTGGTTGATGCCCTGGCATCCATCCTTGATAAGGCCAAGGATGCTGGCCATATTCACGGCATCGTCCCACACCTAGTCGGAGGGGGCGGGGTCTCCCTCCTTCAATATGCGGATGATACCATAATAATGGTGGAGGGCTCCGTCCAAGACATTGCTAACCTGAAGTTCCTCTCCTGTGCTTCCAACAGATGTCAGGCCTAACCATCAACTTCGATAAGAGCAAAGTGATGGTTCTCGGGTTCCCCCCGGAGGAAGCACAGGCTATCGCGGACCGGCTAAACTGTCGGTTGGGTTCTTTCCCCATGATCTACCTGGGGATCCCCATTAGTGACTCGTGCCTCACCGTGGCGGATCTCCGCCCCACGGTGACCCGTATGCAACACCGTGTTGAGCCCTGGAAAGGGCGCTGGCTGTCGAAGGCTGCTCGCGTGATCCTTATCAACTCTTCGCTTGCCAGCCTTCTTTGGTTCCTCATGAGCTTCTATAGCCTCCATGAGACCCTTCATCAGGAGATCGCCAAATACCAATCCAGATTCTTCTGGGCTGGGGAGGGGGATAAGCAGAAGTACCATATGGTAAGCTGGCCCGATATCTGCAAACCTAAGGACCAGGGTGGTCTTGGGATCTTGTCCTCCCGACGCATGAACATCGCCCTCCTGACTCGTTGGCTCTGGCGCATTGCCAATGGCGATGGAGGTCTTTGGCTCACCATCATCCAGAACAAGTACCTTCGCGGACAGCCTCTTGCATTCTGTCAGTGCTCGGGCGGCTCCCAGTTTTGGCAGGTCGTCGTCCAGATGCTCCATGTGCTTCGCATTGGCACATCCATCTTGGTTGGTACTGGGTCCTCGACCTTGTTCTGGTTTGATCAGTGGATTGGCGACACCCCCTGGTCGCGTGATTTCCGGAGCACTTCGCCATTGCAGTTGACCCTCGTGCCTCTGTTGAGACGACCCTTATTGACTTAGGGCGCCTCGCTTTCCACCGCCCCTTTGGCCCACCTGAAGTGGCCGCTTGGGATGCCCTCCTTCAGGACATCGCCCTCCTCCCTATGGACAACGTCGACACCCCGGACGCCACCTCTTGGCGCCTGGAAACTTCCGGATGCTTCTACACTAAATCCCTCTACGCGGCCATAGCCCCCTCGACGGCCCCCGAGCCCTTTAGTTTGATTTGGGACATCCGCCTGCCCCTGAAGATCATGACCTTCCTGTGGCAATGGATCCGCGGCCGCCTCCCGTCCGGCGTGGAGGTCCTTAAGCGTAATGGACCTAGGGATGGGATGTGCCCCATTTTGGGCACGGTGGAGGATGCTAACCACATCTTCTTCTCGTGCTCCACGGCTCAGTTCCTTTGGTCCTATTTCCGCGAGACGGTTAGGGGCCAGTGGTGCAACACTAACTTCCCTGACCTGCTTGCGGAAATTCACGCCTCCCCCCTCGATACCGCCATATTAGATGGCTTTGCGTTGGGGTCCTTGCCTGGACGCTTTGGACCGTTCGTAATAAGCTTGTCATACAGAAGGTGCCTCTTCGACATGCTATTGACGCCATCTTTAAAATGTGTGGGTACTTGCAGCTCTGGCGGCCGCTTAGCCGCCCTCAGGATCGGGACGTCATCAACAACCTCCTCGCCGACCTTCGATCGATGGCCTTCCGCTGGCACCTCCGCTCCCTCCCCCCCTCCCCCCTCCCCCCCTCCCCCCCTCCTCCCCGAGCCCGACTAATTGCTCTGCCGCACCCCGCGTGTGCGTGCTTTTTTGTTTCTTCAGAGCTTGTTGAGCTGTGCCCTCAGCATTAACCCTTTGACTACTTGTCTGTACTAGACCTTTGTGTGCGTCTGTGTGTGTGAACCTTGTTGGATGTGTGGCTTGGGCATTGGCTTTATAATATAAAGCGGGGCGAAAGCTTTTTTCGGTAAATCCTTCTCAAAAGAGTTCATACGTGCTCGGGTTCAGGATGTCCTCGGTTTGCGAAGATGTATGCGTGTAATTTTGTTTCGGATTTTTTGACATTTTAAAACGCATTTAAAATGCATTCTTTTAAACTAGTTCATACGTGCCCGGGTTCAGGATGTCCTCACTCGACTTGAATGTGCCAGATAAAGTACAAGCCCCACATTTTTATGGACAAAAGAATATACAAAACAGTAATAATATGGCAGCGCTAAGATTTCGACTACAACTCTGAGCCAGGTCCGGCTATAAATGGGAGACATATACTAGACGCTTCACTATTACAAAACCTCCAAATGCATGGTAGAAACATTTCTTTGCACCCACCTTACCTCTGTACCATTGACAATATACATTCGGTTCATGTTTCAGTGCCCTCGTCTTTTTTTCTTTTTTGAAACGGTCTTCTCATCTTTGAGCTTAGGCTTGAGAGCCATCAGGAATTTTCAAGACCGTTGCTCAAAACCGACGAGAACTAAAAATATTGCGTTTTCACGGGGAACTCAAAGGGAAAGAACTTGCCATCATGCTTCGAGTCGAAGCTGGCCTCCCGTGGTGCCGCACGACTCCCGGAATTAGAGAAACTCCAACGCACTGACCCAAACGGATACACGCTTTGTTCGTTTTATATTCATTTGGATTGACCGTTCGCTCGGTGTCTTTTCTCTTTTTCATTTGGGTCACCTGTACGCCTAAGGTGCCGACCCATATTTGCCCATGCGTTGTCTTATCGCCGTTTTTCATCAAATATACACATTTTGCATAGTCTCGCGAGCAAATAAGCAAAGTTCGACAACCCAAATAAATATATCGTACCCCTCCGTCTCATAATGTAAGACGTTTTTTGACACTAGTGTCAAAAAACGTCTTACATTATGAGACGGAGTGAGTAGTTTACAAGCCGAATAAAAATTAAATTATCTCAAAATTATTTTAAAAAAGGATACATCTATTGGTTACCAACATGAGCCCACATATGCTCAACCAAATTATTTTGCAGCTGAATGTGAGTTTCCCAATCACGCATTTCATGATGGAATTGGGTGAACTGTTAAAACGTAGCCGCTCTTCCTCCATGCTCAGACACAACATTGTCACCCTGAAACTAAAACCCATGATCGTAGATACGTTTCGGACGCTCATCCTCTACGATCATATTGTGCATGATCACACAAGTAGTCATCACCTCCCACAACTTCTTGGTGCTCCAAGTTCTAGCAAGATACCGAACGATGCCCCCAACGAGATTGCAGAACACCAAAGTGTTGGAAATATGCCCTAGAGGCAATAATAAATTAGTTATTATTATATTTCCTTGTTCACGATAATCGTTTATTATCCATGCTATAATTGTATTGATAGGAAACTCAGATACATGTGTGGGTACATAGACAACACCATGTCCCTAGTAAGCCTCTAGTTGACTAGCTCGTTGATCAATAGATGGTTACAGTTTCCTGACCATGGACATTGGATGTCATTGATAACGGGATCACATCATTAGGTGAATGATATGATGGACAAGACCCAATCCTAAGCCTAGCACAAAGATCGTAGTTCGTATGCTAAAGCTTTTCTAATGTCAAGTATCATTTCCTTAGACCATGAGATTGTGCAACTCCCGGATACTGTAGGAATGCTTTGGGTGTACCAAACGTCACAACGTAACTGGGTGGCTATAAAGGTGCACTACAGGTATCTCCGAAAGTGTCTGTTGGGTTGGCACGAATCGAGACTGGGATTTGTCACTCCGTGTAAACGGAGAGGTATCTCTGGGCCCACTCGGTAGGACATCATCATAATATGCACAATGTTACCAAGGGGTTGATCACGGGATGATGTGTTACGGAAGCGAGTAAAGAGACTTGCGATAATGAGATTGAACAAGGTATCGGTATACCGACGATCGAATCTCGGGCAAGTACAATACCGCTAGACAAAGGGAATTGTATACGGGATTGATTGAGTCCTTGACATCGTGGTTCATCCGATGAGATCATCGCGGAACATGTGGGAGCCAACATGGGTATCCAGATCCCGCTGTTGGTTATTGATCGGAGAACGTCTCGGTCATGTCTGCATGGTTCCCGAACCCGTAGGGTCTACACATAAGGTTCGATGACGCTAGGGTTATAAAGGAAGTTTGTATGTGGTTACCGAATGTTGTTCGGAGTCCCGGATGAGATCCCGGACGTCACGAGGAGTTCCGGAATGGTCCGGAGACAAAGATTTATATATGGAAAGTTGTTGTTCGGGTTCCGGAAAAAGTTTGGGTTTTTTCGGTTTTGTACCGGGAAGCTTCCAGAAGGTTCCGGAGGATTCCGGAGGGGTCCGGAGGTCTGGAAATTGTTCCACCACGTCCAATACAGTAGCATGGGCTGTAAGGGGGCGCCCTAGCCTTAATGGGCCAGGGGCACCAGCCCCCCCAAGGCCCATGCGCATGGGAAGGGGAAAACCCTAAAGGGGGAGACCTCCACTTGACTTGGGAGGCACTCCTCCCCCCTTGGCCGCTGCCCCCAACCCTAGATGGGATCTAAGGGGGCCGGTCTCCTCTTCCCCCCACCTATAAATAGTGGAGGGGTGGGAGGGCAGCCGCACCACAAGTTCTGGCGCAGCCCTCCCCCTCTCCCAAGTACTCCTCCTCTCCCGCGGTGCTTGGCGAAGCCCTGCAGGATTGCCACGCTCCTCCACCACCACCACGCCATTGTGCTGCTGCTGGATGGTGTCTTCCTCAACCTCTCCCTCTCTCCTTGCTGGATCAAGGCATGGGAGACGTCACCGGGCTGTACGTGTGTTGAACGCGGAGGTGCCGTCCGTTCGGCACTAGGATCTCCGGTGATTTGGATCATGACGAGTCCGACTCCTTCAACCCCGTTCTCTTGTGCGCTTCCGCTTAGTGATCTACAAGGGTATGTAGATGCACTCTCCTTCCCTCGTTGCTAGTTTCTCCATAGATAGATCTTGGTGACACGAGGAAAATTTTGAATTTCTCGCCACGCTCCCCCAACAGTGGCATCATGAGCTAGGTCTATTGCGTAGATTCTTTGCACGAGTAGAACCAAAGTAGTTGTGGGCGTTGATTTTGTTCAATATGCTTACCGTTACTAGTCCAATCTTGTTTCGACGGTATTGTGGGATGAAGCGGCCTGCACCGACCTTACACGCATTTCACGTGAGACAGGTTCCACTGAATCGACATGCACTTGGTGCATAAGGTGGCTAGCGGTGCCGATCTCCCACTTTAGTCGGAACGGATTCGATGAAAAGGGTCCTTATGAAGGGTAAATAGCAATTGGCATATCACGTTGTGGTTTTGCGTAGGTAAGAAATGTTCTTGCTAGAAACCCATAGCAGCCACGTAAAACATGCAAACAACAATTAGAGGACGTCTAACTTGTTTTTGCGGGGTATGCTATGTGATGTGATATGGCCAAGAAGAATGTGATGAATGATATGTGATGTATGAGATTGATCATGTTCTTGTAATAGGATTCACGACTTGCATGTCGATGAGTATGACAACCGGCAGGAGCCATAGGAGTTGTCTTTATTTATTGTATGACCTGCGTGTCATTAAACAACGCCATGTAATTACTTTACTTTATTGCTAACGGTAGCCATAGTAGTAGAAGTAATAGTTGGCGAGACAACTTCATGAAGACACGATGATGGAGATCATGGTGTCATGCCGGTGACGATGATGATCATGGAGCCCGAAGATGGAGATCAATGGAGCTATATGATATTGGCCATATCATGTCACTACTATATATAATTGCATGTGATGTTTATTATGTTTATGCATCTTGTTTACTTAGAACGACGGTAGTAAATAAGATGGTCCCTTACAACAATTTCAAGAAGTGTTCTCCCCTAACTGTGCAACGTTGCTAAAGTTCGTCGCTTCTAAGCACCACGTGATGATCGGGTGTGATGGATTCTTACGTTCACATACAACGGGTGTAAGACAGATTTACACACGCGAAACACTTAGGGTTAACTTGACGAGCCTAGCATGTACAGACATGGCCTCGGAACACAGAGACCGAAAGGTCGAGCATGAGTCGTATAGTAGATACGATCAACATGAAGATGTTCACCGATGATGACTAGTCCGTCTCACGTGATGATCGGACCACGGCCTAGTTGACTCGGATCATGTAATCACTTAGATGACCAGAGGGATGTCTATCTGAGTGGGAGTTCATAAGATGAACTTAATTATCCTGAACATAGTCAAAAGACCTTTTGCAAATTATGTAAAGCTCGCGTTTTAGTTCCACTGTTTAGATATGTTCCTAGAGAAAATATAGTTGAAAGTTGATGATGGCGATTATGCGGACGATAGATAGCTTATGTCCTTAATGCACGCTCGGTGTCTTTGAACCCCAAACGTCGTCGTGGATGTTGCGAACATCGGACATACACGTTTTGATAACTACGTGATAGTTCGCTTAAGCGGTTTAGAGTTGAGGCACCAAAGACGTTTTCAAACGTCGCGGAACATATGAGATGTTTCAAGGGCTGAAATTGGGATTTCGTGCTCGTGCCCACGCCAAGAGGTATAAGACCTCCGACGATTTTCTTAGCCTGCAAACTCAGGGAGAAAAGCTCAATCGTTGAGCTTGTGCTCAGATTGTCCGAGTGCAACAATCACTTGAATCGAGTGGGAGTTAATCTTCCGGATGAGATAGTGATGTTTCTCCAAAGTCATTGCCACCAAGCTGCTAGAGCCTCGTGATGAACTATAACATATCGGGGATAGATATGATGATCCTTGAGGTATTCGTGATGTTTGACACATGAAAGTAGAAATCAAGAAGGAGCATCAATTGTTGATGGTTGGTAAAACCACCGCTTTCAAGAAGGGCAAGGGCAACAAGGGATACTTCATGAAACGGCAAAACAGTTGCTGCTCTAGTGAAGAAACCCAAGGTTGAACCCAAACCCGAGACTAAGTGCTTCAGAATGAGAGGAACGGACACTGAAGCGGAACCACCCTAGATACTTGGTAGATGAGAAGGCTAGCAAGGTCGATAGAAGTATATTGGATATACATTATGTTAATGTGTACTTTACTAGTACTCCTAGTAGCACCAGGGTATTAGATAACTGATATGGTGCTAAGTGATAGTAACTCGAAATAAAAGCTACTGAATAAACTGAGACTAGCTAAAGGTGAGTGACGATATGTGTTGGAAGTTTTTCCAAGCTTGATGTGATCAAGCATCGCACGCCCTCTACCAACAAGATTGGTGTTAAACCTAAATAATTGCATTTGGTGTTTGCGTTGAGCATAGACATGATTGGATTATGTCTATCACAATACGGTTATTCATTTAAGGAGAATAATGGTTACTCTGTTTATTTGAATAATACCTTCAATGGTCTTGCACCTAAAGGAATGGCTTATTGAATCTCGATCGTAGTGATACACATTTTCATGCCAAAAGATATAAGATAGTAATGATAATACCACTTACTTGTGGCATGCCATGTGAGTCATATTGGTATAAAACGCATGAAGAAGTTCCATGTTGATGGATCTTTGGACTCACTCGTTTTTGAAAAGTTTGAGACATGCGAACCATGTCTATTGGTGTATACGCATGAAGAAACTCCATGCAGATGGACCGTTTGGACTCACTTGATTTTGAATCACTTGAGACATGCAAATCATACCACATGGGCAAGATGATTTAACAACCTCGTATTCAGTAAGATGGAAAAAGAAAGCAACTTGTAGGAAGTAACACATTTTGATGTGTGCAGTCCAATGAGTCTTTGAGGCATGCAAAGTGAATATCGTTATGTTCTTACTTCACAGATGATTCGAGTAGATGTTGAGTATATTTGCTTGATGAAACACAAGTCTGAATTATTGAATGGTTCAAGTAATTTCAGAGTGAAGTTTAAGATCTTCGTGACAAGAGGATAGAATGTCTATGATATGATCATAGACATGAATATCTGAGTTACGAGTTTTGGCACACAATTAAGACATTGTGCAAATTGTTTCACAATTAATACCGTCTGGAACACCATAGTGTGATGGTGTGTCCGAACATCATAGTTGCACCCTATTGGATATGGTGCGCACCATGATATCTCTTATCGAATTACCACTATCGTTCATGGGTTAGGCATTAGAGACAACCACACTCACTTTAATGGGGCACCACGTAATTCCGTTGAGACGACACCGTTTGGAGAAACCTAAGTTGTCGTTTCTTGAAAGTTTGGGGCTGCGGCGCTTATGTGAAAAAGTTTCAGGTTGATAAGCTCGAACCCAAAGCGGATAAAATGCATATTCATAGGACACCCAAAACAGTTGGGTATACCTCCTAATTCAGATCCGAAAGCAATAGGGATTGTTTCTTGAATCGGGTCCTTTCTCGAGGAAAAGTTTGTCTCGGAAAGTTGAGTGGGAGGATGGTGGAGACTTGATGAGGTTATTCAACCGTCACTTCAACAAGTGTGTAGCAGGGCATTGGAAGTTGTTCCTGTGGCACCTACACCAATTGAAGTCGAAGCTTATGATAGTGATCATGAAGTTTTGGATCAAGTCACTACTGCACCTCGTGGGGTGACAAGGATGCGTCTTTGCTTCGGTGGTACGGTGATCCTGTCTTGAAGGTCATGTTGCTAGACAACAATGAACCTCTACGAGCTATGGAGAAGCGATGGTGGGCCCAAATTCCGACAAATGGTTAGAAGCCATGAAATCCGAGATAGGATCCATGTATCATAACAAAGCATGGACTTTGGTGGACTTGCCCGATGATCGGCAAGCCATTGAAATAAATGGATCTTTAAGAAGAAGACGGACGTGGACGGTAATGTCACCGTCTATGAAGCTCGACTTGTGGCGAAGAGTTTTTCACAAGTTCAAGGAGTTGACTACGATGAGATTTTCTCATCCGTAGCGATGTTTAAGTCCGTTGGAATCATGTTAGCATTAGCTGCATTTATGAAATCTGGCAGATGGATGTCAAGACGAGTTTCCTTACCAGTTTACGTAAGGAAAGGTTGTATGTGATACAATCAGAAAAGTTTTTCGATCCTAAGGATGCTAAAAGGTATGCTAGCTCCAGCTATCCTTCTAAGGACTGGAGTAAGCATCTCGGAGTTGGAATATGCACTTTGATAGGATGATCAAAGATTTTGGGTTTATACAAAGTTTATGAGAAACTTGTATTTCCAAAGAAGTAAGTGGGAGCACTATAGAATTTCGATGAGTATATGTTGTTGACATATTGATGATCGAAATGATGTAGAATTTCCGAAAGCAAATAGGGTTATTTGAAAGATGTTTTTCAATAGAAACCTGGATTAAGCTACTTGAACATTGAGCATCAAGATCTATAGGGATAGATCAAAATCGCTTAATGGTACTTTCAAATGAGCATATACCTTGACATGATCTTGAAGGTGTTCAAGATGGATCGATCAAAGAAGGAGTTCTTGCACGAGATGTAAGGTATGAAGTTAAGAGTTAAAGCTCGACCACGGCAGAAAAGAGAGAAAGGACGAAGGTCGTCCCTTATGCTTTAGACATAGGCTCTATAGTATGCTATGCTGTGTACCGCATCGGAAGTGTGCCTTGCCATGAGTCAGTCAAGGGGTACAAGAATGATCCAGGAACGGATCATTGGACAGCAGTCAAAATTATCCTTAGAAGAATAAGGAAATATTTCTCGATTATGGAGGTGATAAAGAGTTCGGCGTAAAGGGTTACATCGATGCAAGCTTTAACACCTATCCGAATGACTCTGAGTACCAAACCGGATACGTATAGTGGAGAAACCATTTGGAATATCTTCAAGTGGAACGTGGAAGCAGCATTTACAATATGACATAGAGAATTATGAAGTACATACGGATCTGAATCTGCAGACCCGTTGACTAAAACTTCTCTTACAAGCAAAACATGATCAAACCCTAGAACTCATTGAGACTTAATCACATGGTGATGTGAACTAGTTTAAGACACTAGTAGACTCTTTGGATGTTGGTCACATGGCGATGTGACCTATCAGTGTTGATCACATGGCGATGTGAACTAGATTATTTACTCTAGTGCAAGTGGGAGACTGTTGGAAATATGCCCTAGAGGCAATAATAAATTAGTTATTATTATATTTCCTTGTTCACGATAATCGTTTATTATCCATGCTATAATTGTATTGATAGGAAACTCAGATACATGTGTGGGTACATAGACAACACCATGTCCCTAGTAAGCCTCTAGTTGACTAGCTCATTGATCAATAGATGGTTACGGTTTCCTGACCATGGACATTGGATGTCATTGATAACGGATCACATCATTAGGTGAATGATGTGATGGACAAGACCCAATCCTAAGCCTAGCACAAAGATCGTAGTTCGTATGCTAAAGCTTTTCTAATGTCAAGTATCATTCCTTAGACCATGAGATTGTGCAACTCCCGGATACTGTAGGAATGCTTTGGGTGTACCAAACGTCACAACGTAACTGGGTGGCTATAAAGGTGCACTACGTATCTCCGAAAGTGTCTGCATTGGGTTGGCAATGAATCGAGATCGGATTTGTCACTCCGTGTAAACGGAGAGGTATCTCTGGGCCCACTCGGTAGGACATCATCATAATGTGCACAATGTGACCAAGGGGTTGATCACGGGATGATGTGTTACGGAAGCAGTAAAGAGACTTGCGGTAACCAGATTGAACAAGGTATCGGTATACCGACGATCGAATCTCGGGCAAGTACAATACCGCTAGACAAAGGGAATTGTATACAGAATTGATTGAGTCCTTGACATCGTGGTTTATCCGATGAGATCATCGCGGAACATGTGGGAGCCAACATGGGTATCCAGATCCTACTGTTGGTTATTGATCGGAGAACGTCTCGGTCATGTCTGCATGGTTCCCGAACCCGTAGGGTCTACACACTTAAGGTTCGATGACGCTAGGGTTATAAAGGAAGTTTGTATGTGGTTACCGAATGTTGTTGAGTCCGGATGAGATCCCGGACGTCACGAGGAGTTCCGTAATGGTCCGAGGTAAAGATTTATATATGGAAAGTTGTTGTTCGGGTTAGGAAAAAGTTCGGGTTTTTCGGTATTGTACCGGAAGCTTCGGAAGGTTCGAAGGATTCAGAGGGGTCCGGAGGTCCTGAAATTGTTCCACCACGTCCAATACAGTAGCATGGGCTGTAGGGGGCGCCCTAGCCTTAATGGGCCAGGGCACCAGCCCCCAAGGCCCATGCGCATGGGAAGGGAAAACCCTAAAGGAGGCCTCCACTTGACTTGGGAGGCACTCCTTGCCTTAACGCCGCCCCCAACCCTAGATGGAATCTAAGGGGCCGGCCTCCTCTTCCCCACCTATAAATAGTGGAGGGTGGGAGGCAGCTGCACCGAAGTTACGGCGCAGCCCTTCCCCTCTCCCAAGTACTCCTCCTCTCCCGCGGTGCTTGGCGAAGCCCTGCAGGATTGCCACGCTCCTCCATCACCACCACGCCGTTGTGCTGCTGCTGGATGGTGTCTTCCTCAACCTCTCCCCTCTCTCCTTGCTGGATCAAGGCATGGGAGACGTCACCGGCTGTACATGTGTTGAACGCGGAGGTGTCGTCTGCTCGGCACTGGGATCTCCGGTGATTTGGATCATGACGAGTACGACTCCTTCAACCCCGTTCTCTTGAACGCTTCCGCTTAGCGATCTACAAGGGTATGTAGATGCACTCTCCTTCCCCTCGTTGCTAGTTTCTCCATAGATAGATCTTGGTGACACGTAGGAAAATTTTGAATTTCTGCTACGTTCCCCAACACAAAGGCATACTCGACATCCTTCCTAACACTCTCTTGCTCTTGGACAAATCTCTTCCTCTTCTCTCCATCAGGGTTGGGGATTATCTTCACAATAATGGTCCACTGAGGATAGATACCATCACCTAGGTAGTATCCTTTGTTGTAGTTGTGGCCGTTGATGTTAACATTCACCGGCGAGCAGTTTCCTTCGGCAAGCCTTGCAAACACCGGCGACTATTGAAGCACGTTGATATCATTGTGCGATCTGGCCATGCTGAAGAAAGAGTGCCAGATCCAGAGATCTTGTGAGGCCATGGCCTCAAGTATGATAGTGCAAGCTCTGACAAGGTCCCTGTACTGCCCTTGCTAAGCAAAATGACAATTCTTCCACTCCCGGTGCATGCAGTCTATGCTACCAAGCATCTCGGGGAAGCCCCTGCTGGCATTCATCGCCAACAAGCGGGTTGTATCTTCAGCAGTCGGTTCTCTCAAGTACTCAGGGCCAAACACTACAATCACAGCCTTGCAAAACATGTACACGGACTCTAGGCACGTAGACTCGCTCATATGGACGTACTCATCAATAAGATCACCGGGCACTCCGTATGCAAGCATCCGGATAGCTGCAGTGCATTTCTAATAAGAGGAGAAGCCAATCTTTCCAAGGGCATCCTCCTTGCACTCGAAATACTTAGGGTGTGTTTGGTTTCTTGTGTCGCACCTGACTCGCACCCGCTGTTGTGGAATTGTCACGGCAGATGTCCTCGTGCAAGGACTTAGTCATGGAGCCATCGCAACTAGGAAGCTTAAAGGGGTTAATCGGGACAAAGGACACGAGAGGTTTTATACTAGTTCGGCCCCTTGCGGTGAAGGAAAGCCTACGTCTAGTTTGGTTGGTATTGCTTGATGTTTCGATGACCAGGGAGCGAGATACGCTATGCCCGGCTCTCGATGGGTTGTTTCTTGTCCCTAAGCCGCCAGCAGGTCATCCCCTTATATACACGGGTTGACGCCCTGCGGCTTACAGAGTCCCGGCCGGCTTATAAACAGTGTCCGGCTCGGTGACTAGTTAAATCTACCTTATGATACAAGTCATGCTATCGTGGCGGTTTGTTACAACGGGCCTTAAGTCGCATGTGGGCCTTAAGCCCTTTATTGAACCGCCATATTCATGCTTGATTACATGCTTCTATCTGGCGAGTCTTCTTTGCGTAACCCGGCCCCTCCTGGGCGGCTTACACAAATAGTTATATCCCCAACATTAGGCCCCAGATTGATTTGAACCTGTTCATGTCAATCTTAAAATACCTTAAGAAATAAATCTTCAGTCTTCTGGCTGTGCAAAGATTTTCTTTACCCGCCATGACGTCATCTTTTGGATTTGTGTTAACCCGCCGTGACGTCATCCTTACTGCAATTCATTCTTTATTTCATCGTATCCTCCAACGGATCTTTGCCTTTACTGACAGTTCCGAAAACCGAGGCGTCGGGGCCGCTGGATAATAACTTTTATCTCCTCGTTTCTTGTGCCGTCTCAGCTATCCTTCCCTTTAAATAGGCGCGACCTAGGTCTTCCCATTCTCCTCCTTCCAGTCATCCTCTTCCTCTCGCTGCCTCTCTGTCGCTCAAGCTCCGCCGCCGACGCCATCGCAAATCTCTTCGTCTTCACCAACTCCGGCCGCTGCATCAACTTGGTTTGACCAGAAAAAACGCGGCGACCCTCCGCTGCAATCCTGCATCTGTAAGTCTCCTTTTCCCTGCTTCGTAGATCCACGCTAGGACCTTCGAGTTCTTCGCGTTCTTTTCTGTTCATCAGGATCCTTCCATAGATTTCATCACCTCCACTCTTTTTGATTTTGAAGATGGCAAAAACTAATGAGGTAGATATTCCGCACCTATTTTGAATGCAAATAGATCCCTTTATGTCACACAGAGGCCCCATTCGAGCCTCATCTGTGCCAGTTCTAGGTCTAGAAAATTTTCTTTTTAGAACAGCTGTTTGATCCGAAATGATATCAGCAACTCGTGAAACTTGTTTGTTCCACCCGAAATTGAAAAAACTGCCTCTGTCGAATATGTTTAACTGCTCATTGACACCTGTAGCAGCTTAATATTTATTGCATAGTCATCCATATATCATTAGGCCCCTTCTTAAGCCGCCATCTTGACTAGTTTTAAATATTTTCCTCAGGGTTAAATTTGAACCGGGACCTCTTATTTTATAGTAGGCCTCAATTTTTGTCAAGGCACCTAAGGCGGCCAAGGCTCCTGTGACCTGTAATTGGGTCCCATCCACAGTCACGAGGAGTAAACTGTCTGAATTTGTGAAGTCTGGCCATCTGCCTAAGAAGGAGGTCATGTCTTATCGTGCCTGACCCGTCGAAGAAAGGCCTCAACCCAAAGAAGGGAGGTGGTAGTTTTTACGGATCACATGAGCCGGGGATTTGCCCCTCCCGGCTCAAAATTCTTCAGGGAGGTTTTGAATTTCTTTGACCTTAGACCTCAAGATATTTGACCCAATTCCGTGTCAAACATCTGCAATTTCCAAGTCTTCTGCGAGGTGTACCTGGGAGAGGAGCCAAATCTGCTTTTGTTCAGAGAGCTTTTCTATTTGAACCGGCAGAATGAACGTGCCAACGGTCCCAGTCTTCAACTTGGCGGTATCTCAATTCAGCGGTGGAGAGACTGCCTTTTCCCTTATGTTGAACTGCCGAGTCATCCGAAAGATTGGAATCATACGTGGTTCTATTGCCAGGACACTTCCCCGGCTAACGAGAACCCTATGCCCGGCTTCCGCGCTCTGCGCCTTGAGTCCAACCATCCGCTAGCGGACAAGCTAACTGCTATTGAGCGTCTGCCTCTCAATCCCACCATAAAAAAGATCAAAGCTCTTTTGGGAAACGGCCTAAACAGTATTGATCTAGTCCGAGTTTGGGTCGCTTGGCGAGTACTTCCGTGAAGCCGTCGTCCCGGCTTAATGTGTACTTATTCTGGCAAAAAGGATGATCCACTGCGTCACATTCCTGACAACTTACCAGATGATGTGGTGGAAGCTACGACCCAGTCGCTGCTGAAGGAGGGCACAGTGACTAGTAACGCCTTCGGCTTACTACCTTTCTGCAAGAAGAACCCGGCCCCTGCAGTGAGTTATCAACCTTAATAAATCTTCCTAGCCTTGTCACACCTTACTTGTACTCATAATTTCTTATCTTTTTTCACAGGCCGATGACAACTTTTGGAAGGTCCACTATGACCATGAGGCTGCTAAACAAGCCAGGACAGCCAAGAAGACCGAAAGGAAAGCCGCCAAAACAGGAACTTCAAAGAAGAAGAAACCCAGCGCCTCCGATTTACTCAAATTGGATGACACTTCTTCGGATGATGAAGAGGTAATCCCTGATTCTCTTAACTCCTTTGTTATTATTTTATTGACATTTCATCCTTTCAGGAGGATACAGGGAACAGCCAAGCGCTTGGCGAAGAGGTAACTATAATTTCCTCCGACTCAGAGCCTTTGCCCAAGCAAAAAATCCGAAGGGTGACCCGGAAAGTAAGATTTTCACATCCTCTAGCTTATCAAGATCCTCAATTTCTTTTGAAGCAACAACAGCTTGAAAGCCGGAGGCAGACCCGGACCAGCAAGGATGCAGAACTCTCCTCCGGCTTACCTGACATAACTAGGAAGCGTCGGACTGAGGTTATCTCCGATTTGCGTTCTGTTTTACCTTTGGCGGGTTTAATTCGCCAACCTCTCAATTCATCTGACTCCAATTATCAGGATACCTCTCCTTCCTCCGGCGAGTCTATGCAATCAAACATGCCGGCTTTCAAAACTGCTCCCGGGTACTGTAACTTTAGTTACTTTAAGCTTTTGCCTTACTCATGCTTTAGTATTCATCCTTCTATCTTTGTTAACAGCATGCAAGTGAAGCCCAGCAAGAGGGCTAAGAAGAATAAGCCGTCCCAAGACCCGATTGTAACTGAACCGGCGCCTGATATGTCTGCTCCAGACAGCTACACCCATCAGCCGCCTGAACCGGCTTTCGACATTCCGGTGCCAACCTCTGACCCGCCTGCCGAAGATACTCTCAACATCTCTGATAACCCGGAAGCTCCTAGCCGGGTCAAGACGACTGACCCGGAAGTTGAAGTTTTGAAAAGCCAGTTTGTTGAACTGGGCCTACCTCCTTGCCAAATGTAATCGCCAAGGAAGAACTTACCGAACGCCGAAGGCCAAGCGAGGACATTACCGATTATACTCACTTAAGCATTGGTGATATAGTCTCTGCTATCTGAATCAAGTGCATAATAGCCGTGACCTGGAAATTGACATGGTGAAACAAATACAGCACAAATCTGAGGTATAACTTATACTATTTTCCTGAATCTTACTTACTGTACCAGCCCCCAAGTCTACTGCTTATGAATAAATATGATGTAGACTTAGAAATCTGCTTACTGTTAGTTCGTCCGGTTTAAAGAGAATATATTTAACCCGGTTATATCATGATAATTTTGAACTTGCGATACACATTAGCCCCCAAGTGTCAAGTATCTTTACTTGTAAAGTGCTTGAGACTTAATATGCATAACCCGGTATTTAAAAAATTCTTCAGCATACATTAGCCCCCAAGTGTCAAGAACCTTTGCTTGCAAAGTACTTGGAACTTAATATTATCTTACCATGATTCTTACCATAACTCGATATCAATGTAGGTCACCATAAATCAATTTGAGTCGGAGATTGCTGACCTGAAGAGCCGTCTGACAACTCAAGAGCTTGAAACTCAAAAAGCCAACTCCAAATTTGAATTCAGCGTCTCTGAACAAGAGAAGTTGAAGAAGAATTTTGAGTCAGAGAAGAAAATCTAGGCTGATGAGAAGGCTTCACTGGTGACCCGGGCTGAGACAGCAGAGGCTTCACTTGCAGAAGCAACAACCGAGCTGTCCGACTTAAAGCGTCACATATCTCAAATGGTCTCAGCTATCTTTGGTAAGTTATTGTTCATAACTCTAAACATTGCAATCCTTCCTTTGATTATTGCCGTAATCATTATCTCCGCCTTACCTTTATGTTTGTGAACACATTGTGCCCCTGTGGAGCACCAACCTCAAGCGTAACATCTTTGGTCAAACTTAAGGCGGATTACACTCTAGTGGAGCAGTCAGACACCGTGTCACAACGTGCTTTGGTTGTTGTAGCCTTATCAAATACCACTCCCCACCTTCTGCAAGATGTGCTGAAGTGTCTTGCTGTGCTACCTCAGCGGATCCAGGATTTAAGGTGGGCATCTTCAAGAGCCGGGGCCGTAGCCGCATTGAGCCGGGCAAAAGCATGGATTCCAGAACTAGACCCGGCCGACCTTGCTCTTGGATACCCGAGTCTGAAGGAGGATGGTACCGTATTTGATGATCATGATTTCACCGCCTGCGTCAAAGTCATACGTCCCGTGGCTACCCTTATTGGGAACGATACTGACCTCTCCAAGTACTCTCCGAGCTATGACAGTGAGAGCCGGAGAATTCCAAACCCTCCATATGATCAAGTCAGCCTGATCCCTCCAACGCGTAAGCATACTTTTGCCCCTGAAGTGGACCCAGCCGGTTTAATAGATGATGAAGCTGAGTTTGAAGCCTTGAGTGGCATTGACTGGGCCTCATCAACCTTTCAGGACAAAGCAACCAACGGAGAGGCGGAGAAGGATAACCCGGAACCATCAAGCCCACCAAAGGAGTGAACCGCCAGACATTATGACTTTGCCAAAAATAATGCTTCATTATTCAGACTCGGGGAGTCTTGTAATAGGGTCGAAAAAACCTCTTAACTTTGTCATGCCTTCGCGCATGTTTGTGGCGCTTAATACTTTCGTAAGCCTCCATTGTTATATACTTCCGGAGTCAAAATTCTGCTTGCTTTATCCTGTGTATAAAACCAAAATAGAATTCCCTTGTCGATTTATCGCTTATGGGGTCACTTAAAGTATTGATAACCCAGAGTATGAACCAAAACATCATATAAAGGCCAATTTATGATTATGATCACAATAGCATACCTGCGATCTTATTTGGTATAGACTCGCCGGCTTATGTGACCCAAATCAGAGAGTTAATTTAACTCCTGACAGTTGGCACATATAATGTTTACCTGGCCCTTAGTAACATTTATACTTACAGAGTATAATTAATAATAAACTTAATTTCAAAAGGCCTCTGATTCGAATACGATCAGTGAAGCTCTCCAAAGGGGTTAAGCTAAGATTCGAATACGACCATATAGCCCCCAGTGGCTTTGGCGATGTCGATCAAGTGGGTATCGACAGCTATGTTCTCTTTGGTTTGAATACGACCTATGTTTGAACAGGAAGCCCCCAAGTGACCATGAGAGTTGTTTAATGACGCTGATTCAATACGATCCACGCCGGACCCAAAGGGGTTAAGCTATGATTCAAATATGATCAAGAAGCCCCCAAGTGGGTTTGGCAGTATGCCGATCAATTGGGTATCGACAGCTATGTTCTCTTTGGTTCGAATATGACCTATGTTTGAACAGGAAGCCCCCAATTGACCATGGCCAGATTCAGATATGATCATAAGCCGGGCCAAAGGGAAAGCCGGATTCAGATATGATCCGCTCTCTGTTGGTTGTTTCCACCACTTGGTAAAGAAGACATATAAACTTTTGAGGGTGGAAAGAAAAAGAGGTCCTGATTTATTGCTTTATATAATATATACATTAAAAAAAGAAAAAATATATATATCCTGAGAGCCGGTGGCTCAAGTATAGTAAGGCCGAAGATGAGCTATGTTCCACGGTCGGCGGGTCTCTTCCTCCGACTTACGTGAGTCTTTGTGCTCCCGAACATCGATAAGGTAGTATGACCCGTTGTTCAGATTCTTGCTGACCACAAAGGGTCCTTCCCAAGGAGGGATAACTTGTGCATATCGGCGATCCTGGATGAGCCGGAGCACTAAGTCGCCTTCTGAAAAGCTACGCTTCTCACCCGGCCGTGTGATAGCGGCGCAGTCTTGTCGGTAAATCGCCGAGCGGGCTATTGCCAAGTCTCGCTCCTCATCCAACAAGTCAAGTGAATCTGACGAGCCTTTTCATTATCAGCCTCAACGTGGCCGCCACTCGGGGTGAGTCGTGCCGGATGTCACTTGGCAGAACTACCTCTGCTCCGTACACCATGAAGAAAGGTGTATAACATGTAGATCTGTTAGGCGTTGTGTTGATACTCCATAGCACAGAGGGTAGCTCCTCCACCCAACAACCCAGAGTCCGTTGTAAGGGGACCAAGAGCCGGGGTTTGATACCCTTCAAGATCTCTTGATTAGCTCTCTCTGCTTGACCATTAGATTGAGGGTGAGCAACAGCCGACACATCAAGCCGGATATGTTCTCGTTGACAGAATTCTTCCATGGCACCCTTGGAGAGATTAGTACCATTATCAGTTATATTGCTGTGTGGAAAGCCAAAATGAAAGATCACCTTTTTCATGAACTGAACCGCCGTGGCTGCATCACACTTACTGACCGGCTCTGCTTCAACCCACTTGGTGAATTTATCCACTACCACCAACATGTGTGTCTTCTTATCCTTAGACCTTTTGAAAGGTCCAACCATGTCAAGCCCCCAGACTGCAAACGGCCAAGTAATTGGAATGATCCTCAATTCTTGAGCCGGCACATGAGCTCGTCGTGAGAATTTTTGACACCCGTCACATTTGCTGACCAGATCCTCTGCATCAGCGTGAGCCGTCAGCCAACAGAAACCATGACGGAAAGCCTTGGCCACCAGAGATTTTGAGCCGGCATGATGACCACAATCTCCTTCATGGATCTCACGAAGTATCTTCTGACCCTCCGCAGGCGACACACAACGTTGAAACGCCCAGAACGCCGCGGTGATGCAATTCACCATGCACAATTGTCATAGATTTGGACCGCTGATGATTTGTCTTGCCAAGGTCTGCCCCTCGTGCAACTCTCCCCGGGTCATATAGGCCAAATACGGACTGTCCAATCTGGGATAGCGTGGAGAGTCGCCACCACCGTGCATCCGTGTCTGCAATCGCTAGTTCTTCCTCTGTAGGCACTTTGACAGAAGGGTTATGCAAAACATCAAGAAAGGTGTTAGGCGGCACCGGCTTACGCTGATACCCTAGCCGGCTTAAAGCATCAGCCGCCTCATTCTTCCTCCGATCAATGTGCTCCACTTGATAACCTTTGAAGTGTCCAGCCACCGCATCAACCTCATGACGATAAGCCGCCATCAGGGGATCCTTGGAGTCCCACGTGCCTGACACCTATTGAGCGACGAGGTCTGAGTCGCCCAAGCACCTTACCCGGCTCAAATTCATCTCTTTGGCCACCCGAAGACCATGGAGTAAAGCCTCGTACTCCACTGCATTGTTAGTACAGGGAAACATAAGCCGGAGCACATAACAGAATCTGTCACCTCGGGGGGAAGTTAAACGACTCAAATTTCGAGCCTTCCAACCGCCTGGACCCATCAAAGTGAATAGTCCAATATGTGTTATCCGCTTCTCCTCAGGTGCCTGTAACTCTGTCCAATCATTGATAAAGTCCACCAAAGCTTGAGACTTAATAGTTGTACATGGCATGTACTTCAAACCATGAGGCCCAAGCTCAATGGCCCACTTGGCGACTCGCCCTGTGACTTCCCTGTTCTGGATGATGTTCCCAAGGGGGCAGAACTTACCACAGTTATAGGATGACCTTGGAAGTACTGTTTCAGCTTCCGGCTCGCCATAAACACTCCATTAACAAGTTTCTGCCAATGTGGATACCTTTGCTTGGACTCTATGAGCACCTCACTGACGTAATAAACCGGCCGTTGAACCGGATGCTCCTTGCCAGCCTCCTTACACTCCACCACGATGGCAACACTGACAGCTCGTGAGTTAGCAGCGACATATAACAGCAATGGCTCTTTATCAATGGGAGCCGCAAGGACCGGCGGTTCAGACAATTGTCTCTTTAAATCTTCAAAGGCGTGTCAAGAAGATCACCTGCATAAAAGTGTCTGTTTTCTTCATCATCTGATACAGTGGTAGGGCCTTCTCACCTAACTGGCTTATGAACCGGCTTAGAGCAGCAACACGACCCACCAATCGCTGAACATCATTGATGCACGCCGGTTTAGCCAAAGAGGTAATCGCCTTGATCTTCTCCGGGTTAGCTTCAATGCCCCTGTTCGAGACCAGGAATCCTAAAAGTTTGCCTGCAGGTACACCAAATACACACTTTTCCGGGTTAAGCATCATCTTATAAACCCGGAGATTATCAAAGGTTTCCTTCAAATCAGATATCAAAGTTTCCTTCTCTCTGGACTTCACCATGATGTCATCCACATAAGCATGAACATTGCGCCCAATCTGATCGTGGAGACAATTTACGTACACACCCGGCGATAAGTCGCTGGGCACTCTTGAGCCCAAATGGCATAGATACGTAGCGTAAGGCTCCAAACGGAGTAGTAAAAGCCGCCTTCTCCTGGTCCTTAATCGCCATTTTGATCTCGATGATAACCAGAGTAAGCATCCAAAAAGCTCAAACGCCGCAACCCGCCAGTAGCATCAATGATTTGATCAATACGGGTAGAGCAAAGGATCACCGGACAAGCTTTATTTAAGTCTGTAATCCACACACATCCGCCAAGTGTCGTTCTTCTTGAGTACCAGCACCGGGTTAGCCAACCACTCCGAGTGAAAAACTTCCACGATGAACCCAGCCGCTAAGAGCCGGGCAACCTCTTCCACGATAGTTTTCCGTCTTTCCTCATTGAACCGTCGAAGAAATTGCCTGACCGGCTTATACTTTGGATCAATATTAAGAGTGTGCTCAGCGACTTCTCTCGAGACACCCGGCATGTCAGAAGGTCTCCATGCAAAGATGTCCCGGTTCTCACGGATGAACTCGATGAGCGCGCTTTCCTATTTAGGATCCAAGTTGGCACTGATGCTGAACTGCTTGGAAGAGTCGCCTGGAGTAAAGTCAACAAGTTTTGTCTCAGCGGCCGACTTAAACTTCAACGCCAGGTCATGCTCTGTAGTTGGCTTCTTTAAAGAGGTCATGTCCGCCGGATCAACATTATTTTGATAAAATTTCAGCTCCTCCGCTACACAAACAGACTCAGCATAAGCCGCATCGCCTTCTTCACACTCCAAGGCTACCTTTCGACTCCCATGCACAGTGATGGTGCCCTTGTGACCCGGCATCTTGAGCTGCAGATAAACATAACACGGTCGCGCCATAAACTTGGCATAAGCCGGCCGTCCAAACAGAGCATGATACGGGCTCCTGATTTTGACTATCTCAAACGTCAATTTCTCAGCCCTGGAATCATATTAATCTCCAAAGGCCACTTCCAGCTCAATCTTGCCAACTGGGTACGCCGACTTACCAGGCACCACTCCATGAAAGACAGTGTTGAATGTCCTTAAATCCTTGTCAGTTAAACCCATGCGACGAAAGGTCTCGTAATAGCGGATGTTGATACTGCTACCTCCGTCCATGAGTACCTTGGTAAATTTATATCCACCGACCTGAGGCGCCACCACCAAGTCCAACTGACCCGGATTATCAACCCGGGGCGTGTGATCTTCCCTGCTCCATATGATGGGCTGTTCTGACCACCTCAAATAACGGGGAACTGCCGGCTCAACAGAATTTACTGCCCTCTTATGGACCTTCTGATCACGCTTGCACAAATAGTGGTAAACACATGGTACTGCCCACCATTTAGCTGCTTTGGGTGGCTCTGATAACCTGACTACTGCTGCTATCCCCCTTGGCCAGGCTGCTGTTGATTATAGCCGCCTTGACATGGTTTGCATGTCTCAAACTTTTCAAAAACGAGTGAGTCCAAAGATCCATCAACATGGAGCTTCTTCATGCGTTTTATACCAATATGACTTACATGGCAAGGCCACAAGTACGTGGTACTATCATTACTATCTTATATCTTTTGGCATGAAAATGTGTATCACTACGATCGAGATTCAATAAACCATTCATTTTAGGTGCTAGACCATTGAAGGTATTATTCAAATTAACAGAGTAACCATTATTCTCCTTAAATGAATAATCAGATTGCAAATGTATATAATCCAATCATGTCTATGCTCAACGCAAACACCAAATAGCAATTATTTTAGGTTTAACACCAATCTCCATGGTAGAGGGAGCGTGCGATGCTTGATCATATCAACCTTGGAAACACTTCCAACACGTATCGTCACTCACCTTTAGCTAGTCTCCGCTTATTCCGTAGCTTTTGTTTTGAGTTACTAATACTTAGCAACCGAACCGTATCTAATACCCTCGGTGCTACTAGGAGTACTAGTAAAGTACACATTAACATAATGTATATCCAATATACTTCTATCGACCTTGCCACCTTCTTATCTACCAAGTATCTAGGGTAATTCTGCTCCAAAGGGCTGTTCCCCTTATTACGTAAGCACTTAGTCTCGGGTTTGGGTTCAACCTTGGGTTTCTTCACCGAGCAAGAACTGATTTGCCGTTTCATGAAGTGTCCCTTCTTGCCCTTGCCCTTCTTGAAACTAGTGGTTTCACCAACCATCAACAATTGATGCTCCTTCTTGATTTCTACTTTCATGTGTCAAACATCGTGAATACCTCAAGGATCATCATATCTATCCTCGACATGTTATAGTTCATCACGAAGCTCTTAGCAGCTTGGTGGCAATGACTTTGGAGAAACATCACTATCTCATCCGGAAGATCAACTCCCACTCGATTCAAGTGATTGTTGCACTCGGACAATCGAGCACAAGCTCAACAATTGAGCTTTTCTCCCTTAGTTTGCAGGCTAAGAAAATCGCCGGAGGTCTTATACCTCTTGGCGTGGGCACGAGCCTGAAATCCCAATTTTGGCCCTCGAAACATCTCATATGTTCCGCGACGCTTCAAAAACGCCTTTGGTGCCTCAACTCTAAACCGCTCAACCGAACTATCACGTAGTTATCAAAACGTGTATGTCCGATGTTCAGAACATCCACAAACGATGTTTGGGGTTCAGACACCGAGCGGTGCATTAAGGACATAAGCTTTCTACTGTCCGCATAATCGCCATCACAACTTTCAACTATATTTTTCTAGGAACATATCTAAACAGTGGAACTAAAGCGCGAGCCACGACATAATTTGCAAAGATCTTTTGACTATGTTCAGGATAATTAAGTTCATCTCATGAACTCCCACTTAGATAGACATCCCTCTAGTCATCTAAGTGATTACATGATCCGAGTCAACTAGGCCGTGTCCGATCATCACGTGAGACGGACTAGTCATCATCGGTGAACATCTTCATGTTGATCGATCTACTATACGACTCATGCTCGACCTTTCGGTCTCTTGTGTTCCGAGGCCATGTATGTACATGCTAGGCTCGTCAAGTTAACCTAAGTGTTCTGCGTGTGTAAATCTGGCTTACACCCGTTGTATGTGAACGTAAGAATCTATCACACCCGATCATCACGTGGTGCTTCGAAACGACGAACTTTAGCAACGGTGCACAGTTAGGGAGAACACTTTCTTGAAATTGTTATGAGGGATCATCTTATTTACTACCGTCGTTCTAAGTAAACAAGATGCATAAACATAATAAACATCACATGCAATTATATAGTAGTGACATGATATGGCCAATATCATATAGCTCCTTTGATCTCCATCTTCGGCGCTCCATGATCATCTTGTCACCGGCATGACACCATGATCTCCATCATCATGATCTCCATCATCGTGTCTTCATGAATTTGTCACGCCAACGACTACTTCTACTTCTATGGCTAACGCGTTTAGCAATAAAGTAAAGTAATTTACATGGCGTTCTTCAATGACACGCAGGTCATACAAAAAATAAAGACAACTCCTATGGCTCCTGCCGGTTGTCATACTCATCGACATGCAAGTCGTGATTCCTATTACAAGAACATGATCTCATACATCACATATATCATTCATCATTCATCACAACTTTGGCCATATCATATCACAAAACACTTGCTGCAAAAACAAGTTAGACGTCCTCTAATTGTTGTTGCAAGTTTTACGTGGCTGCAATAGGGTTCTAGCAAGAACATTTTCTTTCCTACGTGAAAGCCACAACGTGATTTGTCAACTTCTATTTACCCTTCATAAGGACCCTTTTCATCGAATCCGCTCCAACTAAAGTGGGAGAGACAGAAACCCGCTAGCCACCTTATGCAACTAGTGCATGTCGGACGGTGGAACCAGTCTCACGTAAGCGTACGTGTAAGGTCGGTCCGGGCCGCTTCATCCCACAATACCGCTGAAGCAAGATAAGACTAGTAGCGGCAAGAAAGTTGACAACATCTACGCCCACAAAAAAAACAAATTGTGTTCTACTCGTGCAATAGAGAACTACGCATAGACCTAGCTCATGATGCCACTGTTGGGGAACGTTGCAGAAAATTAAAAAATTTCCTACGGTTTCACCAAGATCCATCTATGAGTTCATCTAAGCAACGAGTCATGGGAGAGTGATTGCATCTACATACCACTTGTAGATCGCAGGCGGAAGCGTTCAATGGAACGGGATGATGGAGTCGTACTCACTGTGATTCAGATCACCGATGACCTAGTGCCGAACGGACAGCACCTCCGCGTTCAACACACGACGGAGCGGATGACGTCTCCTCCTTCTTGATCCAGCAAGGGGAAGGAGAGGTTGATGATGATCCAGCAGCACGACGGGCGTGGTGGTGGATGCAAGAAGACTCCGGCAGGCTTCGCTAAGCAACTACGGGAGGAGGAGGAGGTGTAGCAGAGAGGGAGGCGCCAAGGGCTTCAGTGGTGTCGCTGCCCCTCCCTCCCTCCCTTTATATAGGTGCAAGAGAGGGGAGGGTGCAGCCTTGCCCCTTCCTCCAAGGAAGGGGTGCGGCCAAGAGGGGAGGAGTCCATCCTCCCAAGGCACCCTGAGGTGCCTTCCCCCTTTAGGACTCTCCCCTCCCCGAGTCTCCTTGGTGCATGGGCCTCTTGGGGCTGGTGCCCTTGGCCCATATAGGCCAAGGCGCACCCCCTACAGCCCATGTGGCCCCCCGGGGCAGGTGGACCCCCCCCCCCCGGTGGACCCCCGGACCCCTTTCGGCACTCCCGGTACAATACCGATAAAGTGCGAAACTTTTCCGGCGACCAAAACAAGACTTCCCATATATAAATCTTTAACTCCGGACCATTCCGGAACTCCTCGTGACGTCCGGGATCTCATCCAGAACTCCGAACAACATTCGGTTTGCTGCATACTCATATTCATACAAGCCTAGCGTCACCGAACCTTATGTGTAGACCCTACGGGTTCGGAGACATGCGAACATGACCGAGACGTTCTCCGGTCAATAACCAACAGCGGATCTGGATACCCATGTTGGCTCCCACATGTTCCACGATGATCTCATCGGATGAACCCACGATGTCAAGGACTCAATCGATCCCGTATACAATTCCCTTTGTCTAGTGACATTGTACTTGCCCGAGATTCGATCGTCGGTATCCCGATACCTTGTTCAATCTCGTTACCGGCAAGTCTCTTTACTCGTTCCGTAACACATCATCCCGTGATCAACCTCTTGGTCACATTGTGCACATTATGATGATGTCCTACCGAGTGGGCCTAGAGATACCTCTCCGTTTACACGGAGTGACAAATCCCAGTCTCGATTCGTGCCAACCCAATGTACACTTTTGGAGATACCAGAGTGCACCTTTATAGCCACCCGATTACGTTGTGACGCTTGGTACACCCAAAGCATTCCTACGGTATCCGGAGTTGCACAATCTCATGGTCTAAGGAAATGATACTTGACATTAGAAAAGCATTAGCATACGAACTACGATCTTTGTGCTAGGCTTAGGATTGGGTCTTGTCCATCACATCATTCTCGCTAATGATGTGATCCCGTTATCAACGACATCCAATGTCCATGGTCGTGAAACTGTAACCATCTATTGATCAACGAGCTAGTCAACTAGAGGCTTACTAGGGACATGGTGTTGTCTATGTATCCACACATGTATATGAGTTTCCTATCAATACAATTATAGCATGGATAATAAACGATTATCATGAACAAGGAAATATAATAATAACAACTAATTTATTATTGCCTCTAGGGCATATTTCCAACACTTAGTGATAAAGTAAAGCAATTACAGGGTGTTTGCATTTCATACAATAAAGCGACAACCATATGGCTCCTGCCAGTTGCCGATAACTCGGTTACAAAACATGATCATCTCATACAATAAAATATAGCATCACGTCTTGACCATATCACATCACAACATGCCCTGCAAAAACAAGTTAGACGTCCTATACTTTGTTGTTGCAAGTTTTACATGGCTGCTACGGGCTGAGCAAGAACCGTTCTTACCTACGCATGAAAACCACAACGATAGTTCGTCAAGTTAGTGTTGTTTTAACCTTCGTAAGAACCGGGCGTAGCCACACTCGGTTCAACTAAAGTTGGAGAAACTGACACCCGCCAGCCACCTATGTGCAAAGCACGCCGGTAGAACCGATCTCGCGTAAGCGTCTGGCGTAATGTCGGTCTGGGCCGCTTCATCCAATAATACCGCCAACCAAAGTATGACATGTCGGTAAGCAAGATGACTTGTATCGCCCACAACTCACATGTGTTCTACTCGTGCATATAACATCAACGCATAAAACCTAGGCTCGGATGCCACTATTGGGGAACGTAGTAATTTCAAAAAAATTCCTACGCACACGCAAGATCATGGTGATGCATAACAACGAGAGGGGAGAGTGTGTCCACGCACTCGTGAGACCGAAAGTGGAAGCGTTATGACAACGCTGTTGATGTAGTCGTACGTCTTCACGATCCGACCGATCCAAGCACCGAACGTACGGCACCTCCGTGTTCTGCACACATTCAGCTCGATGATGATCCCCGGATTCCGATCCAGCAGGGTGTCGGGGATGAGTTCCGTCAGCACGACGGCGTGGTGACGATGATGATGTTCTATCGACGCAGGGCTTCGCCTAAGCACCGCAACGATATGACCGAGGTGGAATATGGTGGAGGGGGCACCGCACACGGCTAAGGAACGATCACGAAGATCAACTTGTGTGTCTATGGGGTGCCCCTGCCCTCAGATATAAAGGAGTGGAGGAGGGAGGGCCGACCCTCTCTATGGCGCGCCCTAGGGAGTCCTACTCCCACCGAGTAGGATTCCCCTTTCCTAGTAGAACTAGGACCCTTCCAAGTAGTAGGAGTAGGAGGGAAGGAAAGGGAAGGGAAAAGGAGAAGGAAGGAAGGGGCGCCCTTCCCTAGTCCAATTCGGACCAGACCAAGGGGAGGTGCGGCCACCCTTGAGGCCCTTTTCCTTCTTTCCCATATGGCCCAATAAGGCCCAATACGTATTCCCGTAACTCTCCCAGACTCCAAAAATACCTGAATCACTCGAAACCTTTCCGATGTCCGAATATAGTCGTCCAATATATCGATCTTTACGTCTCGACCATTTCGAGACTCCTCGTCATGTCCCTGATCTCATCCGGGACTCCGAACTCCTTCGGTACATCAAAACTCATAAACTCATAATATAAGCATCATCGAAACCTTGTTGCGGACCCTACGGGTTCGAGAACTATGTAGACATGACCGAGAACAGTTTCCGGTCAATAACCAATAGCGGAACCTGGATGCTCATATTGGCTCCTACATATTCTATGAAGATCTTTATCGGTCAAATCGCATAACAACATACGTTGTTCCCTTTGTCATCGGTATGTTACTTGCCCGAGATTTGATCGTTGTATCCAATACCTAGTTCAATCTCGTTACCGGCAAGTCTCTTTACTCGCTTCAGTAATACATCATCTCGCAACTAACTCATTAGTCACATTGCTTGCAAGGCTTATAGTGATGTGCATTACCGAGAGGGCCCAGAGATACCTCTCCGACAATCGGAGTGACAAATCCTAATCTCGAACACGCCAACTCAACAAGTACCTTCGGAGACACCAGAGAGCTCCTTTATAATCACCCGATTCGTTGTGACGCTTTGGTAGCACACAAAGTGTTCCTCCTCCGTAAACGGAGTTGCATAATCTCATAGTCATAGGAACATGTATAAGTCATGAAGAAAGCAGTAGCAACATACTAAACGATCAAGTGCTAAGCTAACAGAATGGGTCAAGTCAATCACATCATTCTCCTAATGATGTGGTCCCGCTAATCAAATGACAACTCTTTTGTCCATGGCTAGGAAACATAACCATCTTTGATAAACGAGCTAGTCAAGTAGAGGCATACTAGTGACACTATGTTTGTCTATGTATTCACACATGTATTATGTTTCCGGTTAATACAATTCTAGCATGAATAATAAACATTTATCATGATATAAGGAAATAAATAATAACTTTATTATTGCCTCTAGGGCATATTTCATTCAATGCTGCTGACCTTTTCCATTGCCGTTCTTCTTTCCCTTCCCTGTCTTTTCCTCATCAGACGCGGGATCCTTGGTACTATCGGAATCGGCGTATTTGACTAAGGCTGCCATCAGCGTACCCATATCATTGCAATCACGCTTAAAGGCCCCGATTTCTGCCTTAGCTGCTCAAAGCGGCAATTCTTCTCCAACATGAGTATCAGAGAGCGGCATCCATCTTATCAGATGAATGTATTATTTCCTTGACCCGGCGCACCCAATGAGTTGTGGATTCACCTTCCTCCTGCTTACAATTGGTTAAGTCTATAATTGACATAGATTGCTTGCAAGTGTCCTTGAAGTTCTGGATAAACCGGGCCTTTAGCTCTGCCCATGAGCTAATGGTATTGGGCGGCAAACCCTTTAACCAAGACCGGGCCGTTCCATCTAACATCATAGTGAAGTACTTGGCCATTGCTGCGTCGCTGACCTCCAATAGCTCCATGGCCATCTCGTAACTTTTGATCCATGCCCCGGGCTGTAAGTCGGCCGTGTAATTCGGCACCTTTCGAGGTCCCTTGAAATCCTTGGGCAGACGTACATTCCGCAGTGCCGGCACCAAACAAGGAACACCACCGGTTCTAGTGGCCACTCCTGCTTCAACAGAAGTCGTCGGATACTCTGGAAGATCTTGATATGCCGCCTGCTGAGCCGCTAGCTGAGCCGCCCGCTCGTCCTCCTGACGTATTCGGTCTTGCACCGGGTTATGGCCACCGGGCTGGTTACGACGTTGGGCGTTGCTTCACAAAGCTTCTGACTCTATGTGCCTGCTGTAACTCGTACTCCGGTTTTGACGAGGCGGTGCTAGCCAAGGCGGAGGAGTTGAATGAATCTTGTCCCAGCTGTAAGAATAGGTCTCTTGCTGCGCCAGGGCCGTCTGAATAAGATCTCTGACCCTCCGGGTCTCCACCGCTGTCGGGTCATCACCGTCCACTGGGAGAGCCGCCAAACACGTCGACGCTGCTATCAAGTTCTCCATAGGGTTGGAGAAGTGACCTGGTGGTATTGGTACATAGCGGGGCGGGGGCGCGGGGCCATACTCCCACGAGGAGGTGCCATCTCTCGAGGCTGAGCCGGTCCTCCCGCTCCAGGTGTCATAAACTGATTGGCTTCGAGCGGGTTGCTAGGACCGGCACCGGGTGTAGTGAAAAGATTCCGAGGGTCGTAAACCGGAGGCAAACGAGACTGGGTTTTCTGATGTCTCCTCATCATCACCTCATTGGATGCGTTCAGGCTCATATTAAGCTGGAAAGCCTCTGACTGGAGTTGCTGCGCCCGTGCGTCCAAGGCCACCCGCTCTGTAGCTAACCTGGTGTCCTCAGCTGCCAAGGCCTCCTTGGCCTGCCATCTCCTCATGCACCCTCGCCACCTCGCGTTATGCTCATCTTGATTTGCAGGAATAACCGTGGTGTTTAACAGGCCGTCGGCTTATCCATAAGATCCATCAAGACTGAGCGGGCGCACAGGCCTCCCGCCTACCGCTCCCTCGACCCGGACGTTATTGTCATTACCGTTGAGTTTTGACCGGGTTGAGTACCAGCCATGAAGACTCTCGCCCAGCTTGGCGGCTCATAGAAGTCCTGAGTACTAGAGCCATCGAACAACCCCGAGCATGCCCTCTTGGAATTGATATAAAGAATCATTGAACCCGTGGACGAATCATCATCCGAGGGGACTATTGCCTCACCACCATCTTTAGATCCTTCAGAAGTTCTTCTCCGTGGACGCAGCCCATGAAGGCACGCTTCACGACAAGGTTGAGCTCGGGCGGGTCTCAGACGCCGAGCCGTCTCGACGAGGTTTGCAGTTGTCCGGCTCAGGCCGGCTCACCGATCCTACCGATGAAAACGTGGATTCCGCCAAAGGGACTGGTACCAGACTCAATTGAGTTTGCGTCGGGCCCCAAATTTCATTGTCGATGTAAATCTTGCCGCGACGACTCTTGGTCATCCTACCATCAGATATCCTCTTGAGCCCTTCAAGTCGCCCTTCAAGAACTCAAATCCACTGCATACCGGCCCTACGGTGGCGTAAATCGTCGTGGAATTGTCACGGCAGATGTCCTCGTCAAGGACTTAGTCGTGGAGCCATCGCAACTAGGAAGCTTAAAGGGGTTAATCAGACAAAGGACACGAGAGGTTTTATACTAGTTCGGCCCTTGCGGTGAAGGAAAGCCTACGCCTAGTTTAGTTGGTATTGCTTGATGTTTCGATGACCAGGGGAGCGAGATACGCTATGCCCGGCTCTCGATGGGTTGTTTCTTGTCCTTAGCCGCCAAAGTAGTCGTCCCCTTATATACACGGGTTGGACGCCTGCGGCTTACAGAGTCCCTTACGGCTTATAAACAAGGTCCCATTTTGACTAGTTAAATCTACCTTATGATACAAGTCATGCTATCGTGGCGGTTTGTTACAACGGGCCTTAAGTCGCCTGTGGGCCTTAAGCCCTTTATTGAACCGCCATCTTCATGCCGATTACGAGAACTGGCTTAGCGAGTCTTTTACAGAATCTTGCCTCCCTGGGCTTACACAAATAGTTATATCCCCAACACCCGCCATGCAATATTCAGTCCGTTTGGTCCCCTGTATGCCATCCCCAGCCTGGCCCTCCAGATGCAAAAGGACACCCCTCAGCCAGGCTGAGGGGAACGCAGGATTTGGGCGTTTCCCACGAGTGGGGTAACGATTCCCTCGCGGCGGTGGGGATCAGAGCGTCCCCTCGCCTCTCGCTTTCTTTCTCGGTCCTCGCTCGAGCTCTCACCTCGCCACTCGTCGCCGTTCCCAAATCCGTGACAGAGATCGTCGAATCCTCGTCAATGTCCTCCCCAACACTAGCTCCACCGCCCGCCGTCAAACTCCGCTGCCAACGGTGCCTTCACAACGGCCGTTGCTCCACGAGATCTACCCCCCATCGATTGGATTTGGGTGGTTGGGAGCCGGAGGCCAGCCGCCAATGCCGCCTTCCTGTCGCCCATGCTCTACCAGATCTACCACCCATCGATCCGAGCATGGTGGATGGGAGCTGGAGACCCCGGAGGTGCCAAGTCGTCTGTATACCATCCCATTGAAAAAGCAGCAGGAGCCGCCCGATGTGTGCTTCGTGTTTGTTACATATTTGTTCCAGATCTTGTATTAGGTATTTCTAATCTCCCATCTTGACCTTGTTTTTGCTATGAATGGTGAGAGGCGGATGTGGGATTCCACGTATTGTCCGAGAAACAAACGTCAACTGGTGCTAATCTTCTCATCGGTTGTCTATTCATCTGCATCCGCTGTACTAATTGCTAGCTAGCGGTGTTATTTTGTTGTGAATTCCTCTTTAAATGTCCATCTACTAGTCACTGTTTCTACTATGCTATTTGAGACAAACAGCAGGTCTAATGCATGGGATTACTTTGTTCAGTTTTTTTACTTGTTTGAGGAATTTCTAATAAATACAATTGAAACTTGATTTTTGGTTCAGAATCTCTAATGCAGCCTACCAAACAACATCTGTGGTATACAACAACTCTGGTGCATAGATATCCTACAGCCCACCAAACATATTCAATTCAGCTTTGCACCCACTCCACCAGGCCAAGCCCAGCCAGGATCCTCCATGCGATGCAGGCTGAAGCTGCCCAGACAACCAAACACACCCTTATTGTATCTGACCACCCCCTTTTGAATACGGTTGAAAACATGCCTAACCATACAAAAATGGCGTCAGAATTTATTATGTTTGAAGCGGGGGTTGTCTGTCTCAAAGTAGCCCTTCCAAAGAAGGAAGTGACCGCTCTCTCGGTTGCGATTTAATACCGGAGTGTGCCCTGGGGTCGAGCCCCGGAACAACGGCCGCTGCCTATTAAGGTGGTCATGGACCAACACGGCAGCCACCATCTCCTCATCATCAGATGAAGAATCGTCGGAGTGGCAGAGGAAATTGTGGAAGAAGAACTCGTCGGCGGAGTCCATTTGTACCTTGGGGGCAAACTATTGAACAACTTGCAGGCATCATTGAAGAAGGTGGCCGGCGAAGAGTCGCGCACCTCCCCTGGACCAGGTAGTTGGCCTGGCGGTGTCCGACAAGCGTGGCGGCGTTAGGTGAGCGTGGCAGCATCAGACGAACGAGCTGACCGGGTCCTAGGGGTGACTTTGTGCTCGTTGCGACGTCGGGTGGGGTGGTGGGAAGCAACGGTGGCCCGGCGGCAAGGCGGTGCTGGCAACGACTTGGGAGATGGCGGTGTGCGGGGGAGGTGTGTGGGCGCGGACTACTGGCAAGGACACTGGAATTGGGCTGCATCAGCAATGGGGTGGGGCGGGTGAGGACTTGCTGTCGACGAGGGTGGAAGACAATGGCCAATGTGCCACAGATTGGCGGGCCAGGGAGAGGAGTAGGTGGGCGTCAAGCGCGTCCATTTCGTGTTCGCGCCTACGCAAATGAGACTTAAATTTGAACCAAAAATGTGTCGGCAGACGAAGAAAAGCGCACGCACATGAACAAAATGGGTCGACGCGTTGAAGTTGCTCTTAGCACACACAAATGTCATCACACATGTGCGTACAGAGACGGTGCACCTGGCAAGGAGATCTTGGACTTTTTTTTCGCGGGGTAAACGAGAGTTTCTATTACTTAGCCAGCATCTTACAGGCACATCACCTGGTCCGTCCCTAAGCCACACAACAGTGCGTTCCTGAACTCTACCGAAAGTACAAAAAAATCACTAACTCTATTTTGCTCACGCCTAGCAAAGGCGAACTGAATAACTCTACCATCATTTACATGTCTTTTAATCTCCTGAACGAGCATACAGAACTTGGACCTGTCTTGCTCCGGGCCTTCACCATATTCACTCAGTGGCGGAGCTAGCATTTGACATCAGGGTGGTCCGTTTTAAATTTTTTTTTTGATAACTAATATGACATGTGAACATTCTAACTAATTATCAATAGCACATGGAAATAGATTAATATGGTCTTACGAACACACTAAAATTCTCAATTAATTCTCAGTTTTGCATAAAGAAGCCTACATAGTAAATAGTACATGGACCATAGCACATACCTTGAGAAGTTCAAAAAGACTATCTTTCTGGCCTACATTTTTGTATTGCCATGAAGGTGTTAATTATGTCATCTTCATTCACCTCGGAGAAAGCATCCCTCTCAATATATGTGACTAGGCAATCATCCAAAAGACTATCACCCATCTTATTTCTCAACTTGTTCTTGACAAAACTCATGGCAGAAAATGCTCTCTCAACATTTGCCGCTACACCGGAGAATCAATACCAATTTTAAAAGCAAGTACATCAAATGATGAACTATATGTCTCCCTGTTTGGACAAGCTTAACAGAGAGATCAACAAGATTCCCAAGGCCTTGAAAGTTCTCATCATTTCTCATGTCATCAATATAGTTATCAAGTTATAGTTCAAGGTGTATCAAGTTGGCACTTGAAAAGTCTTTGGGATAAAAATCAGCAAGTCTTCGTACCTTGTGTGCATCAAAAGAAACAAATGAGTTAAAGAGATTATGTACCAATTTTGAAAGCAATACAAAATTTAGAAGCAAGTTTGCATACCTTTTGTGCATCAAAAGCAGCAAATGAGTTGGCGGGATTCAAAGCATATACAAGATGGCAGCTCCATATTGATCTCATCAAACCGATTTTCAAGCTCTTGACTAATTTGATCAATGACTCCAAGAAAAACTTCTCTTCTAAAGTGATCATCATTTGTTTGGGGTCGAGCAAACCATGTTGATCTTCCATAAGGCACATAATTATCTTCCATTATAGGAACTTGAATGCCATGCTTGTTACAAAATAGTGTGACCTTTTGCAAAAATGCATCCCACCCATTATCCCTAAGCTCTTGTATTCTACTTTTTGCAGTTCTAACAAGTGCCATTGCAGTAAGAATATCTTGGTCTCTTCTTTGCAAACAATCAGACAAATCACTTGTGTATCCAAGAATGACAAGCATCAAGTGTGCATTGAAAATAAAGTCAAATGACTCAAACACTCCAACAATAGTATGAATTTTGGGCCAATCACTTCTTTGTGAAGCATCTTGTCCAAGAGTTATGAGCACATCACGGATTGTGGGATACATAGCAATAATGTTAAGAACAGTTTTGTAATGAGAGCCCCACCGAGTATCACCAGGCCTAGGTAACCCCCATCTCTTGATTCAAACCACTCCCGGTTTGTAACTCACCACATTCAAGTAGTTTTAGGATATTTTGAAGTCTAGCATCTCAAAGCATGTCATGACGCTTACAATACACTCCAATAACATTCAGTAATAAAGACACTCGATCAAAAAACCACACACAATCATCATTTCCCTTGGCAACAGCAACAAGAACTAGCTGGAGTTGATGTGCAAAACAATGAATATAATAGGCGTAGGTGACTCTTTCATGATCAATGTTTTCAATCCTTTAATTTCTCCTCTCATATTACTAGCCCCATCATATCCTTGCCCACGAATTTGTGTTATAGTCAAACCATGATCGGTAAGTAAAGTTTCAATTGCTTCCTTAAGTGACAATGAAGTAGTGTCACTTACATGAACAACTCCAAGAAAGTGCTCAGACGGCCTCCCTACTTTATCAACAAAACGCAAGCATAAAGCTAGTTGTTCTTTATGTGATACATCACTAGACTCATCAGCTAGAATAGCATAGTGCTCATCACCAAGTTCATCAATAATTTGCTTTCTAGTAAGTTGTGCACAACATTGAATAATCTGATGTTGTATCTGATGAGATGTCAATTGGCGATTACACAGTGCATTCTTCAAAACATACTTATTCACCTCCTCACTATTTGTTGCAAGCCACTTCAATAGCTCAAGGAAGTTTCCTCTATTGCTAGACTCTTCACTTTCATCATGCCCACGAAATGCCAATCCTTGATGAAGAAGAAACTACAAGCATCTAAGTGAATACTTCAACCTCATCTTGTAAAGACGCAGATCCTCACTGTTCACCTTCACAAAAAGATCATCAATAGCTGCACGAGGATTCACAAATAAGTTATATCTCTCTTGAGCTGCATTATGCACACTTGATACGCAACCAACATGCTTAAGAAGAGCATCCTCTCTATTCCAATTACTCCAACCACCATCAAGAAATGCATTAGTTCCCTTACCACTAGTTTTTTTCTTTGAACAAGTAACATACAAAACAAAATGCAGATTCCTTCTTGATACTATATTCAAGCCAACTATGATTATGAAGCCACAAAGGATTGAATGAACGTTCTCTACTCCCAATTGTTCTTTTCTTAAAGTCATGTGCATAAGGTTTGAATGGCTTTTTAAGGATATATGCTCTTCGAACTGCGTCTTGATCATTGATAGGATAACTTGCAATGGGTAGCCTGTCCCCGGGATCATGTTTAAGACGACTAAAATCATAAACCGGTGGTGATGGCGGTGACACATCCTCAATTTGCTCTATAGTCACATTTGACATAGACAATGTTGGTTCTTCAATTTGCTCTTCGATCACAACCGGCATACACACAACTTCGCGAGTCTGCTCTTCAGCCACATCCGACATATTCTCTGCCTTTTTTTTCTTCCCTATCTTCATAGCTTCTCTTTGAAAAAGAGAAACAATGTCTGTTGCCCTCTTCATTCTTCAACAAATCTGTAACAATACTACTTTCTATCAGTACTGCTTCCTAGCACTAAAGCTAATTGAGGCAGAACATAGTGCAAAAAAGCAAATCCTAAATCATAAATTAGGGGTAAATCGTGGATTTGGGGTTTTTTTTTCAAGACTCACCTCACCGCAAATTGGATTTGGAGGGGCGAGGTCATGAGGGTAGGGCCGCCAGCAATACCTGACGAAGCGGCATGCAAGGGCACAAGAAAATGACCCAGGCGGCAACAGGCCAAGGCAGGGCTAGCTGCCACAGCGTTAGGAGATGCGCCCGAGCCCTGGATCGAGGGTCGGGCGGGCGGGCCGAGAAGAGGCGGAGGCGTGCCACGGAGCTTCCTCGGCGGCGGCAGGGGCGCCAGGCGCGAACGGCGAGGCGAGGCGGCTATCGGGGTCGAGGCGTCGAGCAGGTCTGCAGATGCGTCGGGGCGTCGGGGCTGTTTTTTTTTATATGGACCTGGTTGTTTATTGGGCTTCTTTTTTTTGGCCCATCTATAATCTATAGGTATATGGGCTGTCTCAGAATCCCAGGATGGGCCGCGGCCCATCCTGGCCACCCTGTAGATCCGCCACTGTATTCACTTTCACTGCTATCAAGCAGTCCATCTCGACAACCCCTCTTCACAAGCAGCAAGCTCCGCCTCCAGTGGCTCAGAGCACGAACGCAATTGGCGACAGGCAGAAAAAATGATATCGCCATGATGGTCGCGGAGCACCATCCCTGCACCTGCCGTGCCCAATCTCTCGCAGAAGGAGCCATCAACATTCAGTTTTGTCCATCCTACTGACGGTGCCTCCCATTTGGCCGTAGCAGCCGGCCTCTTCACATGTGCCAATGGCTGCATGGTGAGGTTTGCATTAATTACTTGCTTGCCCTTCACAGGATCGGCGTTATCAGCGAATCCACGTAGCTCAGGAGAAAGCGTCGCGGCGCGTCCACGGGAGGGGCCGGCTTGTGGGGCACTAGCTCGTTGCGAACATGCCATCAGCGGACTGTTAGATTAGATATATTGGGTCGCTGCCGCAGTGCTGGTCCAGCGTCAAAACAAAACTCCCGCTGGTTCGCGCCTGTGTACCTCCGCCGAGAGCCGAGAGATGGATTGCGGTTGCTACGATTTTTTTCCACTGTGGAATTGAGGATCAAGGAAGCGAAGAGACAAAGAGGTGTGACCCTACTGCCGCGTACACGAGCGACCAAAGCAGCGAGCAGATCAATGAGATGTAGGCTGTCTATTAGGGTTACATCTCACATGTTACATTTTGGTCTTTTTATAGTAGACTCACTACTGAAGTCTCCGATTTTGCCTGCTGCCAGGTTGTTTGTCGACTGCAATTAATTCACTCGGTACTAGACAAGCACGATCTTTATCGAGTTCCGAAGCAGAAGGACCACACTTGGTAAATCGCAAGTTTGCCGAGTTCTTGTCATGTGGCAATGGGCAAACACATGTTTTGCCAAGCTCCTGCCACGTGGCACTTGACAAGCATATATTTTGCCGGAGTCTCTGCCATGTGACACTCTGGCAAGCACTTTTTCTTTTCTTTTTTGTTTCATTTATTTTGTATATTATTTGTATGCACATGCCATTCACTGGTGATAAGCACACAAACAAAATGAAAAAAGAGCGGGGAGAACTTTATTCCAACACTTGGGCGCAACATTGCCGCCTTGATGCCTCAAATCAAATACGGCGACTCCCTAAAGAACAAAAGAACAAATTCACCCACACAACTACACATGCCAGGTTGAGATTAATGTTGAGCTCGCCGTCTTCCAGAACCATGCACCGGCTCCCTTTTCTTCGACGACCTAGCCAGGTCAGGCCTTTGTTGAAGATCGTCGTGCTGTAACATCATTCCACCAACACCGTCGTCGAGCATTGCCTACCAAAAACCACAATTCAGCCATACATCCACGTTGCCGCCCCACAGCAATCCACCGAACCCTCCATTAGCAGGCCCCCATGATCATTAGTCTCCCTGCCACTGCCAGGGTGCGGAGATGGAGTGGAGGCTAGGGTTTAGGCCATCTACAACGCCAGCCGCCTGACCAGGTGCTTATGGAGGAAAAAATATATTGTTAAATGAGAAATTATCTAAGAGCCCTACCTAATCACAGGCTCTAATTGTACGTCAATTCAACTGTCTATGCGCCATATGCGGGGAAAAAAAGAAGGGAGCGTCCGACGCATTTGTTTGCACTCAGTTGCGTCCGATGGCAAGATTTGATGGCCCCAACCGCCAATCGATCAGGATATCGATAGGAAAGAAATCTTGGTACCTCCCCAAGCGCCCCACAATGGACATGGGCACATGGCCTTAGTCACCCCCCTGGAGCCTCTGGCTTCAAGAAAGATTTAATACTACTACCTCACACTTCTGCATTTTATCCAGATATGTAGATGCTGTTGTAGACAAAAGAATGTAGAAAGCAGTAATAATATGGCAACATGAAGGTTTCACCTACAACTACTCAGAGCCAGGTCTGGCTATAAAGGGGAGACATATGATAGATGTTTCACAAGTTAGACAACCCTGAAATGTATGGTAGAAGCAATGCTTTCCACCCACCGTTCCCCTGCCACATTCACAATATATACTTGGCTCGTGTTCCAGTCTCTTCACCTTTGAGTTTAGGCTTGGGAGCCAACAGGAATTAGCAATACCGCTAGTTCAAACCAATGAGTATGTCAGATGTTGCAGTTTCGCTGAGTGCTCAAAGGGGAAGAACTTTCAATGACCCCATTAATTCTGCCGTCACATATATCAGGCAAGTTACCTCACCCCCATCATAAGCATCTTTTCCACACACAAAAACAAGGATGGCATTTAGGATTCACTAATTCCATGATATCATAACGACCATACGGTACCAAGTTTAAGCTCCGGAAAAAATTCATATAATTGATGAATTCTTTTTTCCGACTCACCACAGGTGCATCAGGTCATTCATCTGGTCCACCATGATCTTCCAAGATAGGACAAGCTGACCTGGAATGAGTGTTGCACCAACTGGAGATACATATGTGCTGCGATCGACTATTTCATGTCTACCTTAAATCTATGTCCTCCACAACAAGACCATGATGAACCTCTTGATCACATGCATTTGAGAAAGAACTCTTGTGGGCTTTTGCTTCCCTCGATTGATTACTGAAAGCTTCATTTTCCACCTTTTTTTTAGGATATTTATTTTCCCTTTTCTCTGAAATATAACTCCAGGAAGGTTTTAGGCAGAAGGAAGTATGTTGAGGGCCACTTCTTTCAGTGATGGCATCTCCTCTTGTTCATGTAAACAGACGAAGCTGCCGCCTACTTTTCTCAGCACCTTCCAAGGGCCAGGGTAACACCTGCCGGACAGACAAGGTTGCTCTCGTCAGGTTATTCAATGTGAGGTTCCTACTGATTACTGAATAGAGCATTGTGTTGATCGGACTACCATATCAAATCATCAATAAGACGGCATTAAAGAGTTATTACATGCATACAGTACGGACGAGATGCCAGAATAAAAAAAATCTGTCTATAATACACGTTAAGTAGGAATGCCTAAAAACTATATATGCGTAGAAGATCATGCAGCTAATAATAAGAGTTTTAGTGCTACAGGAATTGATATTTCAACGCAACAAGGGTGTTAACAAATTTATGTCCAGAAGCATAAGATATATTGTAATACGACTATGTTAAAAATTATTCATGCAAACATATGGACCTATACATTATTCAAGGTAGATTTGGGGAGAAACCAAACGTTAATACTCCCTCCAATCCATATTAATTGTCGCTGCTTTAGTACAACTTTATACTAAAATTGTATTAAAGCAGCGACAATCAATATGGAATGGAGGGAGTAAATGTTCAGGAAAATAATGCAAACCTGAAAAGTACTCCCCCTTTGGATCCTTTAAAATTGTGAATATAGTATACGGTCTCCAGTTTCGGAAGAAAGGTCTTGGAAAGTTCACCCAGCTTTGGATAGAAAAAGGGCGGGTAATCTTCACTTATGAAGGAAGTCAAATTTATAAAACCAGAATCACAAAATAATTGTTTCTACTACTCCGTTCAAGATAATCAATTAAACATGAAGTTCTATACTGAAGGATACATCCACTTCTTATCCGATCTAGTTCTCCATTGAAGATAATCATTTTCCGTTCTGTATTAAGAACTGCTTCCTTGTAAAGCTCTTCCACTACAAGCATTTCTACAAAACACCATTGACATCTTATTATAGCAGCAAACCTCAACTTTGACTGAAAGTACAGTAAGGAGGGATAGCTCAAATTTCAAAAATCAGCAGAGGTCACCATTAACATTGAAATAGGGATAAGCCACAAGGAATATCTCGTCTTCAGGCCGCACACGGTCTGCCATTTTGACCTTCGTTGTAAAACCAAAATCTTCGAATAAGGATGGTTTTGTTAGGTAATCCAATTTCAATGAACACCCTTCAAAAGCTGACTGTCTCGCAAAAGTAACCTCTTTTGCCTCAGGGAAGAACTGAAACATGTTGAGACGGAACAGTAAAATCCGGAAAAAGATTCAAAGCAATAGAAACTTGAGCACAATACAAGTATACCTACTTAAAGTTCGTTACAATCCAGAATAAAATACTTTAATCACTTGGTATCGGCCAAAGCGTACCCATTGCATAAGCTTGCAATTTTTTTACTGTCAAACATAAGCTTGCTTGCTACTCCCTCCGTCCCAAAATATAAGAGCATTTTTTACACTAGTGTAGTGTCAAAAACGCTCTTATATTTTGGGACGGAGGGAGTATAATAGAGGTTCAAATCCATTCACAAAACTAAATTGCAGACATAGATACTACTGAATAGAAGAATGCAAAGAAAGACATACAATTCTGGTCCTAGTAACTTTCTCTGCAGGTACGAAGCGATCGCAAAATTCTCTAATGAGAAGCATGCTTCCTGTCATCTCGATTCCACCTTCGCCATCGCCTGAACAGAAACAAATTTGAGCTTTTTCACCTTACAAATAACTTATAGTAAGTTAAGTATACAGAAAGCTCATCTATGTGGAACCTGGTACAGATTGTAGTCCTGCTGTAGGAAACTCTATTTCCTGTATTATATGATATATATAAAATCACTGGCAAAAAAGAAAAGAAAAGAAAAAAGTACAGCCAAGTATGTGATAAGAATGACGGTCCAGTCACTCACCAATAGCTGTTTTCCATCCTTAAAAGCTGATTCTGTGGCTTCTTTAGCCTGAAATCACTACAGGTATAGCCCATTAGTCCTAACATCATTCATGCATCTTCTTTCAGAAGAAACACTGTTATACAAGCTACAGTGAATGCACTAATTGCATTGTTCGTCATCAAAGTAAACTTAATATGATCGCCATCTCTGCCAGATAAGCATGTGAGAGAAGATGCTACCAACAAGGTTAGCTCAAACTGTACCACCAATTTAGGATGTTCACGGATTCTATCCAGTCTACAGTATCTAGATACAGTATAGTGTCGAGTTGCTGGGCACAAAACTCCACACAACCATTCATATCTGTTACTCGCTTTTTTTAACTGAAACTGTTGAGCAGGCTCCTACAGTAAAATGTACGAAAAGACGACATTTACAAAGAAGGCGGTGAGGTGAAAGTACAAAGAAGCTCAGCCCTGGCTATCCAGCCAAGAGGTAAGATATGGTCTATTAATCTCCTCCATTCTGTAAGAAAGAAGAGGTTCTTAAAAAGGAAGAACCAGGAGTTAGGCTAGGATTGTCATTTTAAAAAATCTTGAAAATTGCTCTGTTTCCAAATGTTCCAGTCAGCAACAAGCCCTCCATCAAGAAAGGTTTAAAGAGGCTTTGGCAGAGGATAACAGGTTTTCCATCACATCACATCACAACAAGGGAAGAGGTTAAGAGTTTCCCAACTATCCTTGCTGATGCTACAGGTCGAGAACAGATGATCCCTGTTCTCAAGGAGCCCTTCATTGCGAAGAATGCAGTTGACACCATCATCTAAGTGTATATTCCTTCCTCAGCATGTCCTTGGTGTTGAGGCGATCATTGAGAAGAAGCCAGAAGAAATCCATGAATTTAGAGGAGATTTGGAATTCCATGTCCAGTTGGAGTACATAAGGTCTTGGATGGAGCTGAAGGAAAGGCTGTAGATCTTGGTTGCCCAGAAAGAGGATCCCAGCTGAAACTCCAAATATCAGCACCAGAGGGATTAGGATTGTGTCGAGTAACAATCTGCCTGACAACTGTCCGCAGCAATAACTTTGCAGCATGAATAGATAGATCTAAAAAATGCTGCGCCTAAATGTGGAATGTTGGTTTTCCCACCAAATTGCGAAGGTAGCCTAATTGAATATATGACACGCGTAACAAACTGGCAATGCATAAACCACTCTACTGCTTATCTAGGTAAGTTCAATAAGCAAAGTAGGCCACCGGAAATATTTTACAATAAAATGTCTCAGAAAAACAAATGGCATAGCTAGTATACAGATATTTCACAACTGCCTGAAAGACAAAGGATTTGACATTTGGTCATTTGAGGAGTGAGTTCATCTCAAGTACAGCTGCACACAATGAGATGCAGGGCCCATATATTAAAGCAAAGCGACTAATATAGGCATGTAAAACTGGCACCACACCAAAGGCCCCAGAACATTGTAGGAACTACCAGTTGTCAATAAACAAGTTTTAGCCGGAATTACCTGCACTATGAGTTCTGTGTAATCGCTTGGGAAATTTGCACTGAAGACATCGCGGGTGCTCTGGTCCCCAGTGACAGCGCAGACATGGAACCAAGTTCTTAAATTCCTCCTTGATATAGTGAAAATGCTCCCACCACCATCACCACTGCTAATTGTAGGAAATCTCCAATTTGGAACCTTCACAAAATAAACAAAATGCATGAATAGAAAGCTCAAATTTAAAGGGAGAGAAACGGATGAAATATGGGATGGTGTACTTGTTTATGCGGGGCAGACGGTTTAAAGGTAAATGGTGCGTTGGAGATTGAATAATTGGTTGCCATGGCCATTGAAGCCTGGGGGTGGGTGGTTCAGACGGAGGGCCAGAGGGGTAGGGGGAGAGGGAGAGGGAGAGAGTATCAGTGTGTGGTAGTGGAGGGAAATTGCTATCGAACCAGTCTGTTTGGCAAGGCATTACTGTGTGGTCACCAATTGCTGTGATGGGAAAAATATCTTGCCTGTCATGACAGCGACATCTAGTTGTATGCATATGCTGCTATTGGTTGATAAGATAATGCATAGACTTTTCTTATCTGGTTTGTCCTAAAATATTGATATAGTGGGCCAACGTAGTCTTGCTGAGAAACTCTGACTCTTGGCTGAGAAATGAATGTCTGAATGAAATATAAAGGATACCACTAATGCAGAGTTGATGAGTCCAGTACCTCACTGTCTTGTTTTTAACTTCTTGATTATGATCTTGGAAGAGGTCATCACTAAAGAATTGAACAGGCTCCAACACCTCATTATCCTATCCTTTCAAGAACTCATCTGGGCGTACCCCCGGCCCCTGACAAAAAAGACAGTGTTTTCCCAAATTTTGGATTTGGAGCCAACAGGGCCATCAACTGATCTCACAGACTGCCAGAGTTCCATTTTCGTAACCATATCACGTCGCCCCTTCTATCATGACAGAAAGGTTATCAACCTCCTGGCATATCTGATCAATCAGAGGATGTGTATTGTCATTTGAGGAGAAGGAAACAACCTCCCCCTTCAGCTCAACCCAACTACACCCTGTCTCCTTCTTTAATCCCTGCTTTTTCATGAATCCTCTAACACTGGCAGCACTGCTCCACATCTCTTTTGCAGCATATAAGTTTGACAACAGTGTATACATTCCTCCATCAGAAGGTTGCGCCTGAAGGACATTTTTTGCAATGACTTCTCCAAGCTGAACATCCCCATGAGCATTACATGCGCTAAACAGTGTCTCCCATGCATTTACTTGAAGGTCAGATGGGATTTTTCTTGTGAATGCATAAGCTTGGTGTACAAAACCAGATCTACCTAGGAGATCAACCATACAGGAATAGTGATCAGATCTAGGAATCAAGTTCCAATCTTCTTGCATACTTCTAAAATATCGGCAACCTTCATATAAATAGCCTTTGTGTGCACAAGAAGACAATACACTAAGAAAGGTTGCATGGTCTGGACGAAACCCATCTTCAGTCATCTTGTCAAAGAGTTTCAGAGCTTCAGCAGCCATACCATGATAAGCATATGTCGCAATCATGGCATTCCATGTCACTGTATCTCGCTGCAACATCAATTCGAAAACGTGTGAGGCTTCAGCGATTAGCCCACACTTTGAGTACATAGATATCAATGAGCTCATCACCAAAGCGTCGCGCTCAAAGCCAGTTTTGACTGCACAGAGATGCACCATTTTTCCACATCCGAGTGCAACAAGAGAGGCGCAGATAGAAATAACAACGCTCAAAGTGGCTTGGTTCGGTCTGAGTCCTCCTCTGGTCATTTCTGACAGCAAAGCTAGTGCTCCTTCATCTTTGTACCCAGAGATCAATGTGTTCCACGAGGTCTCATCTTTCTCTGGCATTCTTCTAAACCAGGTATTTGCACTAGCCATGTCCCCTTGTTGAACATAGCCTTGCAAGATCGTGTTCCAAGATACGAGATCCCTATTTGGCATCTCAGCAAACAATCTCAAAGCATCATCCACCCTCTCGCTCTGCACGAAACCACCAATCATTGTGTTCCAAGCAACAGCATCCCGGTCGGGCATTTCCTGGAACACCTTCCACGAAGCATCAACGTCTCCATTCTGCAAGTACCCACGCATAATGGCTGTCCGAGATATCGTGTCCTTCTGGGGCATCTCATCAAACAGGCTCTGCGCAACCTGCATCCTCCCAGCCCGCGCGTAGCCTGTGATCATAACATTCCACGAGGCCGGGTTCCGTCTCTGCATCCGGCCAAACAGCTCCTCGGCGTCCTTCAAGCAACCAAGCGCGATGTAACCCGACAGCAACGCGTTGCAGACAGACGTCGACGGGGAAGGCACGCGGTCAAAGAGCTCCCTCGCCTCGCGGACACGCCGCCTCCTGATGTAACCGGAGACCATCGTCAGCCACGAGACGTCGTTCCTCGCTGGCATCGCGTCGAACAGCTCGCGCGCCTGCTCGACCATCCCGTTGCGCGTGTAGCCCGACATCATCGCGTTCCAGGAGACCACGTTCCGGTCCGGCATCCGGTCGAAGAGCTCCCTGGCCTCGGCGACCCTCCCGCTCCGCGCGTAGCCGGTCAGGAGCGCCGCCCACGAGACGGAGTTCCTCCCGGGCATCGCGTCGAACGCCCTGCGCGCGTCCGCGAGCATCCGGTTCTGGACGAAGCCGGAGATCATGCAGTTCCACGTGAACACGTTCCGCTCCGGCATTTCGTCGAACAGTCGGCGCGCGGCGGCCACCCTGCCGGCGCGGAGGTGGGCGGTGATGGCGGAGTTCCATTGGAAGATGTCGCCGCCGGCGGGCGCAGGCGGGGCCGGTGCGCGGCCGCAGAAGCGGCGGAGGGAAGTAGAAGCCCGGTGGGGTCCGCGGGTTGGCTGCAGAAGTTTCTGGAAGGCTCGTATCATGCTCAGAGGCGATTGGAGGGGAGAAGAGGTGCGTGGCTGCAACGACGGGTTAAGCAAAGAAAGCAGAGGTTTTGTAGATGAAGCAAATGAAATCAAGCACTTTCGTAGAAAACCAGAGTTAAATACTATTGAAATTTTCGAAGAAAATGTTTTTGTTAGAAACACTAACTACAAGGCAGAGTAGATGCAGCAACTACTACCCTCACACAACTTTGACCACTACACACACAACACGTGGAGCTTGACGAATCCCAGTGGAGTGGATTGCAAAAAAAAAAAAAAACATTCTAAGTTCAGTTTCGGGTTTGCAACCAGATTCATTGGGCGATAAAAAAATCTATCGGCTTTCTTAATAATTTTCTCAATAAGCAATTGTTTAGTCCATTTTAATGACGTTTCTGATAGATTGAACCCACCTTGAGGCACACCAGCCAACAATGAAATTTACAAAAGGGTCCTTGAAATTACACAATCCATCCTAACTAAAAAATTAGATTAATTGTGCCCCTAGCAGGGAGGCTGTTGTGCTCGTGAACACGTCACCCCCGATGTGGCCGCGGGTGAGGAGGGCGGTGGCAAGACATGTTGCTCCCCGGGCGGTGCACCAGGGAATCTCCCTGGTCACGATGGCCCCAAATCAGGTCGCGCTCGCCACGAATCTGGTCGTGCCGACTACTCACCATGGTAGGTGCACTTGTGGAGCAGCATAGAGATGGCATGGCGCGTGGAGTCGTCATGCTTATTGAGCAGCACCCTGACAGTAATCATCGGCAGCGCCCGCTGCATCTCCTCCTCGATCGCCTAGTCCCCATCCTAGTTCACCACCTTCACTCCTAGCTCGCTCGTGGGGAGTGTTCCACACATGGATCATCTGGTTGTGTCCACCACCACAGGAGACAAGCTGGAATGGAGAGAAATGCATCGTATGTGGATTTTCACGGTGGCGCCCGTCAAGGCCGAGAACATCCCTTGCGGTCTTGCAGAAGTCTCGCATTCTCCACACATCTTCATGCTACAGCGTGGCGGGCACGTCCATGGTGGCCCTGCGTGGTCGAGAGCCTACGGCGGCTCCAGACATGGCGGCAGGCAGCGTTGCAAGCCAGAGAGGAGGGAGCGGAGTTCGTTGGGGCAGGTGGAGAGGCCGCGTCACGAGAGCCTCCAGATCTTGTCGGTGCTTGGAAGAAGAAGAGGTGGCGAAGGTAGAGGGGTTAGAGCACGGCAGGAACTAGAGGAGGCGGGCGGCGTCACGAGAGAAAGGTGTCTAGGCGGCGGTGGGGGCGGGGGTGGATGTGTTGGGGAACGTAGCAGAAATTCAAAAATTTCCTACGTGTCACCAAGATCTATCTATGGAGAACCTAGCAACGAGGGGAAGGAGAGTGCATCTACATACCCTTGTAGATCGCTAAGCGGAAGCGTTCAAGAGAACGGGGTTGAAGGAGTCGTACTCGTCGTGATCCAAATCACCGGAGATCCTAGTGCCGAATCTGACGGCACCTCCGCGTTCAACACACGCATGACTCGGTGGCGTCTCCCATGCCTTGATCCAGCAAGGAGAAAGGGAGAGGTTGGGGAAGACTCCATCCAGCCAAGACGACGGTATGGTGGTGATGGAGGAGCGTGGCAATCCTGCAGGCTTCGCCAAGCAATCATGGAGATGAGGAGGACTTGGGAGAGGGGGAGGGCTGCGCCAGGGGCAAAGGTGCAGCTCCCATGCGCCTCCCCACTATATATAGGGGTGGAGGGGGATTATTTCTTGCCCTCCAAGTCCACTGGGGCGTTGGCAAAGGTGGGAGGAAAGAAATCTCATGGTCTAAGGAAAAGATACTTGACATTAGAAAAGCTTTAGCATACGAACTACACGATCTTTGTGCTAGGCTTAGGATTGGGTCTTGTCCATCACATCATTCTCCAAATGATGTGATCCCGTTATCAACGACATCCAATGTCCATGGTCGAGACCGTAACCATCTGCTGATCAACGAGCTAGTCAACTAGAGGCTTACTAGGGACATGGTGTTGTCTATGTATCCACACATGTATCTCGAGTTTCCTATCAATACAATTATAGCATGGATAATAAACGATTATCATGAACAAGGAAATATAATAATAACCAATTTATTATTGCCTCTAGGGCATATTTCCAATAGTCTCCCACTTGCACTAGAGTCAATAATCTAGTTCACATCGCTATGTGATCAACACTCATAGGTCACATCTCCATGTGACCAACATCCAAGAGTTTACTAGTGTCACTAAACTAGTTCACATCATCATGTGATTAAGACTCAATGAGTTCTGGGGTTTGATCATGTTTTGCTTGTGAGAGAGGTTTTAGTCAACGGGTTTGCAACATTCAGATCCGTATGTACTTCGCAAATCTCTATGTCATATTGTAAATGCTGCTTCCACGCTCCACTTGGAGCTATTCCAAATGGTTGCTCCACTATACGATCCGGTTTGCTACTCGAGTCACTCGGATAGGTGTTAAAGCTTGCATCGACGTAACCCTTTACGGCGAACTCTTTATCACTTCCATAATCGAGAAACATGTCCTTATTTACTCCAAGGACAATTTTGATCTGTCCAATGATCCATTCCTGGATCACTCTTGTACCCCTTGCCGGACTCATGGCAAGGCACACTTCCAAAGGCGGTACACAAAGATAGCATACTCTGAGCCTATGTCTGAAGCATAGGGGACGACCTCGGTCATTTCTCTCTCTTGTGCTTTTGTCTAGCTTTAACTTTTAAATTCATACCTTACAACTCGTGCAAGAACTCCTTCTTTGATCGATCCATCTTGAACACCTTCAAGATCATGTCAAGGTATGTGCTCATTTGAAAGTACCATTTAGCGGTTTTATCTATCCTCATAGATCTTGATGCTCAATGTTCAAGCAGCTTAATTCAGGTTTTCTATTGAAAAACACTTTTCAAATAACCCTATATGCTTTCCAGAATTCTACATCACTTCTGATCAACAATATGTCAACAACATATACTTATCAGAAATTCTATATTGCTCCCACTCACTTCTTTGGAAATACAAGTTTCTCACAAACTTTGTATAAACCCAAAATCTTTGATCATCTCATCAAAGCGTACATTCCAACTCCGAGATGCTTACTCCAATCCTTAGAAGGATTGCTGGAGCTTTGCATACTTGTTAGCATCTTTCAGGATTGACAAAACCTTTTGGTTGTATCACATACAACCTTTCCTCAATTATAACATCGAGGAAACAATGTTTTGACATCCTATCTGCAGGATTTCATCAATCATGCAGTAATTCCTAATCCAATTCCAACAGACTCTTAGCATCGCTACGAGTGAGAAAGCCTCACCGTAGTCAACTCCTTGAACTTGTCGGAAAACATCTTTAACGACAAGTCGAGCTTTCTTAATGGTGATACTTACCATCATTATGCTTTCCTTTTAAAATCCATCTTTACCGAACGCCCCTTACGACCATCAAGTATTTCTTCCAAAGTCATGGATCCTCTCGGATGTTATGGCCTTGAGCCATTCGTCGGAATCCGGGCCCACCATCGCTTCTTCATAGCTCGTAGGTTCATTGTTGTCTAGCAACATGACCTTCAAGACAGGATTCTTGTACCACTTTCGAGTAAGTACGCATCCTTGTCACCCTCACGAGGTGCAGTATTGACTTGATCCAAAACTTCATGATCACTATCATAAGCTTCTACTTCAATTGGTGTAGGCGCCATACGGGAACAACTTCACGTGCCTGCTACACACTTGTTGAAGTGACGGGTCAATAACCTCATCAATTCTCCACCATCCTCCCACTCAATTCTTTCGAGAGAAACTTTTCTCGGAAAGGACCTAATTCTAGAAACAATCCTTTTTGCTTCCTGAATCGAGATCGGAGGTATACCCAACTGTTTTGGGTGTCCTATGAAGAAGCATTTTATCCGCTTTGGGTTCGAGCTTATCAACACGAAACTTTTTCACATAAGCGTCACAGCCCCAAACTTTTAAGAAAGCGACAATTTAGGTTTCTCCAAACCATAGTTCAAACGGTGTCGTCTCAACAATTATGTGGTGCCCTATTATAGTGTGTGTTGTTGTCTCTTATGCCTAAACCTTGATCGTTGGTGGTAATTCGATAAGAGACATCATGGTACGCATCATATCCAATAGGGTGCAACTATGATGTTTGGACACACCATCACACTATGGTGTTCCAGGCGGTATTTATTGTGAAACAATTTCCACAATGTCTTAATTGCGTGCCAAAGCTCGTAACTCAGATACTCATCTCTATGATCATATCATACACATTTTATCCTCTTGTCACGATGATCTTCAACTTCACTCTGAAATTAATTGAACCATTCAATAATTCAGACTTGTGTTTCATCAAGTAAATACACTCACTATCTACTCAAATCATCTGTGAAGTAAGAACATAACGATATTCACTGCATGCCTCAACACTCATTGGACTGCACACATCAAAATGAGTTACTTCCAACAAGTTGCTATCTTGTTCCATCTTACTGAAACCGAGGCTTTTCAGTCATTTTGCCCATGTGGTATGATTTGCATATCTCAAGTGATTCAAAATCAAGTGAGTCCAAACGATCCATCTCCATGGAGTTTCTTCATGCGTATACACCAATAGACATGGTTCGCATGTCTCAAACTTTTCAAAAACGAGTGAGTCCAAAGATCCATCAACATGGAGCTTCTTCATGCGTTTTATACCAATATGACTTACATGGCGATTGCCACAAGTAAGTGGTACCATCATTACTATCTTATATCTTTTGGCATGAAAATGTGTATTACTATGATCGAGATTCAATAAACCATTCCTTTAGGTGCAAGACCATTGAAGGTATTATTCAAATAAATAGAGTAACCATTATTCTCCTTAAATGAATAACCGTATTGCAATAGACATAATCCAATCATGTCTATGCTCAACGCAAACACCAAATGACAATTATTCTGGTTTAATACTAACCTTGATGGTAGAGGGAGCGTGCGATGTTTGATCACATCAAACTTGGAAACACTTCCAACACATATCGTCACTCACCTTTAGCTAGTCTCCGTTTATTCCGTAGCCTTTTATTTCGAAGTTACTAACACTTAGCAACCGAGCAGTATCTAATACCCTGGTGCTACTAGGAGTACTAGTAAAGTACACAATAACTTAATGTATATCCAATATACTTCTATCGACCTTGCCAGCCTTCTCATCTACCAAGTATCTAGGGTAATTCTGCTCCAAAGGATGTTCCCCTTATTACGTAAGCACTTAGTCTCGGGTTTGGGTTCAACCTTGGGTTTCTTCATTAGAGCAGAAATGATTTGTCGTTTCATGAAGTATCCCTTCTTGCCCTTGCCCTTCTTGAAACTAGTGGTTTCACCAACCATCAACAATTGATGCTCCTTCTTGATTCCTACTTTCATGTGTCAAACATCGCGAATATCTCAAGGATCATCATATTTATCCCTGATTTGTTATAGTTCATCACGAAGCTCTAGCGACTTGGTGGCAATGACTTTGGAGAAACATCACTATCTCTGGAAGATCAACTCCCACTCGATTCAAGTGATTGTTGCACTCAGACAATCTGAGCACAAGCTCAACGATTGAGCTTTTCTCCCTTAGTTTGCAGGCTAAGAAAATTGTCGGAGGTCTTATACCTCTTGACGTGGGGCACGAGCCTGAAATCCCAATTTCAGCCCTCGAAACATCTCATATGTTCCGCGACGTTTCGAAAAACGTCTTTGGTGCCTCAACTCTAAACCGTTTAACTGAACTATCACGTAGTTATCAAAACGTGTATTTCGATGTTCACAACATCCACAGACGATGTTTGGTGTTCAGCACACTAAGCGGTGCATTAAGGACATAAGCTTTTTTCTGTCCGCATAATCGCTACTGTCAACTTTCAACTATATTTTCTCTAGGAACATATCTAAACAGTGGAACTAAAGCGCGAGCTTACGACATGATTTGCAAAGATCTTTTGACTATGTTCAGGATAAATAAGTTCATCTCATGAACTCCCACTCAGATAGACATCCCTCTAGTCATCTAAGTGATTACATGATCCGAGTCAACTAGGTCGTGTCCGATCATCACGCGAGATGGACTAGTCATCATCGGTGAACATCTTCATATTGATCGCATCCTCCATACGACTCATGCTCGACCTTTCGGTCTCTTGTGTTACGAGTGTTGGAAACATGCCCTAGAGGCAATAATGAATTAGTTATTATTATATTTCCTTGTTCACGATAATCGTTTATTATCCATGCTATAATTGTATTGATAGGAAACTCAGATACATGTGTGGGTACATAGACAACACCATGTCCCTAGTAAGCCTCTAGTTGACTAGCTCGTTGATCAATAGATGGTTACGGTTTCGACCATGGACATTGGATGTCATTGATAACGGATCACATCATTAGGAGAATGATGTGATGGACAAGACCCAATCCTAAGCCTAGCACAAAGATCGTAGTTCGTATGCTAAAGCTTTTCTAATGTCAAGTATCATTTCCTTAGACCATGAGATTGTGCAACTCCCGGATACCGTAGGAATGCTTTGGGTGTACCAAACGTCACAACGTAATCGGGTGACTATAAAGGTGCACTACGGTATCTCCGAAAGTGTCTCATTGGGTTGGCACGAATCGAGACTGGATTTGTCACTCCGTGTAAACGGAGAGGTATCTCTGGGCCCACTCGGTAGGACATCATCATAATGTGCACAATGTGACCAAGGGGTTGATCACGGGATGATGTGTTACGGAACGAGTAAAGAGACTTGCCGGAAACGAGATTGAACAAGGTATCGGGATACCGACGATCGAATCTCGGGCAAGTACAATACCGCTAGACAAAGGGAATTGTATACGGGATCGATTGAGTCCTTGACATCGTGGTTCATCCGATGAGATCATCATGGAACATGTGGGAGCCAACATGGGTATCCAGATCTCGCTGTTGGTTATTGACCGGAGAACGTCTCGGTCATGTCTACATGTCTCCCGAACCCGTAGGGTCTACACACTTAAGGTTCGATGACGCTAGGGTTATAAAGGAAGTTTGTATGTGGTTACCGAATGTTGTTCCGAGTCCCGGATGAAATCCCGGACGTCACGAGGAGTTCCGGAATGGTCCGAAGGTAAAGATTTATATATGGGAAGTCCTGGTTTGGTCACCGGAAAAGTTTCGGGTTTTATCGGTAGCGTCTGGGACCACGGGAGGGTCCCTGGGTCCACCAAGTGGGGCCACCATCCCCCGGAGGGCTGCATGGGCTAAGTGTGGGAGGACCAGCCCTGTGGGCTGGTGCGCCCCCACATGGCCCAAGGCGCAGCTAGGTGGGGAGAGGGGAAACCCTAGGCGCAGATGGGCCTAAAGGCCCACCCTAGGGGGCGCCCCCTCTCTTCCCCTCTTGGCCACCCCCCAAGACCCATCTAGGGCTGCCGCACCCCTTGGGTGGGAACCCTAGATGGGGCGCAGCCATCTCCCCTCCTCCTATAAATACTTGAGGCTTGGGGGCTGCCCAACACATGAGTTTCTCCCTCTATTGGCGCAGCCCTGCCTCTCCTCCTCCTCCTCTCCCGTGGTGCTTGGCGAAGCCCTGCAGGATTGCCACGCTCCTCCACCACCACCACGCCGTTGTGCTGCTGCTGGATGGAGTCTTCCTCAACCTCTCCCTCTCTCCTTGCTGGATCAAGGCGTGGGAGACGTCACCGGGCTGCACGTGTGTTGAACGAGGAGGTGCCGTCCATTCGGCACTAGGATCTCCGGTGATTTGGATCACGACGAGTACGACTCCTTCAACCCCGTTCTCTTGAACACTTCCGCTTAGCGATCTACAAGGGTATGTAGATGCACTCTCCTTCCCTCGTTGCTAGTTTCTCCATAGATAGATCTTGGTGACACGTAGGAAATTTTTTGAATTTATGCTACGTTCCCCAACAGTGGCATCATGAGCTAGGTCTATTGCGTAGATTCTTTGCACGAGTAGAACACAAAGTAGTTGTGGGTGTTGATGATGTTCAATATGCTTACCGTTACTATTCCAATCTTGTTTCGACGGTATTGTGGGATGAAGCGGCCGGACCGACCTTACACGCATTTCACGTGAGACAAGTTCCACCGACCGACATGCACTTGGTGCATAAGGTGGCTAGTGGGTGCCGCCTCCCACTTTAGTCGGAACGGATTCGATGAAAAGGGTCCTTATGAAGGGTAAATAGCAATTGGCATATCACGTTGTGGTTTTATGTAGGTAAGAAACGTTCTTGCTAGAAACCCATAGCAGCCACGTAAAACATGCAAACAACAATTAGAGGACGTCTAACTTGTTTTTGCAGGGTATGCTATGTGATGTGATATGGCCAAGAAGAATGTGCTGAATGATATATGATGTATGAGATTGATCATGTTCTTGTAATAGGATTCACGACTTGCATGTCGATGAGTATGACAACCGGCAGGAGCCATAGGAGTTGTCTTAATTTATTGTATGACTTGCGTGTCATTAAACAACGCCATGTAATTACTTCACTTTATTGCTAACCGGTAGCCATAGTAGTAGAAGTAATAAGTTGGCGAGACAACTTCATGGAGACACGATGATGGAGATCATGGTGTCATGCCGGTGACGATGATGATCATGGAGCCCTGAAGATGGAGATCAAAAGGAGCAAAATGATATTGGCCATATCATGTCACTATTTGATTGCATGTGATGTTTATCATGTTTATGCATCTTATTTACTTAGAACGACGGTAGTAAATAAGATGAACCCTTACAACAATTTCAAGAAGTGTTCTCCCCTAACTGTGCACCGTGCTAAAGTTCGTCGCTTCTAAGCACCACGTGATGATCGGGTATGATGGATTCTTACATTCACATACAACGGGTGTAAGACAGATTTACACACGCGGAACACTTAGGGTTAACTTGACGAGCCTAGCATGTACGCACATGGCCTCGGAACACGTAGACCGAAAGGTCGAGCATGAGTCGTATAGTAGATACGATCAACATGAAGATGTTCACCGATGATGACTAGTCCGTCTCACGTGATGATCGGACACGGCCTAGTTGACTCGGATCATGTAATCACTTAGATGACCAGAGGGATGTCTATCTGAGTGGGAGTTCATAAGATGAACTTAATTATCAAGAACATAGTCAAAAGACCTTTTGCAAATTATGTCGTAAGCTCACGCTTTAGTTCCACTGTTTAGATATGTTCCTAGAGAAAATATAGTTGAAAGTTGTGATGGCGATTATGCGGACAATAGAAAGCTTATGTCCTTAATGCACCGCTCGGTGTCTTTGAACCCCAAAGCGTCGTTTGTGGATGTTGCGAACATCGGACATACACGCTTTTGATAACTACGTGATAGTTCGCTTAAACGGTTTAGAGTTGAGGCACCAAAGACGTTCTCGAAACGTCATGAACATATGAGATGTTTCAAGGGCTGAAATTGGGATTTCGGGCTCGTGCTCACGTCAAGAGGTATAGGACCTCCGACGATTTTCTTAGCCTGCAAACTCAGGGAGAAAAGCTCAATCATTGAGCTTGTGCTCGATTGTCTCGAGTGCAACAATCACTTGAATCGAGTGGGAGTTAATCTTCCGGATGAGATAGTGATGTTTCTCCAAAGTCATTGCCACCAAGCTGCTAGAGCCTCGTGATGAACTATAACATATCGGGGATAGATATGATGATCCTTGAGGTATTCGTGATGTTTGACATCGCGAAAAGTAGAAATCAAGAAGGAGCATCAATTGTTGATGGTTGGTAAAACCACTAGTTTCAAGAAGGGCAAGGGCAACAAGGGATACTTCATGAAACGGCAAAACAGTTGCTGCTCTAGTGAAGAAACCCAAGGTTGAACCCAAACCCGAGACTAAGTGCTTCAAATGAGAGGAACGGACACCAAGCGGAACCACCCTAGATACTTGGTAGATGAGAAGGCTGGCAAGGTCGATAGAAGTATATTGGATATACATTATGTTAATGTGTACTTTACTAGTACTCCTAGTAGCACCGTGGTATTAAGATACCGGTTCGGTTGCTAAGTGTTAGTAACTCGAAATAAAAGAGCTACGGAATAAGCGGAGACTAGCTAAAGGTGAGTGACGATACGTGTTGGAAGTGTTTCCAAGTTTGATGTGATCAAACATCGCCGCTCCCTCTACCATCAAGATTAGTATTAAACCAGAATAATTGTCATTTGGTGTTTGCGTTGAGCATAGACATGATTGGATTATGTCTATCGCAATACAGTTATTCATTTAAGGAGAATAATGGTTACTCTATTTATTTGAATAACACCTTCAATTGTCTTGCACCTAAAGGAATGGTTTATTGAATCTCGATCGTAGTGATACACATTTTCATGCCAAAAGATATAAGATAGTAATGATAGTACAACTTACTTGTGGCACTTTGCCATGTAAGTCATATTGGTGTAAAACGCATGAAGAAGCTCCATGTTGATGGATCTTTGGACTCACTCGTTTTGAAAAGTTTGAGACATGTGAACCATGTCTATTGGTGCATACACATGAAGAAACTCCATGCAGATGGATCGTTTAGACTCACTTGATTTTGAATCACTTGAGATATGCAAATCATACCACATGGACAAGATGACCAAAAGCCTCGGTTTCAAAGAAGATGGAACTAGATAGCAACTTGTTGGAAGTAACACATTTTGATGTGTGCAGTCCAATGAGTGCTGAGGCATGTAGTGAATATCGTTATGTTCTTACTTCACAGATGATTCGAGTAGATGTTGAGTATATTTACTTGATGAAACCCAAGTCTGAATTATTGAATGGCTCAAGTAATTTCAGAGTGAAGTTTAAGATCTTCGTGACAAGAGGATAGAATGTCTATGATATGATCATAGAGATGAATATCTGAGTTACGAGTTTTGGCACACAATTAAGACATTGTGCAAATTGTTTCACAATTAATACCGCCGAACACCATAGTGTGATGGTGTGTCCGAACATCATAGTTGCACTCTATTGGATATGGTGCGTACCATGATATCTCTTATCGAATTACCACTATTGTTCATGGGTTAGGCATTAGAGACAACCGCACTCACTTTAATAGGGTACCACGTAATTCCGTTGAGACGACACCATTTGGAGAAACCTAAGTTGTCGTTTCTTGAAAGTTTGGGGCTGCGACGCTTATGTGAAAAAGTTTCAGGTTGATAAGCTCGAACCCAAAGCGGATAAAATGCATCTTCATAGGACACCCAAAACAGTTGGGTATACCTCCTAATTCAGATCCGAAAGCAATAGGGATTGTTTCTTGAATCGGGTCCTTTCTCGAGGAAAAGTTTGTCTCGGAAAGTTGAGTGGGAGGATGGTGGAGACTTGATGAGGTTATTGAACCGTCACTTCAACAAGTGTGTAGCAAGGGCACAGGAAGTTGTTCTTGTGGCACCTACACCAATTGAAGTCGAAGCTTATGATAGTGATCATGAAGTTTTGGATCAAGTCACTACCGTACCTCGTAGGGTGACAAGGATGCGTACTGCTTCAGAGTGGTACGGCGATCCTGTCTTGAAGGTCATGTTGCTAGACAACAATGAACCTACGAGCTATGGAGAAGCGATGGTGGGCCCAAATTCCGACAAATGGTTAGAAGCCATAAAATCCGAGATAGGATCCATGTATCATAACAAAGCATGGACTTTGGTGGACTTGCCCGATGATCGGCTAGCCATTGAAATAAATGGATCTTGAAAGATCGAGGATGTCGCCTAGAGGGGGGGGGGTGAATAGGCGCTTTAAAATAATTACGGTTTAGGCTTGAACAAATGCGGAATAAACCTAGCGGTTAATTTGTCAAGCACAAAACCTACAACAACTAGGCTCACCTATGTGCACCAACAACTTATGCTAAGCAAGATAAGCAACTATGTGATAGCAAGATATATGACAAAGAACAATATGGCTATCACAAAGTAAAGTGCATAAGTAAAGGGGCTCGGGTAAGAGATAACCGAGGCACGCGGAGACGATGATGTATCCCAAGTTCACACCCTTGCGGATGCTAATCTCTGTTTGGAGGCGGTGTGGAGGCACAATGCTCCCAAGAAGCCACTAGGGCCACTGTAATCTCCTCACGCCAAGACAATGCAAGATGCCGTGATTCCACTAAGGGACCCTTGAGGGCGGTCACCGAACCCGTACAAATGGCAACCCTTGGGGGCGGTCACCGAACCCGTACACTTTGGCAACCCTTGGGGGTGGTCACCGGAACCCGTCAAGTTGCTCGGGGCGATCTCCACAACCTAATTGGAGACCCCGACGCTGTCTTGAGCTTTACACCACAATGATTGAGCTCGAACACCACCACTAACCGTCTAGGGCGCCCAAGCACCCAAGAGGAACAAGCTCAAGGGCACCAAGCACCCAAGAGAAATAAGCTTCTCAACTTGTAACTTCCACGTATCACCGTGGAGAACTCAAACCGATGCACCAAATGCAATGGCAAGGGCACACGAAGTGCCCAAGTCCTTCTCTCTCAAATCCCACCAAAGCAACTAATGCTAGGGAAGAAAATGAGAGGAAGAACAAGAAGGAGAACACCAAGAACTCCAAGATCTAGATCCAAGGGTTCCCCTCACTTAGAGGAGAAAGTGATTGGTGGAAACGTGGATCTAGATCTCCTCTCTTTTCCCTCAAGAACTAGCAAGAATCATTGGAGGGATTGAGAGTTAGCAAGCTCGAAGAAGGTCAACAATGGGGGAAGAACACGAGCTCAAAGGATAAGGTTCAATGGGGAAGAAGACCCCTTTTATAGGAGGGGAAAATCCAACCGTTACTCCCACCGAACATCTCGATAGAGCGGTACTACCGCTAGGTAGGCGGTATCACGAGGGCGGTACTACCGCTCTCACCCAGCTTGCATCGCCACGACGAGGAGGTCAAGGCCCTGCCCCAAAGCGGTACTACTGGGGAGTAGGCACGGTACTACCGCTTGAGCGGTACTACCGCCACTACTACCAAGACTTAGTACCGTGAAACCCGACACTAAAACAAACAGCCTCGAATCGAGGCGGTAGTAGCCCGGAACCATCAAGGTACGGAACTCCCAAGCTGCATTACCGCCTCAGCGAGTACTACCGCTTGAGTGCTTTGGTACTACCGCTGTGGGACAGCGGTACTACCGGGCGCCAAATTTTAAGCCACTACCGAAAACAAAGAATGCTCCAAGGAAAACCAGAACCGCCATAACTTCTGCAAATGAGCTCCGAATTGAGCAAATTCAAGCTTGTTTGAAACGAGACAACGAGTAGCATCAAAACAGCGACTGGTTAGTAAGAAGAGGCAGGGGAGGTATGCTTAGCAAACAAAGGAGTGAAACCTCCAACCGAGAAGAACCGGCATACCCTCCAACATCGAAAACATCATAGAAGATGCATGAGAACTCCGTTTTCGATGAACTCGAGCTTGTCATAAAAATGACCATAAGCTCCAAATCTCACAAGGATAAGAACCAAACAAGAACCAAAAAGATGATGCAAGGATGCAATGGTTTGAGCTCTCTACGAGCGATACGATCAAGCAACTCATCGAGAGCCCCCTTGATAGTACAAAGAACGATCCTATAACCCGGTCTTCCACAACTACCATGAGACCGGTAAAATTAAAATAGAAAACCTATCAAGGGCAAACCTTTGCCTTGCACATGGTCCACTTGAGCTAGATGATGACGATCTTGACTCCCTCAAGTTGGACCACCTTTCTTGATTGCATTGGCGGGATGAAGACTAGTTGATTGCTCCCCCATACTCTCATGGGTGAGCCTCTCTCCATTATCTTCACAAGTCCATTGTCACCACAATGGACAGCAAGCTTCAAGCACTTGATCTCTTCGTGATGCATTACTTGAACTTGCACACCGCAACCTAACCCCACAAAGAACTCTCACGAAGACCATGGGTTAGTACACAAAGCGTAATGGACAATGCTTACCATACCATGGGATCACTTGATCCCCCTGTACATCTTGTACGCTTTGTGTGTTGAATCTTCCAACTCTCTTCATTTGGATGATGTCTTGAAGGTGGACATGAATGATCACACAATCTTATTCTTCAAGACATGCTTGCAATAAGCTCAACACTCACATGACCAATCTTTGGATAATTCCTTGAATAGCACCTTGGTCGACACAAAACTCTCCTTGAAACCAACACATGTACTCCAAGAAAAGCCTATGGACAAAACCTTCAAATAAACTCAAGGCAACCATTAGTCCATAGAGAATGTCATCAATTACCAAAACCACACATGGGGCACCGCATGTCCTTTCAATCTCCCCATTTTGGTAATTGATGGCAATCACTTTCAAGAGAGTTTATATAAGGAATTATGCATCACCATGCAATGCAACAACCAATAATGCATGCGTATGAGATGCAATTGCTTAGGAACAAAACCAAAGCAAGGAGAAAACTCAAGACTTCTCCACAAAACTCTCTGAAACTTCTCCCCCATTGGCATCGATTGCCAAAATGGGCGAAAAGCTAAGAAGACCAAATATAAAAGGTGTTCCTCCAAAAGTTGTGTATTTCTCAACAAGAGAGTGGAATGCCATACACATATCCAAAGGTAAAACTTGGAGGAAGATCAACTATATTGATGCCCAAAGATTGCAACAGAAAGATATGCCACAAAGACATAACAAAGAGAGACACAAGCAATCGAAGATACCAATTGAAGCAAGCAATCAACGGATATCAATTGAACCAACTAGACCAGTGATCCTACATGCCACAAGAATAAGGATATTATGAAAAGCGCAAAGGAGTGTTCTAAAGAAACTAGAGAAGCTCCCCATGATTTGTGCACACATAAATACAAAGTGCACAAAATAGGATCATAGCTCCCCCAAAATCAATAGAAACTAACAACAAGTGCAGGAGAGCATATAGGAAACTAAGCCTAGCGCTTGCAACAAGCACATGGTTGAGCAACATTGTAAAAGAAGCAACTTAAGAATAGGCTCAACCAAAATGATGTGTGAGTCATGGCAAAACACATGAGAAGACTAATATACGGATGAGCATAAGCATCAACATAGTCTCGAATGAATGAGATACACGGTGCAAAGCCTTTCATTCTCACACACAACTAGCAAATGGGTTCACAAGCTTACTAATAAGAAAATAGAGAACCTATGCTTGTGACAACCCGTGGTGAAGATAGACGATGAGAGGCTCATCAAGATGAGGGGTACCAATTAAGATGGCAAAAGCCTCGTAAAGATGAGCAAGAGGAAAATAATCTTCACCACACAAGAGTGCATCAAGATGCAACGATAGGGGACACGCACTCAAGGCAAAAGCTTTCACGGAGCCACCAAAGAAATAACATAAGAGAGACAAGGTGGACGTGAAAGAAAGGATATCAACTAGAGATGTAATTTCTCTCAAGTGTATAAGGTTCTAGGTAGGCAAAATCATGATGATATATATCTACAAAGAGGGATGTACACCAAATAGTTACAACATGAAGGAACAAGATATCCACAAGGAAGTCATAAATACACCAATAAGATATTTGCTTGAAAGCATAGCACTTGGCTAGATATGGTCTTATTGTATATAAATGAAGTCCAAACACACATCCATCAAAGGCATCACAACTAGCAACAAGAGATCATCGTTGGGATGCTTTGAGAAAGGAAACAAGTATCACAAGATATGAAATGCATATCATGCCAAGATGCAACCTACACAAGATTGAATGCAAGAGGAGAAAGCATGAATAGATACTTGTTACCGAGATATCATTGGAAGGATGTAGTAGATACCAATTGAAGGTAGATAGTAGTTCATTGATCATCCTTGCTTGACTCCAATATGCACATGGTGACAACACCTTCCTTGTGAGTGAGCCGAGCATCCAATGCATCTCCAAATGTTCCTAGAAGAACAACACAAACTAAACGGTACCCAAACTCATCGGGACCAAATAGTTAGAAACACCAATACATAGGACAAACTCCACATAAATATGTGCATATAGATATGAAAATGAATTTCATGCACATCTCATCCAAATTGAGACTAGGTGGAGTTTCCCCTATATATTGAGTCAACGAAAGAAAGCATGCCAAATAGAATACATGAAGTAAATATGCATGCTCAAAACTTTCAAGAACCGATACCAAAAGACAAATAAGTGCCAAGTGAAAAGGATACCAAATGGAAAAATCATCACTTGGAAGATATCATTAAAGATACATCAAGGAATGAGATATCCATTGATACACACTAAATTATAGATGTCAAACTCCCAAAGAGAGGATGGTTCCAAACAAACCAAGCTCCCAACAAAGTTTCATGATGGCACAAGGTACCAAAAGAAAACGGCTTGCCTTCCACCAACACACACTTGATAAGGATCACAAGAAGAGTGTTCTAAAGAAAATAGGATAGCTCCCCCACGAGTTGTGCATTATAAAGAATTTCCTTTTGAATACAAAATGCACAAGGTGGGATCACCACTTTCACTATATCTAGAAAACACTAGACAAGAACAAGAAATTAACAAGATCCACAAGTGGTATGGAAGACAACGGGAGTTGACACAAACCTTGGCAAGAGAAAAGGAAAATAAAACAAAACCAATGTAAAGATGATCAATTAAATTCTACCACACATAAGTGATTACCAATTGTCTAAAGACAAGAAGTATTTGGAAATAATTCCCGGTGGTAGATAGCAAGGATATCCGACATCATCTTCACTCCAAACAAAAAGCAAATTGCAACTTGTAGAGCTAACATGCCACCTAGGAACAAGATAATTTACAATATCAATTATAGGTGACAATATCTCAAATGTACACATTTTCTAGGCTTGTAATATGCACATAGCATATTACTCCCCCATAATGTGATACCAATGAACAAAACTTAACAAGAGGCAATAAGAGGATCCAACACGAGATAATCAATGGAATTTTTAGAATTTGAATTTCTCATGAGAGATATACCACCTAGCGACTAGATAATCTTGAAATATCAATACTAGATGGTATTACTCATGTGCACACATTTATAGGATTGTGAGGTGCACAAAGCACACCACTCCCCATAATGGATATTCCATTAATCTCTCACAAGAGCCAACTAAGAAATAAACAAGATGCACTAAGGCTCAACGAGCGAAACACAAGTACATGATGTGCAAACCAACATACACAAAGGCAATTTGGAGACACATCATATACAAACACATGCAAGGAACAAAACCAAAACATGCAAAGGGGCAAGTAACTTTCATGTAAGCAATTTAAGCACGAGTTACCCCAAGGAGGAACATTGGGTATATGATAGAAAGATAATCCGAATGACTTGGCTTGACACAATACGAATGATGAGGACCCCTTAAATCTTCATAATGTAGCCAAGTCTCCAATGACCTCCAACAACACCTATTGATCAAGTTTGAGCTAGTTGGTCCCCAACCAAGTTGGGTCCTAAGAGGTTAGTCACAATAGGCTTGGCCACCCAAATGGTTCTTTTCTTGACACCACTTTGAGTACCAACAAACTTGGCAAACACATTGCCAACCTTATCCTTCCCAAGAGAATAGACATCATCAATAATAATTGGGTTGGATAAGTTACCACTAGTGCATGAAGAAGCGACGTGGCCTTTCTCACGACATAAGTAGCAACGTCTACTCTTCACTTTCTTCTCACTTGATTTCTCAATTTGAGAAGCATTAACTTGAGTCTTCTTGGGAAGAGGCCTTTCTTCAACTTGATGTTGAGCATGAGATTGAACTTGTGCCCTCTTCCCTTCTTGCTTGACACTAATGGCCTTCTTCTTCAATGGGCAAGATCTAACATGATGCCCTTCGACTTTGCACTTGAAGCAAACAATCTTGGCCGAATTCTTGACTTGTTCTTGGCCCTTCCTTTTGTTCATCTTGGACTTCTTCTTCTTATTGGAGTTGAATCCAAGTCCACCTTTGTCATTGGGGATTTTGCACACTCAAGATATTGTTGAGTGTGGCCTTCCTTCATGACACTTTTTCGTGTCTTTCTTCAAAGAAGTGACTTGGGCCTTGAGCTCTTTGATTTCCTCTACATGGTTAGTCTCAACACAAGTACTAGAGGAAGTATAAGCTTCATCGTTAGAGCAACAAGGCAAGGAAAGCAATTCATCACAAGATGTACCAACTCACTGAGTAGATGAATTACAAGGACTAGCACACGGCAATATACTATTTTGACTAGAAGTAGTGCTAGTATCCACATGAGGCTCACTAGATGTTACCTTAGCAATCATGGCCTCATGAGCTATCTTTAGCACACTATGGGATACTAGAAGATCATCATGAGAGCTTGAGAGCTTTTCATGACTTTCTTCCAATTTCCCATAATTGCTAGATAGCACCTCAAGTTGAGCCCGTAGCTCAACATTCTCCTTCAAAATGGATGCTTCACAAGTAATAGAATTAGTAGCACAAGCATCATCATTAACAACAAGAGGAGAAGGAAACTTGGCAAGCTCTTTTAAATAAGAAGCTTCAAGTTGGGCATGAGACTCGGTGAGTTTGATGAGCTCACCCTTGATGACCCTTGAGCCATTTTCGAGGTGCTCAAAATCCTCAAGGAGTCTAGCATGAGAAACTTCAAGCTTAGCATTTTTAGTTTTGAAATCGTTGGCCACCTCAAGAGCTCTACCATGAGATTCCCTCACTCTAGATAATTCTAGAGCAAAAGTCTCCTCAAGAGATTCGGAGGTGGTTTGTTCATGTTCAAGAGCTTGAGATAGCTCCGCGATCTCATTTATGTAATCACGCCCATGAGCTTCCATTTTCTCAATGGTGACCTCATGCTCCTCGAGATGAGATTCCAACTCCTCAATATATTTCTTGCCCTCAATGGCAATGGACATAATTTCCATGAAGTTGGAACGAGCAATTTTATTTTTATGAAGAGCTTTAAAATCATCTCCCCTTAGTTTTTAAGGAGGCAACATTATCATTCTCTTCATCATTATCCTCATCATCATTAGCATCAACATCATCATCAAGAGACATATTGGGGTACAAAGTAGGAGATACCTTTGATGCCTTAGCCATAAGGCAAAAAGCAATAGATGATGATGTAGGATCCCTTGAGGCATTATTAAACACCACATCTTGTTCCATGGAGTGTTAGGTTTCCTCTACATTGTTAGCACAATAATTCGAGGAAATAGATGCATTTTTATCATGGCAACAAGACATAGCAAGCATATCATCATGCGATTTAGTCAAGCAATTTCTACATGATATGCAAGGACTATCAACACAAGCATGCGAAACATTTGGAGTGCTCGAAGTGTTAAAGCCCAAAGAAGGAGCATTGCAATAATATAGTGATGAAGGATCATCCATAATAAGCATACTATCATCATTGCAATGACCAACACTACTCACCATATCATTACCTTGTGGCAAACCACATGTAGGTGAAGTAGAAGAAGTTGAGAAGACTATACGACCGGAGGTGGAGGGAGAACAATCATCCCTACAAATCTGGACACACCATATTTATCTTGAAGCTTTGTCCATAACTCATGAGCATCCCGGAACGGCATGAGTTGAAATATTACTACATTACTCAAAGCATCAAAAAGCACATTAGAAGCTTGAGCATTGAGATAAGAGTTTTTCTCATCCTCTAAAGATACTCTTTGGGGATCCTTTGGAGGAGAAAAACCCATATCTACAATTCGCTCTAAATTTGGGTCCATGACCCTAAAGAGATTAAGCATGTGAATAACCCAAACATCAAAATTTGTGCCATCAAAACTAAGAGTGTCAGAGAAACCTAATCCCCTAGTCGACATCTTTACTCTCTAGGCGGTTAAGCCCAACAAAGAGAGACGAGGCTCTGATACCAATTGAAAGATCGAGGATGTCGCCTAGAGGGGGGGTGAATAGGCGCTTTAAGATAATTATGGTTTAGGCTTGAACAAATGCGGAATAAACCTAGCGGTTAATTTGTCAAGCACAACCTACAACAACTAGGCTCACCTATGTAAACCAACAACTTATGCTAAGCAAGATAAGCAACTATGTGATAGCAAGATATATGACAAAGAACAATATGGCTATCACAAAGTAAAGTGCATAAGTAAAGGGGCTCGGGTAAGAGATAACCGAGGCACGCGGAGACGACGATGTATCTCGAAGTTCACACCCTTGCGGATGCTAATCTCCGTTTGGAGCGGTGTGGAGGCACAATGCTCCCCAAGAAGCCACTAGGGCCACAGTAATCTCCTCACGCCCTCGCACAATGCAAGATGCCGTGATTCCACTAAGGGACCCTTGAGGGCGGTCACCGAACCCGAACAAATGGCAACCCTTGGGGGCGGTCACCGAACCCGTACACTTTGGCAACCCTTGGGGCGGTCACGGAACCCGTCAAGTTGCTCAAGGCGATCTCCACAACCTAATTGGAGACCCGGCGCTTGCAAGCTTTACACCACAATGATTGAGCTCGAACACCACCAACCGTCTAGGGCGCCCAAGCACCCAAGAGGAACAAGCTCAAGGGCACCAAGCACCCAAGAGAAATAAGCTTCTCAACTTGTAACTTCCACGTATCACCGTGGAGAACTCAAACCGATGCACCAAATGCAATGGCAAGGGCACACGGAGTGCCCAAGTCCTTCTCTCTCAAATCCCACCAAAGCAACTAATGCTAGGGAAGAAAATGAGAGGAAGAACAAGAAGGAGAACACCAAGAACTCCAAGATCTAGATCCAAGGGGTTCCCCTCACTTAGAGGAGAAAGTGATTGGTGGAAACGTGGATCTAGATCTCCTCTCTCTTTTCCCTCAAGAACTAGCAAGAATCATTGGAGGGATTGAGAGTTAGCAAGCTCGAAGAAGGTCAACAATGGGGGAAGAACGCGAGCTCAAAGGATAAGGTTCAATGGGGAAGAAGACCCCCTTTTATAGGAGGGGGAAATCCAACCGTTACCCCACTGAACATCCTCAAGATAGAGCGGTACTACTGCTTAGGCGGATTACTCACCGAGGGCGGCATTACCGCCTCACCCAGCTGCATCGCTACCGACGAGGAGGTCAAGGCCCTGGCCCCAGAGCGGTACTACCGTGGAAGTAGGCACGGTACTACCGCCACTACTACCGCACTTAGTACCGTAAAACCCGACACGAAAAACAACGGTCTCGAATCGAGGCGGTAGTAGCCCGGAACCACTGCGGTACTACGGCCGAAACTCCCAAGCGGTACTACCGCTCTGGAGCGGTACTACCGCTCTGGGCGGTACTACCGCTGAGTGCTTCAGCGGTACTACCGGTGGACAGCGGTACTATCACCGGGCGCCCAAATAAGCCACTACCGAAAACAAAGAATGCTCCAAGGAAAACCGTAATCGCCATAACTTCTGCAAATGAGCTCCGAATTGAGCAAACTCAAGCTTGTTTGAAACAAGACAACGAGTAGCATCAAAACAGCGACTGGTTAGTAAGAAGAGGCAGGGGAGGTATGCTTAGCAAACAAAGGAGTGAAACCTCCAACCGAGAAGAACCGGCATACCCTCCAACATCGAAAACATCATAGAAGATGCATGAGAACTCCGTTTTCGATGAACTCGAGCTTGTCATAAAAATGACCATAAGCTCCAAATCTCACAAGGATAAGAACCAAACAAGAACCAAAAAGATGATGCAAGGATGCAATGGTTTGAGCTCTCTACGAACGATACGATCAAGCAACTCATCGAGAGCCCCCTTGATAGTACGGCAAACGATCCTATAACCCGTCTTCCACAACTACCATGAGACCGGTAAAATAGAAAACCTATCAAGGGCAAACCTTTGCCTTGCACATGGTCCACTTGAGCTAGATGATGACGATCTTGACTCCCTCAAGTTGGACCACCTTTCTTGATTGCATTGGCGGGATGAAGGCTAGTTGATTGCTCCCCCATACTATACTGTGGGTGAGCCTCTCTTCCGGTCATCTTCACAAGTCCATTGTCACCACAATGGACGGCAAGCTTCAAGCACTTGATCTCTTCGTGATGCATTACTTGAACTTGCACACCGCAACCTAACCCCACAAAGAACTCTCATGAAGACCATGGGTTAGTACACAAAGCGTAATGGACAATGCTTACCATACCATGGGATCACTTGATCCCCCTCAGACATCTTGTACGCTTTGTGTGTTGAATCTTTCCAACTCTCTTCATTTGGATGATGTCTTGAAGGTGGACATGAATGATCACACAATCTTATTCTTCAAGACATGCTTGCAATAAGCTCAACACTCACATGACCAATCTTTGGATAATTCCTTGAATAGCACCTTGGTCGACACAAAACTCTCCTTGAAACCAACACATGTACTCCAAGAAAAGCCTATGGACAAAACCTTCAAATAAACTCAAGGCAACCATTAGTCCATAGAGAATGTCATCAATTACCAAAACCACACATGGGGGCACCGCATGTCCTTTCAGATCTTTAAGAAGAAGACGGACGTGGACGGTAATGTCACCGTCTATGAAGCTCGACTTGTGGCGAAGAGTTTTTTCACAAGTTCAAGGAGTTGACTACGATGAGATTTTCTCATCCGTAGCGATGCTTAAGTCCGTCGGAATCATGTTAGCATTAGCTGCATTTATGAAATCTGGCGGATGGATGTCAAGACGAAGTTTCCTAACCAATTTACGTAAGGAAAGGTTGTATGTGATACAATCGGAAAAGTTTTGTCGATCCTAAGGATGCTAAAAGGTATGCTAGCTCCAATGATCCTTCTAAGGACCGGAGTAAGCATCTCGGAGTTGGAATATGCACTTTGATAGGATGATCAAAGATTTTGGGTTTATACAAAGTTTATGAGAAACTTGTATTTCCAAAGAAGTGAGTGGGAGCACTATAGAATTTCTGATGAGTATATGTTGTTGACATATTGATGATCAGAAATGATGTAGAATTTCTGGAAAGCATACATGGTTATTTGAAAGGTGTTTTTCAATGGAAAACCTGGATTAGGCTACTTGAACAATAAACATCAAGATCTATAAGATAGATCAAAATGTTTAATAATACTTTCAAATGAGCATATACCTTGACATGATCTTGAAGGTGTTCAAGATGGATCGACCAAAGAAGGAGTTCTTGCACGAGATGTAAGGTATGAAGTTAAGACTTAAAGCTCGACCACAGCAGAAAAGAGAGAAAGGACGAAGGTCGTCTCCTATGCTTTAGACGTAGGCTCTACAAGATGCTATGCTAAGTACCTTTGAAGTGTGCCTTGCCATGAGTCAGTCAAGGGGTACAAGAATGATCCAGGAACGGATCATTGGACAACGGTCAAAATTATCCTTAGAAGAATAAGGAAATATTTCTCGATTATGGAGGTGATAAAGAGTTCGGCGTAAAGGGTTACGTCGATGCAAGCTTTAACACCTATCCGAATGACTCGAGTAGCAAACCGGATCGATAGTGGAGCAACCATTTGGAATAGCTTCAAGTGGAACGTGGAAGCAGCATTTACAATATGACATAGAGAATTACGAAGTACATACGGATCTGAATACTGCAGACCCGTTGACTAAAACTTCTCTTACAAGCAAAACATGATCAAACCCTAGAACTCATTGAGATTTAATCACATGGTGATGTGAACTAGTTTAAGACACTAGTAGACTCTTTGGATGTTGGTCACATGGCGATGTGACCTATCAGTGTTGATCACATGGCGATGTGAACTAGATTATTGACTCTAGTGCAAGTGGGAGACTGTTGGAAATATGCCCTAGAGGCAATAATAAATTAGTTATTATTATATTTCCTTGTTCACGATAATCGTTTATTATCCATGCTATAATTGTATTGATAGGAAACTCAGATACATGTGTGGGTACATAGACAACACCATGTCCCTAGTAAGCCTCTAGTTGACTAGCTCGTTGATCAATAGATGGTTACGGTTTCGACCATGGACATTGGATGTCATTGATAACGGGATCACATCATTAGGAGAATGATGTGATGGACAAGACCCAATCGTAAGCCTAGCACAAAGATCGTAGTTCAGTATGCTAAAGCTTTTCTAATGTCAAGTATCATTTCCTTAGACCATGAGATTGTGCAACTCCGGATACCGTAGGAATGCTTTGGGTGTACCAAAGCGTCCTGGCAATCGGGTGACTATAAAGGTGCACTCTGGTATCTCCGAAAGTGTCATTGGGTTGTACGAATCGAGACTCGATTTGTCACTCCGTGTAAACGGAGAGGTATCTCTGGGCCCACTCGGTAGGACATCATCATAATGTGCACAATGTGACCAAGGGGTTGATCACGGGATGATGTGTTACGGAACGAGTAAAGAGACTTCTGCGGAAGCGAGATTGAACAAGGTATCGGGATACCGACGATCGAATCTCGGGCAAGTACAATACCGCTAGACAAAGGGAATTGTATATGGGATCGATTGAGTCCTTGACATCGTGGTTCATCCGATGAGATCATCGTGGAACATGTGGGAGCCAACATGGGTATCCAGATCCCGCTGTTGGTTATTGACCGGAGAACGTCTCGGTCATGTCTACATGTCTCCCGAACCCGTAGGGTCTACACACTTAAGGTTCGATGACGCTAGGGTTATAAAGGAAGTTTGTATGTGGTTACCGAATGTTTTTCGGAGTCCCGGATGAAATCCCGGACGTCACGAGGAGTTCCGGAATGGTCCAGAGGTAAATATTTATATATGGGAAGTCCTGTTTTGGTCACCGGAAAAGTTTCGGGTTTTATCGGTAGAACGTCTGGGACCACCTGGAAGGGTCCCGAGGTCCACCAAGTGGGGCCACCATCCCGGAGGGCTGCATGGGATAAGTGTGGGAGGGACCAGCCCGGGTGGGCTGGTGCGCCCCCCCCCCCCCACATGTCCCAAGGCGCAGCTAGGTGGGGAGGGGGGAAACCCGAGGCGCAGATGGGCCTAAAGGCCCACCCTAGGGGGCGCCCCCTCTCTTCCCCTCTTGGCCGCCCCCCCAAGACCCATCTAGGGCTGCCGCACCCCTTGGGTGGGAACCCTAGATGGGGCGCAGCCATCTCCCCTCCTCCTATAAATACTTGAGGCTTGGGGGCTGCCCAACACATGAGTTTCTCCCTCTATTGGCGCAGCCTGCCTCCTCCTCCTCCTCTCTCCCGTGGTGCTTGGCGAAGCCTGCAGGATTGCCACGCCTCCACCACCACCACGCCTGCCGTTGCTGCTGCTAGATGGAGTCTTCCTCAACCTCTCCTCTCTCCTTGCTGGATCAAGGCGTGGGAGGCGCCACTGGGCTGCACGTGTGTTGAACGCGGAGGTGCCGTCCGTTCGGCACTAGGATCTCCGGTGATTTGGATCACGGCAGTACGACTCCTTCAACCCCGTTCTCTTGAACGCTTCCGCTTAGCGATCTACAAGGGTATGTAGATGCACTCTCCTTCCCTCGTTGCTAGTTTCTCCATAGATAGATCTTGGTGACACGTAGGAAAATTTTTGAATTTCTGCTACGTTCCCCAACACCGAGGCCATGTCTGTACATGCTAGGCTCGTCAAGTTAACCTAAGTGTTTCGCGTGTGTAAATCTGGCTTACACCCGTTGTATGTGAACGTAAGAATCTATCACACCCGATCATCACGTGGTGCTTGAAACGACGAACTTTCATAGCGGTGCAGTTAGGGGAACACTTTCTTGAAATTTTAATGAGGGATCATCTTATTTACTATCGTCGTACTAAGCAAATAAGATGCATAAACATGACAAACATCACATGCAATCAAATAGTGACATGATATGGCCAATATCATATTGCTCCTTTTGATCTCCATCTTCGGGGCTCCACGATCATCATCGTCACCGGCATGACACCATGATCTCCATCATCGTGTCTCCATGAAGTTGTCTCGCCAACTTATTACTTCTACTACTATGGATACCGGTTAGCAATATAGTAAAGTAATTACATGGCATTGTTCAATGACACGCAGGTCATACAATAAATAAAGACAACTCCTATGGCTCCTGCCGGTTGTCATACTCATCGACATGCAAGTCGTGATTCCTATTACAAGAACAGGATCAATCTCATACATCACATATCATTCATCACATTCTTCTTGTCCATATCACATCACATAGCATACCTACAAAAACAAGTTAGACGTCCTCTAATTGTTGTTTGCATGTTTTACGTGGCTGCTATGGGTTTCTAGCAAGAACGTTTCTTACCTACGCAAAACCACAACGTGATATGTCAATTGCTATTTACCCTTCATAAGGACCCTTTTCATCGAATCCGATCCGACTAAAGTGGGAGAGACTAGCACCCGCTAGCCACCTTATGCAACAAGTGCATGTCAGTCGGTGGAACCTGTCTCACGTAAGTGTACGTGTAAGGTCGGTCCGGGCCGCTTCATCCCACAATGCCGCCGAATCAAGATTGGACTAGTAACGGTAAGCATGTTGAACAAAATCAACACCCACAACTACTTTGTGTTCTACTCGTGCAAAGAATCTACGCAATAGACTTAGCACATGATGCCACTGTTGGGGAACGTAGCAGAAATTCAAAATTTTCCTACGTGTCACCAAGATCTATCTATGGAGAAACTATCAACGAGGGGAAGAAGAGTGCATCTACATACCCTTGTAGATCGCTAAGCGGAAGCGTTCAAGAGAACGGGGTTGAAGGAGTCGTGCTCGTGATCCAAATCACCGGAGATCCTAGTGCCGAGCAGACGGCACCTCCGCGTTCAACACACGTACAGCCGGTGGCGTCTCCCATGCCTTGATCCAGCAAGGAGAGAGGGAGAGGTTGGGGAAGACTCCATCCAGCAGCAGCACGACGGTGTGGTGGTGATGGAGGAGCGTGGCAATCCTGCAGGGCTTCGCCAAGCACCGCGGGAGATGAGGAGGACTTGGGAGAGGGGGAGGGCTGCGCCAGGGGCAAAGGTGCAGCTCCCATGCGCCTCCCCACTATATATAGGGGTGGAGGGGGATTATTTCTTGCCCTCCAAGTCCACTGGGGCGTTATAAAGGTGGGAGGAAAGAAGTCCCATCCTTTCCTTTCCCCACCGATTGTTATCCCCCCTTTTTAGGGATCTTGATCTTATCCCTTCGGGATATGATCTTATTCCTTCTAAGGGGGGATCTTGGTGTGCCTTGACCAGGGGTGTGGGGCCTTGCCCCCACTACCCACGTTCATGTGGGTCCCCATTGCAGGTGGGCCCCACTCCAGAACCTTCTAGAACCTTCCCGGTACAATACCGAAAAATCTCGAACATTTTCCGGTGGCCAAAATAGGACTTCCCATATATAAATCTTTACCTCCGGACCATTCCGGAACTCCTCGTGACATCCGGGATCTCATCTGGGACTCTGAACAACATTCGGTAACCACGTATATCTATTCCCTATAACCCTAGCATCATCGAACCTTAAGTGTGTAGACCCTACGGGTTCGGGAACCATGCAGACATGACCGAGACGTTCTCCGGTCAATAACCAACAGCGGGATCTGGATACCCATGTTGGCTCCCACATGTTCCACGATGATCTCATCTGATGAACCACGATGTCAAGGACTCAATCGATCCCGTATACAGTTCCCTTTGTCTAACAGTATTGTACTTGCCCGAGATTCGATTGTCGGTATACCGATACCTTGTTCAATCTCGTTACCGGCAAGTCTCTTTACTCGTTCCGTAACACATCATCCCGTGATCAACCCCTTGGTCACATTGTGCACATTATGATGATGTCCTACCGAGTGGGCCCAGAGATACCTCTCCGTTTACGAGTGACAAATCCAGTCTCGATTCGTGCCAACCCAATGACACTTTCGGAGATACCGTAGTGCACCTTTATAGCCACCCGATTACGTTGTGGCGCTTGGTACACCCAAAGCATTCCTACGGTATCCGGGAGTTGCACAATCTCATGGTCTAAGGAAAAGATACTTGACATTAGAAAAGCTTTAGCATACGAACTACACGATCTTTGTGCTAGGCTTAGGATTGGGTCTTGTCCATCACATCATTCTCCAAATGATGTGATCCCGTTATCAACAACATCCAATGTCCATGGTCAGGAGACCGTAACCATCTGTTGATCAACGAGCTAGTCAACTAGAGGCTTACTAGGGACATGGTGTTGTCTATGTATCCACACATGTATCTGAGTTTCCTATGAATACAATTATAGCATGGATAATAAACGATTATCATGAACAAGGAAATATAATAATAACCAATTTATTATTGCCTCTAGGGCATATTTCCAACAGGATGTGTGGCCGACATTTTTTGTTCACAGTTGACACAGACTGTGTTAATATATGGTGCCATGTGGACCTATCGAGCATGCTGGGCATGTCAGGATTTGGTTTAAATGAATTTAATCAGTCATCGTGTCTATTGAGAAAATGAGTATCAAAACCGATAAATTGTAGCGCCCAAGAATTGTGACAACAAACCTAGAATTGAATTTAGAATGTGGTGATTTTTTGCGATTCAGTCATACCAATGATCCATGATGTTTGAGCAAAAAAGTCATCTAAATGAGCAGATTGCCCGCCTTTTACGCGAGGAAGAGATTAAATGGTACCAACATTGCAAGGCAGACTCGTTTATTCAAGGTGATAATAAATAAAGTACTTTCAAAATGCTGGCCAATGTCAGACATAGAAAGAAACGTATCTTCGCTCTTCACTAGGACAAAGGACGTATAGAGAGGGATGCACCACTTAGAAATTTCATTACTAAGTACTACAAAAATCTTTTTGGACCTTCAGCCGAAAGCCCTTTACCTCAAGTTTTGGAGGCGAAAAATGAGTTTTTAACCTCTCCGTTCTCTATAGAGGAAATTCAGACCGCGAAGTTTCAAATGGAATACAACAAAGCTCCGGGACCAGACGGTTTTTTCAGCGAATTTTATCAATATTTTTGGGATATGATTAAGCAGACTTGGTTCAGTTGTTTAACCAACGGCATGCCGAAAACCTTGATATTACCCGTTTAAACTTTGGGGAAATTATTCTTCTGCCCAAGACTAAGGAGGCTAATCGATTCAACAATACAAACCAATTTGCCTTCTAAATGTCAGCTTTAAAATATTCACAAAAGGTGGGAACTAATCGATTCAACGGGGTGGCTGACCACGTGGCCAAACCCACTCAAACAGTGTTTATGCAAGGATGCAACATACTAGATGGAGTTGTTGTTTTGCATGAACTGTACATGAGCTCCACCGTAAAAAGTTGAATGGAGTCATCTTCAAAATAGACTTCGAAAGAGCCTATGACAAAGTCAAATGGTCCTTTCTTTTGCAAACTTTGCGCATGAAAGGGGTTTTTGTCAAAATGGTGTCGATGGGTAGAGAGTTTTGTTTCTGAAGGTACTGTGGCTATCAAAGTCAATGACGATGTTGGCAACTACTTTCAGACTAGGAAGGGGCTTCGCCACGGAGACCCCATATCCCCTATTTTGTTCAACATTCAGGTCGATATGTTAGCTACCCTTATTGAGCGGGCTAATGTGGCTAGTGAGATAAGCGGTGTTATCCCTCATTTGGTAGAAGAAGGTCTGTATATTCTACAATATGCAAATGGCACTATACTTTCTATGGACCGTGACTTGGATAAAGCAAGAAACCTCAAGTTGCTTTTTATGTGCATTTGAGGAGCTCTCTGGTCTTAAAAATTAATTTCTATAAGAGTGAGCTTTTCTGCTTCAGTGATGCCTCAGAGCCCGCATCTGAGTATGCTGAGATTTTCGTCTGCCAGGTCGGGCAGGTCCTGATTTGGTATCAAGGTATTCCAATTCACTATTGGCGTTTTAACTATCACTGAGTGGAAGCACGTGGAAGAAAGACTTGAGAATGTAAGTGCATCTAGTGCCCGTTAGTGATTTTGGTGTATTGAAGACTTATAGGTTAAGGGACTAATGTGTTTATGAGTGTACACATGTCTATAAGTCTATGAGGAGTTTGATATTTACAGAGAAAGTCGATCCCTAAAAATGAATATCTTCGACTGAAGATTTTGGTTTTCTAAAGACTTTCTGAAGACTTTGAAAGTAACGAAATTGGTGTGACCTGAAGACTTGGTATTCATACAAGGAACATGAAGCGTGAAGACTCTTGTTTTCGTAGTTTCATTTTCTCTTTCTTGGATCATAGGAAACACCGTACTGTTAAAGGGTGTCGAGGAAATACTAAGGAAAATTTTTCATATGATGCTCAACTCAAAATCCTACACCTACCAATCCCTTCGAGTGAAGCCATTGGAAATCTCATACAACTCAGTCAATTTCTTGATGTGAGAGACGAAGTTCTTTTTAATTATTTGAGGAATTTATCTGACTGAGGAGTTAGGAATTCGCCAGTGCGGACTGCCTACACAGTGAGGAACATGATAGCCCTGAGGAAATTGAGCCTCAAATATCCGACCGTTGCTGTGCTACGCGCCAGTTGTCCCAAAATATCTACCCACTAACAGTCATATTATTAAAGGGCATTTATGTCTTATCATGTCGGGCTGCTCTCTAGGCTATAAATAGCCACCCCCTACAACCACTAGCTGGTTGGCTGCTCCGAGAAAAACTGACACTTGTCATTTTAGAGCACCCCATCCTCCGAGGACTTTGAGCGAAAATCATCGAGTGAGGAAAATCCAAACCCAGATACCTACAAACCCAAAGTGATTGAGCATCATTGGAGAGATTGATCCTGCGTGGATCCGGCGCTTGTTACCTTTGAAGACTGTGCATCTTCCAGACGGTTAGGCGTCATGGTCTGAGCATCCAAGAGGAGATTGTGGATCGCCGAGTGACCGAGTTTGTGAAGGTTTGGAAGTCACTTGAAGACTTACCACGAGTGATTGGGCAACGTCTGTGTGACCTTAGCTCAAGGAGAATACGGTGAGGACTGTGTGTCCGGGACTGTGTGTCCACAGGTTTAAATACCTAGCCGCTCTAACCAGACGTACAAGTGACACAACAGTTAGAACCGGTCTACCAAATCATTGTCTTCACCAAGCTTACTGGTTCTATTTCCTCAACTCTTTCATTTCCTCATTACTGCGTTGTGTGCCTGTTCATATCTGTTCGAAGACTTTGACTGAAGACTTTCTCCATTTCCTTAGTTCAATTTCTTCAGTCTGTTTGTCTTCATCCTGTGTTATCCTGTGTTTACGCTTTTTGTACTCTGTGCTTGTCTTCATTTTATCATGATGACCATGCTTGTGTTCTGTTATGTTTACATTTGAGTACTTATTCCGCTGCAAGTAGTTCTTCGCTTAGGAATTTCCTCTCCCGCAAATTCCTCAGTGAAGAATTCATAAAAATCGCCTATTCGCCCCCCTCCAGTCGATATAACGCACTTTCAGAGAAACATCTAGCCAGTTGGAAAGCCAAACTCTTGTCATATGGGGGGCGGTTGATTCTGATCAATTCCGTCCTCAGCAACATGGTTCTATACATGTTGTCATTCTTTCACTTACCGAAAGGAGTTCTTCAGCGTCTCGATTATTTTAGATCCAGACTTTTTTAGCAGTGTGATGATGAATCCAAGAAATATCGGCTGGCTAGGCGGAGTGTATATGTCGACCTAAAAGTCAAGGGAGCCTTAGAAGTCAGGATCTTGAGATTAAAAACATCACCCTTCTGAGTAAATGAGTATACAAACTACTCACTGAGAATGGAGTGTGGCAGGAAATCATTCGTAACAAGTATGTGAGGGTCTAAAGCCATTTCTTAGGTTCTTTGGAAACCCGGTGATTCACGTTTTTGGAGTGGCGTGGTGAAGGCCAATGAATTCTTTTTCCAATTTGCCACTCTCTCGAGTAGGGATGGTTCTTAGGTTCAATTCTGGGAAGACACCTGGCTGGGGCCACTCCACTTATGATGCAATACCATAGCTTGTATATGATTGTCAGACATAAATTCATCACGATCAAACAAGTTTTTGGACAAGAAAACCCTGATATTTCTTTCTGTAGGGACCTTTTTGGCCCTCGCCTGGTAGCATGAAATGAATTACTCATTCGTCTGGAGGTCATTCAGTTGTCAGGCGAACCAGACAAGTTTTGATGGAATTTGCATCAGAACAGTAGCTTTGCAATCAAATTCTTGTATGATGCATTGCTTCATAATGATATACCAGTTGATAACCAGAAATTGTGGAAGCTCAAAATTCTTCAAAGAGTGAAGATATTCCTCTGGTTTTTAAACAAAATGAACATTTTAACTAGAGATAACCTGGCACGACGCAGCTGGTAAGGTAGCAAAACATGTGTCTTTTGCCAACATGACAAGTCCATTAAACACTTATTTTTTGAGTGTAGATTTGCTCGTGCAGTCTAGGCCATAGTTCAAGTAGCTTCAAATCTATATCGGAAGTGCTGTGCACACGATCCGTGCATGCACGATCCACACACGACATGATTTGGGCCACAAAGATTTACGAAACGAGGCAACCCAGGGGTGTAGATGTGTTGTCGTGAGCAGATCGTGCATGAATTTATCTTGTGTGTAGCAGTGCTCAATCTATATCCCACATAATGCAGGTAACATGTTCAATAATTAGTTGTGGGGTATTGATAAACAATTTTCCGCACATCTACTCGTGGGGGCGGTTGCCTTATGTTGGACATTGTGGCTTATCAGAAATGATGTGATTTTAATTAATAAATGTATTTTATCTTCTGTGCAGGTTATTCATGCGTGTACGCGATGGCTCCGTACTTGGTCTATCAGAGACCGGAGTACAGAGACCTTTTTATGATGATGTCTACACGATTGGAGCATACGGCGAGGGAGGTTTTCTCCCAACACGGATGGCGGTGTAATCTTCGGATCGAATTTGCCCCACCCTAGGCTGGACTGATTCATTTCTGTTGTAAAACGATATTTATTTTTAGGTTTGTTGGACTTGTTAGTTGTGTGCATCGTGCTATCCAGAGGGCGGATACTATTTATATGCGATTGTATCCGCTCGATATATCAATTGAATGAAATGTATTTTATTGGCAAAAAATGTCTTTACCCCAACTTGTTTGGGACTAAAGGTTTTGTTGTTGTTGTTGTTGTTGTTGTTGTTGTTGTTGTTGTTGTTGTTGTGAAGTAACTTAATAAATTGATGCAGAATTCATCTAAACGATAACTATTGACCAACGATAGCCACTTGGTAGTAGATGGAAATATATGAGCGCAAGGGGTAGCCTCAGTCCATTTTTTACTCAATCAAATGAATTATTCTTTTAAAACTCAAAAGATAACCAAAGGATGCCCATTTGCATAGAAAGTTAGAACCTGAAAGATGAACCAAGTGGCGAGGGAGGTTTTCTCCCAACACGGATGGTGGTGTAATCTTCGGATAGAATTTGCCCCACCCTAGGCTGGACTGATTCATTTATGTTGTAAAACAATATTTATTTTTAGGTTTGTTAGACTTGTTAGTTGTGTGCATCGTGCTATCCAGAGGGCGGATACTGTTTATATGCGATTGTATCCGCTCGATATATCAATTGAATGAAATGTACTTTATTGGTAAAAAATGTCTTTACCCCAACTTGTTTGGGACTAAAGGTTTTGTTGTTGTTGTTGTTGTTGTTGTTGTTGCGACAACTATTGACCAACGACAACCACTTGGTAGTAGATGGAAATATATGGGCGCAAGGGGTAGCCTCAGTCTATTTTTTACTCAATCAAATGAATTATTCTTTTAAAACTCAAAAGATAACCAAAGGATGCCCATTTGCATAGAAAGTTAGAACCTGAAAAGATGAACCAAGTGGCGAGGGAGATTTTCTCCCAACACGGATGGCGGTGTAATCTTCGGATAAAATTTGCCCCACCCTAGGCTGGACTGATTCATTTCTGTTGTAAAACGATATTTATTTTTAGGTTTGTTAGACTTGTTAGTTGTGTGCATCATGCTATCCAGAGGGCGGATATTATTTATATGCGATTGTATCCGCTCGATATATCAATTGAATGAAATGTACTTTATTGGCAAAAAATGTCTTTACCCCAACTTATTTGGGACTAAAGGTTTTGTTGTTGTTGTTGTTGATAAATTGATGCAGAATTCATCTAAACGACAACTATTGACCAACGACAACCACTTGGTAGTAGATGGAAATATATGGGCGCAAGGGGTAGCCTCAGTCTATTTTTTACTCAATCAAATGAATTATTCTTTTAAAACTCAAAAGATAACCAAAGGATGCCCATTTGCATAGAAAGTTAGAACCTGAAAGATGAACCAAGTGATAGTTCATCTTGATAGATAGTTTATCACCGTTTCATTGCCTTTGTTCTTGGACAAGCCCAAGTGGGCTCTAGGACTACTGAAGTTATCTTGTCATGCCATTGACATAAATCCTTTTTCATGTATTTACAATCAACTTTTATCATGGTGACAAATCAAACTAGTTTATAGTCCGACATCTGAATAAGGAATTTTTTCTTTTATTTTCTTTTCGTTAAGGCTGTTGAGTTCCTACAAATTGCATCGAAAAGAATAAATTGTTCAACATGATATATCATTGTCGCGACTAGGTTATTAACCTCCACCCGTGCAATGCAAGAACTGGTCGCTGTTTGTGCTCTACTGCAGGTGTGTTACTCATTGAACTTCTTGATCAACGATCAATGCTTAGTGGCCAATCCTTCTCAACAAAAGTTGCTCACTCCACCATGTAAAGTGTCGTCGACGACCCTGCCCTCTCCATGGTTTGGTCCTCAAAGATTCCTAACAAGACCAAGATATCTGGATGGCTATTGCACAATGACATGCTCGACACATGTAGAAATCTCTCATAGGAAAACAATCCTCCCATCAGACAATTGCCTCATGTGTCTATAGGATACCGAAACATGCACACACTTGTTCCTTCTATGCTCTAAAACAAAAGCTATATGGCATGCCTTGGCATCAGGCGAAACCGCACTATCATTAAGCTCATCTGGAAGGTCGATGTCCCATCATGTCTCCCTACCTCACTACAACCTTTCATGACACTGCTAATCCTCTGGCAGGTTTGGGAGGCTAAGAATGCTCTGGTTTTCAAGCAATGCCACAAATCACCGACAGATGTACTCTAATGTAATTTATGATCTAATCCGGCGATTACATAGACTAAAAATACATGACAGAGAAGTGATGTTGGTTTGTGGTGTGACTTCCTCTCCTCACGATAAACACTAGCTTTGTAAAAATTCCTTTGATCAAAATGAAAATTCAAGGGGGGAACTCCCTTCCCCTCCTCGTGGTGGCGTTTCAATCAATAAAGGAAAAATATTAACCTCTACTGGGGTGAAAAACTTGGTTGAGCCAGCCAAACCGATCATAAGCATAGACCATGTTACACAACTCTTTTTACTTTTGCCTCGCAAAATTTTCTAAATTTTTTATTTCAAATCTCGCATGGATTTACAACCTTTCTAAATTTAATGCTTGGTCAGCGGTGCCTCGTCAGCATTCCGTCCTCTGGCCTACACTCCAGTCTCCACTTCCTCGACCAGCAGCCGCGCCGGCAGCAGCTCGCGGTGCCCCTCCCTCCTCCCCAGCGCTCGCAGATCGGCGCCGGCGCCGCGGCCGCCGGGCGGAGCGCCATGGCCACGAAGCACCCCCACGGGGACGCTGATCCGTCCACCTCGCCTCCCCCGCCGCCGAGCCGCCGCCCGCGCGGCTTCGCCTCCGCCTCCACCCCCGCGGCGCCTCCTCCCCCTGGGCGGCGGCGCGGCGAGCGGGAGAGGGAGCGGGAGAAGGAGCGGACGAAGCTGCGGGAGCGGCAACGGCGCGCCATCACCAGCCGCATGCTGGCCGGGCTGCGGCAGCACGGCAACTTCCCCCTCCCCGCCCGCGCCGACATGAACGACGTCCTCGCCGCCCTCGCCCGCGCCGCCGGGTGGACCGTCCACCCCGACGGCACCACCTTCCTCTCCTCTCCCCCGCCCCCTCTCCCTTCCCCCGCCCAATTCGTACGTGCGCCCTCTCCAGTGTCTTATTGCCCTTACTTACCTAGACTAGATAGATGTTCGGATTTTGCTTGCTGGAGCTCTCCACTTTTCGTATGATAATGTTATCCCTTGCTTAATTGAAAACATTGTGAATGACAAACTTATTGATTTCACAAGAAATGATTCGCATTTTGACTAAAGCTTTCATGTTCTTATGTGCAGCAGGGTGCTTTCCAGGCTACTTCTCTGGAAACCCCAGTTTTTACCAACTCTCTGAACAGCTACGCCATTGGGACGCCATTAGATTCCCAGGCTTCAGCCCTACAAACAGATGATAGCCTGTCACCGTCGTCACTGGATTCGGTTGTGGTGGCAGAGCAAAGCATAAAGAACGAGAGCTATGGGAATTCAAGTTCAGCCAATTCTCTGAATTGCATGGGAAGTGATCAGGTGAGCAAAGTTTGCAGTTTGATTCGCTTAATGGATGCTTGTGGTATGCGGTGTATATAAACGAGATAACCTTGGGATGTAGCATCGCCTATTTGCCATAATAACTTGGTCTTTATCAGCTCTTATAGCCTATAACCCATGAAGTTAGTTGCCCGTCGATAGGGCCTAGAATGTTGTAGCTCCAGCTTGCAGTGGTATTCTAATTGCGCCATATAGCATTATTTGTACGGACCAGTAATCTATCATGTAATTGCATTGTTGAGTTCACTGATTTTTCATTTTGCAGCCCAACTTTTCGTTTGGGCTTTCTGATTTAGCAAATCAAATTGGGCGACAACCTCAGTTTTTCTTTTATTGTTCAATTGGAGCAGCTATTGAGAGCATCAGCAGTATGGGCGGGTGATTTCACGAAAACTCCATATATACCAGTGTACGCCTCTTTGTCTGTAAGTTCCTGGTGAACCTCTTGATCCCATATCTGCTATGTTAATCCTGTTTTCTCGCTTCCTTTGTCTGACACCATTTTCAATATACACATGGTTGGAACTGACTTTTCATGCTTCAATTAAAGTTCTGAACTTTATGTTTGCAAACTTGCACATTTGCACCCTAAACTTGCCAGCTTGTATCACTTGCCGTTGGAACTTGAAATTAGATTACAGCCACCCTAACTTGCTTATTTTTAATCTGTTTGGTCATTTACCTTCTTCTTTTTGAACAAATTTGATGTTGTGGCATGTCGTTTGAGGTGGACTGGGTGAGTAGATGAGGTGGCTTTGTTGTTTCCATCTGATGTGATGCCAGGCCATCTCTCTCTTGCTAATTGGATGTCATGTAATAGATGGCCAAAAAGGTTGAACAGAAATGTTTAAGGGGTGTTGACATAGTACTTTGCAAATCTGGTTGTATGTTTTTACCGGTTTGCCCCTAGTTGTGAGTCCTCTCATGGCCAGGTGCATGTGTAAGTGTAACTTGAATACTTAACATAGCACCAAAGTTCACACGGGTTCTCTGAATCTGACTGAGAACTAGAGAATCATACCATATGCAGTTCGTTCTTTTTAAGATTATGCATTTAAAGTAAATTGTAAGTTGAGAACTCTATGTTTTCTTTATCTTCATATCTTCCTGAAATTTTGACATCTATAATCTATCTATCACACCATGCTTTAGCATTGTTGCTGTTGCTGTAGATGGGCATTATCAATTGTTATTGCCAATTGGTTGATCCTGAGGCTGTACGCGCTGAACTAAGGCATCTAAAGTCTTTGAATGTTGATGGAGTTGTTGTAGACTGTTGGTGGGGGATTGTGGAAGCCTGGACTCCTAAAAAATATGAATGGTCTGGCTACAGGGATCTTTTTGGTATTATTAAAGAGTTCAAGCTAAAAGTTCAGGTTAGAATACTACCATGAGTTATGGCATTTTCTAGGATGCTATTACTCACACATCTGACATTTTAGTATTTTTTGCAACTTTATACACATGTACTATTGGTGATTGAATTATAGCAAGTTACTAGAGTATACCTGGATCTCTCATACTAAAGCATAGACTTAGACAGAAGTCATCCATTCATTGAATCCAAATGGACTCGACTTTCTTGATTCTTGACATAACCAGAAACCTGACCTTCCAAAGCGAGGAAATAACATGACTAAACCTTTTGAGCTTATATGATAAATTTTCAATTATGAGCATGATGTAGCATTGCACGATATTTAAAATCCTTAAACTGGATAAGCTTCTCTTATCTCCCTTGTTATATTGAACTCAGACTTACATTGGCTAACAAGTGTTCTTCAACAAATTTAAGGTTGTATTGTCATTTCATGGTTCTGGGGAGTGTGGATCTGGTGGTGTGTTAATTGCTCTTCCTAGGTGGGTACTGGAAATTGCACAGGAGAACCAAGATATATTTTTCACTGATCGAGAAGGTAGGAGGAATACAGAATGCCTCTCCTGGGGAATTGACAAAGAGCGAGTCCTTCGAGGGAGAACTGGCATTGAGGTATTGGGTCATCCTTGGTAATTTTTCTTCTCTCCTCTATAAACCCTCCTTTAACATCTCTGTTTATTTTTTTTAAAAAGCTGCCATTCTCCTTAGACGAGCATTACTTCGGTCTTTTCCTAGTGACATTTTTAATTCATTTAAATGGTAGTCCTTTCTACACAGTTGTAATTGCAGTATATCTTGTTGATAGCCAATAGCTGTCCTGTCATTTGATACATTGAACTTGCATTGTATCGCCATTAATCTTTTTCATATCAATTCTCTAATAGAAGGAGAGACATGTATACTGAATTATTGATACTTGATGAGATTATATGCAGGTTTATTTTGATTTCATGAGGAGCTTTCATATGGAATTCAGAAGCTTATCTGAAGAGGGTCTTATTTCTGCTATTGAGGTTGGATTGGGTGCTTCTGGAGAGTTAAGATACCCTTCGTGTCCAGAAAAAATGGGCTGGAGATATCCTGGTATTGGTGAGTTTCAGGTACTTACTTAAAACTCCAAACCTCTTGCGCTTATTCAAAGAAAAAGACGTATTTACTTGAATTCCAGTTTCCAAGTTCGAACCATCAAGGATAGGGACACTTACTCCAGTTACCTTGTTTCCTGATTCTGAACCCTTCTCATTTTATTCATTGGTCCTGAAGGAGTGTAAAATATTACTACCTTGTTATGTTGTTATTAAGCTGCGGTAGAGGAAAAAAAATATGCGCAGTAGGCACCTTTCGAGAACCATATAATACTGCTTTGTTGGTGTGTGGGCCATGACTTGAACTTATCTTTCGGATTGCACACATACAAAAATGTCGTGCTACATTTCTGTCGTGGATGGTAGCATGCACAGTTTGTAAATGCATACATAATGTATTCCTTTGTTGATTGCTTCGTCGACAGTGTTATGACAGGTATATGCAAAAGAACCTACGGCAATCAGCCTTGACACGGGGGCATTTGTTTTGGGCCCGTGGGCCTGATAATGCTGGCTACTATAATTCAAGGTCACATGAGACTGGCTTTTTTGTGACGGAGGTGATTATGACAGCTACTACGTATGCGTTTCTTCCTTAATTGGTATTCTGGAATCCTCATAGATCATGTGGATCAGGTGCTCTCACTTGCTACTCTTGCATTTGATGGAGCAGCAATTGTGGTGAAGGTATGCTATATCTTGGTACATATTCTCTCTAATTTTCAAAGAAGCTTCACATATATTCCTTTGTTGTTGTTTTCTGTCTCTCTAGTTTCCTGTGTATGTCACATCAAACTTGCATGTAATCTGTATCCATTAGGCTTTTTTTTTATTCTGGGTTGCACTTCTGTTCAAAGCAACCAAAGATTGCTGAAAAACTGGTAAGTAATATAGCTTTGACAAGTTACGGGGAGTTGAATGCCTAATCATGAAGCATCCCTCAAATTTAGGTGAGACACGGTACAGAAGCTACTCAAATGCTAATTATTAGTTCGACTATTTAAAAAATTCAGACAAAAAAGAGGCTGAATTTTTTTACTCATCAAACTTGTGAAATACTGTAATCATACTAGGATATACATGTATTAAGCGGATCACTTGCCTGGTCTCATAGTACAGCCTTTCTATATAGCATATGTTGCCCTGATAAGTCCATGGAACTTGCCCCTCATATTTCTCTTGCCAATTCGGCTGTTTCATGACAAGACAGTTATCTTTCCTCAGATCCCCTCCATCTATTGGTGGTACAGAACTGCAAGCCATGCTGCAGAGCTTACTGCAGGATTCTACAACCCTACAAATCGAGATGGATACTCTCCAGTTTTCAGGATGCTCAAGAAGCATTCCATAATTCTTAAAGTGGTTTGTTATGGCCCAGAATTTACAGTTCAGGAGAATGATGAAGCACTTGCTGACCCAGAAGGTTTAACCTGGCAGGTGAGGGATGTTGTAAGAACTAAGAACTCTCTGAAGCTACGATTGCGTGTTTAATTTTTTTCCGTGGCGTGGATGGTTTTGATACACTTGGAAATTTGCAGGTTATGAACGCAGCATGGGATCATGGTCTATCTGTAAGTGTAGAGAGTGCTCTTCCATGTCTTGACGTGGACATGTACTCTCGAATCCTTGACACAGCGAAGCCGAGGAATGATCCTGACCGTCACCATCTCTCATTCTTTGCATACCGTCAGCGAACTCCATTCCTTTTGCAGAGAGATGTGTGCTTCTCAGAGCTTGAGACCTTTGTAAAGTGCATGCACGGTTAGTACCAGTTATTTTTCAGTTTCTAACTTCCTCACAGCATCATTATTTCATGGTATCTTGGTGATTCTTATCAGTAAAATCATTATTTTCCTTTTGGGGTTAATAGAATGATGTGCATAACAATGCTGTCATGGTGCAAACTATTAGTTTGAATCATATGATCCGCTCTCTGTTACATTCAATATGTGGACGGGCTCAATAAAAAGACGTAAATCAAACATATCACCATTAAGCATCTGCGCTGTTACTCTTCAAAAGCTACCTCTGCATTCTTGATGGGAGGATTATGATCTGATAACTAAGTTGATGATTTTGTCTGCAGGGGAGGCTACCCAGAACTTTGTAGATTGACATATTGCAGCTTGCGTTCTGCAAATTTCTGCATTCCCTTCGTGGCTATCGCAAGATTGAACTCATATTGCTGATTGCCGCATTCCGGCCATCTCCGCCTTATGCTATGGGTCAGCCGACCAGATGGCACTGAAACTGTTGTGCCGGTGGTGGGCAGGGATTAGTATCCCTTATCTGCGGTACAGGGCTGGTAGTTCAGCAAGTTTTACCGTGGCGTCACCTAGCCTGGGCTGGAAGATGGAAAGAATGGCGAGGCAGATATCTAATATACTACATTATCATGCGCTAATATGTAAAGAATCCTCTCCTGATTGGGTGGTAAACCATCTGTCTCTGAATTCTCGATGATGCTTAGACTTTGTTTAACCGAAACATCTTTCTAGATTGTGACTGAAATTTGAACTGTCCGAGCTGAGGTTAGGTCTGAAATGGTCGTTAATTTTGTTAATTATATAGTTTGCGGAGCCTAATTTTCTGGACTAACGAAGCCGATAAGCACCCACTTCAGGGTGAGTCGCCCTATTTAACGCTATATGGGCTAGACATGGCATGGGTCATTAAACCTGGATTATTTATCATTTTAGAAAAAATATTTAGCTTATAACTGTTTTAAAAAAGGGTCTGTATAGGACACATCTAGATGTGACATAACTTTATGTCACATCTAACCTGATCTCCACTATGTTTGTGGTCTATTTTTTTTGTCCCAGCTTTTTTTTATTATCCTTGTTGCTGCCTTATTTATGGGAGGTTAGATGTGACATCGTTAGAAAACATCTAGATGTGAATTAGACAAACTGTTTAAAAAAAGCATATTATTATAATCCAGTTTTAAAATTGGGAAAAGGGTACATTGCTCAATTGTTGGACATAAATAATCTGGATGACCTGCCGAGTGAATGTGCAACTAATTGTGGTGCTTTTCCTAGAAGCTAGCAGTGCAACCGCATATACCACATAACTTGAGCTCCCAAGAACAATCTAAATGGAAAACACAACAATAACTAAAGAATGTTTCAATTCAACTCCTTTTCTATTACACAACATAACGTACCACAAGATGCCTCTGAAGCTGGAATTACCCTTTCAAGTTTCAACATAACAAACGCGGCATACCTTGTGATGTGGAGTGGAACTCCGTATGGCCGATCTGGAATTACCCTTTCAAGTTTCAACATAACAAACGCGGCATACCTTGTGATGTGGAGTGGAACTCCGTATGGCCAATCTTTCACGAAAGGAGTGGATCCCAACTAAGGACACGAAGAACACGAGGGGAAAACGAGGGAAATCACAAGAGGAAACACGAGAGAATCACTCAACCAACAAGAATAGATCACACATGCGCTAGATCGATGAACACAAAGGTGAGATACAAGATCCAAGTCCAACAAAGGACGGTACAAGGTAACTGGTTCTTCTCCGTGAGGAGGTCTTGATGGGGCCACCCAAGAGGGGGTCTTGAATCCGCTTGGAAGGATCTTCTCTGGTGGAGGCGCAATCTCCGAGGAGAAGGTAACCAAGTGGATGAGCAAAGCTCTCACACAAACATGAGCTAATCCTTTGCTAACCCTAAAAATGGGGAGGAGAAGGTCTATTTATACCCAAGGGGCGAAGGGGTAAGTGAGGGGACGAAACGGGTACACGGGCCTCGGCCCAAGTCACGCACGCAGGCGGTGGCCGGATGATCCGGGAGTTGGTCCAGATGATCCGGGCTTCGGTTGTCCGGATGATCCGGGTCGGCGTCCGGATGATCCGGATGTGTCGAGCAACAAGGGAGGTCCGGATGTCCGGTGTGGCGGATGATCCGGCCTGAGTCCGGATGATCCGACTTCAGTTTGAAGCTTGGTGTCTTCAGCGTTGTAGCCGGATCGTCCGGGCAGGGCGGATCGTCCGGACGGCGGTCCGGATCGTCCGAGCTTCACGACTTAGCCCTTCTTCTTCTCCATCTTCACGTCCATCTTCGTCTTCGGATTCTGCTTGCTCCTTGGCGTCTCCATGGCTAACTCCTTGGTACCTGAGCATGCACAATGTCTCCGTTTGAGGTAGTAGCCATGTCTCATGTTCATCGGGTGGAATTGTGAGAGGAGAGATGTCACCTCGGTCTCGAGAGCTCTTGCATGTGATCGAGTCATGGGTCCACTAGGCACTTGGTGAGACGATGGTAGGTCCATGGGGATGACCTTGGGATGCTCCGCATCATCTCCCCTCCCTTGGGAAAGATCTGACCTCGGATCGAAATCCTCATCACCATGGTACGGGGAGAGATCTTTGACGTTGAAGATGTCGCTCACGGAGTACTTGTCACGTGGGATGTCGATCTTGTATGCGTTGTTGTAGTAGCGTGCGAGCACCTTGAATGGTCCATCAGCTCGTGGTAGAAGTTTGGACTTGCGTTCGTTGGGGAAGCGTTCCTTGCGAAGGTGTAGCCATGCAAGATCTCCAATGTTGAATATCATGGGTTGCTTGTTGACGTTGAGCTTGGTCGCGAGTCGTTGTACTTGGCGCTCGATGGTGTGCCTTGTATCTTCATGCATCTTCTTGAGGTGGTTGGCTCGGGCACTCGCGTCCATGTTTGTGCGTTCTTGTAGTGGTAGAGGTAGAATGTCCAATGGGGACAACAGGTTGAAACCGTAGACGACCTCGAAAGGGGACTTGCCGGTAGTTGAGTGTCTTGCGCTATTGTAGGCGTACTCGGCGATAGGTAGGCACTACTCCCACTCCTTGATGTTCCTCTTGATCAAGACGCGTAGTAGAGTGGAGAGTGTTCGGTTCGTCACTTTCGTTTGGCCGTCGATTTGTGGATGGTATGCCGTGGAGAATAGGAGCTTGATTCCGAGCTTGGCGCATAAGGTCTTCCAAAAGTAACTCAAGAACTTGACGTCGCGGTCCGAGACAATCGTCTTTGGCACTCCATGAAGTCGCAAGATTTCCCTACAAAAGAGATTGGCAACATGTGAAGCATCGTCTATCTTGTTGCACGGAATAAAATGATCCATTTTGGAGAATCGGTCCATAACAACAAAAACGGAATCCTTGCCATTTCGAGTTCTAGGCAAACCAAGCACAAAATCCATGCTAATATCTTCCCATGGTTGGAATGGAATTGGAAGAGGCATATATAAGCCATGAGATTGAGCTTTAGACTTAACTTTGCGACATGTAGAGCATCGGTTGGTGAAGCGGTTGACATCGCGAAACATCTTAGGCCAAAAGTAGTTCTTGGAGAGCGTAGCAAATGTCTTGTTGCGTCCAAAATTTCCATTAGTCCTCCTCCATGAGATTCTTGCAAAAGCAACAAACGAAGAGAAGACCCGGGGATGCATAGTTTGTTAGCTCTCATAAGATAACCATCTTTGATGTAATAGCGTTCCCAAGATGTATGCGTCAAACATTTGGCATAAGGAATGGCAAAAGTAGGATCAGTCTTTTATGTGCTCAAAGTCAATGACATTCAATTCAAGTTGAGTAATAAGCATGCATATACGGGAAAGCGCATCCGCCACAACATTTTTCTTACCTTTAATATACTTGATGACATAAGGAAAAGACTCAATAAACTCACTCCACTTAGCATGACGCTTGTTCAACTTAGTTTGACCCTTAAGATATTTAAGTGTTTCATGATCGGCGTGGATGATAAATTCATGAGGGCGAAGATAATGTTCCCATTCACGCAAAACTTGCACTAAAGCATATAACTCTTTTTCATAGATGGGATAATTGAGTTGCGCTACGGAAAGTTTCTCACTAAAATATGCTATGGGGCGCTTCTCTTGCGTTAACACATCTCCTATGCCATTACCACTAGCATCGCAATGAATTTCAAAAGGTTTTTCAAAGTTAGGTAATGCAAGCACGGGAGCACGAGTAAGCAAATTCTTAAGCTCATTGAAAGCGATATCTTGGGATGTTCCCCAAACAAACGGTGCGTTTTTCTTACTCAAAGCATGCAAAGGTGAAGCAATGGTGCTAAAATCCTTCACAAATCTACGGTAGAAACCGGCTAAACCAAGGAAGCTACGCAATTGTTGCAAATTGGTTGGTTGGGGCCAAGTTTTAATAGCATTGATCTTAGTTTCATCAACATGAACACCCTTAGAAGATACTACAAAACCCAAGAAAACAAGCTTATCAACACCAAAGAGGCATTTTTCCATATTAGCATAAAGTTGCTCTTTTCGAAGAGTTTGTAGCACAGTGCAAAGGTGGGTGACATGCTCTTTGAGAGATTTGCTAAACACAAGGATATCATCAAAATAGACAACAACAAATTCACCAATGTAAGGGCGAAACACATAATGCATGAGACGCATGAAAGTACCAGGTGCTTCCGATAAACCCATATGCATGACTAACCACTCATATAGACCAAACTTTGTTTTGAAAGCGGTTTTTTCCATTCATCACCCTCTTGTATGCGGATTTAATAGTAACCACTTTTAAGATCAATTTTGGAAAAGATAGTGGCACCGCTAAGTTCATCAAGCATATCATCAAGGCGTGGAATGGGGTACCTATATCGAACGGTGATAGCATTGATAGGTCTACAATCGAAACACATGCGAAAACTACCGTCTCGTTTTGGCACAAGAATGACCGGTACGGCACAAGGACTCAAACTTTCACGCACATGTCCATGGTCTATGAGATGCTTTACTCGCCTTTGTATTTCTTTGGTTTCTTCGGGGTTGACGCGGTATGGGGCCTTGATAGGTAGAGGTGCTCCGGGGATGAGGTCGATTCGATGCTCAATGCCTCGTAGTGGAGGTAGACCCGGAGGTAGCTCATCAGGGAAAACATCTTGGAATTCCTGCAATAAAGAAGATAACACCAAGGGTAGATTGTGAGAGGTGTTAGTTTTTGGTGCCTCGTCCTTGCACAATAGGACATAGTGTAGGACAATCGATGGGTTCTCACACACTTCTCTCATCTCACGTTTGGTGGCAAATAGAACTAAGTTTTTCTTGTCGCTCATCGTGGAGGCACTCAATTTGGGCTTGTGGCGCTCACTCTCTTTTTGGTGGTTCGCTCTCTCACTATTCTCTTCACGATGGGTGGCTTGCTTGTCCGGCGAGCACTTGGCTTGGAGACATAGGTCGTATCACAAACTCCTTTCCTTTCATCTTGAAGCTATAGTGATTTGTGCGCCCATTGTGGATGACACCTCGGTTAAACTGCCATGGTCGTCCAAGAAGGAGGTGGCACACGGTCATCGGAAGGACATCACACTCTAAAGTGTCTTCATAAGCTCCAATTTTGAAGGAGACTTGTACCCTATGCTCAACTTGTATGGTGCCGGTGTCGCTTAGCCATTGAACCTTGTATGGGTGCGGGTGCTTCATCTTGGCCAATTGGAGTTTGGAGCATAGTTCTTCACTTGCGAGGTTATGGCAACTCCCTCCATTGATGATGACCTTGACGGACCTTCCATTGATTCCGACCTTGGTGTGGAAGATATGGCATCTTTGATCTTCGTCTTGTTGATGTTGAAGAGTCAAGACCTTAGAGACAACAAGAGCGGGACTTGAATCTTCATCACAAAAGATTTGATCATCTTCATCTTCATTGTTCACTTGTTGGTGCATGGCCACTTGCTCAAGGGCTTCTATTTCTCCTTCACTCATTGAGTCATAGGTTCCGTCGTCATTGAGGATCATGTTGCGCTTGTTTGTGCACTCGAAGAACTTGTGGCCTCGGGCGCCGCATGTGAATCATTTGAAGGAACTTGTCTTAATGGTATCATCGGTTGGGGTAGGGGATGATGAAGCTCGCGGTTTGTCGTGGATTTGTCACGACAGATGTCCTTAGTGTCAGGACTTAGTCGCGAGGCCAACACACCTATGTAGTAGCTTGAAAGGGGTTGATCGGGACGAGAGACGCGACACACAAGACAAGGATTTAGACAGCTTCGGGCCCCGGGAAACATCATCCAGAATAGCCCTACATGTTGTTTGTGGCTAGGTCTCATTATGCTCATGAGGGAGTCGCCGCATAAGCCGGCTCCCCCTTTCTGTCTAGCATTAGAGATTATTGTTTCTTCTTGCTTGTAGCTTGTCCCTGTTTGGGGAGCCCTGCCCCTTCTTATATATGTTGAAGGGGCGGGTTACATATGGAGTCCTAGTACGACTAGGACTAGTCTATCTTCTCTTGTCATCCCTTTCCTCTTAAGCCGGCTCATCATAACATGAGCCGGCCTTCTGGGCTTTGGGCCTTGTTGTCCATCTGACCCGCCCGCCGGGTTACTAATGAGTCGCCAATATCGGGCGGGTTATCTGTGAATCGCCAAGCTCCAGGCGGGTCACCAGTGAGTCGCCACGCTCCAGCCGGGTCATACATCCGGCGGGTTACACCGCGGGGTATATCCCCGACACGGTTTGAAGTTGCTTGTAGTAGGAGGACGACTGGAGGTTGTCGAAGTTTTCTTGTAACTTGACTTGTCACCGTTGCTTGTAGATGGCTTGGTTGAGGTAGAAGGTGTTGGAGTCGTTGAAGCTTGGGTGTTGGAGAAGCCGTAGGACTTGGAGGAGAACTTGGCATACTTGAAGTCTTCTTGTACTTGCCGTTCCACTTTGATAGCTTGGTGCACTAGCTCAATGAGGTTCGAGTATGGTTGGAAGTCGGCAATCTTCTTGATAGGGTGATTGAGTCCATTCAGGAAACGTGCCATAGTTTGCTCATCATCTTCTTTGAGATTCGCTCGTATCACGGCAATCTCCATTTCCTTGTAGTACTCTTTAACACTCTTGGTCCCTTGTTTGAGGAGTTGGAGTTTCTTGAAGAGGTCGCGGTTGTAGTAGTTTGGCACGATTCGTGCTCTCATGACATCCTTCATTTGCGCCCAAGTAGTGATGGGTGGTTCACCTCTTGCCGCTCGGCGCTCAATGACTTGTTCCCACCAAATGAGGACGTAGTCTTGGAATTCAAGGGATGCCATTGCGATCTTCTTCTCTTCTTCATAGTTGTGCAAGCGGAAGATTTTGTCAACCTTCAATGCCCATGATATGTACTCTTCGGGGTCATTTCTTTCGTTGAACTTGGGCATGGTGAACTTTAGCTTGCCGTATCGTTGCTCTTCATTGTGTTGGGGTCGCGGATGATGATGCCCATGTCGGTGATGATTGACAATCTCATTGTTCTAGGCGATGAGGGTTGTCGACCTCATGTTGCTCTTGGCGAGGAGGGTTGTCGACCTCATGTTGCTCTTGGAGAGGAGGGTTGTCGACCTCATGTTGCTCTTGTCTTGGAGGATTTCCATTGTCTTCATGCTCTCGATGAACTTGATGGTCTTGGTGAGCTTGAGGAGGAGCTTGTCGATATTGAGGGGGAGCTTGTCGATGCACACGTGCTTGATAAATCCTTTCTTGAGCTTCATCGCGAAGTGCTTCTTGATGTAGACGAGCTTGTCGGCCTCGGTTGGCTACGACTCAACTTGAATCTCGAAGGGCACGTTGCGCCTCAAGTGCTTGAGCTTCACGAAGTTTTTGTTCTTGGCATTGTGCCTCGGTGTCTTGTGCATCTTGATGTTGTCTTGCTCACTCCTCTTGTTGTTGTTGTTAGCGTTGCCGTTCTTGTGCTTGTGCGAATGTAGCTTGGTTTTGACGATGTCGAAGCTCTTGAGAGTCGGTGTCGTGTAGAGGATTGCGGTTTGCTTGATGGTCTTGACGTGCGGCACGGCGAAGAGTGTTCGATGTCGGTGTACTTGAATCGGAGATAGTGTCATCGGAGTGTCGACTTGAGCGGCTCCGTCTTGAAGAGGATGAAGTTGTAGAAGAGCGATTGACCATCATGGTTCGGATATCTTCTTTGATGGAACTCATGGATGTGTCGAAGTAGTCTCTTGTATGTTGCTCGGATTGTCATAGGTCATGGCGAGATTGTCGATGCGGTCGCCCAAAGCAAGTTGTTCTTGATGTAAAGCTTGGTGTGCGCCAAATAGTTGCGTTTTGGTGACGTAGGATGACATGTCGTCGTCTTGCTCCAATAAGAGTGGGTTGGTAGAAGTACTTGGCCTATCCATCATTCCAAACAAAGATATGTGAGTGGGAGAAAGAGAAGAACCAATACCAAATGTACCTTGACCGATGTTGAAGATGGATTAATGATCACTCCAATGTGTAACAAGGAAATTGCACAATTGGTACCAATTCTTGTCGGTTTCTCACACCTACACAAGTAAAAGCTTATGGTGGAGCTTGGTTAGGATGGTGGCACAAATTTTTGATGTGAAAGTAAGCAAGATTCAATAATGTTGGAAAGGATTCGCAAATTATAAATGCAACAAGTAGACCAATAGCAAGATATGGTACACGGAAACACAACACATGGAAAGATAAATGGGGCCGTGCAACCAAGGGTGAGCCAAAATGTGGAATCCACGAAAATGCTCTTGTTGCACAACACTAGAGAGACGCTAGCACGATTGCACCATAGGCGGATACGAACTTGTGCACAACCTACTAAGCAAAAATGCAACGACTTCTATCCCAAGTATGCTCTACGTATGATGTTCCGATGATGTGATACAAGATGATCGAGTATGACAATCTTAATGTTGTATGATGCTATGGTTCTTGCTTATAAGCTCTTTGCTTATCTTTCCCTTTTTCTTAAAAGCTTGTTTGGCTCTTTGTTGTTTGAGCTCTTTTCTCATGCAATGCTTCACGAACCAAGATAGCAATTGTGTATGCGATGACAACTTTGTGACACAAGAGATGATTCCAAGATATGCAACACGATGATATGGTATGTATGCTATGGGAAGTATGATCACTAATGTGCACAAGTCACGTTGCTGGCAATACTCAAAGGCTAGTCTCGATGGGTAAGTGGCGCTTAAAAGTAAGGCTATGGGGTTATCAATGCAAATGCAAGAGAGTATGATGATATCACGATACCAAGATGATACCAAGGTGAAGTTGATACCACAATGGCGTAGTCGTTCGTAGTAGTCCTTGGCGAAGGTGAGCGGTGGTGATGTTGATGTCGAACCGTCCCTAAGTAGCCGAAACACGATAGGAAACGGTGAACCACAACTCAAATTCTCAAAACCAAATGTGACAAAATTGTAGCGGAGTTGGTAGCGGTCAAGTGGTGGTATGGTTTGGGGTTTGCGGAAAGATTTGCGGAAGTTAGGTGGTGGTGGTCGAAGTGGGTTTGCGGAGGTGTAGGCGGTGGTGTCAAAAACTGCAGAAAATGCAGTTTCGTCAGGGGAAGCCGGATGATCCGGGCCAGGAGCCGGATGATCCGGGTGACAAGACGGATGATCCGGGCGGGTCAATCTCGCTCGGGGATGGCTCGGGAAGAACACGAAAACGGCCACAAATTCAAGGATGTCGCGGATTTTGGAGGGATTGCGAGGTGGAGATGGTGGGGACAGGTAAGATCCACTTGCAACACAACAAATTACGGATCAAAACCAACAAAACATCATCAAAACTCACAAATCACAAGAAAATTTTTTGGGGCTATTTTTGTGGGGATTTTCGGATTAGGACGAAAAACAACAAAATCAAGCTAGAAAACGAAGAGGGGAGGCTCCGAAATCGTGATCAACGTGGCTCATGATACCAAGATGATGTGGAGTGGAACTATGTACGGCCGATCTTTCACGAAAGGAGCGGATCCCAACTAAGGACACGAAGAACACGAGTGGAAAACGAGGGAAATCACAAGAGGAAACACGAGAGAATCACTCAACCAACAAGAATAGATCACACATGCGCTAGATCGATGAACACAAAGGTGAGATACAAGATCCAAGTCCAACAAAGGATGGTACAAGGTAACCGGTTCTTCTCCATGAGGAGGTCTTGATGGGGCCACCCAAGAGGGGGTCTTGAATCTTCTTGGAAGGATCTTCTCCGGTGGAGGCGCAATCTCCGAGGAGAAGGTAACCAAGTGGATGAGCAAATCTCTCACACAAACATGAGCTAATCCTTTGCTAACCCTAAAATTGGGGAGGAGAAGGTCTATTTATAGCCCAAGGGGCGAAGGGGTAAGTGAGGGGACGAAACATGTACACGGGTCTCGGCCAAAGTCACGCATGCAGGCGGTGGCCGGATGATCCGGGAGTTGGTCCGGATGATCCGGGCTTTGGTGGTACGGATGATCCGGGTCAGCGTCCGGATGATCCGGCTGTGTCGGAGCAGCTGCGGGAGGTCCGGATGTCCGGGTGTGGCCGGATGATCCGGGCCTGGGTCCGGATGATCCGACTTCAGTTTGAAGCTTCGGGTGTCTTCAGGCGTTGTAGCCGGATCGTCCGGGCCGGGGCCGGATCGTCCGGACGGCGGTCCGGATCGTCCGGGCTTCTGCTGACTTAGCCCTTCTTCTTCTCCATCTTCACGTCCATCTTCGTCTTCGGATTCTGCTTGCTCCTTGGCGTCTCCATGGCTAACTCCTTGGTACCTGAGCATGCACAATGTCTCCGTTTGAGGTAGTAGACATGTCTCATGTTCATCGAAGTGGAATTGTGAGAGGAGAGATGTCACCTCGGTCTCAAGAGCTCTTGCACGTGATCGAGTCATGGGTCCACTAGGCACTTGGTGAGACGATGGTAGGTCCATGGGGATGACCTTGGGATGCTCCGCATCACCTTGAGTAGCAGAGCTGTAGATTGAAGGGTAAGATCGCTTCAGGCGCTAGCTAGAGATAATTGGAGCTGCAAATGGATCCAATAATAATAACCACCATGACGTTGATGAGGAACAACACAATGAAAACGAGGCTGCAATCTATGAGGAAGAGTATCAACAGGTTGCCTATCAGAAAATATGGTAACAATGACTCATTTAGCCACTTAGCAACAAATTGTATCACTCTTTCTTATCATATCGGTGCAAGTTGCAACCCACTCTGATGCTTTTGTCTGACCATGGGGTCTTTCTTGAGAGGACCAGGGTAGAGCGCAAGAGCAAGTTGGGCCTACATGCTCGTAGGCAGGCTCATCATGAACTTTGCATCCATCGATCGATGCAAAATAACCATAGTGACCAAACCCTTGATGAATAAGTAAGTTCCTTGTCGCGTAATGATAGAACCAAAGAGTGCAATCGCATTGTTGGCAGCGCCTTTCCCTCGCAGACAAGGGAGAACCATGCCCTTGGTCACCTCTCTAGAGCATGACATCGGGTAGCTCAGTTATCTGAAGAAGTAGCCTGCCATGGCGAACATGAATAGTGCTATGACGAGCTCCAGTTTCTGGGGCTGGTGATACACGTGATGATACATGGTAAGGTTAACTTATCAATAGCATATATCTGCCTAAACAATCAGGTAATTGCATGGACAAGTGAGAAATTCATAGGGGTTTGTGTTTGTGTCTTCCAAATCTTTGGACCCCAAGAAGCAAAAGGGCGCTGAGCACCATGAGGATAACTCCAACCTACATAGGAATTTTAAACAAGATGTTGAATGCAGAGGCGGTACCCAACACTGCACACATATTTTTTTAACTCAAATGCAAAACCCAGCAAAGAAAACAAAGATAAAATGAAAGTGACAAATAAGGTGTACTAATCAACCTTTGAGGATATTAGTAGAAATAAATGCAAGCTTTACAATGATGCATAAGCACATACTGACGAAAGGAGGGTACTCTTCTATCTAGAGTTCATCAAAGTGCCTCCCTATACATGATTGAGTGATAGGTGCAAATTTGATGCGGAAAACTAAGATCGTTCAGTGAAAGGTACATGTTTTCACTGGAATGTTGGCTTTTATTAAATTTCATTGGGTTTATCTTGTTTCATAGTATCACATTTTAAGTTTTCATAATATATCGACAACATATGAGCGCATGAATCTCAAGCACATTCAATAGTGGATCGATGCGCGGTATATAGCATGCAGGTTAGAAATCCACTCTCCCTTTTATTGCCGTAATATAAGAAAGAAAATGACACAACTTTGAAGATGATACACACCCAAATTGATTTACTCTCTTTTGATCTTAACCAATTATATATAGGCGAGTTTTAGTTTATGGGCCGGCCCTATCTTGTAGGGTGTTGTTCCATGTGCAAAATTGCCACTATCTCAATTGTGGAAAGAAAGCGTACGACATACGATGAACGACCATTTATACAAGAAATTCATATGAGGATGCTCATTTTCGTATGGCACTATCGTTGACCATTGCTTTGGGGTGGGGGGTTAAAAGATTTTTTTCAAAGGTTGGAAAAGTTACTATGTCAATTCTTGCATCTATTTATAAGTTCCATATTTATAAAAATATATAAATATCTATTGGAGTTTGAGTGGGAATTCTATCCTTTAAGCTAAGCTAAATAAAATCTAGCAAAGTTGGGAACTCTCCGATCATTCAAGCCTACCAAATCAATCGCCTTCATCTCCTTGATGTGAGTCTTGAAGTTTTCTATAGCCCCCTCACCCCTTACCCTACCCAAATCACAGTGAGGGAGCTTATTTCTCTCGACCCTCATATCACATGGATCAATCTTCATTGATCATCAGTCTTTCTTGACCAAGCAAAATAAAATAGAAATAATCACTGACCCTGGTCCCTCGAGATGATTTGAGATTGTGATTTGCAGGACGACCAGAGTAATAAGATAAGACTTTTAGTGGAGGGGCGAGATAGAGGGAAAATAGTTGAGGCAGTCCAATAGGAGGGAGAAGTACTATGTGAACCATGTGGTGCATGTTGTAACTCTGATTATCCATCGATAATTCCTCATGCCTTCAAATCCATACTATGCAAAGAACCAACATAAAATGTGCAAAAATGACATCAAACAATTCCAAGACAGAGAAGTAAAGCGATGAATAACCTATTCAATCTGTGGCTTAGGGCAATCTGGCTTGGGTGGTATGCAACCACTTGGGTTTGTTTCTCCTCTCATAGGTGACCTAACAATCCCTTAGTTATGAAGTTGGTCCTCTGGTAGGTCAACAACTTTGAGATCTATATCGATATTTAAACAAACCATGAATTGTAACTCCATACAAAAATGGTGCACTGGGCCGACATAGTTTATCAATACAAAGTTCATGAAAAATGAAAATCATGTTTATGTGTCTGATTTGGTTTTGCATTTAGGTGGTTCACATGGTCTTGTATATTGATAAAGCACAACATGTGTTCAACATGAACGGCCCATATATCCAATGAAAGTTTCTAATGAGAAGACACAAGAGCAAGCCATACTTTATATAGATACTAAAATATAGAAAGTATAACAACTACACGAAAACTGACTTCCATACTTAACTACTCTCTGAAGTCAAATAACCGGATGCCATATTATAAACACTATTTTTGCCTCATATGAAATGCATCGGAGTACAATTGTTGTCTCTTCGAGGAAAACACTAAATAATTTTTAGTAACTAGCTTATAGAAGGTGTTCATGGCTAGGAATTACCTTCATAACATTACTACATTAGAATAACTAGCTAGTCGAATATTTTCCTGTTTACATAGATAACAAAGATATAAGTTGTGGAAATAGTCTAATTCACAATGTCTCGTGTTACCGAAGTGTGTTTGTGTGTGTGGTGGGTGGCGGCGGAGGCGGGGTTGGGGGTTGAGGGGAGACAGTGCCAGGATTTAGAAATAAGGGAGACGAGGAAAATACAATCATTAAAGAGACACAACACGGGAATACAATCTCAAAATAATAATTGATATGAATGTATCGCAATATATATATGTAAAAACTATATTTCTATCAGTTCATATCAATTGGATTGGGTTTTGAAATTATCATCTACAACTGGTTGGTCCTCTGGTGGATTTACATTTTCAATAATATTTGAGCTAGAAGCAATGAGCTTGGAAAATGAGTATGTTTTTGTTGTATTCTTTTTTTCATCCAATGAGCTTTGAAAAACTTTAGCAACTAATCTCTTTAATGCATAGGTGCTTAGCTTTTGTAGCCAACCTTCCCTTAATTATTTAACTGTTTAACAACTAAGCTCCTTAATGCATTGGTTGGTAGGCATGTTAGCATAGGTCCACGCACTTAGAGCATGTCCAATAGAAGATGTAGATGCAGAAATGACTACTTTTTGCATCTCCGAGGGCTAAAAACGCTACTCCAACTGATGATGTAGATGCAAAAAAAAACTACATCTCCACCTTCTGGAGATGTAAAATACAACACTAGAAGTTGCAAATTTGCATCTTCACCTAAAGGAGATCTAAAACCGCAACCACCCGCTAACCTCTCTACTGCCATTTCATTCTTTCCGCATGATCACTTCGATCAAGGCCGCCGCCGCTTCAAATCGGCCCCACCACCGATAGCCTAGGGGCTGCCGCGACTCCGCCGCCCTCGCCGCGTTGCCTGCCTTGCCGGGCGCAGCCCGCAATCACGATTCAGCCAGCTGTGGTGGAAATACAACTTATCTGGCGGTCCACCAGCGGAATCGCTTCTCCGGCGGCTTCTTAGGCTGTCGCCGGCCCTCTCGCCGTCACCTGCCTCTTCATGACGGCCGCCCATTGCCACCCTCATCGGCCCGAAGCCACCCGCCCGCCGCCACCACGCATAGCCGCCCGCCCGTAGTCCGCTGGCTGTCGGACCATCTTCTTCGCGAGGTTCACCGTCTCCTCTGCCCTAGGCCGCCACCACCACCCGCAACACCGAGCGGCTGCCAATCCCGCCGCCGCCGTTTTAAATCCACCCAGCGCTCAAGGTGTTCGACGAAATTCCCCAAGGTAAAAACGATGAAACTTGATGCTTTTTTAATTGGGATTGGGTTGTTTGTTGACGGTGATTATCCGCATTGTAGATGATCTCGTGTGACTCCTCTTTCATGGATGATTCCTCGGTTGACGAGGAATTTGATTTGAATGAAGAAGAGGACATTACTATGCTAGTGGCCATGCACAATTATTTTACGTTGCTTTCGGAAGGATTTGATGCGCATGATCAACTTCAGAACGATTTGATGGAGGAGTTTTGGAAATGGCATGGCAAAAGGGCCGCATATATTCATTATTTGTTTATTGCATTGTGAAAAACTATGTTGTATTTGTGTTGCATTTGATCCCGTGGATTTAAAGAACTATGTAATAATTTGATATTATGGACATGTACAATTTTTTTATGTTGCTTTCAGATTTTTTTTGCAACATGTGCGGCTGTATAGTGGCTGAACAGCAGCGGTGCGGCCGGCGGCCGGTTTTACATCTTCTGTTGAAGTTGCTATTTTACATTTTCATTTTGCAGCATCTGTTGGAGTTGAGACTTTTTTGGAGATGCAAAAAGCACCTTTTGGAGATGTAAACTTTTACATCTTCAAAATTTACATCATCTATTGAAGATGCTCTTAGCATCTTTTTTTTCCAGGTCACTATAATGCTTTGTCTGTTCTTTAATTACTTTGCCATATTATTTTTTTACCTATGTGACACCCTTAACACATGTACATCACGGAGCACTGAAAAGGGCAGCACGACGATGTCAATCATGTAGTGCTAATGCACATAGTTGTGCCGAATGGCTAGCCAGTTAACTGCACGTGTGGGCGTGGAAGACATGAATAATAGATGGTGATAGACCAGCTGGCGTTAGACTACATAAATATTCTTTTTTCAGGTAGAAATAACAAATTATTATTTGGATGAATCGAATCGATGCGATCCCATGTACAATACTGTTCGTTCTATCATGGCTGTAGCACCAACCAGAGTGGAAGCGACACTAGCTAGTCGACGTAGGGAGGCCGAGGATACACGCGCACAGCCTTGCTCACTTGACGTGCTGCTCCCAAGTTATCTTCCACTCCTAGGAGGCGAGCGAGCGCAAACGGAATCCTGCACGGGATGGCGCTGCCTCGCGTGGCCTCCCGCTTATCGTCCTCGGCCTGCGGGCAGACGGAGATCGAGGCACCGAATCGACCGCTGCCGATACGTTCCACTATTGGTTTCCCTGCCTCTAGTGCCTCTCGTGCTTCCCTGCCTCTTGTGCTTCTCTAATTCGAACCCCGGGCATGCCATCCAAGACATTTGTGCAGCAATAGAGGCAGGAGAGCAACCGGCTATCCTTGGAAGATTCCTGGTGCCTCATGTGCCTACTGCATATGCTTATGCCTGTCAAATTGAGATCCTTATTCCGTAGAGACACAAACACATAATACACGAAATGGCATCGGATACTTATGAAGCAAATATGTAAAATGAGAAATAAGGTACTCGGTATTCATCTTTTTGACCCGCGGCTCAGGGAAGTCTTGTTCCTTATAAAAGGCTTGGGTGGCAGGTGGCAGCATGAATTCGTTTGTCATCTGTTAGGTCAGCCCGCCAGATGGCACTGAAACTGCTGTCCCTGTGGTAGGCAAGGATTAGTGTCCATTAGCATACAGGGCTGATGGTTCTGCAAGTTTTTACCATGGAATGACCTGGCTCGGACTGGAAAAACTGAAAGAACGGCGTGGCATATATCATGCTGTAATAAGATGCAAAACAACCATGTCTTCTGACTGGATGGTAAATCATTTGCCTCTGAATTGTCGAAGAAGCTTAGAGTTAATTTAGCCAAAATTACTTTCTAGACTGCGACTGAACTTTGAGCAGTCCGGGCTGAGTTTGGGTCTGTTGGACCTGAAGGGAGCTTTTATACGGTTCTGGACCAACAATACCCGATAAATCAACAACCGGCTGAGTACTCCTACTTGACGCTACATGACCACATGGGCGGACATGGCACGGGTCCTTAACCTGGACTTGTTTTTTCTTTATTTGAGAAAAATATTTTGCTTAACATTTAAAATATATATAATTATAAATTAGTTTTAAAATTGGGAAAAGGGTACAGTGCAGAAATAAATCATGTATGTATGTATGAAATAAAATATTCATCACGTATTAGAAAATGTCCCTGTACAAAAATGTTTATACTTATAAAAATGTTAAAATAATAGTAAATTTAGTTAATACATGTTCATATACTGATGAATTTTGTTGAGGATACGTCATGGGTGTACCATAATTTTACAGAAGATAGCATGATCAATTACATGATACATACTCAAGACCAACATCGTCTATGAGGTGCATGTGTCGTTACTTGGTTAATCTCAAGATCTACCCGTTCAGTGTCTTAAGGTGCTCATAGGCTAGGATCCGAGTGCGCGTGTTTGTAGATGTTGAGTGCACATGTGCGCTGTGAGCGTCTACGTCTATATTGTGCTTTAAAAAAATCAACTCCAAAATGTAAAACAAAAAAGAAAGAAAATAGCTTTTTTTATGTTTTACGTTTTAGAGTCAATTTTTTTAAAAAGCGCAGTACATATTTAGATAGGGCCATCTCTTAATTAGTAAGTCATTTTTTATGCCTAACATACATGCAATTAGATGTGTGCTAGCAAACGTTAGTTTGACCGCAAAAAATGAGTTAGTCCACAAGAAATAGTAAAATCAATGTTTAGTGTAAAGACATAAAATATGTGAATCTCAAAGGACAGTCTGTGGTACATTGTAGAAGAGGTACAAAGACAGCCCACCAGCAAGTAATAAAAAATCTTAAATGACCATATGTGGCACATAATAGAAGAGCAGCGTTTTGGCTCTCGGGTGCATCTGCACCCATATGTGAACAACAAAATCGTTTAAAATAGCAAGAGAAAAATTCAACTTTTTTGTGATGCGAGATGCTCATGTGTGTGAAGTCGGTGTCAACTTTCGTGGAGTTTGGACATTTCAGTAGCTCACAGCAAAAACGACAAATTTAGGATCTGTGAGAAAGTTTATGTTCGTGCATTGTTTGAGATTTTTTTTTGCCACGAGCTCCTCAAATGTATGAACAAACTGAAATTCACGGACATCACGCACTCGGACATTTTCTAGGCAATTTTTTTTTGGAATTTTGTATTTTATTTTAGTATTTTTTGAACTTACTATTCACCAGGAGTAAATGAGCCGGAGTCACAAATGAATATTCGGGGTATAGCGTAATAAAAGAAAAATCTTTCTTTAAGTAGTGAATATCTTGAAGGACTGTGTGTGGTACATAATCGAAGAGGTATAAAGTCTCTCTCTCAGTGCTCCACCTTGGAAGGAAGGGTGTAGCCCACCAGTCGGTAACAAAAATATGAAGTCTATAAATTAGTTTAGGATGCGACAAACTTTCGGACGGCAGGATTTTAGCGACAGGTGGAGACGATCGCGCGTATACTTCTCTGCTCGATTCCACATCTCGGTGCAATATCACATGCACATCTCTTTTGTTTGCATGGAGGGCACGTATTGAACCCAATTAACAATGCATCCATGTAGATAAGGAGAAAAGATGATGTCAACAAAGATTTCATTAGAAACATAACTTTAAAATGTTCTGTAGCTCAAATCGTTGGTCTAATTGAAAAACTGTTTTCACATAAAAATTCGTGGCGACAAGATCTCTGAAACTAGATCCCATGTTGGTATGTTTCGATGACTCTTTTTTCAGGTCAAAAGTTATCAGACCTAGGCTAAATAAGTTATCACCTATGTGGTACGCCAGTTACCATCTTGTTTACATGAAAATTACCGGGGCATAAAAATGACTCCTCCAACATTCTCTCCATATGCAAATGCAGTAGAGCATAGGAAACCTGATGTCATTGTAAATTCTCGCTATTTTGAAAATGTAAAATGTTTTATAGCTTAAACTGTCATTTTTGATTGAAAAATCATTTTCACATAAAAAATTCATCGTGATGAGAACGTCGAAACTAGATCTCATGTTGACATGTTTTGATCACTTTTTTGGTAAAAAGTTACCGTAAAATTACCAGTTACATTATATTTATATTAACATGTTATTTATGCAGAAGTGGCCAAGATGTGTTTTCAACGACTTCTTTCCCCTGCGTCAAATTTACCGTGGTATTTATACCTAAGTTATCAGCTCCGGATACATACATTACCGTGCTATTTGCACAGAAGTAACCGGGGTATGTTTCAATAACTTTTTATTCGGGTCTAAAGTTACCGGGTTGTTTATACCTAAGTTATCAGGTGATGTGTGAGTTACCATGTTATTGACAAAAAAGTTACCGGAGGTATATTTCATCAACAACCCTCCCCCACTCCTCACCAGCGTCGCCAAAGCTAATAGGACTGGGGCACATAAGTTATCAGGTCTGCGATATGTGAGTTATCATTTTATTGACACAAAAATTTACCAAGGGTATATTTCCTCAACCACCCCCCACCCAGTCACCAAATTTATCAAGACTGGGGTACATTAGTTATCAGGTCTACGATGTGTGAGTTACCGTGCTATTCACATGAAAGTTACCGGGGCTTTATATTTCATCACCCCTCCCTCACGAAAAGTACCAGGACTGGGGTGCATAAGTTATCGGGTCTCCTATATGTGAGTTACCATGCTATTCACACGAAAGTTATCGGGGGATACTTGATCACCAGCCCTCCCCTCCTACGCCGAAGTTATCAGGACATGGGTACATAAATTATAAGCTCTGTGATGTGTGAGTTATCAGGGTGTTTGTATGTAAGTTATCAGGTTCGTGATGCGTTAATGACCATGTTATTCACACAACATTATTGGGGGATGTTTCAACAAAAAAATCAGGTCAAAAAATCACGGTTTTTGTACGTGGGTTATCAACTATGTTGTGCATGTGTTACATGCTATTTACACCGAAAATACCGGTGGTATATTTTTGAACAACCTTTTCCCCGGGTCAAAAAAGTTGTCATGATGTTTATATGTCAGTTACTAGCTTGGCTGTGCGTATATTAACAAATTATCTACACGGAAGATATCAGGTTTTTAACAAAAAAGAAATTCTGATAATAGTCACCGCGGTGTTTGTACATAAGTTATCAGGTCTACGGTGTGTTTATTACCATGTTATTTACACATAGGTTATCGGGCTACGTTTCATTAATTCCCCCCTCCTCATGTCAAAGTTAGCATGATGGTGGTATAAGAAAGATCTGAACACTATCAATAACAACTAATGGTGGGTGAGTTGGCTAGCTCCATGCACCTCATTCCAAGAGGTCGTGTCTTTGATCCTCCTTCCTGCACCTTTATTTTTCTCGACCCGATGACGATGGGATTGTTCAAATCTGTTGCAAAAATGAGGTGGTTCAGATTTTAGGTTGTCAATTATCATAAGTATAGTCTTAGCCACTCAAATTGACGTGTCTTGTCCAAACTGACAACAACCAACAAAAGTTGAGTTGGTTATAAGAGGTGCTAGTGTGTGCGTTGCCTCACCATGCCCATGCAAATAGTATTTTTTCTAGTAGAGTTAAAAAACCCGCAGCTTGATATGCAAGGGAAGGTGCTGCATGCATTGGAGATAGGAATTGGCTCGTGTGCAGGATGCTACAGTACACTCTATAGTGAAAGATGTAGAAGGCATGGCAGGATGCATTGTAGCACTCGTACTGTGCCCAAGCCATCTGATGATTGATACATAGCCTAAAGGTAGGTACCTAGCACCCTCTTGCGCCTTAATCATGGCAGAGAAGCCGGTTGCAGGTGTGCACTGCATGTGCGAAGGACCATGGGGTGTGCTGGAGGGCGCTTAGAGGACCACGTCTGCAGTTTCACGGATCTGCGCACGTGGAGGAAGACTGCGTGATCCTGATCCAACGTTGCTAGAATCATCCGGATCTATGGTTAACTTCCAGCCGATTGAAAGTTAACTTTCTCGATTAGTTTAACAGGGAGTACTTTCTATCGCCTCAACCGCATAGGCAACATAAGCATAACAAATGGTAAGACCAGCATCACCATAGCACATCAGCCAGCTGGAAGAAAGACATACATCTATATCTATCTATACCTACTAATAAAAGAAATAGATATTCTAAGTCAGTTTTTCTATTTTATAGAAAATCCTTAATGTTTCTGACATTAAACTTGCAGTACATATTAAATGTTTTTTTAAATACTCAGATCTTCTAAAATGTAACTCTAAATTTAGCATGTTATATATGGAATTTGATTAGAAAAATATGTAGAATCTGAATATGATGTTATTTTACCTGTTAACAATTTAAAAATACTATCTAGGCTGCAATGTTAATCAACAATGTATTATCCGTCTTTTTTTCATACCGGTACTGATTCAAATTGGGGTGAACACCTCAGCAATATAGAATCTGAAGATGATGTTATTTTACCTGTTAACAATTTAAAAATACTATCTATGCTGGAATGTTAATCAACAATGTATTATCCCCCTTTTTTTCATACCGGCACTGATTCAGATTGGGGGTGAACACCTCAGCAAAATCAGGATTGGACATGAAATTGAAGCTAAATTTGCTAGAGACACCCAATAATTAATGACATGCATGACAAGAAATAAAAGAAGGACCCAATAAAGATGGGATGTCTGCTATAAAATAAATAAAAGAGAAAATGTAGAGAAGATCCGATAAAGATGAGATGTTGCACTATTCTCCTATATATAAGAAGAAAAAGAGAGGACATGCATGAAAAAAAAGTAAAAAGGAGGCATGCATGAAAAAAATAAAAATAAAAGACAAGTTTGATAAGATATAAATAGTGATGAAACAGGGACCAATACCTATGACATGTATGTGAAGATATAGTGATGAAATAGGGACACAAGTACCTGTGTCCAGAGGAGACCATAAAAAATGTTCTTTTCCAGACAAAAAAAAATCTCTTTTTATGATTAAAAAATCATGTATCTTTTTGACAACCTTTTTAACGAATCTTCATGTATTTAAGCAATATACATGTGGAAAAAAGTGTTCAAGAGTTACCCTAAGTTGGTGATTATTAAAATGAAAACTGCCATTGGTGCACATATGTCTCCGTAGTGTGTTAATGTGTCATTGTTTGTTTTTGTCGTTTTTCTTTACTCGCCTGTAACAACACCCAATTCTGAACATGACATGAATAAATGCATGCTCACTTGTCTGTTTCTTTGTACGGATTAAATCTATATGCACGCCGTGTTGAAATAAAATACTTGTAGAATCTTAAACCGCGCTTTTATAGGTTAAGATCATCTTTGTTTGGGTCATAACTACACATTCTCAGATTATAGTCATTTTTTGTAAATTAAAAGCGTGTGGCTCTTTTCCGTTGCAATGCACGGACCTTTTCGCTAGTACATATATAATCGATATCTCTAGACAAGTTACATCCATGAACTGACTTGATCGAGGGTACTATATGGAGACGGACTACACTGGCAAGGATCTTCATGCCTACTCGTGGTTCCGGGATTGTAAGACATAGGTAATTCAAGCCGTCCGCGGCCACCAGTTGATCCTTGTCTGAGCTCCTCTCAAAGCCCATCACCACACACGCTCGCATAACGTTCTCTGGCTACCGGGAGAATTTACATACTCTGGCACTTGCTTTAGAAGTAAATTACCTCCATGTATTGCTTGTCCTACCTGCAACGAGTTTAGTCCAATCTGGAACGTTGTTACTTTGGCTTGTTTAGCTAGAGAAGTTCTAGCAGCGAACATAATCTTCAGTTTGAAACCCATATTTTGATCTAATCAATGTTGGAGAAATTGATAATCCTTTACATCTTTCACTGGGGAGAACATGATAAAACACCTCTATTCTATTCTAATCACCAGCATCACGGGTTAGTCCGCCAGATGGCATTGAAACTGTTGGTGCCGGTGGTAGTCAAGGATAAATGTCCCTTGTGACCCAGGGCTCAACCGTTCAACAAGTGTTTACTGTGACATGACATTGCTAGGGCAGGAAACACTAAAAGAACGGTGTGACATATAAGTAATAACCAATAGCTCATCACTTGGAAACACATCGACAAATATTGCACATATGGTCAATGAGGCTACAAGTACAAAACTCCATGCTACAACCATGTTATACACACCCCCAACTCCTGATGACCAGGTATCACTGCTGAGGTAATAAACAGGGAAAATGTTGGTGTTTTGAGGGAGGGAGGGGTTACCGTTTATTTATTTCTTCGAGCAACGAGCCAGTGGTTTAAGGCTAAGAGGGTGAGGATTGGTAAACGTAGCGTCGTGATTTAAGTCTCCTCTCCTGGTTTACGGCTGGAAACTGATGAGAGATAAAGATGCAACATCATGCTTCGGTCCGTTCTGTATGACGGTAATAGAAGGTTCGATGTTGCATGCACGTTAGGAGTTGCTGATGTCTCGCGTTGCTGAGTTGGACATGTTGTATGTTAAGATAACTACCTATAGTGGGGATCAATCTCTTAGGTATAAATATATAGGATACTACATCATGCTTATAAGGTGCAAAACAATCCTTTCTTCTGGTTTGATGGTACTCCATTTGCGTATGAATTCTGGATGAAGGTTAAGAGTTTGTTAAGATGAAATTGCTTTGTAGATCATGATTGAGTTTTAAATGGCCCGACTGAGTTTGAGTATGTTCGGGCTGAAATGCTCGTTAATATATGGGAGTCTTTATATGGTTTACTAGGCCTAATTTTTGGGACCAATGAAAGGCAATAAGAAATGAATCGAGCCCCAAGGGACCGCGTTTCAAAAACAAAAAACAACTACATGCCACTAAGCCGGGAATAAGCCACAAAAGTCGTAGTGATGGTGTTTTGCTATCGATGATTTTGGGTGTTTAACCCTTATTCGTTTGTACTCCATACTACTCTGTAGAAATGCATTATTGGTTGGTCGTGTAAAGCACTTGGGTGCAAAGGAAGGAAAAGAAATAAAATCTCCTTTAAAGGAAACGAGGCGTGTATTCAATTCTCTCCACATTCATGAAAATTAGTATTGTATGTACAATTTGTATTTGTATCAAAACTTTTGGAAAATGTCAATCTTTTGGAATTTTGAACTTTTAGAAATTCCCTACTTGCAACTATTTGAACTTTCAAGAATTTCATGTTTTGTAGGAGAGAAGGCTAAGGGAGGTGTCAAATGACGACTCCTATTATTTCACATGAGAGGAAAGTCGCATGGTGGCCACATTTTTTGGCTGCAGCCTGCAGCTGCCGTGGTGCACATAGACATGTGACCCCAAAGTGTCTTGTTTATATGGAAAATACGTGGCTCCTCATGGCTATATCACTCTAGATCATGTGTCGGTTCATGCTTTAAGATCCCCATTTTCCTTTTCACCGTATTCATTGTAGCACATTTCATTTTTTTATCTTAATAAAATAGGCTCTAAAATGTCAAAATAAATAAAACAAACCTGAATAAAGGTTTAAATACGCCCATCTCCTAGCCACTTATTCACTTTCCATGCCTAACATATACAGACATGGATTGTGTATAATATGAGTAAATAGTATAAAACCACTACTTTACAGGCCAGGGTTCCAAAAAACTACCGGTTTTTAATTTTAGCTGATAACTACCAAGCTAGGGGTTGGCTATTTCAAAAAAAAAACCCTAATCACTCGTTGCTAGCGATTTAAACCGTTTTATGAAAGGTCGGACCCGGCCCACTCCTAAACAATCCGTTTGTTTGATCTTTTGTTTGACCGTTAACTTATGATACGTCTCCAACGTATCTATACTTTTTGATTGCTCCATGCTATATTATCTTCTATTTTAGACATTATTAGGCTTTATTATTCACTTTTATATTACTTTTTGGACTAACCTATTAACCGGAGGCCCAGCCCAGAATTGCTGTTTTTTTGCCTATTTCGGAGTTTCACGGAAAAAGAATATCAAACGGAGTCCAAACGGAATGAAACCTTCGGCAACATGATTTTTGGAACGAACATGATCCAAGAGACTTGGACCCTACGTCAAGCAACGAACAGGTAAGCCACGAGGTAGGGGGCGCGCCTACCCCCCCAGGCGCGCCCTCCACACTCGTGGGCCCCCTGTTGCTCCACCGACGTACTTCTTCCTCCTATATATACCTACGTACCCCCAAACGATCAGATACGGAGCCAAAAACCTGATTCCACCGCCGCAACCTTCTGTACCCACGAGATCCCATCTTGGGGTCTGTTCCGGAGCTCCGCCGGAAGGGGCATCGATCACGGAGGGCTTCTACATCAGCACCATAGCCTCTCCGATGAAGTGTGAGTAGTTTACCTCAGACCTTCGGGTCCATAGTTATTAGCTAGATGACTTCTTCTCTCTTTTTGGATCTCAATACAATGTTCTCCCCTCTCTCGTGGAGATCTATTCGATGCAATCTTCTTTTGCGGTGTGTTTGTTGAGACCGATGAATTGTGGGTTTATGATCAAGATTATCTATGAACAAGATTTGAATCTTCTCTGAAGTCTGGTCTGGATGATGGTTTATCTTTGCAAGTCTCTTCAATTATCAGTTTGGTTTGGCCTACTAGATTGATCTTTCTTGCAATGGGAGAAGTGCTTAGCTTTGGGTTCAATCTTGCGGTGTCCTTTCCCAAAGGATGTGAGGGGCAGCAAGGCACGTGATTGTATTGTTGCCATCGAGGATAACAAGCTGGGTTTTTTTATCATATTGCATGAATTTATCCCTCTACATCATGTCATCTTGCTTAAGGCGTTACTCTGTTCTTATGAACTTAATACTCTAGATGCATGCTGGATAGCGGTCGATGTGTGGAGTAATAGTAGTAGATGCAGGCAGGAGTCGGTCTACTTGTCTCGGACGTGATTCCTATATACATGATCATACCTAGATACTCTCACAACTATGCTCAATTCTGTCAATTGCTCAACAGTAATTTGTTCACCCACCTTAAAATACTTATGCTCTTGAGAGAAGCCACTAGTGAAACCTATGGCCCCGGGTCTATTCTCTATCATATTAATCTTCCAACACTTAGTTATTTCCGTTGCTTTTTATTTTGCTTTTATTTTACTATGCATCTTTATCATAAAAATACCAAAAATATTATCCTATCATACCTATCAGATCTCACTCTCGTAAGTGATCGTGTAGGGATTGACAACCCCTTATCGCGTTGGTTGCGAGGATTTATTTGTTTTGTGTAGGTGCGAGGGACTCGCGCGTAGCCTTCTACTGGATTGATACCTTGGTTCTCAAAAACTGAGGGAAATACTTACGCTACTTTGCTGCATCACCCTTTCCTCTTCAAGGGAAAACCAACGTAGTGCTGAAGAGGTAGCAAGAAGGATTTCTGGCGCCGTTGCCAGGGAGGTCTACGCAAAAGTCAATATACCAAGTACCCATCACAAACCCTTATCTCCCGCATTACATTATTTGCCATTTTCCTCTTGTTTTCCTCTCCCCCACTTCACCCTTGTCGTTTTATTCACCCTCTCTTTTCCGTTTGCCTCTTTTTGCCCGTCTCTTGTTTGCTCGTGTGTTCGATTGCTTGTTTGTCATGATGGCTCAAGATAATACCAAATTATGTGACTTTACCAATACCAACAATAATGATTTCCTTAGCACTACGATTGCTCCTCTTACCGATACTGAATCTTGTGAAATCAATGCTGCTTTGTTGAATTTTGTTATGAAAGATCAATTCGCTGGCCTTCCGAGTGAAGATGCCGCTACTCATCTAAATAGCTTCATTGATTTGTGTGATATGCAAAAGAAGAAAGATGTTGACAATTATATTGTTAAATTGAAGCTATTTCCTTTTCTGCTTAGAGATCGTGCTAAAGCTTGGTTTTCGTCTTTGCGTAAAAATAGTATTGATTCTTGGAATGAGTGCAAAGATGCTTTTGTCTCTAAGTATTTTTCCTCCCGCTAAGATTATCTCTCTTAGAAACGATATTATGAATTTTAAGCAACTTGACCATGAACATGTTGCGCAAGCTTGGGAGAGAATGAAATTAATGATACATAATTGCCCTACACATGGTTTGAATTTGTGGATGATTATACAAAAAATTTATGCCGGATTGAATTTTGCTTCCAGAAATCTTTTAGATTCGGTCGCGGGAGGCAATTTTATGGAAATCACTTTAGGAGAAGCTACTAAACTCCTAGATAATATTATGGTTAATTATTCTCAATGGCACAATCGAAGATCTACTAATAAAAAAGTGCATGCGATAGAAGAAATTAATGTTTTGAGTGGAAAGATGGATGAACTTATGAAATTATTTGCTAGTAAAAGTGTTTCTTCTGATCCTAATGATATGCCCTTGTCTACTTTGATTGAGAATAATAATGAATCTATGGATGTGAATTTTGTTGGTAGGAATAATTTTGGTAACAACGCGTATAGAGGAAACTTTAATCCTTGGCCTTATCCTAGCAATTCCTCTAATAATTATGGTAATTCCTACAACAATTATTATGGAAACTTTAATAAGATGCCCTCTGAATTTGAGACTAGTGTTAAGGAATTTATGAATCCGCAAAAGAATTTCAATGCTTTGCTTGAAGAAAAATTGCTTAAAGTTGATGAATTGGCTAGGAACGTTGATAGAATTTCTCTTGATGTTGATTCTTTGAAACTTAGATCTATTCATCCTAAGCATGATATCAATGAGTCTACCAAAGCCATGAGAATTTTCATTGATTAGTGCAAAGAAAGAACAGCTAGGATGCGTGCTAAGAAAGATTGCTTTATAAAAGCGTGTTCTTCAAATTTTTATGAAAATAAAGATGAAGATCTAAAAGTTATTGACGTGTCCCCTATTAAATCTTTGTTTTGCAATATGAATCTTGATAATGATGGGACTGAATATGATCCACCTTTACCTAGAAGGTGTTCCAAAAATTCGGAGTTTTTAGATCTTGATGCTAAAATTGATAAAAGTGGGATTGAAGAAATCAAAACATTAGATGTTAATAAACCCACTATTTTGGATTTCAAGGAATTTAATTATGATAATTGCTCTTTGATAGATTTTATTTCCTTGTTACAATCCGTGCTAAATTCTCCTCCTGCTTATAGTCAAAATAAAGCTTTTACCAAACATATCGTTGATGCTTTGATGCAATCTTATGAAGAAAAGCTTGAGTTGGAAGTCTCTATCCCTAGAAAACTTTATGATGAGTGGGAACCTAATATTAAAATTAAGATTAAAGATCATGAATGCTATGCTTTGTGTGATTTGGGTGCTAGTGTTTCCACAATTCCAATAACTTTGTGCGATTTGTTAGGTTTCCGTGATTTTGATGATTGCTCTTTAAATTTGCACCTTGCGGATTCCACCATTAAGAAACCTATGAGAAGAATTAATGATGTTCTTATTTTTGCAAATAAGGAACTATGTGCCCGTAGATTTTATCGTTCTTGATATAGATTGCAACCCTTCATGTCCTATTATTCTTGGTAGACCTTTCCTTAGAACGATTGGTGCAATTATTGATATGAAGGAAGGGAATATTAGATTCCAATTTCCATTAAAGAAAGGCATGGAACACTTCCCTAGGAAGAAAATAAAATTACCATATGAATCTATCATGAGAGCCACTTATGGATTTCCTACCAAAGATGGCAATACCTAGATCTATCCTTACTTTTATGCCTAGCTAGGGGCGTTAAAGGATAGCGCTTGTTGGGAGGCAACCCAATTTTATTTTTAGTTTTTTGCTTTTTGCTTCTGTTTAGGAATAAATATTTGTTCTATCCTCTGGTTAGATGTGTTTTTATGTTTTAATTAGTGTTTGTGCCAAGTTAAACCTATAGGATCTTCTTGGATGATAGTTATTTGATCTTGCTGTAATTTCCAGAAACTTCCTATTCACGAAAACAATTGTTAAAAATCACCAGAACGTGATAAAATATTGATTCCAATTGCTGCTGATCAATAAACAAATTGCCTAGGTCATCCTATTTTTTCTGCTTTTTTGGAGTTCCATAACTTTGCGTTAGTTACAGATTACTACAGACTGTTCTGTTTTTGACAGATTCTGTTTTTCGTGTGTTGTTTGCTTATTTTGATGAATCTATGGCTAGTAAAAGAGTTTATAAACCATAGAGAAGTTGGAATACAGTAGGTTTAACACCAATATAAATAAAGAATGAGTTCATTACAGTACCTTGAAGTGGTCTTTTGTTTTCTTTCGCTAACGGAGCTCACGAGATTTTCTGCCGAGTTTTGTGTTGTGAAGTTTTCAAGTTTTGGGTGAAAGATTTGATGGATTATGGAACAAGGAGTGGCAAGAGCCTAAGCTTGGGGATGCCAATGGCACCCCCAAGATAATCTAAGGACACCATAAAGTTAAAGCTTGGGGATGCCCGGAAGGCATCCCCTCTTTAAATCTACTTCCATCGGTAACTTTAGTTGGAGCTATATTTTTATTCACCACATGATATGTGTTTTGCTTGGAGCGTCTTGTATGATTTGAGTCTTTGCTTTTTAGTTTACCACAATCATCCTTGATGTACACACCTTTTGAGAGAGACATACATGATTCGAAAATTATTAGAATACTCTATGTGCTTCACTTATATCTTTTGAGTTATATAGTTTTGCTCTAGTGCTTCACTTATATCTTTTAGAGCATGGTGGTGGATTTGTTTTATAGAAACTATTGATCTCTCATGCTTCACTTATATTATTTTGAGAGTCTTGAAATAGCATGGCAATTTGCTTTAATTTATATCATGAGAAATTTGATGCTTGATAATTGTTTTGAGATATAAAGGTGGTAATATCATAGTTGTGCTAGTTGAGTAATTGTGGAATTGAAAAATACATGTGTTGGAGTTTGTGATTCCTGTAGCATGCACGTATGGTGAACCTTTATGTAACGAAGTTGGAGCATGAAGTATTTGTTGATTGTCTTCCTTTGTGTGGCGGTCGGGATCACGCGATGGTTAACTCCTACCAACCCTTCCCCTAGGAGCATGCGTAGTAGTACTTTGCTTCGAGGGCTAATAATTTTTTGCAATAAGTATATGAGTTCTTTATGACTAATGTGAGTCCATGGATTATCGCACACTTACCTTTTCGCAATTTTCTAGCCTCTTGATTGCAGCATTGCCCTTTCTCACCTTGAGAGTTGGTGAAAAATTCACCGATGCATCCAAACCCCGTGATACGATACGCTCTTTCACACATAAAACTCCTTATATCTTCCTCAAAACAGCCACCATACCTACCTATCATGGCATTTCCATAGCCATTCCGAGATATATTGCCATGCAACTTTCCACCGTTTCATTTATCATGACATACTCCATCATTGTCATATTGCTTTGCATGATCATGTAGTTGACATTGTATTTGTGGCAAAGCCACCGTTCATAATTCTTTCATACATGTCGCTCTTGATTCATTGCATATCCCGATACACCGCCGGAGGCATTCATATAGAGTCATATTTTGTTCTAAGCATTGAGTTGTAAGTAAATAAAAGTGTGATGATCATCATTATTAGAGCATTGTCCCAAGTGAGGAAAGGATGATGGAGACCATGATTCCCCCACAAGTCGGGATGAGACTCCGGACTAAAAAAAAGAGGCCATAAAAAAGAAGAGAAAAGGCCCAAATAAAAAAATAAGAGAAAAAGAGAGAAGGGACAATGTTACTATCCTTTTACCACACTTGTGCTTCAAAGTAGCACCGTGATCTTCATAATAGAGAGTCTCTCATTTTGTCACTTTCATATACTAGTGGGAAATTTCATTATAGAACTTGGCTTGTATATTCCAATGATGGGCTTCCTCAAATGCCCGAGGTCTTCGTGAGCAAGCAAGTTGGATGCACACCCACTTAGTTTCTTTTTGAGCTTTCATACACTTATAGCTCGAGTGCATCCGTTGCATGGCAATCCCTACTCCTCGCATTAACATCAATTGATGGGCATCTCCATAGACGGTTGATTAGCCTCGTTGATGTGAGACTTTCTCCTTTTTTGTCTTCCCACATAACCCCTACCATTATACCTTATTCCACCATAGTGCTATATCCATGGCTTGCACTCATGTATTGCTTGGCTAAACCGGGGTCGTACATGATATGAATATTTTGTGTGGGGAAGATGGAGCATAGCCAGACTATATGATTTTGTAGGGATAACTTGCTTTGGCTATGTTATTTTGATAAGACATAATTGCTTAATTAGTATGCTTGAAGTATTATTGTTTTTATGTCGACAATAAACTTTTATGTTGAATCATATCAAATATGAACATTCATGCCATAATAAGAAGAATTACATTGCAATTATGCCAAGTATCATTCCACATCAAAATTTCTGATTTTATCATTTACATACTCGAGGACGAGCAGGAATTAAGCTTGGGGATGCTTGATACGTCTCCAACCTATCTATAATTTTTGATTGCTCCATGCTATATTATCTTCTGTTTTGGACATTATTGGGCTTTATTATTCACTTTTATATTATTTTTGGGACTAACCTATTAACTAGAGGCCAAGCCCAGAATTGCTGTTTTTTTGCCTATTTAAGAGTTCCGCAGAAAAAGAATATCAAACGGAGTCCAAACGGAATGAAACCTTCGGGAACGTGATTTTTGGAACGAACATCATCCAGGAGACTTGGACCCTACGTCAAGCAACGAACATGGAAGCCACGAGGTAGGGGGGCGCGCCTACCCGCCCAGGCGCGCCCTCCACCCTCGTGGGCCCCCTGTTGCTCCACCGACGTACTTCTTCCTCCTATATATACCTACGTACCCCCAAACGATCAGATACGGAGCCAGAAACCTAATTCCACCGCCGCAACCTTCTGTACCCACGAGATCCCATCTTGGGGCCTGTTCCGAAGCTCCGCCGGAAGGGGCATCGATCACGGAGGGCTTCTACATCAACACCATAGCCTCTCCGATGAAGTGTGAGTAGTTTACCTCAGACCTTCGGGTCCATAGTTATTAGCTAGATGGCTTCTTCTCTCTTTTTGGATCTCAATACAATGTTCTCCCCCTCTCTCATGGAGATCTATTCGATGTAATCTTCTTTTGCGTGTGTTTGTTGAGACCGATGAATTGTGGGTTTATGATCAAGATTATCTATGAACAATATTTGAATCTTCTCTGAATTATTTTATGTATGATTGGTTATCTTTGCAAGTCTCTTGAATTATCAGTTTGGTTTGGCCTACTAGATTGATCTTTCTTGCAATGGGAGAAGTGCTTAGCTTTGGGTTCAATCTTGCGGTGTCCTTTCCCAAAGGATGAGGGGCAGCAAGACACGTATTGTATTGTTGCCATCGAGGATAACAAGATGGGATTTTTATCATATTGCATGAATTTATCCCTCTACATCATGTCATCTTGCTTACATGCGTTACTCTATTCTTATGAACTTAATACTCTAGATGCATGTCAGTATAGCGGTCGATGTGTGGAGTAATAGTAGTAGATGCAAAAGTGAGTCGGTCTACTTGTCTCGGACGTGATGCCTATATACATGATCATACCTAGATACTCTCACAACTATGCTCAATTCTGTCAATTGCTCAACAGTAATTTGTTCACCCACCGTAAAATACTTATGCTCTTGAGAGAAGCCACTAGTGAAACCTATGGCCCCCGGGTCTATTCTCTATCATATTAATCTTCCAACACTTAGTTATTTTCGTTGCTTTGCTTTTTATTTTGCTTTTATTTTACTATGCATCTTTATCATAAAAATACCAAAAATATTATCCTATCATATCTATCAGATCTCACTATCGTAAGTGATCGTGTAGGGATTGACAACCCCTTATCGCGTTGGTTGCGAGGATTTATTTGTTTTGTGTAGGTGCGAGGGACTCGCGCGTAGCCTTCTACTGGATTGATACCTTGGTTCTCAAAAACTGAGGGAAATACTTACGCTACTTTGCTGCATCACCCTTTCCTCTTCAAGGGAAAACCAACGCAGTGCTCAAGAGGTAGCAACTTACATGTGGGACCCACATGTAAGTTCCCTCTTCTTTCTTTTATCTTTTGTTCTCTTCCTTCACCTCATGACCAAGGCCCAAGCTCCACCACCCGCACTACACCACGACACTCAAAACAGCGTCAAACAACCTGTCGGCGTAGATCACCTAAGGCGACACATTTAGTGTCGACAAAGAACTTTACTGACGTAAAGGAGTTGTCGCCTATAGTCCTGCCGGGAAATGTCTTTAGCGACAGATAAATCTATGTCGACTAACAGTTTGACTGTGTTGGTGAGGGCTATAGCGACATACATTCTTCAGCGACAGACTATGCTATGCCGACGGATCATTTGACAGTGTGCTATACCGGCAGATAGTGTAACGACCATTGCTATCCCGACAGATTGTCCGGCAGTATGCTATGCCGATAGTTTTTGCAACCTCCAATAGTTTTGCCGACACATTTGCTGCTAGGGTTACACATTTCAGCACAAATGCAAATGCAACATATATTAACATGAATAAATTCAAAATATTCAATTCATGTTCACTTTGCAGTAGATATTGTTGGGGAACGTTGCAGAAAACAAAAATTTTCTACGGTTTCACCAAGATTAATCTATGAGTTCATCTAGCAACGAGAGAGAGGAGTGCATCTACATACCCTTGTAGATCGAGCGGAAGCGTTCAAGAGAACGGGGTTGAGGGAGTCGTACTCGTCGTGATCCAAATCACCGATGATCCTAGTGCTGAACGGACAGCACCTCCGCGTTCAACACACATACGGTTGGGAAGACGTCTCCTCCTTCTTGATCCAGCAAGGGGGAAGGAGAGGTTGATGAAGATCCAAAGAAGACGACGGGCGTGGTAGTGGATGCAAGCAGCGATCTCGGCAGGCTTCGCCAAGCGTCTGCGAGAGGAGAGGTGTAGCAAGGGGAGAGGGAGGCGCCAAGAGCATGGGTGCGGCTGCCCTCCTCCCCCTCTTTATATAGGCCTCCTGGGCGCCAGCCCCAGGAGATGCAATCTCCTAGGGGGGCCAGTGGCTTCCCCAAGCCAGGTGGAGGCGCCCCCACCCCTAGGGTTTCCCAACCCTAGGCGCACGGGGGCCCAAGGGGGGGAGGCGCACCAGCCCACCAGGGGCTGGTTCCCCTCCCACTTCAGCCCATGGGGCCCTCCGGGATAGGTGGCCCCACCCGGTGGACCCCCGGGACCCTTTCGGTGGTCCTGGTACAATACCGGTGACCCTCGAAACTTTCCCGATGGCGGAAACCTGACTTCCTATATATAATTCTTTACCTCCGGACCATTCCGGAACTCCTCGTGACATCCGGGATCTCATCCGGGACTCCGAACAACTTTTGGTTTACTGCATACTCATATCTCTACAACCCTAGCGTCACCGAACCATAAGTATGTAGACCCTACGGGTTCGGGAGACATGCAGACATGACCGAGACACCTCTCCGGTCAATAACCAACAGCGGGATCTGGATACCCATGTTGGCTCCCACATGCTCCTTGATGATCTCATTGGATGAACCACGATGTCGAGGATTCAATCAATCCCGTATACAATTCCCTTTGTCAATCGGTACGTTACTTGCCCAAGATTCGATCGTGGGTATCCCAATACCTCGTTTAATCTCGTTACCGGCATGTCACTTTACTCGTACCATAATGCATGATCCCGTGACCAGACACTTGGTCACATTGAGCTCATTATGATGATGCATTACCGAGTGGGCCCAGAGATACCTCTCCGTCATACGGAGTGACAAATCCAGTCTCGATTCGTGCCAACCCATGATACTTTCGGAGATACCCGTAGTGCACCTTTATAGTCACCCGATTACGTTGCGATGTTTGGCACACCCAAAGCAGTCCCTACGGTATCCGGGAGTTGCACAATCTCATGGTCTAAGGAAATGATACTTGACATTTGGAAAAGCTCTAGCTAAACGAACTACACGATCTTTGAGCTATGCTTAGGATTGGGTCTTGTCCATCACAACATTCTCCTAATGATGTGATCCCGTTATCAATGACATCCAATGTCCATAGTCAGGAAACCATGATTATCTGTTGATCAACGAGCTAGTCAACTAGAGGCTTACTAGGGACATGTTGTGGTCTATGTATTCACACGTGTATTACGATTTCCGGATAACACAATTATAGCATGAATAACAGACTATTATCATGAACAAAGAAATATAATAATAACCATTTTATTATTGCCTCTAGGGCATATTTCCAACAGTCTCCCACTTGCACTAGAGTCAATCATCTAGTTACATTGTGATGAACCAAACACCCATGGAATTCTGGTGTTGATCATGTTTTTCTCTAGGGAGAGGTTTAGTCAACGGATCTGCTACATTCAGGTCCGTATGTACTTTACAAATATCTATGTCTCCATCTTGAACATTTTCACGAATGGAGTTGAAGGGACGCTTGATGTGCCTGGTCTTCTTGTGAAACCTGGGCTCCTTGGCAAGTGCAATAGCTCCAGTGTTGTCACAGAAGAGTGCGATCGGCCCCGACGCATTGGGTATGACTCCTAGGTCGGTGATGAACTCCTTCACCCAGATTGCTTCATGCGCTGCCTCCGAGGCTGCCATGTATTCCGCTTCACATGTAGATCCCGCCACGACGCTTTGCTTGCAACTGCACCAGCTTACTGCCCCACCATTCAAAATATACACGTATCCGGTTTGTGACTTAGAGTCATCCAGATCTGTGTCGAAGCTAGCGTCGACGTAACCCTTCTGACGAGCTCTTCTTCACCTCCATAGACGAGAAACATGTCCTTTTCCTTTTCAAGTACTTCAGATATTCTTGACCGCTGTCCAAGTGTTCCTTGCCGGGATTACTTTGGTACCTTCCTACCAAACTTACGGCAAGGTTTACATCAGGTCTGGTACACAGCATGGCATAATAATAGATCCTATGGCTGAGGCATAGGGGATGACACTCATCTCTTCTTTATCTTCTGCCGTGGTCGGGCATTGAGCCGAGCCCAATCTCACACCTTGCAATATAGGCAAGAACCCTTTCTTGGACTGATCCATATTGAACTTCTTCAATATCTTATCAAGGTATGTGCTTTGTGAAAGACCTATGATGCGTCTTGATCTATCCCTATAGATCTTGTTGCCTAGTATGTAAGCAGCTTCTCCAAGGTCCTTCATTGAAAAACACTTATTCAAGTAGGCCTTAATGCTGTCCAAAAGTTCTATATCATTTCCCATCAAAAGTATGTCATCTACATATAATATGAGAAATGCTACAGAGCTCCCACTCACTTTCTTGTAAATGCAGGCTTCTCCATAATTCTCAAGATAAACCCAAACGCTTTGATCTTCTCATCAAAGCGAATGTTCCAACTCCAAGATGCTTGCACCAGCCCATAAATGGATTGCTGGAGCTTGCATACCTTGTTAGCATTCTTAGGGTCGACAAAACCTTCCGGCTGCATCATATATAGTTCTTCCTTAAGATAGCCGTTAAGGAATGCCGTTTGGACGTCCATCTGCCATATCTCATAATCATTGTATGCGGCAATTGCTAACATGATTCAGACGGACTTCAGCTTCGCTACGGGAGAGAAAGTCTCATCGTAGTCAACCCGTTGAACTTGTCGATAACCCTTAGCGACAAGTCGAGCTTTATAGATGGTAACATTACCATCCGTGTCCGTCTTCTTCTTAAAGATCCATTTGTTTTCTATCGCTCGCCGATCATCGGGCAAGTCTGTCAAAGTCCATACTTCATTTTCATACATGGATCCTATCTCGGATTGCATGGCTTCAAGCCATTTGTTGGAATCTGGGCCCGCCATCGCTTCTTCATAGTTCAAGGTTCACCGTTGTCTAACAACATGATTTCCGTGACAGGGTTGCCATACCACTTTGGTGTGGAACGTGTCCTCGTGGACTCTGAAGTTCAGTAGTAACTTGATCCAAGTACCTTGACCATCATCATTAACTTCCTCTTCGGTTGGTGCCGCACCACAGAACATCTTCCCGAGCTGCGCTACTCACCGGTTCAAGAGGTAGTACTTCATCAAGTTCCACTTTCCTCCCACTTACTTCTCTCGAGAGAAACTCTTTCTCCAGAAAGGACCCGTTCTTGGCAACAAAGATCTTGCCTTCGGATCTAAGGTAGAAGGTGTACCCAATGGTTTCCTTAGGGTATCCTATGAAGACGCATTTTTTCGACTTGGGTTCGAGCTTTTCAGGTTGAAGTTTCTTGACATAAGCATCGCATCCCCAAACTTTTAGAAACGACAGCTTAGGTTTCTTCCCAAACCATAATTCATACGGTGTCGTCTCAACGGATTTAGACGGTGCCCTATTTAAAGTGAATGTAGCTGTCTCTAGAGCGTATCCCCAAAAAGATAGCGATAAATCGGTAAGAGACATCATAGATCGCACCATATCCAACAAAGTGCGATTCTGACGTTCGGACACACCGTTCTGTTGAGGTGTTCGGTAGCGTGAGTTGTGAAACGATTCCACATTTCCTTAAGTGCGTACCAAATTCGTGACTTAAATATTCTCCTCCACGATCTGATCGTAGGAACTTTATCTTTCGGTCATGTTGATTCTCTACCTCATTCTGAAATTCCTTGAACTTTTCAAAGGTCTCAGACTTGTGTTTCATCAAGTAGACATACCCATATCTACTCAAGTCGTCAGTGAGAGTGAGAACATAACGATATCCTCTGTGAGCCTCAACGCTCATTGGACCGCATACATCAAGATGTATGATTTCCAATAAGTTGGTTGCTCGCTCCATTGTTCCGAGAACGGAGTCTTGGTCATTTTGCCCATGAGGCATGGTTCGCATGTGTCAAATGATTCATAATCGAGAGACTCTAAAAGTCCATCAAGATGGAGCTTCTTCATGCGCTTGACACCAATGTGACCAAGGCGGCGATTACACAAGTATGTGGGACTATCGTTATCAACCTTACATCTTTTGGTATTCACACTATGAATATGTGTAACATCACATTTGAGGTTCATTAAGAATAAACCGTTGACCATCGGGGCATGACCATAAAACATATCTCTCATATAAATAGAACAACCATTATTCTCGGATTTAAATGAGTAGCCATCTCGTATTAAAAGAGATCCAGATACAATGTTCATGCTAAAAGCTGACACTAAATAACAATTATTAAGGTTTAAAACTAATCCCGTAGGTAAATGTAGAGGTAGCGTGCCGACGACGATCACATCGACCTTGGAACCATTCCCGACGCGCATCGTCACCTCGTCCTTCACCAGTCTCCGCTTATTCCGCAGCTCCTGCTTTGAGTTACAAATATGAGCAACGACACGGTATCAAATACCTGTGAGCTACTACGAGTACTGGTAAGGTACACATTAGTTACATGTATATCACATATACCTTTAGTGTTGCCGGCCTTCTTGTCCGCTAAGTATTTGGGGCAGTTCCGCTTCTAGTGTCCGCTTCCCTTGCAATAAAAGCACTCAGTCTCATGCTTGGGTCCATTCTTTGACTTCTTCCCGGCAACTGGCTTACCGGGCGCGGCAACTCCCTTGCCGTCCTTCTTGAAGTTCTTCTTACCCTTGCCTTTCTTGAACTTAGTGGTTTTATTCACCATCAACACTTGATGTTCCTTCTTGATCTCTACCTCCGCTGATTTCAGCATTGAATATACCTCCGGAATGGTCTTTTCCATCCCCTGCATATTGAAGTTCATCACAAAGCTCTTGTAGCTCGGTGGAAGCGACTGAAGGATTCTGTCAATAACCGCGTCTTCCGGGAGATTAACTCCCAATTGAGTCAAGCGGTTGTGCAATCCAGACATTTTGAGTATGTGCTCACCGACATAACTATTTTCCTCCATCTTACAATCAAGAACTTGTCGGAGACTTCATATCTCGACCGGGCATGAGCTTGGAAAACCATTTTCAGCTCTTGAACATCTCATATGCTCCGTGTTGCTCAAAACGCTTTTGGAGCCCCGGTTCTAAGCTGTAAAGCATGCCGCATCGAATCGAGGGAGTAATCATCAAGACGAGACTGCCAAGCGTTCATAACGCCTTGGTTCTGCTCGATGGGAGCTTCACCTAGCGGTGCTTCTAAGACATAATCTTTCTTTCCACCTATGAGGATGATCCTCAGGTTCCGGACCCAGTCCGTATAATTGCTGCCATCATCTTTCAGCTTGGTTTTCTCTAGGAACGCGTTGAAGTTGAGGGTAACGTGGGCCATTTGATCTACAAGACATATTGTAAAGATTTTAGACTAAGTTCATGATAATTAAGTTCATCTAATCAAATTATTTAATGAACTCCCACTCAGATTAGACATCCCTCTAGTCATCTAAGTGATACATGATCCGAGTCGACTAGGCCGTGTCTGATCATCACGTGAGACGGACTAGTCATCATCGGTGAACATCTCCATGTTGATCGTATCTTCCATACGCCTCATGTTCAACCTTTCGGTCTCTTGTGTTCCGAGGCCATGTCTGTACATGCTAGGCTCGTCAAGTTAACCTAAGTGTTTATGCGTGTGTAAATCTGTCTTACACCCGTTGTATGTGAACGTTAGAATCTATCACACCCGATCATCACGTGGTGCTTCGAAACAACGAATTTTCGCAACGGCGCACAGTTAGGGGGAACACTTTCTTGAAATTATTATGAGGGATCATCTTATTTACTACCGTTGTTCTAAGTAAACAAGATGCAAAATATGATAAACATCACATGCAATCAAATAGTGACATGATATGGCCAATATCATATAGCTCCTTTGATCTCCATCTTCGGGGCTCCATAATCATCTTCGTCACCGGCATGACACCATGATCTCCATCATCGTGTCTCCATGGGGTTGCTCGCCAACTATTACTTCTACTACTATGGCTAACGGTTTAGCAATAAAGTAAAGTAATTACATGGCGTTGAATCAATGACATGCAGGTCATACAATAATTAAGACAACTCCTATGGCTCCTGCCAGTTGTCATACTCATCGACATGCAAGTCGTGATTCCTATTACAAGAACATGATCTCATACATCACATATATATCATTCATCATTCATCACAACTTTTGGCCATATCACATCACAATCACATGCTGCAAAAACAAGTTAGACGTCCTCTAATTGTTGTTGCATGTTTTACGTGGCTGCAATAGGGTTCTAGCAAGAACGTTTTCTTACCTATGTAAAAGCCACAACGTGATTTTTCAACTTCTATTTACCCTTCATAAGGACCCTTTTCATCGAATCCGCTCCAACTAAAGTGGGAGAGACAGACACCCGCTAGCCACCTTATGCAACTAGTGCATGTCACCGGTGGAACCTATCTCACGTAAGCGTACGTGTAAGGTCGGTCCGGGCCGCTTCATCCCACAATACCGCTGAAGCAAAATAAGACTACTAGTGGCAAGAAAGTTGACAACATCTACGCCCACAACAAATTGTGTTCTACTCGTGCAAAGAGAACTACGCATAGGCCTAGCTCTGATACCACTGTTGGGGAACGTTGCAGATAATAAAAATTTTCTACGGTCTCACCAAAATCAATCTATGAGTTCATCTAGCAACGAGAGAGAGGAGTGCATCTACATACCCTTGTAGATTGAGCGGAAGCGTTCAAGAGAACGGGGTTGAGGGAGTCGTACTTGTCGTGATCCAAATCACCGATGATCCTAGTGCTGAACGGACAGCACCTCCGCGTTCAACACACGTACGGTTGGGGAGGACGTCTCCTCCTTCTTGATCCAGCAAAGGGAAGGAGAGGTTGATGAAGATCCAGCAGCACGACGGCGTGGTGGTGGATGCTGCAACGATCTCGGCAGGGCTTCGCCAAGCGTCTGCGAGAGGGAGAGGTGTAGCAAGGGGAGAGGGAGGCGCCAAGAGCATGGGTGCGGCTGCCCTCCCTCCCCCCTCTTTATATAGGCCTCCTAGGGGGGCGCCGGCCCTAGGAGATGCAATCTCCTAGGGGGGGCGGCGGCCAGGGGGTGGCTTGCCCCCCAAGCCAGGTGGAGGCGCCCCCACCCCTAGGGTTTCCCAACCCTAGGCGCAGGGGGGCCCAAGGGGGGGCGCACCAGCCCACCAGGGGCTGGTTCCCCTCCCACTTCAGCCCATGGGGCCCTCCGGGATAGGTGGCCCCACCCGGTGGACCCCCGGGACCCTTCCGGTGGTCCTAGTACAATACCGGTGACCCCCGAAACTTTCCCGATGGCCGAAACCTGACTTCCTATATATAATTCTTTACCTCCGGACCATTCCGGAACTCCTCGTGACGACCGGGATCTCATCCGGGACTCCGAACAACTTTCGGTTTACTGCATACTCATATCTCTACAACCCTAGCGTCGTCAAACCTTAAATGTGTAGACCCTACGGGTCCGGGAGACATGCAGACATGACCGAGACACCTCTCCGGTCAATAACCAACAACGGGATCTGGATACCCATGTTGGCTCCCACATGCTCCTCGATGATCTCATCGGATGAACCACGATGTCGAGGATTCAATCAATCCCGTATACAATTCCCTTTGTCAATCGTTACGTTACTTGCCCGAGATTCGATCGTCGTTATCCCAATACCTCGTTTAATCTCGTTACGGCAAGTCACTTTACTGCATCAGTAATGCATGATCCCGTGACCAGACACTTGGTCACATTGAGCTCATTATGATGATGCATTACCGAGTGGGCCCAGAGATACCTCTCCGTCATACGGAGTGAAAAATCCCAGTCTCGATTCGTGCCAACCCAACATATACTTTCGGAGATACCCATAGTGCACCTTTATAGTCACCCAGTTACGTTGCGATGTTTGGCACACCCAAAGCAGTCCTACGGTATCCGGGAGTTGCACAATCTCATGGTCTAAGGAAATGATACTTGACATTTGGAAAAGCTCTAGCTAAACGAACTACATGATCTTTGAGCTATGCTTAGGATTGGGTCTTGTCCATCACATCATTCTCCTAATGATGTGATCCCGTTATCAATGACATCCAATGCCCATAGTCAGGAAACCATGACTATCTGTTGATCAACGAGCTAGTCAACTAGAGGCTTACTAGGGACATGTTGTGGTCTATGTATTCACACGTGTATTACGATTTCCGGATAACACAAATATAGCATGAATAACAGACTATTATCATGAACAAAGAAATATAATAATAACCATTTTATTATTGCCTCTATGGCATATTTCCAACAGATATACCAACAATTACACTCTTCTATTCATCACAAGATGCCATTGACCAACACATTTATTCAACATACACTGGTGCGCATCGGTCCTAAACAAACGGTTTAAAACCCCTCTCCGTGATGGCATTTGGAACCATCGCCAAGTGAGTGTGGGCGATAGGGGGGGTCCTTCCCTCACGACCCAGAAACCGTCGGGGATAGGGAGCCTTGATGCATACAGTTGTCCCTACATAACCGTTTCCGATATCTTGAATATCCCAAACGTTTCATCCTTGCTACTCGTTTGTGCTTGCATTGCCATCGCAGTCGGAATTTTGTGGTTCTGCCTAAAACTAGGCAGATTCTAGGCATGGGAGCTTTCTAGGAAGATTCTAGGCAAATTCCAGGCACGGGAGATTTACGATGCCTGGCACATAACAAACAGTTCATGAATATAAACCGTGTACGATAGGTAGACAAAATCACACATTTAGTTTTCCCGCACCGTATGTGATAGTGTCTGACATCACACACGCTTTGCGAATGGGAACTGTGTGCATGCTTGCACACGTTTCCTCTCTGTGAACCGTCTCAGATTATGGTGTATATCACAAACGTTTGGGTTTTAGCAACCGTGTGTGCCGTAATGACCTGCACAACGTAATTTCGCCCTAATTTAATTGCTGCTATTTAAAATTGTACCTAATTTAAACTTGAAAGTCGGCTATAGCTTTATTCATATCCATCAGGTTCAAACAACCAATTCATTATTTGATTCACAGGTACATATGTTTAAGAAATACAGAAGCATCAAATAAATAATGATGTACCAGGGTTCTATACTTGTACTATTACAGATGGTAAAGAAAGAGGCGATATACATTCCAGTTGCTGAACATGGTGAAGCGGAATGACCCTATTGTGCTCTCCTAGATGCAGGAGGCATGCAGGACTCTAGTCCAACCCCTTGTGATGGCCGGCCGCCAATCATGTAGTTTGAGAGGTAATCTTGAGTAAACTGCTTCAGGATCCACTGCAAAAGAAAAAAGATTCAGATATTGTCATCTAACACAACTCATTACAGGCAGTAAAAAGAAGGCTACAGGGTTCTTACTTACCATCCTGCAGTTCACTGTTGTCTTGCATAAAGTGTAAACAAATAGTTTGATTGACATCTTTTGACCCATTTTAGTAACAATATTTATCAGTTTCCTCACTTGATGCTGGTTCATGAATATCTCATTGCCCCATACGCGGAAAGGATCAAAGTGTGGATCTTTGGCAATGATATATGTACCTAAAAACACCAACTTAATATTAGAAGCTAAACAATAATTGAATAATGATGTTGTACAACACTCCATCCATCCCATTATCTAAGATTTTATTACATGTATATCTAGACATCATCAGAACATTAAGGTAACACTCTTCCTTGTTGCTATGTAGCCTGGGATTGCATATTTAGTCATTCAGTACAATGCATGTTGCTAAACAACAATTGAAAAACGAAAAGGCATGTTAACTGCAATATCCTTAACAACAACCAAATATCGTAATTCATAGTGGTATTGTTGAAACTGTTATTGATGAAATTGAGCTGCACAGCAAATAGTTGCACATATAGAGCATCACATTGTGAAAAACTGAAATAAACAAGTCATAAGGACATCTCTAGGCGATCTTTAAAAAGTTAAAGGACTAAAACCCTTTGTGGATATATATATATATATATATATATATATATATATATATATATATATATATATATATATATATACACAAGCAATTTTGGCCTTTTCTAGTCGATCTCCTAAACTTAAGGTTGTAAACTTCAATTTGATCAAGTTCAAAGCAGGTTCAACCGAAAGTAGCATGCATTCAAACATAAACATAGATAGTTTTGCATAACCGAACATAAAACATAAATTTAAACTAAGCTAAACTACTTTCGGTCGAAGTAGAGGTCGAGCCAATCCTTCCTCCTCATGTATGGTGTGCCACGAGCCGGGTCCGGGCGAGTACCGTCGTCGGGGTCGTTGGGGAAGGCACTCCTCCACTCTTCAACATTGATCTCCTCGTCCTCGGGGTCCACCTCGACGCCCTCCGCGCCGCCGTCGCCGCTGCCTTCGACCTCGTCATCAGAGGAGAGCGTGATAACCACGTCGCCCTCCGCGCCGCCGTCCTCGCCGCCTTCGACCTCGTCATCGGAGGAGAGCGCGATAACCTCGCCGCCCTCCGTGCCGGCAAAGATCGCCCGCTCCGCCTCCACGAGCTCCGGGTGCTGCCGGCGGAGCTCTTGCATGTAGGCCTCGTCGGCAGCCTCGGCCTCGAGACGCTCCCACGCCTCACGGTCCTCCCGCGCCATAGCCGAGCTCACCACCCCTGGCTCCGGCGGAACGAGGTGGACCGGACGTGTGCCGAAGGGGAAATTGAGCCTAGCCGCCATGCCGTGGTAACGGACCTGCCAGCGGTCGTACTCCATGGCCGCGAGCTCGGCCGTGTGGAAGCTACCGAGCCACCAGCGGGTGTGGGTCTCTCGATCTGTAATCTCGGCGACCCACGTCCCCCACCGCTGCTGCCGGACCCCGAGGTAGGACTTCGTCGGCTGCCGGGTCCGGGGGAGGACGGGGAAGTCCTTGAACCGGCGTAGGGGCACATCGGCGGGCGGATCGGGGGACCAACGACGGCGGATCAGGCCCGCAGAGGACGATGGGGACACCTCGGCAGCCACCTCGCCGGCGTCGGGCAAAAAGGCCGCTATAAACCTCTTTTTGGCCATTGGCTACTTGAGCTCCCCGGCACACGGGCAGAGGTTGAGGATGGAGGCACCAGCGATGGCGGCGACCTACCAATGGTTTCGAGGGTTGTGTGTGTCTGTGTGAGCGGAGGTTGTGTTTGAGGAAATACCGCGGCAACTGAAAATTTTACTAGGCGGGAGTAACAAGGCGGGGCTACTGAAAATTTGGATCAAGGGCGAGCAGATATTTTTGAGATTGCGAGGGATGTAGAGGCGGGAGTAAAATGCAGGGGTTACTAAATTTTTTAATCAAGGGACTGAAGCAGAGAGGGATGCAGAGGCGGGAGTTTTGGGGGAGCGAGCTAGTGTGCTTGACACACCGGCTGTGGACTGTAGCCGACGCACCTTCTCGTGTAAGCCATAGGCGTACTATACACCGACGATGCTCCCAGATATTTGTACTACATCTCACACGGTTGGTGAGAATAAACAGTGTGGGATCCACTTGATTTGAATTACAAAATTGGGTCACAGCGGCAATGGACGGTGTTTGAATTGCTAGACCTTTTATCTGCAGTGAACATGCAACCGTATGTGTGTCGTAAAAGAATTGGAATTATTCATGGTTCGTTTGGATATTTCATACATTAAACAGGTTTTCTAGCCATTTCAGGTGCACAATTCAAAATTAAACTACATGCACATGCTCTGGTGCATACAAATGGGTTGAAAAATCAAATATCTGTCCTTCAGTGCATGCTTAGGTCCCATGGAAGAAATGAGAATGAATTTTTCGGGGTTCGTTTGGCCTTTTTTATACATTAACTGGGTTTTCTAGGCATTTTATGTGCATAATTCAAATTTGAACTACAAGCACATGCTCCAATGCACTAAAGTTGGTTGAAAAATCACATGTGTGTTCTTGGGTGAATTTCTAGGTCCCATGCAAGAGATGGGAATGAATTTCAAACACTAGGGCACTATTGATTGCCAACAAAACGTTGAGATACCTGGTTTTTAAATTCTAGTAAATCCAAAACTCGTCGGAAATTCATGAAACTTGGCATGCTATCATGGAGCGGCATCAACATGCCGTGGTGAAAATTTTGTCCCATTTAGGGCAGGTTTGGGTATAAGCTTCTCACAAACAAGAGCTTCTCACAACAAGCATGATGGTTTCTATCGTGGATTTGTCACGGCAGATGTCCTTAGTGTCAGGACTTAGTCGGGAGGCCAACGCATCTATGCGGTAGCTTGAGAGGGGTTAATCGGGACGAGAGATGCAACACACAAGACAAGGATTTAGACAGCTTCGGGCCCCGGGAAACATCATCCGGTAATAGCCCTACATGCTGTTTGTGGCTAGATCTCATTATGCTCATCAGGGAGACGCCGCATAAGCCGGCTCCCCTTTAGTTGTGTCTAGCCCTAGAGATTATTGTTCTTCTTGCCTGTCCCTCTTTGGGGAGCCCTGCCCCCTCCTTATATAAGTTGGAGGGGCGGGTTACATATGGAGTCCTAGTAGGACTAGGGCTAGTCTATCTTTTCTTACAAGTTGAATACAAGTCCAGGTCTTACTTCCGCGTAAAGGAAATATCGCCATCCCTTTCCTCTTAAGCCGGCCCACCATAACATGAGCCGGCCTTCTGGGCCTTGGGCCTAGTCTTCTATCTGAGCCGCCGTCGGGGTCATCCATGAGTCGTCAGGCTCGTGAGTCGTCTGACCAGTGAGCCGCCAGACCCGTGAGTCGCTAGTCCTCCAGCGGGTCACGGTGAAGCGCCAAGTCCGGTCGGGTCATACTTCCAGCCGGGTCATACCGCGGGGTATATCCCCGACATTAGCCCCCAGTTTAATTTGGATTTATCCATGTTAAACTAATCTGCAATATAAACACAAGAACAAATTTGACAGGTTGTGTTCCGGGTTAAATATTCTTTGTAAGCCAAGACTTGATCATCCTTAAGTCCTTGTCATCTCCTTCTTGATATGTATCCATAATCTCATAGCAAATCTCTTTAGCAGATATGTTCAAATTTTGCCAATGCAAAAAATCCAGATACTTCCTTTGAAAAATCCGGGTCAACAGGCCAGCTTCAGAGTCCATTTGCTGACATTGGTCTCTTGTTGAGAAATATTGTAAGAGATAATCCACTTGAGTCGGCTTTCAATGCTCTGACTTGAAAAAAATATTGGTTTTCAAATATTCAACTTATATTCAGCCGGCTTGAAGATATAAAACTTGCCGGTTTATGATTACCAAAATTGCCGGGTTATAAATAGATGATGCCGAGTCATAATTGTCGCCGACGCCGGTTTATGATTTTTGCAGACACCGGGTCAATCTGATTTACTCAAAACTGAGAATTTGAAGATATTTCTCCCTTATATCCATATTACCTGTAGCCCCTAAGGGTCGGTTAAATCATCATGAATAAGCCGGGACTTATCACCATGGCTTTAAATAAAATATAGTTGTGTAGCCCCCATGAGTCGGCTATAGTCATAGTAGTGTAGCCGGGTCATCCTAGAATTGTCTTCAGCAAAGAGCAATATGCATTAGCCCCCTTGTGTCGGGTCATTATGTAATAATGACCAGGGACTTTGTAAATATGATAATGTAAATTTGAGCAGTAACGTGTAGCCCCCAAGGGCCGACTTAGTAAGATAATACTGAGCTGGGACTTTTCATTGGAAATAATATCATATGATGTAACCCCCATCCTGGGGCTTGAACCCACGTCCACAAGGTTAAGAGCTTTGTGCTTTACCAACTGAGCAGTGGATCCTTCAATATAATGGAATAAGGCTTGTGTATCTTGAATTTTAACAGGAGCAATTGGTAGCCCCCAAGGGCCGGCTCATTACAATGGGATGAGTCGGTCTTCAATAAGGCCAATAAAAATGACTTTGCGTTAGCCCCCAAGTGTCATGGTGCATGCTTGCAGCGACATGAGACTTGCATATTTGATGTAACCTCAACTTGAATAATGTAGCCCCCAAGTGCCGTGTCGTAAGCCTGCAGCAACTCAGGACTATTTCCTCCATTGTAAAATAAATCATGCCCATTGATAAAGATAATAGCCGTTGCGCTAAAGCGACTTTGAAAACCTCAATCATAATACTGGTTATTGATAATCATAATAGAAATCCGGCCATGTTGGCTATTCAAGATTTGAATAATATAATCCGGTATAAAAACCTCAATCATTCAATATCATCATGAAAATCCAGCCAGTTTTGGCTATTAAAGATTTGAATACCTCATCAGTTGATAAGTAAACCCGGAGTTTAAATACCTGGCGGCTCTTGGCCGATGGCGACTTAATGCGCATTCATTGTAAGCCGGAATTTTTGTAACCCGGTGGCTTATAGCCCTTGAGAAAATCAATAATTGATAACCCTTTTGAGATACCAATTTCAATGATGAGCTTGGACTGAAGCATTTATATAAGTCATAGTTCTGCAAATCCTGCACAGAGTTTAAATAACATATGCCCTGGTGACTTAACGTCAAGAGCCGTATGGTAACCACCAAATGTAGTCTTACCACCTGCAAGCAAGTAGATCACAAGAACCCTTGGCGGTTTGCCGCAGGGCGGGTCATAATACCTCACATATAACCACTGTGATATTGAATTTGTACTGCCGGTTTACATGACATGTGCAGTAAGGGTGATAACCCAATCTTTAGAAGCCAATGCTTCCACATAGATGATGATTGTCATAAGCTGGCGACTTATAGTCAAAAAGTCAAACCGGGTTAAGCATAAAACACTTATATACATTTGAGATATAATCCAAAAAAGGTCTCAAGTCAAACCCAAAATTGTTCGCAACAAAGACTTAAAAACTTAAGGCTTCTGATTCGTATACGATCAGAAAACCGTTCCAAAGGGGTTGAGCTAAGATTCGAATACGATCATATAGCCCCCAGTGGCTTTGGCGTTGCCGATCAAGAGGGTACTAACAGCTATGCTCTTTGGTTCGAATACGACCTATGTTTGAACAGGAAGCCCCCAAATGACCTTGAGAGTTGTTTAACGATGCTGATTCGAATACCATCCATGTCGGACCCAAAAGAGGTTAAGCTATGATTCAGATACGATCAAGAAGCCCCCTAGTGAGTTTTGTAGTGTGCCGATCAAAAGGGTTTCGACAGCTATGTTCTCTTTGGTTCGAATACGACCTATGTTTGAACAGGAAGCCCCCAAATGACCATATATTAGCATTGCACCGATCAAGAGGGTATCGACAGCTATGCTCGATGAGAAGGAAGCCCTCAAGTGACCATAATAAGATAAGCCGTAAGGCAGGATACCTATGTTTGAACCGCGCATCATGGCAGCAAGTTCTTTCTGGCAACCTTTAATTTTTCTTAGAACTCGAACTTGCGAGAGATTAATTTTTTTGAACCGGAACTTTAAACCGTATTTGAAAGCTTCAAAAATTTGTGAGGGACAAATTTACCTTAAGCCAGATTTTGAACCGGATTTGAGAGCTTCATAAATTTGTGAGGGACAAATTTACCCTAGGCCGGCTTTTGAACCGGATTTGAGAGCTTCCGTGCTTTGTAGGAGAAAGATGTCTCTTGAACCGGACTTTATCCCAGAGTCCTTATTTTGAGCCGGAAATCTTCTGACGGTTTTTAAATATTCATCGATCTAGCAGTAATCTCCGGGGCCCGGGTTATTTTTCCGTTCAATGACCCGGAGTTCTTGAATTCATTGAAACCGGCTAATTTTGCCGAGTCATACCATTGTAGCCCCCGAGTCTCAAGACGACTCGAGGAGTTGGCTTGAGATTCTCCATATTTGACCATAGCAGAAGGTATACATCATTGGCATTCATAGCGTGATGTGAATCCACAGAAGGTTGAGGTGACTGCGGCGGGTTATAAATGATCCCGTATGAGCCATGTCAGCAACTCGGCCAATGGTTCCTTCCAACTGGTTGTTTGAAGTTAACCAAACCGTAGTGGCGGCGACTTGTGCACCTACCCATTGAGCCATCCAAAGGCAAAGCGGCGGCTGATAATATATGATAATTTGCCTCCAATTTGTTGGAAGAAAACCGGCTTCCCAAGTAGTGACTTACTCGTACTCAATAAACAGCTCATCCGTAAAAGGGTGGCCGGTGTGTTGATGTAGACCAGGCCGCGAGAGGCGGTCGGTAAAGATGACCGCCGCGCATCGAGGCGGCTCAGACGGATGAATCGGCCAGCGGTGTAAACCGGCGCAGGCGAGTCAACCACGTCGTTTTGATGTAGTGAACAATTGTCCTGCATCAACAATATTGTAGACCAAGGCAAAGATAAACTACTCTTTGACAAAAATAATATGTGCCAATAAAATATATTTAAAATGGATATCACCTGATGTGTCAGGCCAGAAATAATCCGCCATGAAGTTGATGATCACTAGGTTAAGTTGAAATCACTCACGGATGAGTCAGCCACGGGAGCAGACAGATGAATCAGCCGCAGCGTTTGTAAGCCGGTGCGGACGGGCGAGTCGTCCTCCTTGTTGTAAGCCGGCGTGGTCGCGAGAGACGGCCACGGCGTTGTAAGCCGGCGCGGTCGCGAGAGACGGCCACGGCGTTGTAAGCCGGTGCGGGAGACCATTGAGTAACGATGACCACCTGTGTCAAAAGATGTTGGCGTGCCTCCGTCTCCACAGTATAATATCACCTTTTGTTATAAATAATTGCCCTGCATAAAATATTACAAGACAAAGTAATCGCTCACGAATGATTATTGTTATAGAGGAAATAGATAGGATGGGTATCACCTGATGTTTTGTCGGGTGAATGTGCATACTGGCGTTCAATAATGCTGGATCAGTTCGTCTCCTCGCGCTGCCTTTTTTTTATCTAGGAAACCACGCCATGCAACGCTGGATAATTGTTGAGCGCTTGCTGACCCTATCTCCTTGGATGTACGACCAACACTCTCAGTTAGAGATTGAACCGTGTGTGAAGGTACTGGAAGTGCATGGAAAGTGAATAGTATATGCATGTAATTAGCATTCTGGCGTCACAGCGGCTCGCGGCGGGCGGGTTAGAAGTGCGGGCGCTCGAAGCGGCGCGAGGTAGCAGTGTTAGGGGCCCGACGATTTTTGCACAGGGCGGCTCGGCGCGTAGCCGTATCCACATCAACGGAGACGAGGTAGACCGGTTCCAAACAAGGCCGTGTAGGTAATGAATTGGCGACGGCGGCTCACCGGACGGCTCTCCAATAGCGGTTCTCTGCGAGGCGGCTTAGCACGGCCACGCATGGCGACTTAACACAAAAGCCAGTGACTCGAAGTGGTGGCCACTGCGAAGGCAGCGTCTTAAGCGCGCAGCGGCTTGTAACGGACGCACAGTGGTTTACCAATACCTCGGATTTGGTGATTTACGGACCCGCCCAGGCGAGGAGAGGCTACGTTACTCGAGGGTGACGGCTCGAGATGCGAAATGGATGGCGGGTTGTGACCGGCAGGTGGATAACAGCAGCTGCAGAGGTGAGATGTCCACGCCCGGTCGCTGCGGTGACAGAGAAGCGAGCGAAAACCACTGGCGAAACGGCATCCGACTCGGCGAGTTCTCCTCCGGGTCACAGTTGATTTGTAGAACCTACGTCCGCATAGCATTAAACCAACGGCGACGATAGATCACTTTTTACCAGCGGCTTGCACAGATATCTACCGAAGAAATACTCCGGCCGCTTGGTTACTCCCTCGATCTGTGTGCCTACTGAAGTTCTTGCTGTCTTTTCTTTCTTCAAATATCTACAGACACTGGTTTGCCTCCCATTGCTACTTGTTGGCTCTTCCCATTATTTTGCAGGTTTCACGTGAGGATACGGCAGCTGGCCTGACCCCTTGTATGCACGGGTGCCTAACTTGGTTGATCGGAAGAATCTAAACCTATGGACCGTCCATGTCCAGGTCGTGGCTTCCCACGTCATAGTAGATAATGGAGTAATAGTTGATGACTTGGTTTTAGTCTTCATGAAAGGAATCAATCTCCGGTAAAATCTGGAGTTGTGTCTGGAAGGAAACAAATAGCCGCCTTGGAACATGAATCTGCACATTGCAGCAGCAACTCTCGGATTCATCTCCGACTTGCAATTGCATGGACTTTTTTTTGTCTGATTTCAACTCTTTTGGTCTTGGCTTTTGTTCCTGGCGCCTTGCACTAAGATCGATCTGGCTCAGATTTCTTAATTGAATAGGGAATAAAGCCTGTCAGTCTCGGTGTTGCACGGTAGCAGTAGTGGAAATTTATCTCCTCTCAGATCCGACTTGCAAAGGCGGCGGCTCACGGCGCAGCCCTAAATTTTAACTTTTAAACCTCACTGGTCATGAATCTGGTCCGATGAACTTGAAGCTAACGCAGATCCTTTCAAACCGGCTCTTCTTCATCCGGAAAATTGTGAACTCTCGATCCCTGGAAAGATACCTCCAAGAACTCAACACCACCGTGCGCAGGCCCCACGGTGGGCGCCAACTGTCGTGGATTTGTCACGGCAGATGTCCTTAGTGTTAGGACTTAGTCGCGAGGCCAAAGCATCTATGCGGTAGCTTGAGAGGGGTTAATCGGGACGAGAGACGCAACACACAAAACAAGGATTTAGACAGCTTCGAGCCCCGGGAAACATCATCCGGTAATAGCCCTACATGCTATTTGTGGCTAGATCTCATTATGCTCATCAGGGAGACGCCGCATAAGCCGGCTCCCCTTTAGTTGTGTCTAGCCCTAAAGATTATTGTTCTTCTTGCCTGTCCCTCTTTGGGGAGCCCTGCCCCCTCCTTATATAAGTTGGAGGGGCGGGTTACATATGGAGTCCTAGTAGGACTAGGGCTAGTCTATCTTTTCTTACAAATTGAATACAAGTCCGGGTCTTGCTTGCGCGTAAAGGAAATATTCGTCATCCCTTTCCTCTTAAGCTGGCCCACCATAACATGAGCCGGCCTTTTGGGCCTTGGGGCTAGTCTTCTATCTGAGCCGCCGTCGGGGTCATCCATGAGTCGTCAGGCTCGTGAGTCGTCAGGCTCGTGAGTCGTCTAACCAGTGAGCCGCCAAACCCGTGAGTCGCCAGTCCTCCGGCGGGTCACGGTGAAGCGCCAAGTCCGGCCGGGTCATACTTCCAGCCGGGTCATACCGCGGGGTATATCCCCGACAGTTTCGGTAGGGAATGTACCACCTTTTGGGACGAGACAATATCCGTTGCCTCTTATTGCTTTCAAAAAATTTCCAGTGTCAACATAGAACAACAGGAGCGTTATGTTCAATCTTGGAATTTTCGTGGTTCATTTGGCCTTTTTTGTACATTAACTGGGCTTTCTAGGCATTTTATGTGCATAATTCAAATTTGAACTACAAGCACATGCTCCAGTGCACCAAAGTTGGTTGAAAAATCACATGTGTGTCCTTGGGTGAATTTCTAGGTCCCATGCAAGAGATGTGAATGAAATTCAAACACCATGGCACTGTTGATTGCCGGCAAAACGTTGAGATGCCTGGTGTTTAAATTTTAGTAAATCCAAAACTCGTATGAAATTCATGAAACTTGGCATGCTATCATGGAGCGGCATCAACATGCCATGGTAAAGAATTTGTCCAATTTGGGGCAAGTTCGGGTATAAGCTTCGCACAAACCAGAGCTTCTCACAACAAGCATGATGGTTTCGATAGGGAACGACCCACCTTTGGGGACAAAATAATATCCATTGCCTTTTATTGCTTTCAAAAATTTTCTAGTGTCAACATAGAACAATAGGAGTGTTGTGTTCAATCTTGGAATTTTTCGGGGTTTGTGTCGTGGTTTTGTCACGTCAGATGTCCTTAGTGTCAGGACTTAGTCGCGAGGCCAACGCATCTATGTGGTAGCTTGAGAGGGGTTGAGCGGAATCGAGAGACGCAACACAAGACAGGGATTTAGACAGCTTGGGCCCCGGAAACATCATCCGGTAAAAACCCTACATGTTGTTTGAGGCTAGGTCTCATTATCATCACGAGGGAGTCGCCGTAAACCGGCTCTCCTCTTTGTGTCTAGCCCTAAGATTGTTTCTTCTTGCTTGTCGCCTCCCCTCTTTGGGGAGCCCTGCCCCTCCTTATATATGTTGAAGGGGCGGGTTACATGTGGAGTCCTATTAGGATTAGGACTAGTCTATCTCTAATGCAAACCGGATACAAGTCCTGGTCTTAACTCCTTGTAAGGTAAATATTCCTCATGCCTTTCCTCTTAAACCGGCCCACAATAGTTGAACCGGCCTTCATGAACCGCCAGACAGGCCACCGAGTCTTGTTGCTCCTCTGACCCGTCCGCCGGGTCACCAGTGAGTTACAACGTCCTGGCGGGTTGCTGGTAAATTGCCAGGTCTGGGCGGGTCACGAGATGAATATCGCCAAGTGCCAGCGGGACCTCAAATAAACCGCCAAGTCCGGCCGGGTTAATTTCCGGCCGGTTTACACCGCGGGGTATATCCCCGACATTAGCCCCCAAGTTTAGCTTGGATTTATCCATGGTAAACTTATGCTGCAAAAATAAACACCAGAACAAATTTGGCAGGTTGTGCTCCAGGTTAAGAATTCTTGTAGACCGGCACATGATCGTCCTTAAGTCCTTTGTCATTTCCTCCTTATAGAAAATCCGGGTCAATAACCAGCTTCATACTCAAATTGCTGATGTTGGCTTCTTATAGAAAAAAATATTGTGAAGAATAATCCACTTGAGTCGGCTTCCAAAGCGCCGGTTTAAGAAATATTGGTCTTAAAATACTCATCTGATATTCAACCGGTTTGAAGATGCAGAACTTGCCGGTTTTATCATTACCAAAGACTGTCGGGTTATAAAACTTGATAATTTCGAGTCATGATTGTTGCAGACACCGGTTCATGATTGTTGCCAACGCCGGTTCATGATTATTAATGACGCCGGGTTGCAGCCACAGGGTCATAATGATTGGTGACCCGGGTCAACCTAGTTTGCTCAATCAGAGAATTTGACAATATTTCTTCGATAATATTATAGTACCTGTAGCCCCCAAGTCTTTGAGCAGAACAAAGTGGTGGCTTAAGGCTTTGCTTCAATATAAATACTGCCACTTTCAAAGAAATCCATGTTGTTCATCCCAAAGAACTAGTAAAACTGAATACTCCATACTATGTAGCCCCCAAGTGTCGTGTTGTCATGCTTGCGACAACACAGGACTTGTAATTGTCTTATACTCATAAAAACTTCAACCGATGTAGCCCCCAAGGGCGGGTTATTATGCAATAATGAGCAGGGACTTTGTAGGTATAATCATGTAGATTTGAGCAATGATGTGTAGCCCCAAAGGGCCGCTCAAGAAGATAATATTGAGCTGGGACTTAATATACTTCAATGAAAATAACATCATATGATGTAACCCCATCATGGGACTTGAATCCACGTCCACAAGGTTAAGAGCCTTGTGTTTTACCAACCTAGCAGTGGACCCTTCAATATAATGAATAAAAAGCTTTGTACCTTCAATCGCTGACAGAGCAATTGGTAGCCCCCAAGTGCCGACTCATTATAATGTGATGAGTCGGGTCTTCAATAATATGAGCAAAAAATTACTTTGCATTAGCCCCCAAGTGCCGGGTTGTAAGCCTGTAGCAACTCGGGACTATGCCTTCAATTGTAGAATAAATCATATCCTATTGACAATATGATAGCCATTGCGCTAAAGCGACTTTGAAAACCTTAACCATAATACTGGTTATTGATAACCATAATAGAAATCCAGCCATGTTGGCTATTTGAAGATTTGAATAATATAACCCAATGATTTATAAGCGCATGATTCCAATGGCGCAATCCAAATATGTACTGGCGACTTATAGTCCAAAGCCAGGTCGGTTTAATAAACACCGGATAATTTATCATCATGCTTTATTCAACCTGTCTCTGCATACAACAAGTTTAAAGTGTCCTGGCGGTTTACCATCGGACGGGTCATAATGCCCAACATATAACCCAGGTTTATAACCAAGGCTGCACTTTAAGAATAATCAATGAAATATATCATACCTGTGCCATTGAATCACATCATTGGTTTACCAATTTTCTGTAGTAAGGGTGATAACCCCAATCTTTAATAATGATAACTCCTTTCATACTGTGCCAGTTTATGATGAAACCATACCGGATTGTGATAAACACCGGTTTAACCATATATAATACTGGCAACTCATAGTCAAACCAGACCGGGCGGATAGTCTCCGGATTATGATTTGATCATGTACTGACAACTTGTAATTGAAAGTCAAGCCGGGTTAATGAACACCGGTTTACTCCATAATAAGATGGTAACATAAATCAAACCGGGCAGATAGTCTCCGGATTAAGATTTGACCGTGTTCCGCCAATTTGTAATTGACAGTTTGAACCGGATTAACAATGTCGGTTTAAAAAGCATAGCGAAGTAAAAGTTCTTTAGCAAAAAGAACAGAATTCAAGCAAAGGCAAAATAAAACCATTGCAAATGAGGCTTTCTTGAGCCGATCAGATGGTGTTACCATGGTCGGACACGACCAAGCTCCCTATAAGGTGTAGCCATGGTTCAAGTCAGCCAGGCCCCCAACAGAAACCGTGGCATTATGCCGATCAAGTGGCGTGGCAATGGTTCGGGTTCGACCAAGGCCCCAAGTGACTCTATGGCCTTAGGCCGATCAAGAGGCGTGACTGGTTCAGACTTGACCATGTCCCCAAGTGATCTGGTGGCTTTCGCCTATCAAAAGGTGTTGCATTGGTTCGGACACGACCAAGCCCCCAAGTGATATTCTAGCACTAGGCCGATCAAGAGGCGTGGCTATGATTCGGATACGACCAAGCCCCCAAGTGATCAATAATATGATAAGCCAATAAGGCATGATACCCATGTTTGAACCGCGCATCATGGCAGCAGGTCCTCTTTGGCACCTTTAACTTTTTGCAAGAGATAAATCCTTCTTGAACCGGATGTTAAACCGGATATTGAGAGCTTCAAAGCTTTGTGGGAGACATCTTTCCCTTGAACCGGATTTTAAATCGGAATCTTCATTTTCAGCCGGAAATTTTCTGACGGCCTTTAAACTCGAACTTACGAGAAGTTAATTCCTTTTTGAACCGGACATTTTTAAACCGGATTTGAGTCCTACATTAGAGAACTTGCAAGCCAAAGTAATTGCTTTTTTTTAAAAAAGCAATATGTAATATAAAAATATACTCGATGGATTTCACCTGATATGCTGAGCCAGAAATTATCCACCACGGAGTTGATGATCGCCACGGTGAAGCTGAAATCAATCACGGCCGAGTCGGCCGCGCGAGCAGACAAATGAGTCGGCCATGGAGTTGTAAGCCGCGCGGACGGCCGAGTCAATCGCAGGCGCGGCAAGCCGTGTGGACGGGAGAGTCGGCCGCAGGGGCGGACGAGTAAGTTGTCCGTCACATTGTAAGCCGGCGCAGACGTGTGAGCCGGCGAGGGTGGATGGGCAAGTCGTCCATGGCGCGTAATGTCGCGCGCAGATGGGCAAGTTGGTGGCGGCGTTGATGTAGACCGGACCGCAGGGGCGGCGGCTTATACGCGTGTCTGTGAAGTTGCACGACACAGACGAACGCCAATAAAAATGACGCTGGCGCATGCTCCATATCCACCGTATAACAACACTTTGTAATGAATAATTTACCTGATTTATTTAGGCGACAGCTCCATATGCAGACCCGGCGCCTCATAGCATTTGACTAGATTTATTGAGCGGCGTTGTTTTTGTCTTTTATCTGCAACTGCTGGAACGTGGTTCGTGTATCCGCATGCGGCATGATGTAGACAGACGTTTTGTTGAAATTTCATATGGACCACACGAATTGCTGGCATTTTTGTATACCGGCACTCTGCTTTGATCTTCATGCAATCTTGTCATCTTATGGACTCACGGATTGAACCGTACAAGACATGCAAGACCACGAGACTTGATCTCCTTTTCTTTTTACTTTGTTATAATCCTGTCGCACCGTTCTCTTTCAACAAGAGGGCCATGTGGACAAACACACACGCTGAGACTTCCATTATTACTCACAATGTGTCCTGCATGGGAGCAGCTTGTATCCTTCTTCCTTTAACAGTCGTGCTAGAAATATCACCGATGTCCGGCTTTGGACCTTGCGTGAGGCCACGGACAATGAGTGTGGCGAGTCACACGGGCAGCCGACAGTTGGTACAATGATTTTGAATGCAGCGGCGAGTTGGCCCTATGGTTCGTGAGGCAAAGACAGCTCAACACGCAGTGACTCATGGCACAGTGGAAAGGCGAGCAGCGGCTCATGGCATAGCGTAAGAGGCGGTCGACGGGCTGCTCGCCTGTGGTGGTGGGTCGCGGAGCCCAGCGGTAAACGGCGACGGCAACTTGACAGCCAGCAGAAGCGGAGCCAGCCGAGGAAGCACCGTGAAGGGACAATCATGCAGCTCAAAGCGGAAACAACAATGGCGCGAAGCACGGCGCCGTAATCCGAGGCAGCCGGTGGAGCTGAGCTGGCTCAAGCGAGGCGGCAATGCCGCCGGGCTCACGGGGAATAGAGGGCGGTCCGATGACTCAAAGACGGACGGCAGCGGTGGAGCGGTGGGCGGTCCCGCAACTCAGCGAGGGCCGCGGCGGTTTGTGGGGTGTATTGCAGCGAAGCGTTCGGCAGAAGCGAGTACGACCGGTGTGAAGTGGAAGCGGAGCGGAGCGAGTACGGCCAGAGCGAGGTTGGAAACGGCACGGGTGGATTTGGCGGCTAGTGGTGCAGCACCGGCTTGAAGGCGAGCCGCGCCCATAATCGTAACTTCGCTTCGGTTCATGGCCTTTGCTTTATCTTTTCTTAGCAGATGACTGGTAGGACTGCAAAAACTGCATATAAACTCTGTAGGAATCATCCGATGGCAGCTTATCTAAACATCTCCGGCGGTCACCCTTCCCAGATACAGTACTTAGTAGCCATGCATTTGATTATTCCATCAAAACTTCCAATGCATATGTCCTGACAATATAACTGACCTTTTGACTTTCCTTCGTGTAAATATTTTGCTGTATTGCCAGATGCACCAAGTATATGTTTGGTTTGGTTGCCTATCTCCGGCTCATCCATGGGGAGTTGCGCCCCGGCGACTTGGCGCACTCATAGAAAGCGGCTCAGAGCTCAAATTCTCCTTTGGCCCTTTACGCGAAAGCAAGAATAACACAATTTTACTAGAAGTAGAACCATTACTGTCCATCAATAGTAGCAGTGGCTTAGTAGATATTTATAGAGCCGCCTCGGGACTACTCACGCGTGTTTTGACAGAATTCCTTTCGGTCTCGGCCACGCGCAGCAGCAGCGATGGGATTTGATCCGCTCAAATCTGACCGGCCGTTACCTTGGTAGTATACCATAATTATTGGGTTTGATGCAAACAATGATGTATCCTTGTAATATCCCCTCGGGACTTGATCCGGCAGTAGCAGCGACAACGGGTGGCCCGTGACTGTAGTGTGATGATTTGTGGCAGATACCAATCCGGTCTCGACTGTAGGGAAAACGATCTGCCCTCGAATTCGACGGTCGCCAGAGACGGTAGCAGCAGCGAATAAACCCTAAAAAACTCTCCGTCTCTGATGAGTCTCACATCTGTCATCTCCAAAGTAAACCACAATTCTGATTTCCCAACGACAATTTTACCGGCTCTGCCCATGGTTGTCCGGCAGCTCACGTGATTGTTCCGTGCCAGCTCTTTTTCACCTGATCAATTTTGAGCTTCTCGATCCCTAGAAAATATCCCTTCAAGAACTCAACACCACCGTGCGCGAGTCCCACGGTGGGCGCCAACTGTCGTGGTTTTGTCACGTCAGATGTCCTTAGTGTCAGGACTTAGTCGCGAGGCCAACGCATCTATGTGGTAGCTTGAGAGGGGTTGAGCGGAATCGAGAGACGCAACACAAGACAGGGATTTAGACAGCCGGGCCCCGGAAACATCATCCGGTAAAAACCCTACATGCTGTTTGAGGCTAGGTCTCATTATCATCACGAGGGAGTCGCCGTAAACCGGATCTCCTCTTTGTGTCTAGCCCTAATATTGTTTCTTCTTGCTTGTCGCCTCCCCCTCTTTGGGGAGCCCTGCCCCTCCTTATATATGTTGAAGGGGCGGGTTACATGTGGAGTCCTATTAGGATTAGGACTAGTCTATCTCTAATGCAAACCGGATACAAGTCCTGGTCTTAACTCCTTGTAAGGTAAATATTCCTCATGCCTTTCCTCTTAAACCGCCCACAATAGTTGAACCGGCCTTCATGAACCGCCAGACGGGCCACGGTCTTGTCGCTCCTCGACCCGTCCGCCGGGTCACCAAAGTGAGTTACAACGTCTGGCGGAGTTCTTTGGTAAATTGCAGTGTCAGGCGGGTCACGAGATGAATACCGCCAAGTGCCAGCGGGACCTCAAATAAACCGCCAAGTCCGGCCGGGTTAATTTCCGGCCGGTTTACACCGCGGGGTATATCCCCCACAGTTTGTTTGGCCTTATTTATACATTAACTGGGTTTTCTAGGAATTTTATGTGCATAATTCAAATTTGAACTACAAGCACATGCTCCAATGCACTAAAGTTGGTTGAAAAATCACATGTGTGTCCTTGGGTGAATTTCTAGGTCCCATGCAAGAGATGGAATGAAATTCAAACACTAGGGCACTGTTGATTGCCGGCAAAACATTGAGATGTCTGGTTTTTAAATTCTAGTAAATCCAAAACTCGTATGAAATTCATGAAATTTGGCATGCTATCATGGAGCGGCATCAACATGCCATGGTAAAAAAAAATTCCCATTTGGGGCAGGTTCGGGAATAAGCTTCTCACAAACCAGAGCTTCTCACAACAAGCATGATGGTTTCGATGGGGAACGTCCCACCTTTGGGGACGAAACGATATCCATTGCCTCTTATTGCTTTCAAAAATCTTCTAGTGTCAATATAGACCAACAGGAGTGTTGTGTCATTTTTTGTGATTTTTCGGGGTTCGTTTGGACATTTTTATGCATTAACTGGGTTTTCTAGGCATTTTATGTGCATAATTCAAATTTGAACTACAAGCACATGCTCCAATGCACTAAGGTTGGTTGAAAAATCTAATATGTGTCCTTGGGTGAATTTCTAGGTCCCATACAAGAGATGGGAGTGAAATTCAAACACCAGGGCACTGTTGATTGCCGGCAAAACGTTGAGATGCCTAGTTTTTAAATTCTAGTAAATACAAAACTCGTCTGAAATTCATGAAACTTGGCATGCTATCATGGAGCGGCATCAACATGCCATGTTAAAAAATTTGTCCCATTTGGGGCAGGTAAGGGTATAAGCTTCTCACAAACCAGAGCTTCTCACAACAAGCATGATGGTTTCGGTAGGGAACGTCCCACCTTTAGAGACGAAACGATTTCCATTGCCTCTTATTGCTTTCAAAATTTTCTCATCTCAACATAGAACAACAGGAGTGTTGTGTCAATTTTTAGGATTTTTCAGGGTTCGTTTGGACATTTTTATGCATTAACTGAGTTTTCAATGCATTTGTGTGCATAATTCAAATTTGAACTACATGCACATGCTCCAGTGCATATAAATTGGTTGAAAAATCAAATTTATGTCCTTGGGTGCATGCTTAGGTCCCATGCAAGAAATGTGAATGAATTTCAAACACCAGGGCACCGTTGATTGCTAGCAAAACATTGAGATGCCTCGTTTTAAAATTCTAGTAAATCCAAAACTCGTTTGAAATTCATGAAACTTGGCATGCATTCATGGAGCGGCATCAACATGCCGTGGTAAAAAATTTGTCCCGTTTGGGGCAGGTTTGGGTATATGCGTCTCACAAACCAGAGCTTCTCACAACAAGCATCATTGTTTCGGTAGGGAACGTCTCACCTTTGGGGACGAAACGCTATCCACTGCCTCTTATTGCTTCCAAAATTTTTCTCGTGTCAAAATAGAACAACAGGAGTGTTGTGTCATTTTTATGATTTTTTGGGGGTTCTTTTGGACATTTTTATGCATTAACTGAGTTTTCAATGCATTTATGTGCATAATTCAAATTTGAACTACATGCACATGCTCCAATGCACTAAAGTTGGATGAAAAATCACATGTGTGTCCTTGGGTGAATTTCTAGGTTCCATTCAAGAGATGGGAATGAATTTCAAACACCAGGGCACTGTTTATTGCCAGCAAAATGTTGAGATACCTGGTTTCTAAATTCATGAAACTTGGCATGCATTCATGGAGCGGCATCAACATGTCGTGGTAAAAAATTTGTCCCGTTTGGGGCAGGTTTGAGTATATGCGTCTCACAAACCAGAGCTTCTCACAACAAGCATCATGGTTTCGGTAGGGAACGTCTCACCTTTGGGGACGAAATGATATCCACTGCCTCTTATTGCTTCCAAAAAATTTCTCGTGTCAAAATAGAACAAGAGGAGTGTTGTGTCATTTTTTATGATTTTTCGGGGTTCTTTTGGACATTTTTATGCATTAACTGAGTTTTCAATGCATTTATGTGCATAATTCAAATTTGAACTACATGCACATGCTCCAATGCACTAAAGTTGGATGAAAAATCACATGTGTGTCATTGGGTGAATTTATAGGTTCCATTCAAGAGATAGGAATGAATTTCAAACACCAGGGCACTGTTGATTGCCGGCAAAACGTTGAGATACCTGGTTTCTAAATTCTAGTAAATCTAAAACTCGTCTGAAATTAATGAAACTTGGCATGCTATCATGGAGCGACATCAACATGCCGTGGTGAAAATTTTGTCCCATTTGGGGGAGGTTTGGGTATAAGCTTCTCACAAACCAGAGCTTCTCACAACAAGCATGATGGTTTCGATAGGGAACGTACCACCTTTGGGGACGAGACGATATCCGTTGTCTCTTATTGCTTTCAAAAAAATTATAGTGTCAACATAGAACAGCAGGAGTGTTGTGTTCAATCTTTGAATTTTTTGGGGTTCGTTTGGCCTTTTTTATACATTAACTGGGTTTTCTAGGCATTTTATGTGCATAATTTAAATTTTAACTACAAGCACATGCTCTAGTGCACCAAAGTTGGTTGAAAAATCACATGTGTGTCCTTGGGTGAATTTCTAGGTCCCATGCAAGAGATGAGAATGAAACTCAAACACCATGACACTATTGATTGTTGGTGAAACATTGAGATGCCTGGTTTTAAATTCTAGTAAATCCAAAACTCGTCTGAAATTTATGAAACTTGGCATGCTATCATGGAATGGCACCCGACATGATGTGGTATTTTTCGTGTCCATTTTGAGAGAAAGCGCACTCGAATAATGACAGCCAACAAAGGCAATTTGAAAAAATAGCTGCCACTTTAATATCTCAAACGTTTGTATAATTCAAAATGTGTGTGTTCTGTTAACCATTCACATGACGCCACGTGTCTTGGTTTTAATGGCTGTAGGAGGTGCTGTGCGGACAGCTGCTTGACCTTGACTGAATGGGAGGCGTGCGAGCACAGTCCGGTGCGTAGGCTGACCGAGAGGCGTCACTACTAGAAAAACCGCTACTAATGGCGCACCTAATTTGACCATTAATGGCGCATCACTGGTGCGCCATTACTAGCACGCCATTAGTAACTTTTACTAATGGCGCACCATTGGTGCGCCATTAGTATCTGGTATACTAATGGCGCACCACTGGTGCGCCATTAGTATAGGCTACGGTGCGCCATTAGTATGCCTCCTGTGGCCATGTATAGCCAGGTGCTTTGGCATACTAATGGCGCATTTAACAGGAGATGCGCCATTAGTAACCATGGCATACTAATGGCGCATCGACAAGTGATGCGCCATTAGTATGCTTTGTCATACTAATGGCGCCTTATCATGTGATGCGCCATTAGTATGAATATTAGATTTTTTATTTTTTATTTTCTGTTTTTGCACAGGTTACAAAATGTATAATTTGACAAAATATAGACAACACACATCAACAACAGATTCATCGAATACAATAGAAGATTAGTCTTTGAATACAATTCATCATATTAGTCTCTCGAATACAATTCATCATATTAGTCTCCGAATTGAAAAGACCGAACAAAGATAGAACATTATATTACAAGTCTCGAGACCGCGAGTAGCGAGTTTGTCTTCACATTACAAGTCGATATCGATCATCTAAACTACCATCACATAGAAGAGAGCTGCGGTCATCACGATGAGCATCATCACGATGAAACTTCGTCTTCATCCGGTTCCTCCAACGCTCCCTCCCCTCTCCCGCTAGATAGCGGGCGTATCTAGATTTGGCCTCGGGCCTAGTGGTGTACCCTTTGTAACTGTTACCGCTGAATCAGTGAACCTGTCTCCGACACTCCTCCCAGTCATCGTAGACTCCGGGAACCTTACCCTTGTACACGACATACGTCGGCATCGCTATGCACTAGCCAAACGAAACGTTAGTACCAATTCACGGACAATACATAAGCAATATATAAGTATGCAACAGAACGATCGGAAGAGAAAAGCAAGACATTAATAGCATCGATTACATCTAAGTTGAACGAATCTCGAAACCAAAGAGACATACTACAAGTTCATTAAAGTTTAATTACAACATGAGCCAATCGATGTTTCAGAACTAGACACAAGATCACCGCTTTCAACTCGACTCAAGGGACCGGGCGTGGATGAAGCCGCCGTCTATCGTGGGAGTCATGAAAGAACGGGCGTTGTCAGCCGCATTTGTAGCATTGTGTCGATGTCACCGCTGGACGGTTGATTTCGAGGTAGAACTGCGCCCGAGGTACGAAGGACATCTTGATGGATGATTTCCGCAACTCCATTTGGATGCGAAAGAATTCTTGTCCGATGTCCGCGTCTGGATTGCCGACACGCCGCGGCCCAATCTTTGAGTTTACTCGGTAGCGAAGTTGATGATGGTCCCGTGCGATCGCCTCGCATGTGATGGATGGCATAGTAGGCACCCTTCGACCGCCAAAGGCTGCTTGACGCAGCAGAACGTCAGATTGTGGGAGAACACGTGCTTGCCGTGATTTACGAATAGGCCTGGTGAAGGTGCCTCCAGATTGGGCGTGGCAGGAGAACATCATCAAGAACCTTCTTGACATTTGTGTAATCTAACTTCGGTCGACGGTCGGGGTCGAAATACGTGGCCATGGAATATTTGGGGCTTAGGAGGATGAGCGTGCAATGTGTCACCGCAGAAAACACGGAATGTTAAAAGAAAAACGATCGAAATCTAAGAATTCATATGTTATGGGCGGTTGAGGGAGGACTTACTCGGGAAAGTAAGGCACGAGGAAGTTATCCTTATCTTGGTTTGCTGAATGACGCCTTTGAGGTAAGAACTTCGCGACTTGCGGTCCCAGCGCTGCCCAAGATCTTGGCACGCATGTAGAAGGGTCGACTATCACGATGTCCGGTCTTGTCGCGAATGATCTGCATCTCCATACTCAGCGAAAATAGCCGAACGAAGGTGTAGTGCAGCGGATGAAGGTTCAACATAAGCGTGGATGTCATCAAACCGCAGGACGATCGTGACGCCCGATGGAGTTATCCACAAAGCCCTTGCCCTCGGCACCTTGGCCACGAAAACCGGGTATGCCACATCCTTCTCTCGAGACGCCGCTTCTCCAAAGAAAGAACACTGTCATGCGCACTCCGCATAGCACCGGTTGCAGCATTGAGCATATTTGTCGGTAGCACCGCCCTACCCGCCACATGCACCCTCCCGGAGATATCCTCGGTGAAGGTGGCCCGTCCCGAGCACGGATCGTACTCGGTGCGGCTGGCCCGCACCCTTGTTAGTCTTTCTTTTGCGTGCCTTCTTCTTCTCCTGTAATGGGACCGAGTTCTGCTCACCGACCGCCTTCTTGAGTGTGTTGGGGCTGATAATATTTCGCACCTCGCCTGCTCGAGGCTCGGTGAAGTCGGCATTGAGGCGTCTCGAGAGCTGAATGGCGAGCGGCGCTGTTGCAACTTGGCTTCTCCGCGGTACCAGCTAGATCGCGCACGTCTTTTGTTGGGTTGGGTTCTTGAGAAGGAGGCCCCATGAAGTCGCCACCGTACCCATGATCGGCAAAATACTGATCGACGTTGGCAAATGTATCGTCGTCGTCGTCGTTCTGATCCTGTGCCATATGCATGTTTGGATCCAGTGGCATAGGGATGTCTGGCACCGTTCGCGGCGGTCTTGCCATGGGGCCGACTTGGCGGCAACGACGATGGCGATGTTGTCTTTGGGGTGGTGTCCCCGCCCCAAACGAATCTGGCTCTTCGCCAAAGCAGGGCCAGCTCGAGCGGTGCCGAGGGTCATCACGTCATCATCGTCGGCCCCGACGGGTCGAATCGGAGGTAACACCTCGTCGCAGCCTGGCAGCACCGAACCAGTTCAACCCTAAACAAGTTGGGTGGCATCCGGGTACCGTGGAACAAGGTTGCCGGTTGAACGATTTTGCCCTTGGCAACATCGACCAACTCATTGTTCACGAAGTGCGTGAGAGTGCACGGAACGTCGGCGGCGCCTGCGAAAACATGTAGGGCGTCGGGGATACCCGGTCGAAAGGCAAGGAGATGAAGTCCTCGACCGAGAGAGGCTTAATTAGTTACCGTGATGATGGCGTCGAGCTCGGCTAATGTCGAGGCACCGTCAACGGCGGGCGTGCAGTTGACGGAGGGGCCGCTTGCTGCAGAGGTGCCGGCCAGCGTATACCCGGCGTTTTCGGGGTTCGGTTTCACCATCGAACAGATCCTTGCGTTTCCTCCACGGGTCATCGTCGCGAAGCCACCTTCGATGTCCCATGAACACGGTTTTTGAAGACCCGGGATCTTTATCTAGCTGGCGATACGTTGTGTCATCCATGCACCTTACGCATCCGTAAAATCTGTGGACTACCCGCCCGCGAGATATCCGTGAATCGAGATAGTCGTGGCACCGTCGTGAGCAAAGGCGGCTCTCATAGGGAAATATTCTTTCTCTGCAGCGTCCCACGTATTGGCTGGCGTTTTCCACGGTGTCAAGCTCCTCTTTCAGCAGCCCCAGATACAGATTGATGTCGTTCCCTGGTTGTTTCGCCCTTCAATTAGCATACTCATGTGAATGTACTTCCTCTTCATGCACAAACTGTGGGGAAGGTTGTACATCCACACAAACACAGGCCAGGTGCTATGTGTGCTTCTCTGGCTGCCAAACGGATTGACTCCATCGGTGCTCGCGCCAAAGACGATGTTCCTTGGATCGCTCCCAAATTCTCGAGTCTTCAAGTTCAACGCTTGCCACCGGCTCGCATCCTTAGGGTGACTCAGCATCTTGTCATTTTTATCTATCTCCGGATCATTTGCGTCAACTTCTCGCTTCTTCACCTCCCTATCCGCGTGCAAATGCAGGAGCTGTGCTACCTTATGGTCTGCGAAATACCGCTGCAGACGAGGAGTGATCGGAAAGTACCACACCACTTTTCGAGGAGCTTTCTTCCTCTTCTTGTATCGAGTGACGCCAAGACACCGGACATATGGTAGACTCAGCGTGCTCGTCCGATAAATGATGCAATTGTTCATGCACACATGGTATTTCACGTCTGCGTAAATCGAGAGGACACACGATTTTCTTCGCCTCCTCAAACTGGTCGGGCACTTGTTCCCCTTGGGAAGACGTTCGTGCGAATGACATGTTCTCGTCGAAGCATCGCCGGTCATTTTGTGTTTTACCTTCATCTCCGAGCCATGAGCGTTACTTTCAAAGCGGGTATCCTCGGGCCTGCATCCTTCATACAATGGAGTAACCGCGTCTAACTCAAGTTGATCCATCTTGGCTTTCTCTCGGGCGGCAGCTCTGGCGTTATCCGTCGCTTGAGAAGCAGCTCTTGAATATGAGGGTCCTGCACCCAGCCCATCGATGGTCCAGTTGCCGTCGCTCCGCCGGCATCATCATCTTCATGATCATGCCCGTCGTCTGCTCGGCATCTTCCTCATCATCATGTCCTGCATCTTCTACATGATGATCGTGTACAAGATCACCGTCGTGATCATCTCCTCGAATTCTTCGTCTTCTCGCCCGCCCGAGCCGCGGTGGTTGTCTTCTTGCTGCCCTTCCTCATTTCTTGCCCGGCCCCCATGGACGAATTCGTAGTCATCTTCATCACCTTGCCACCGATAGCCATCCATGAAACCACGCAAGAGCAGGTGGTCCCGCACCTGCCGGAATCCGCTCCGCAATAAGGCTCTTCACTTGCATCTTCGACACGGACATCTTATCTCCGTCTCGTTCTTTTGAAGCATCTCGGCCTTCGCGGACCTCAAAACCTATTCACGATGCCTTCGGTCATCGTATGCGGACCATGGTCGCCTGCGAGGTAGAGCAAACGATATTTTAGAACCAAACAAAAATTTGGCATGACTTTCCCTAAAAATAGGACCAAAAGAATGCTTAATGCCAAAATTCTCGCCAAACGGAAATGAATCAACATTCCGCAAAATATTGGCAACTATCGCATTTCAAATACCGGTACACCTCCAAACACAAACACATATGCAACACCACGAACATACATAGATCTAGCTAGGCCATAAAAAGTGCATGTGCACATTGTTGTAGGGAGAACAACATAAATATAGCTTCTCCCCTTACTTACCTATTAAAACAAGGTAATTTAACCACTTAATTTGAATGAATCTATGGTGGAAATGAGGTGAAAAAGAGGAGGCACCCGAGACAAGGAGGAGGTGGAGAGAATGAAGTGGGGAGAAAGTGAGTGTGGGTAGGAGAGGCTGTCCAAAATATCTAGTTGCTGCCCACTTACTAATGGCGCACTAGCAACAAATGCGCCATTAGTAATCCAGGTTACTAATGGCGCACCTTTCCGCGGTGCGCCATTAGTAGTTTTGCAAAAAATACTAATGGCGCACCATTGGGGCGGTGCGCCATTAGTAGTTACAACTACTAATGGCGCACTTCATCCGGATGCGCCATTAGTATGTTTGGACAAGCGCACTAGTTCAAAAAATAATAATTTTCTATACTAATGGCGCACCATCGCTGGTGCGTCATTAGTAGTTACAACTACTAATAGCGCACTTAAGAATGATGCGCCATTAGTATGTTTGGACAGGCGCACTAGTTCAAAAAAAATTGATACTAATGGCGCACCCTTTGCATGGTGCGCCATTAGTAGTTTCAACACTAATGGCGCATGAGAAGGTGGTGCGCCATTAGTGTCAATCCCATCTATAGCCCTTTTTCTAGTAGTGCGTGCTCGCTGTCCTCCAATGCGCAGGCTCACCGGGAAGCAAGCCCTTTGACTTCCATGGCCGCCCGCCTTCCTCTCCATTAATGGCTCCCGAGCCGCTATTTAATACGGGCAGCCTTACTGTTTGCCTCCCATTCCCCTCCCCCCCCCCCCGCAGACCTCCACCGCCATGGCGCAGAATGATCATCTGCCACTAGTCTTCAAGTGTGGTCAAGTCGACTCCGAGCCGGAGGAGATAGAAAATAAGGGGGAATGGGGCCTCATGGACATGACCCAGAACGAGCTGGCCGCGGCGGTTGCTACCCTGGTCCCGTCCCAGCTCCCATCCCCGGGCCCGTGCCAGCGACCATCCCCATAGCATTGACGGGCTGGTCGCCGAGCACTATCGCAGAGCTGGAAGCCGCGGGCGTCGGCGAGGTCTCCATGGACCAGCGAGCTTCGTGTACATGCCAGCGCCTTGACGCCATGCCCGTGCCCGTCGCGCTCTCCACCCACCGTGGCACCGCCCCCGTGCGTTTGGCTGCACCCGCGCGCCCTCCACCCACCACGGCGCCGGTCCCGTGCGTTTGGTTGCACCCGCCCGTGCCCGTCGCCCCCCCTCGGCCGGCATGGGACGCCGCTGCCGAAGCGCTACCTCTCAGCGGTGCCAGTTGCCGTCCTCCCGCGCCCCGCCCGTCGATCGCGCGACGACATGATGTTTGATTTACAAGTGACGAACATTTTGTGCTGCCTTGAAGACTTCAACAACGGCGTCCCGGAGGACGACAATGACAACGACGGAGTGGCACGCCGCCTCCGCAACCGCCGAAAATAGTTTTTTAGGGTTTAATACTGTATCTCGAATTCTCGATCATATGAATATAAATTCGCAGTGTGACTGAATGAAAGATATGGTTTGAACGAACTTGCGTTTTTCTCTCTTAATGTACAGACTTATCAAATGATTTTCTTAAAAAAACATCAACGGTTTTTAAATATAAAACACTCATCGCAAACGTTTTAGTTAGAACACCCAGATGCAAACCGGCTGCCTTCCCGTAAAGCCAAGGGAAAATGTGCCGAGCAGGATTTCTGCATCCCTTCAACGCAAACGGTTGTTTTGCATGACCCGTGTGCAACCACGTACAAACAATTGGGTAAGATTTGCATATCTGTCATTTTGGGTATGTTACCATTTCTCAAACTGGAAAGATTGACATTTGTTTATCTAGTAACATTACCATTTGTCAACCTTGTAACACTGCGATTTGTCAAAATATGCAGCTACAAATCACTAGCACTATCTAATTTTTGCAACTAAAATCACTAGCACTGTTCATATGGACACCACTAGCAGGCATGAGTTGATGGATGCATATGCAAATGTACCATTAATTACATACAACAAGTCATCAACCCACAACGACAACGAGGATACATGTTTGATTATAGATCATTTCCAACAAAATATCCTAGTAAAGTTTTTCTCACACAACAAATAACAAAGCGATGAAATGAACTTCAGCTCAACCACTCGTCGGCGTTGGAAACACTTGCTTTGAACCAGAAGTGATTCTCTGGGAAGGGCCAGCTACTGTCAATCTCGAGACCAACGCAGGACTGATCATCGAGGCTGAAGCGGCCTATGTCAGGACCCATATTGGGACGGTAGGGAAGCATAGTAATGTCTGAGGTATAGATACAGTTGCTTCTCATAAATGGTAGTAACGTTGTGTCAACAGCAGCTGGATCGCCTTCCACCATCATTGGATAATTTTGTCCAAGGAAGAGCGAGTTTCCTCCAAGACTTTCAATACTGAACCAGGGAGAAGGTGTTGGCGCTAGTACACTAGTATCCATCCCAAATACCCTGCAACGGATGTTGGAATAGGTCCGGAGAGTGCGACCATGCGAGACAACACCTGCTTCCTTAGTAACATCAGCAGTGCCTTGTATACAGACAAGAAGAGGTGATCCATCGGAATAAGTTGCCAGGCGCCACTGAGTATATGGGTCCTGCTCATCCTCATGCTCGTGATCATTAGCATCCTCATCTCCCCCTTGGTTATAAAAATTTTCAAGTATAGGTGGTGGAATGTTCACATGACCTTGGAAACACAAGAAGGTTAATTAGTAAAGGGACACTAGCTAACCCGCATGCATGTGGATGAAAAAATTATAACTATGGTGGAAGACAAACGTACCGAAAGCATCAGGATTCCATGCAAAAATAGTGCCACGAGTGGTGGCAGCAAACACAAGACCCTCGTATTGAATTGCATCACAGTACTTATCCGTGTACATAAATTGATTTTTGAGCAATATCCATCGAGGCGTGGAAGTAAGGACAGTATAAGCTTGTCGAAGATAGCAACAACTTCATAGTTCATGTAATCCCCAGAGCGGTTGGGAACTCGAAAAATTGCTATCTTCCGTAGACGACAGTCAGCATGATCGTATTTGAACTCACGTAGAATACCGGTGTATTCAACCTCTGGGCAATCGTCAGAGATTTTTGGAAGTGGAACCCGGTGACGAGTGTACACATTCACAAATTCCCGCTCGCAGTTGTACCCAATATAAACAACCCAATCTCCATTTGCGCCTGCCCAAGCCTCGCCCTCAAGCGATGGCATCTTAACATCATAGGTATCATTATCAAGCGGCATTAACATACACAAGGCGAGGCTTCCCTCGTCCCCGCGCCAGTCAGCAGGGTCACGGCGAAGAAGATAGGGGAGATCAAACCGCTCCTGGACCCTTGGGTTCCTTGTAATGATGTTATTAGTTGAGTCGAGAATGGTCTTGAACGAACCTTCCATGCTAGTCGAGGTGATGAAGTTGCACCGATCAATGAGTTCCTCCACCGCGTCGTCATTCAGATCGGGGCAAGAATAACGGGGTCATTTCCGGCTTGTTACCTCCATGGAGAAGACGATCAAACAATGGCAGAAGGAAGGGTGAAGGCAAATGGAGGAGGGAGGAAGAGCTAGCGTGCGACAACAGTTCCAAATCGAGAGGGAAAGGCGAAGAGTCGATGGACGGTTGTAACGGTACACGAAGAGGCGTCTGGGGAGCGAACGGTTGCCACAGAGGTCACACACTGACGATAAGGGCCGAGTGAACCGCATGCAATCCCATCGCACAACACACACATCTTGTTAAGTTGAACCGTTTCTGTTCTCTTGTGTCAACGCAAACAGTTCATCCGAGTGAACCGCATGCCGTATATCACACACACCTTGATCTGGCTGACCGTTTCTTTTGTGTTGCCTAATCACAAACAGTTCATCCGAGTGAACCGTATGCTGTATATCACACACACCTTCATCTGGCTGCCCATTTTTTGTGTTGCCTAATCACAAACAGTTCATCCGAGTAAACCGTATGTTGTGTATTGCACACGCCTTCATCTGGCTGCCCGTTTCTTTTGTTCCTCCTCACCGGAAACAGTTAATTGAACTGAACCGTATGCCCTTCATCGCACACGCAACTAAAATCCGAACCGTGTTTGATGCATCCTTCATCGCAAACATTTTCACCTTTTTTGACGGTTTTCATACACCACTGTTTGCGATTATTGCATCGCACACAGTTTCTCGAAGGGTCTCTGATCGTAGTGTCGCGTTAGCAGCATCCTGCAGTAGTGATATATAGATCCATTACTTTTCCTTGTTACAACCATTGAAAAAAAATACTCAAGTCAACACACAAGTTGTGGCATGTTACAAAATATGGGCCAAGTTCATAAGAGACTAAGTGTTTGATCACTCTAAAAAACACTATGGAAGAGCCCAAGTATCCGATCACCAAACTGACATCAACTTCCATTTAAAGAAAATAGAAGATGTACAAAAGCCATAATATCTTCGACTTGATACTTCCCACCATTTGACCTTGCAAAAGCACCATATGTTTGAGCAATATTATCATTAGTACATTTGTTTAAACTTTTGAGTTACTCTTGAGTCCAAAGAACCAAAATCAGAAGTTGTACAACAAACTGGCTTGGTAGTGTTGTTATATGTAGGTCAAAGCCCAAAACATACTAATCATTTAAATGAAGTAACGAAACCTAGTTACATGCACAGATATCAGGAAGCAGCCGTTAGCATTCAGCCCAACTTTGTAGAAATAAAGCATCATAGCAGCATTCAACTTCTTACACTCTCATGCGTACAAGTTCTTACAAACACATGCGTACAAGTTCTTACAAACACATGCGTACAGATCCATGAGAGTATGCATGTTACATGAGAGTTTTCATATGCTGATAAAAGAAGAGTGCTAAACAAGGGTGAGTATGCATCTACATCGTTCAAAGTTAGCTAGAGTTTTAATCGAACATACAACTCTGAAATGTAGACTCTGAATATCAACGTCGCTGCAAAAATCGGTATTCACTATGAACATACATATCAAATAGACAAAAACTTAAAACACTGGGTTACCAAGGAAGAATATACAGAGATGTGAATTGCCGGAAGAGAACAAGAAACAGTAAATGGCATGCACGTTTAGGGACAAATAAGATGCGAGATGGGCCAGCAGGTGAGCTAATTGACCCATTACAACCTACAGTATTGTTCATAAGAGTGCAAACAACAGGGAACATATATGTAATCATGTGACTGCATGAGAGAGATCTATCTGTGATGAACTAACAGTTCACTAAGCTTAACAAATCACATTCTCGAGTCTCGACTATACCTCGCTTTCTTCCCCAAAATTGAATCATTCAAGTAATCTCCAACTGGTAAAATTGGAAATGTTGAGATTAAAAATTAAAATAGCAGAGCAAGGCATTAGATTGCAGACATTAACAATGAAAACATCATACAAGATACAACACATGCTTGGTGGAGGAGCTCACCTAGAGCTTGGGCCCTCTGCCCATCATCTTGGCAGAGGAGATGCATCTTGACACCGCTCTGAATAAAATGTATGGTGATAAGCAAAGGGAAGTCCAAGGAGTGAGGACAAGCAGAGAGCACAGGCAAGGGATCAGACCTGCTGCAAATTCCTGCACAAAAGGCAACCTGCTACTCAGTATTTGTAGATGCAGGTTCTGATCAAAGTTAATACACAAACCATCTGAGACCATCAATTTCAACTTACTCGAATTACGAAAAATGACACATGAATAATATCTCACACATATATATTAGTTACGTATTAGTCAGGCCCACCGATTGACCAAAAATGGGAGCATGTTGTTTCACTTAAGTAAATGTAGACACATTTGCTTTGTGTGCTCAGTAGGCAAAAGGATAGGCAACATACATGTCCCTTGAAGGTACAATGCCAACGATCTGTTTTGAAATCAACGACAGCTGAGATAATGTTCCTGAAATTGATGATATGATATGAGATCATCTTGAGTAATAGGCAGCCACACCATAACCGAATTTAACAGCAAGCAAAAGCCACATTTCTATTTTGAAGCAAGCAGACAAAATCTGTGAATAAATATGACAGTTTAGACATAAACTTGTTCAACCTAGATAGATCTAATGAGTTTCTTCCTCAATAAAAGATGCAACTAATGTTGTCTTTGTGTTCTATACCTAATGCAAGACTTAATTATTTTCTTAGAAGTACAAGGAAAGGGAATCCAGAAATTTGATCAAACAAGAGTGTACATTTCACCACTCGCTGACATTGTTAAGTTTCACTTTCAGGAACAAATTACAGACTGTAGATATGTTTCTTTTATCACCACAGATTTTCACATATGATGGGTATTGAAATAGTAGAAGACCTTGGATAGGGAAAAATGTGTACTAATAGCAACAAATATATCTACAGTAGCTGCATCTAGATTTCAATTGAATTCGTTTAAAATACTTCACAAAACATGTGTGGACTGTCAATTCATCAAGGCTTGGACTTTCAATCTGTTCACAAATCATTGAAGACCTAAACTAGCAATTTGTGTTAATTTCTATTCTTTCATTTGTACCTTTAAAATTTACCATTCACGGTTGTGGAAGTAGTACTGTGAGCTTACTGGAACTATTACTCAAGTCTCAGTGCCTTTGGTCTCAGTTTTTAGTTTTTACCTGTGTTCTTTGTTTCGTCAATCTTCCGTCAAGTGTACTTGGCTATTTGTGCTTTTTCTGTCTTGTGCAGCGCCTCTCCTATTTCATTGAGCAAAACCATGCGATTAATGAGCCCTAACAAGTTCATAGAGGAAGACCAGATTGACTTATTGACATGCTAATGAATCGGTAGTCAGCCTTTCTTGCTCAAGTGCTACAGTTTTCAGTCCTAACCAAGTATTTTTTTTGCGGGTTAGTCCTAACCAAGTATTGTATGTGCATAGAACTAGCGAGCAATGTCTAATTAACATGCCACTGACCAAGGATTTTAGATTGCAAAAATCAAGAGTGAGCAGCGGACCGAAAATATTCAATTCAACTGCACCGGGCTAGAACTTCGGATTAAAACATAACTAATCTATTCAGCCATTCAAAAAGAAGCTCATGAAGTGTTTTTTTGAACCCCCTCAAAAAAATTAATCAACTGTTGTAGACAAATACAAGGAGGTATTATCACAGTATATCATTGACCTATATTTTTTATACACATTTACTGCAGACTATCTTCTTTACATTTTTTTCAAACTAACAACTAATAAACCGTCTTTCCCTCACAAAAAAGAACAAATAGACAGTCTTTATGAACATTCCTTCCATCCATTTATATATGTATATATATTGACTCAAATATATTTTTCTCACATGTGTCACCATGGTTCTTCACATGAACTTCCTTTTCTTTGAGAAATTGTAGCAGCGCCAATTCTTTCACATGATGCAGTGACCTAGAAGTGAACACACAGACTAATAAAGTCATGGCCGCAGTGCAAGCTCTACTAACTAATGGGCATGCTTCAAGTTATTTTTCACAATCCCTGCAAGTATTGTCTCTACAGCGATACAGTACACCGGAAAAGCACATGTGTGTGAAGCCACTAAAAAAGAAAATTAAAAAACCCGACAAAGATAAGCAAACACTATCATGTATATCCTTTACTTTTTTATGTCCATGTACTGATGCACCCCATACTATCTGCAGCCTAATAATTTTGCATGTTGTGTCGATACTCCTTTTTTTAGGGGGTCAATACTACTCGCTGAGATGACTTATAGTAGCAATTCCCATCCAACAAGCGACTGCTATTCAACGCCATCCACGGTTCTTTTACGTGCGGGTTCCAATTGTCATAATCACGATCAATTTAAAAGCACTTTGTGATTAGGTTTTTTTTGAAACAGTCAACCCCTGATTTGATAGTTATCAGCGAAAAAATAAAAACCGGTAGTATTTTGGAACCTAACCTGTAAAGTAGTAGTTTTATCGATATATCACGGGTGGACATGCAACCACGCGAGGTTGATATCACGCCCACCCATTCCCACGTGATTACATCGAGCCAGTTATAATACACCGAGCCCGTATACTGAATTCCATCCACCGTATACAAGTGGTATAGCTTGCGTGTAACCTCTGACATCACCAGCAGCTGGCCCACAATTTCACTTAAAGCCTCATTGATGACCATCATTCCTCCAACAGCAACTTGATTCAAACCGATAGTTTCTCCTCCTGTCTTCATCGCGCTACAGCGAATTCCCTTTCCCTCTTATTTATTTTCTCGTGTTTATCTCCCCTCTCTCTCTCTATCATATCCTGCTCCTCAATGTCTCATGGAAGTTCATTGACTCATCTATCACCTCTAGCACGGGCATGGCGGGGTTGTGCTATTCCTAATCTCGAGCTGGCCTGCATGACAGTTAACCACTAAGGCTGGGAGCTGCTGAACATTGGGGGCTCATGTTCTTCCCGAGGAACCTAACCAGGCTAGAGATCTAAACGTAGTGATTTAAACGCTCTTATATTAGTTTACAGAGGGAGTACTAGTAAAAAACACTCCACTGAGTGATCGCACTAAACGATTTACTAGCCTAAGAAAAAAAGAACTGCTAATACCACTACTCGATAATCCACTAGTCCACACTGCTGTGAGCAGTAAAAAATACTCGACCAATCCCTGTCAGGGAAGCTTGATGCCATCGCAACCTTGTCATGTTGGTTCTCCAACTCCAAGTGGTAGGTCGACGATGGGTCTACAGTGCAGTCTCGCGTGTGAGGAGCGAGATACCAACTAATGAGCGGAAATTTCACTTACTGACAAATCCTTGCATGCACTTGCCCTAAAATGATAATTATGTGCGGGGATTAGTGCAGGTATCCCAGCTCATGTTCAGGATTTCCAGAAGGTGCCATGGTTAACTTTATTGTTTTTCCAAATGAATTTGTCTGGAATTCTTTGCTATGAAATACTACTAACTTCCAAACATGTCCAAAGGGATTAGCTGAGCGTGCATCAGTTGCAAAAAATACTGGTGTGATTCAGTTGCAAACAAAGAGAAGTTACTTTGGTTCAGGGACAACTAGTGCAAAGAAAACTAAGAGAAACTGCTTTGGTTCAGGGAACCTTGATATTGTTATGATGCTGTTGCCGATGAAATTTCAGCAACGGGTCAAGGATCACTGATTATTTGGAAACTGCTCCGGGAGAATTATTCTCCAGCCAATATGATAATAAGATTCAACACCATTCTAATCAACTCCTAGGCACAAATATCACAAGTTAGGAACCGACTCCTGTTAGCAGAACAAGTTCGGAACCAATATAATATGTCCAGCCAATATGCTATGGGATAAATATTTTGCTATTAGTTCTTGCTTGCCCTGGAGAATTAGTCTCCACCCAGTCTGCTGATAAGATTTCGCACCGTTCTTCATAATAACCCCACCTGCATGAAGCATATTTAAAATGTCTGCCCGCACACCTCATGAACTTGTACAGACTCTGTCTAATTCGCTGCAAACTCCTAAATGACTATGACATGCAGGCAGGCCATCAAGTTACCCAGCAGCAATTTAAATCTAACACGTCTGTGAATGTACGGGAGTGCCAGAACTCAACTACCAGATAATGTTGTATAATATGAAGTTAAAGCGTCATGGCCCACTCACATCTGTGTATTCCTGTGTATCATTGAGTAACTGCCATCGCATTACAAAAAGCCTTATAATAATTAGTAATCGCAATGCGCATGTGGACGCTCAGTATTTCAGCATCGCACGCCACCATGTTCCAAAAATTCGAGTAAATAGCATAAAACTACTACTTTATGAGTTAGGGTTTCAAAAAACTACCGTATTAATTTTTTTCTTTGATAACTACCAAGTCAGGGGTTGGCTGTTTCGAAAAACCCCAAATCTTCTTTGTTAAAAAGTTAAACATGTTTATGACAGGTCGGGCCCACCACTAGATGGACCGTTTGGTTGACCGTTTGTTTGACTGTTAACTGACTTGTGAGGGCCATACATCAGCGCCTCATCCGCAGATTTTTATGGATTAGCCCCTACAAATATTTTAAAAAAGCAATCGGGTCCCTGAAATCATTTAGAAAAAGCAATCGGGTCCTTGACCTGTCGCCGCCGCGCCTCCAAAGGCCGTTGCCCGTGGTCGCCGTTGCGCCTCCATGGGGCTCTGCCCGTGGTCGTCGCCGCCATGGGGGGCTTGTGTGAAGGCCGCCGCGACCACCAGCAGCCAGAGCAGCTCGAGCCCCTCCTCGTCGGGCACAGAAGCCGCAGCAGCGACTACCTCGTCGGGCCATCGGGCCAGTGGCCGCCTGTGAGGACGCCGGCTCCCCATGGAGGGCAGCGAGCCCTGGCGGCCCTATGGCGGGCCGCGACCCCCAGGCGGCTCCCCATCGCGGGGCGGCGGCGCGGTGACTTGAGCGGAGCCCCATGGCCGGTGGCGCCCCAGGCGGCTTCTGATGGCGCGCTCCGGCGTGGCGACCCGAGCTGGAGCCCCATGGCTGGCGGCGCTCCAGGCGGCTCCCAATGGCGCGCGGCGGCGCGGCGACCCGAGCTGGAGCCCCACGGAGGCGCGCCCAACGACGACCCCCGCCACGGACGAGGCCGTTGAGGCCTGTGAGCTCCTTGTCTCCAGGGGCTCCGGCGAGCTCCTACTAGCAGCAACCGCGGAGGGGGAGCGACGGGGCATTGGGCGGCGGCCGGACCTGGCATAGGACGGTGGCGTGGGCAGTGTGGCCGGCGGCCATGGCAGTTCCTTCGCGGGCAGGAAGAGTGGAGGAGAAGAAGGAAGGCAGAGAGGAGAAGATGACTAGATGAGAAGAGACACTGATATGTGGGCCCCACATGTCAGCTAAAGGTCAAACAAACGGTCAAACTAACGTTTCGTTTAGGTGTGGGTCCGACCTTTCATAATCACGGTCAATAGATAAGCATTCGATAGTTTGGGTTTTTCAAAACAGCCGACCCCTTACTTGGTAGTTATATGAAAAAAATTAAAAATCGGTAATTTTTTGGAACCCTAACCTGTAAAGTAGTAGTTTTATGCTATTTACTCTAAAAATTCACGTCCTAGTTTTATGCTATTTACTCGTATAATATAGATATAACATATTTAAATCTCATAGGATCGTTGGTGGTACATAATACACAAGGGGATAGGGATAGAGCGGACTGGTTGGTAATAAAATCTCGCATTCTATAAACTAGTACTTTATATCCCAACAAACACAAAAACACACACACACACACAGAGAGAGAGAGAGAGAGAGAGATATGCATATTTGGGTGAATATCTCCTTGCTTGTCCATGGGTTCAGGATTGCAAAACATAGGAAAATCAGGGGGTTCTCTGTTTTTCTTATGTGGGTCATGGACTCATGGTATTGCGCCGAATGGTGTGGTTGTTACCGTAAGGAATGGTGTGGCATATATCCAATACTACGATATCATGCAGTAAGAATCAAAACTTAGATTTCTTCTTATTGGATGGTAAACTTGCCCGTGAATTCTCGAGAAACTTAGATATTATTTGGCCAAAACTGCTTTCTGTATTGCGACTGGATTTTAACGAGAGTTGAGTTTAACTCTGTTTGGCCTGGAAAAAATGCCACAAGTCATGTTTTTTTTTTAGGGAAGGTCATCATGGCTAGCTTTATTTAACTGAACACAATGTTTATATCATCGGCTAGTTTACCGAGGAGGAAACTAGGGGGATCACCATCCCAAATACTAGAAACTTTATTATGAAAACTAAATTGAGCTAGCTCATGAGCAACACTATTAACCTCTCTAAAATAAAGGCATAAAATTGACCTTCCCTACATCTCGTAGCCAAGTCCAAAATTTACGCATATATTGTCGCTAAAAGATCCCACCAATGATCATGTCTAGTGCAAAAATTGATTACCTCCAAAGAATCTGATTCCGCTTCAATAGCATGAAATCCCATCGTGTTAGCAAAGGCTAGACCATCCCTCATTGCCACAGCTTCGGATGTAACAGCATTAGCAGCTATAGGGTATATGCATGACGCAGCAATAAAATTACCCATGATGTCGCGTAATATAGCCGCTGCAGCTCCAGCTCCTTCGCCCGCATGGTACGCAACATCTACATTCAGCTTCACAAAACGTAGTTTAGGCTTGGTCCATCTCTTCTCCACATCCGGCAACAAAGAAACTTTCCGTGTAGCATTTGCAGCAATCGAAATAATAGATGTAGCACACTTCACCGGTGGTACCCTCTCTCCATTAGTGATCCGTCTTTTAACCCACCAGATGTACCAACTGCAGAGTAACCGCTTCTCCAATCCCAACACTAGAAGCATGCGGTAGTGAACACTGGAGTGGACATCAATAGATATTCCGTAATGGCCGAACTCGATCGGTCAATCACTAGTGCATCAACTATAATATCATATATACCCAATCTTTGCCATATCTCAACAATTGGTTTACATAGAAATGTAAGATGGCGGATATCTTCGGCTCCTTGCTGACAGATCGGACACTCACTGGATGTTGGGATGTGTCTATTCGCTAGGATTGATCGAACTGGGACCACTCCATGCAAACTTCTCCAGCAAAATATTTGTACTTTCCGTGGGACCTGTCATGTTGATACGCCACCATGCATGTTATCATGAACACTTCTTTTTCTTTTGTGGGTATGTTATCATGAAGTTTTTTCTATTGTTCGAGATATCACATACAAGAAAGAAACCATCGTGTGACCCTAGTACCTAAAGATACATATGAGAGTGTGGCATGCAGGATGGTCGAAGCAACGAAGCACTGAGGATGGTAGAGGGAAAACAGTTGAAAGTGCAACTATCCCTAGGTGGTTTTGCTAATTCATAACAACATATAGCTCATTGAGCTAATGCTATTCCAAGACTATTGTTTCAGGAAAGCTCAATGAATGGCATGGCATGGATGATGAAAATGGATCCCTCAAAATACTAAGGACAAAGGATTGGCTCAAGCTCAAAAGCTCAAGACTCTTCATTTTACATTTTAGTGATCCAAGATCACATTGAGTCTATAGGAAAAGCCAATACTATCAAGAAGGGATGAGGTGTTGCTTAATGAGCCTCTTGCTTCATGTGCTTAGTGATATGCTCCAAAACCCTCAACTACTTTCCCACATCCACAAATGACCTAAACCTAAAGCCAAAATCGGTCACACCGATTCTTTCTATCTGGCGCTACCGATTCCAAAAGTCATAGCCACTGCCACAAACCCTAAGCAAATCGGTCTTACCGATAGGGATCTCGGTCTCACCGATATGGGGTTGCAATCTCTCTGCTTCCCTTCAGAACGCTTCGGTCTAACCGAAGTGAGCGATAGGTCCCACCGAGATTGCAATGTAAACTCTCTGCTTCCTTTTTGTAACATTTCGGTCTCACCGAAAAGAGCAAATCGGTCCCACCGAGTTTACTCCGACCAACTCTCTGGAAAGCTTATTACCAAATCGGTCTCACCGAGTTTGTGTAATCGGTCTCACCGAGATTACTTGTGCCCTAACCCTAACCGAATCGGCCTCACCGAGATGCATGTCAGTCCCACCGAAAATCACTAACGGTCACTAGGTTTACTAAATCGGTCCGACCGAGTTTAACGATTCGGTCCCACCGAGTTTGATAAATTGTGTGTAACGGTTAGATTTTGTGTGGAGGCTATATATTACCCCTCCACCTCCTCTTCATTCATGGAGAGAGCCATCAGAACGAACCTACACCTCCAACTTACCATTTCTGAGAGAGAACCACCTACTCATGTGTTGAGGCCAAGATATTCCATTCCTACCATATGAATCTTGATCTCTAGCCTTCCCCAAGTTGCTTTCCACTCAAACCCTCTTTCCACCAGATCCAAATCCTATGAGAGAGAGTTGAGTGTTGGGGAGACTATCATTTGAAGCACAAGAGCAAGGAGTTCATCATCAACACACCATTTGTTACTTCTTGGAGAGTGGTGTCTCCTAGATTGTCTAGGTGTCACTTGGGAGCCTCCGACAAGATTGTGGAGTTGAACCAAGGAGTTTGTAAGGGCAAGGAGATCGCCTACTTCGTGAAGATCTACCGCTAGTGAGGCAAGTCCTTCGTGGGCGACGGCCATGGTGGGATAGACAAGGTTGCTTCTTCGTGGACCCTTCGTGGGTGGAGCCCTCCGTGGACTCAAGGCAATCGTTACCCTTCGTGGGTTGAAGTCTCCATCAACGTGGAGGTACGATAGCACCACCTATCGGAACCACGCCAAAAACATCCGTGTCTCCAATTGCGTTTGAATCCTCCAAACCCTTCCTTTTACATTCTTGCAAGTTGCATGCTTTAATTTCCGCTGCCTATACACTCTTTGCATGCTTGCTTGAATTGTGTGATGATTGCTTGACTTGTCCTAAAATAGCTAAAATCTGCCAATCTCTAAAATTGGGAAAAGGTTAAGTTTTATTGGTCAAGTAGTCTAATCACCCCCTCTAGACATACTTCAAGGTCCTACAAGTGGTATCGAGCCTTGGTCTCTATTTGCTTTGATTTCCATAGCTTTTGGTGGTCATAGCCTTGGTTTCACAACCTAGGAGAGTATGGCGTCTAGCGAGGGAAATTATCACCGTAGAGGTCCTTACTTTGATGGTACTAATTTTGCTAGTTGGAAGCATAAGATGAAAATGCATATTCTTGGACCTAACCCCGCTGTTTGGGCAATTATTTGTATTGGCTTGCAAGGTGAATTCTTCGATGGGAGAGAACCGAACCGTGAAGCTAATGCGGAAGAATTGAAGATGCTACAATACAACGCTCAAGCATGTGACATCATCTTCAACGGATTGTGCCTCGAAGAATTCAACAAAATCAGCCGTCTTGAGAATGCAAAGGAAATTTGGGATACTTTGATTGATATGCATGAAGGTACCGTGTCCGTCAAGGAATCCAAGTTGGATGTGCTCCAAAGTCAGCTTGACAAGTTCAAAATGAAGGATGGTGAAGGTGTCATTGAAATGTACTCTAGGCTTGCTCTTATCACAAATGAGACCGGCTTAGGGAGTGAAGAGATGACCGACAAATTCATCATCAAGAAAATCCTAAGAGCATTGGATGGAAAGTATGATACCGTGTGCACATTGATCCAAATGATGCCAAACTACAAAGATCTCAAGCCAATGGAAGTCATTGGAAGGATTGTTGCTCATGAGATGTCACTCAAGGATAAGGAGGAACTTCACAACAAGTCAAGTGGTGCTTACAAATCCTCAAGTGAAGCCCCCACATCATCAAGTGAGAAACCAACCTTCAATGAAGAATTGAGCTTAATGGTGAAGAACTTCAACAAATTCTACAAAAGTAGAAGCAAAGAAAGAAGCTCCAAGTCAAGGTCTTATAATGACAAGAGATCTTCTAGTCGAGAGCGCAATTGCTACAATTGTGGGAGACCCAGACACTACTCCAATGAGTGTACGACACCCTACAAAAGAAGAGAAGATTCTCCAAGAAGAAGGAGCAAAAGAGAAGAATCACCACCAAGAGAGAGGAGGAGTAGAGATGATCGTTATGAACGAAGACCCTCACGGAGAAGTAAGGATTCGGAAAGAAAGGGCAAGTCATCAAGGAGCTACACAAAACGAAGACATCAAGCTCATGTTGGTGAATGGGTTTCTGGCTCCGACTCCGACAATCACTCCAAGAGAAGCTATCACTCCGACTCCGAATATACTCAAGATGAAGGTGTTGCGGTCTAGCACTTGTGTCAACCAACTCCTACGACATATTTGACTCACCAAATGAAGGTGTTGGAAGATGCTTCATGGCCAAAGGTCCAAAGGTAACACATCCCGAGTATGTTGATTTTAATAGTGATGAAGTTGACTTGCTTGTGGATGATGATTTACTTGTTGACAACTCTAGTGATGAATACTATGATGAAACGTCAATTAATCATGCTAATCAAACGAATGACAATGATAAGGAGAAAATTGAGCTTCTAACTAAAGAACTAAACACTCTTAAGTTGGCTCATGAAACTATCTTCAAGATCATCGAGAACTTTTAAGGGCTCATGAGAAGTTACGCTTTGAAAAGCTCAATCTTGAGCAAGAGCATGAGTTCTTAAAGGCAATCAATGATGATCTCCGCAAGAAAAGTTCTTCTTACATTGCCAAGCTGCTTACTCTTATCTACTTACATGCCTCAAGTCAAGTCTAGTAACAAGTACAAGAAAGATACTTCCTCTAGTAGTAACAATAATAATGTCAAATCCAATGTTGCTGCTTCTAGTAGTTCTCTTGATTCCACTAATGATTCTCTTATCCAAGTTACACTTGAGCAAGAAAATAGTTTATTGAAGGGAATTATAGAGAAAGGTGTTTACAAGAGCCTTGCTGGGAGTAAGCAATTCGAGGAAATTGTACACAAGCAAGGAAGGCACTGGAAGAATCAAGGTGTTGGTTTTGAACGAAAGTTCAACGCCAATGGAGTTGAGTGGGAAGAAGATCAATACCCCAAGACAAAGTTTGTTCCTCAACAAGAGAAGTATGATCCTACTTACTTCAAGGGGACACAAGCTCAAGATGATCTTCCACCACAAGACCACAAGAACAAAGGCAAGGACAAGCTTCAAGAATAGATTGATGCATTTGAAGAAGCACCTAACGCCTCGTTCAAGTGGGTCCCCAAGACTACGTCAAGTTCTACTTCATCAAGTACAACTACAACTCCAAGGATTCCCATCAAGATGATGTGGATCCCGAAGAAGAAGAACTAGAGAGTTCTTGAGGGTGACTCCGCCAACATTCTTCACTCATATCATTTTGGCAAGAACAAGTTCAATCAACTTTCACATCTTGCACTAGTTCAAGGAGTCACAAACCCTCATGTTGGTAAGGCAAGGGACAAGGTAACCTAATGATTTCATGGACATCATCTTGTGTGTGCATCACTCTATGTCTATGGATATTCTTGTTTGTTCCTTGTGGGACTTACCCATGTAGGGAAGTTGAAAGTGCAACTCACTCCAAAGGATTGCTCCAAATGATCTACATCAACATTGAGCATCTACATCTTCAACACCTACATGAAGTCATCATCGACAAAACCCAAGGTTAGTTCATCCCTCTAAGGGGGAATCTCACATCTAGGGGGAGCTTAACACTAAGAATTGAGTCAAAGCAACTCTAATGGTGTGAACACATTAATGCATTATGTAAAAGTGGTAACCCCACTTGAGATTAAACGATGAGTATGACCTATGATCAAATGTTCTCATTTGACTCCTAAGTCAATATACTCATATATAGATGACCTAGTCATCGCAAATTGCTTGATAGTTGCTAAAATTGGTTGTGCATGCTTTGTCACATATTTCAATTGCCATCTTATTGTGTGAGCATGTTGGTGCATATTTTACTCATTCAAGGACATCCACTTGTTGTTTTGTTTGTTTGGATTCTTTTCTTTGTGCCAACCGGATGGACAAGAATGCCTAAGAACCTTCTTTAGCTATCTATGCTTTTCTCGTCTCAAACTCTATTCATGCTACATCACAAAATTTGATCAAGTCGATTCGAACCACTGTGTAAGGAGCACTCAGAGTCCCCGATTCGTCATAGACTTAACTTCCAAAACCTCTTAGTGATTCTCGGTCTGACCGATCCTTCCATTTCGGTCCTACCGAGACCATCAAGTTGATCTGAGTATTCAATCTCGGTGCAACCGATTTGAACTTTTCGGTCTCACCGATTTGTCAGAATCGAACACGATTATGCATCTCGGTGCCACCGAAGTTGTTCCACTCGGTCACACCTACAGTGGTCGAAGCTATATATAGTCACGGCAAAATTTTGGAAATTTCTCCGAAACCTTTCGCCACAAGAACAGCTCGCTTCCGCCATTGTGGTCTCCGAATCGCCTCTCTCGCCAAAGCAGCCTCCTCGTCATTGGTCTCCGCCACCGTCAACGGATTTCGTCCCCGCCGCTGCCGCCAGAGCAAGTCCACCGCCAAGTTAGGGTATGGACTTAATCTTTGTGATATCCACGTCGATTCTGCACATTGTTTTCATATTGATTCTTGCCACGATTGAAACTCTTCTATCCAGCCAAAGTAGTTCATAGATTAGATGTGATTCAAATTTTTAGGTTTAGGTTTCCGCCGAAACCATCTCGGACCCACTGAGTTGAAAAACTCGGTCTCACCGATTTGGCTTATGCCATTGCACTAGTGACTCTCTCGTCCGACCGAGAATTACTAACCGTGCAACCGATTTGAGGATTCTGTGAAACCCTAGCAGTCTCGATACCACCAAACCGAAACTCGGTCCAACCGAGATCATCGCTTAGGTTCCAAAATCTGCTTCGGTATCACCGAAGTTTGAAAATCGGTGGATCCTAACGCTTCTCGTGGAAAACTAAGACTGAAATTTTGAGTCATTCTTTTGCAAAAACCTCTGCATTTTGTGATGCTCATCTTTTCCATCTCATCTATAACTCTTCACAGGGTCAGCAGTCAACTTTTGCAGTATGTCAGATCAAAGTGACAAAATGTAATGTGCCGTAAGAGCAGATGGACTTGAGTGAGGGCACTAGTCCCTCAACTTCAGATGAAGGGAGCAGAAGTACTCCTAGCAATTTGCCTAAGGCTGCAACTAGTCAAAGGAGAAAGAGAACTTCAGATTCAGAGGATGAAGATTACAAAGCTGAAGAAGATGAGGCTACTTCCAAGAAAGGTCTGCTCAAGAAGGAATATGGCTCAACAAAGGATATAAAGCCAGGCATGAAGACCAAAAGGCCTGCAAGAAGACAACCAATGTCCAAAGCCAGAGTGTCTACACAAGCTTGTTTGGAAACCCAACCCAAAGAACCAAATTACCGCAGAAGGGAAGAAAAGAAAGGAAAGGGTCAAGAAGACCACGGCCAGAGTTATTGGGAAGCCTTCCATGATGGAAGAGGAAGATGAAATTGCTGCATCAGCCCAAAGGCACCTAAGCTTATGGGTGATGCTATTAGATCGTGGGCTGCAACATCTAAGCCCAAGGAAGCACCCAAAGCTGCCCCAAGGCCAAGTTCTGCACCAAAGAGGAATACCAGAGTATTCCACCGGCCGAGAAGAACAAGGCCCTAGTGCCCGAGGATGCCGATGAGGAAGATGAAGAAGGACAAGTTCGAGGAAGCTCAAGCCAAAGATACCAGACCACAATGATGCCCATCCCTGTACGAGGACATGAGTATCAGGAAGGACTCAGGATTGAGGATATGGAGGATGGCAGATCCATATGCTTCAAGGAGAAGAACTGCTGTTGATTACAGGTTCCACACCAAGGAACATCAGGACTTTTATGAGACCATTCTGTTGGACAAGAAGCCCATAGTTTGTGATATGAGGTGGGTCGACTGGACCTACATGAAGGAGAATGAACAGCACTATCCTGGAGTGCAAGATAGCTTTGTTGCTTGTGGAGTTGCAGATTTTGTTGGGAAAAAGCTCACAAATTGGAATGATGAGCTTATCATGCGCTTCTACTCCACAACACATTTTTACCAGATGGAAGAATTGTTTGGATGTCTCAAGATACAAGGTACCAAATAACCTGTTGAGGAGTGGGCAAAGCTGATAAATGCCCTGTGAGGAAAATGATGATGATCTGGACATTTATGCAAAGAAGAAAATTGATCACAATTCAATGGCTCACATTTACAAGGAAATTCCAGACAAGGCATTAGGAACTCACAAGTTTGGATCAGTTCACTTTCACCGCCGTGGTTGCCAACCATAAATTGGATTCTCGAGGCACACTTTGTTGCCCAAGTCCGTGACCATAACATGATCAGAGGGCATGCCATCAACATGTTGCATGTGTTTGATGTGCCACGTAAGTTCAAAGTCATGAGCCTGATCATAGAAACAATCAAGAGGATTGCAACAGATCGTAAGAGAAGCCGTGGATATGCACCTCAGATTCAAGAATTGATAAACTCAAAGATGGGCACAGAAAATATCGATGGATAAGGAACACTTTCCACTTTATCCAGACTTTGAGGACAATGAGGTTGTCATGAATGAAGATGATCCACAATCAGTTCAAGCTCAGGAGAAGGAGAAGGCAAAGAGGGAGAAGGCTGCCAAGATGCCAACTCAAGAGGAGGCATATGAATATTTCTTGAAGAACAAGCAGGAGCAGCTCGGATACTTAATAGCATCAACTCTGAGGATTGAGAAGGGATTGGCCACCCTCACTCAAAATCAGGAGAGCTTGGAGAGAATCATAGAACAAAAGTTCTATAACTTAGATGTGAAAGTAATCTGAGATTCACTGCAGTGGAGGAACTACAAGATGACATGCAGGAGAGGAAGGGCAAAACAACAACTGATGCATTTGCCAGAGTGAATAGAGCCCAGAGGTCATCTGTTGTGCCAGTTCCTGACACAAGAGCAACTTCATCTGCACCAGCTCCAGCATCTACATCAGCTCCAATCCATCTACTTCAATCAAGCTTTGCCCCTCGGCGTTATCCAGACTCCACCAACTGAAGATCAAGCCTGAGAGTCGATCTAGCACTATGCATTTTCTATGAACTTTTTGGTAACTTGTTGCCAAAGGGGGAGAAAAATGTATAGATCATAGGCTTCGAGAGAGAGTGTGTTGCTTTTGTTCTCTCTTGCTTTGTTGGTTTAAACTTGTTTGCTTTTTGATTGGTTGAGATATTATGCTTGTGAGACATTGATGATCATGTGTTTGATCATAAGCTACACTTATGCATGCTTGATATTATCCTATCTATCTTATGTGATCACTCACTATGCTTGGTGATGAGTGCATGTATTCATTGTTTATTATTTTGAGCGCTCCACCAAGATGTATGTGACATGGAAGAGTAACAGATGAGCCTAATTCATTGTGCATTTGAAGTCCAAAGCAAATCTAAAACTATGCACAAATTTAGGGGGAGCTCTTGCTTATCACATACTTCTCAAAGCGACGATGTTATTTAAATTTTATTATCATTTGTCGAAGCTTTGATCTATATGTTGTCATCAATTACCAAAAAGGGGAAGATTGAAAGTGCAACTATCCCTAGGTGGTTTTGGTAATTCATAACAACATATAGCTCATTGAGCTAATGCTATTCCAAGACTATTGTTTCGTGAAAGCTCAATGAATGGCATGGCATGGATGATGAAAGTGGATCCTCAAAATACTAAGGACAAAGGATTGGCTCAAGCTCAAAAGCTCAAGACTCTTCATTTTACATTTTAGTGGTCCAAGATCACATTGAGTCTATAGGAAAAGCCAATACTATCAAGAAGGGATGAGGTGTTGCTTAATGAGCCTCTTGCTTCATGTGCTTAGTGATATGCTCCAAAACCCTCAACTACTTTCCCACATCCACAAATGACCTAAACCTAAAGCCAAAATCGGTCACACCGATTCTTTCTATCCGCGCCACCGATTCCAAAAGTCATAGCCACGCCACAAACCCTAAGCAAATCGGTCTTACCGATAGGGATCTCGGTCTCACCGAGATGGGGTTGCAATCTCTGTTTCCTTCGTAACATTTCGGTCTAACCAAGTGAGCGATCGGTCCCATCGAGATTGCAATGTAAACTCTCTGCTTCCTTTTGTAACATTTCGGTCTCACCGAAAAGAGCAAATCGGTCCCACCGAGTTTACTCGACCAACTCTCCGAAAGCTTATTACCAAATCGGTCTCACCGAAGTTTGTGTAATCGGCCCACCAAGATTACGTTATGCCCTAACCCTAACCGAATCGGCCTCACCGAGATGCATGTCATCCCACCGAAAATCACTAATCATTACTAGGTTTACTAAATCAGTCCGACTGAAGTTTAACGATTCGGTCCCACCGAGTTTGGTAAATTGTGTGTAACGGTTAGATTTTGTGTGGAGGCTATATATACCCCTCCACCTCCTCTTCATTCGTGGAGAGAGCCATCGAATCTAACCTACACTTCCAACTTACCATTTCTGAGAGAGAACCACCTACTCATGTGTTGAGGCCAAGATATTCCATTCCTACCATATGAATCTTGATCTCTAGCCTTCCCCAAGTTGCTTTACATTCAAACCCTCTTTCCACCAAATCCAAATCCTATGAGAGAGAGTTGAGTGTTGGGGAGACTATCATTTGAAGCACAAGAGCAAGGAGTTCATCATCAACAAACCATTTGTTACTTCTTGGAGAGTGGTGTCTCCTAGATTGTCTAGGTGTCACTTGGGAGCCTCCGACAAGATTGTGGAGTTGAACCAAGGAGTTTGTAAGGGCAAGGAGATCGCCTACTTCGTGAAGATCTACCGCTAGTGAGGCAAGTCCTTCGTGGGCGACGACCATGGTGGGATAGACAAGGTTGCTTCTTCGTGGACCCTTCGTGGGTGGAGCCCTCCGTGGACTCGCGCAGTCGTTACCCTTCGTGGGTTGAAGTCTCCATCAACATGGAGGTACGATAGCACCACCTATCGGAACCACGCCAAGAACATCTGTGTCTCCAATTGCGTTTGAATCCTCCAAACCCTTCCCTTTACATTCTTGCAAGTTGCATGCTTTAATTTTCGCTGCCTATACACTCTTTGCATGCTTGCTTGAATTGTGTGATGATTGCTTGACTTGTCCTAAAATAGCTAAAATCTGTCAATCTCTAAAATTGGGAAAAAGTTAAGTTTTTATTGGTCAAGTAGTCTAATCACCCCCCCCCCTCTAGACATACTTCAAGGTCCTACAACAGTTGAAACAACTAAATAGGAGGGAGAGGTGCGGTGGCTGGTCGAACAAGGTCGTCCATGTGTTATCACTCTAGTTTTCCACTGATAATTCCGAGCTAATTTTTTTTAAATAATACATTTTTTATTAATTTTCATAAATATTACGCTGGGTAATTTTTTTCAAAAATAATACACCGTCGGCCCGCTGTAGGCCGACTGGGCCTAGTCGGCCCACAGCAGGCCGATTGGATTCCAATCGGCCTACAGCTGGCCGACTGGCCCCTGTCGGCCCTTGGAGCTAATTGGCTCGCTGTGGGCTAATTGTTTTGAAAAAAAAGTAGGCATAAAAAATATATGTTTTAAAAGATGTTAATCATGTAATTAAAAAATGTTAATCATGTATAAAAAATATTCCTGATGTATACAAAAAATGTACAATATATATGCAAAAAAGTTGACTAAAATATATGTTTTAAAAAGTGTTAAATGTATTTAAAAATTGTTAAATGTGTGTATAAAAATTTTACATATCTATAAAAAAAAATATAATGTGGATGAAAAAAAGAAGACACCAAAAAATATGTTTGAAAAAAATGTTAATCATGTATTTGAAAAAATGTTCAACGAGTACACAAAAATGTTTCATGTATTGGAATGAAAGGTTACACATTCTATATTTTTTGTATAAATAAGGAACATTTTTTATACACACATTTAAAAATCTTTAAATATATGCTTAACACTTTTTAAAACATATTTATTATGTCAACTTTTTTGCATATATATTGTACATTTTTTGTGTACATCAGGAACATTTTTTTATACACGTTTAACTTTTTTTAGTTACATGATTAACTTTTTTTAAACATATATTTTTTATGCCTATTTTTTTGTAAAAACAATTAGCCCACAGCGAGCCAATTAGCTCCAGTCGGCCCACAGTGGGCCGACAGGACGCAATCAGCCCACAGTGGGCCGACAGGGGCCAGTCGGTCAGCTGTAGGCCGACTGGAATCCAATCGACCTGCTGTGCGCCGACTAGGCCCAGTCGGCCTGCAGTGGGCCGACGATGTATTATTTTTGAATTTTTTTTATCCAGCGTAATATTTATGAAAATTAATAAAAAATGTATTATTTAAAAAAATAGCTAATTCCTAGTGCCTCTATGCCTATGTCTATGAAATTAAAATCCTTATTGTGCTGAAAAACAACATATAATGCATTGAATGGGAGTAAATAAGGAGTAAATGGGCTTGAAAAATGAATATGTTTTTGTTTTATTATTTATTATTTATTTTCATCCATCATTCATTGACTCGTTAAATAAGGAGTAAAAGTAAGATTTTAAATTACAATCTTATTATATCCAATTACTCCCACCGTCATTGCCTCTCCCTCGCCGGAGCCAGGCAAAATCTGTGTAGTAGACAGTCAGGAAGGCGTCATGCTAAGGCCGTGTAGGACCAGCGCAGTAGAACAATAGCCGTCGTCGCTGAAGAGTAGCATAGATCGGAAGGATCCAACCTGAAACCACATGAGCGTAGACAAACTACAACCAGATTCGAGCAAATCCACCAAGGACAGATTCGCCGAATACACATGTCCACACGCCCACCCATGATGCTAGACACACCATCAGGACGGGTGCTAGATGGGGAGAACCTTATACCATCTTCGGGGAGCCGCCGTCGTATCGTCTTCCTAAGAAGGACACAAACCCTAACAAAACGCGAAGGAACAACTGAAAACGGAGCCCTCCCACCGGCAAGAGCCGAGATCCACCGGAGATGAGGCGGACTAACGGCGGAAGGCATAGGAACCCTAGACTTTTCTCGAGAAACTTCTTCATTCATTGGTTGGTAGACATTTTGCATAGGTCCATGCGATTACCATCGTTTTTTCTTGGGTCACCACAATGTTCTCTATCCTCTTTAATTACTTTGCCACATCAATTTTTTTACCTATGTGCCACCCTTAGAGCATCTCCAACTGTGATGGGCAAATCTGACCCCTCAAACGCCCGCGGATGCGCCCGGGCGCATCCGCAAACACTGACCGATCAAGCCTCAAATTTGCCTTCTCACAACTGGACATCTCAATTAACACACCTCAAGTCTATACAAACCCATGCAACTACGTCGATGCATTACACACATCGTCCGACTACTACATCACTAAACATGCCATCGGACTACCAAAATTTGGCATGTTTGGCTACGGCGGAGAAGATCACCCATGGCTGCCCTTGCCCTTCCCGGTGCCCTTGCTGTTCGTGTCACGGAAGTATCGGTCGAAGACGCAGTACAGATCGAGCTGAATCTGCTCGTCGCCAGAGTTTTCCTCGTCGTCGCTGTCCTCCTTCTCCTCATTCGGTGGCAGTCCGGCCATGGCACGGACTGCCCGATTCTGCTCTGGGGCGAGGTAGCGCGTGTTCATTGGTTGCCGCTTCTTCACAATGCAGGCGTGGGTTTCCTCCTCTGCGGCCGCCTGCGCCACACGTCATGCACCTCCGTCACCGCCATGTTTGCCGCGATACGGGCCTCGGCGGCCCTTATCCTCTCCTTTCCATGGCGGGCACACCGGTCAAGGTGGGATTCATAGTCCGCCCGACCTGTGATGGGGAAGAAGAGATTTCGATCGCCCGGACCGCCGCTGACCCAAAGCCCTGCAGGATCCGAAGCGCCTGCTGAGTCGACGCTATGGAGTCGCGCTGCATTTAATCTCGTGCCGTCGGGCGCTGTCCTCCTTTGGGCGGTGGGGTGCAATGCGGACAACCATTGCCTCCTCCAACCCGCACGGGATGACATTCGAGTCGACGGATCCAGACTGGTCGGAGTCAGATCCGGTTCCCGCAATGCCGAAGGCGGCCGGAGATCACCAGAGGTGAGTTTGGATGGCGAAGGGGAGTGAAGTGAAGTGGCTAGGGTTTGGTCTGACGAGCGGATGTCGAGAAATATATATGGGGTCGGATGGATCAGCATGGGCCGGGTCTCACGTGGCGGACACGCCAGACGCCCCATATTTAAGCTCGATATGAGGGTTGCCGGTCACCCCGGGTGTTTGAGACCCGTTTTGATTGAAATTTCTTAACTGGTCATTGACCGGGCCGTCCGCCCGAGCGTTTGAGGAGGTTTAAGGCGCTCTAATGTAGATGCTCTTAGCACCTATACACCTTGGAGCACTGGGATAAGGGCGGCACAATGATGTTACTTTTTTTTGACGAAAAAGCAGCATGGTGCTGATTTTCATTGATGTAGTGAGAGAAGTAAACAGTTACAAAGAACTAGAAAAAGAGAAAAAGAGGCAGATCCAGGCAAGGCGCCAGCAGCCTCGCCTAAATACACTGGCCAAGGAACAGAAAACTCAAGGCGGCTCAAAGAAACTTGCCATGGGGGCTAAACCCGCCTGTACCCATACTCTGGCCTCGTCTAAGATTCTCGAGTGAACTTGAGACGCCGTGCAGGTTTTAGCATTGAAGATCCCGTCGTTCCGCTCCTTCCAAATGCACCAGGAGACCAGCAAGCAGGTGGCCTTCCAAGTAGCCCTGTTGGCACGCGGCAGCGATCGCGTCTGACTTCTCAGGGTGTGTTTGGTAGCATGCATGGACCTAGCCTAGTTGTTCTCCTCTCATACATGCTGAGTGTAGACATGATGAGTCCATGCAGTTGCTGTTGTTTGGCAACGATGTATGCGTCGAGACATGCTGAGCTGAGACTTTGTTTGGCAGCATGCATGTGTTTAGACATGCTGAACAATTTCCAATTTCGAATATTTTGTTTGAATGATGAACAAAATTGGAAAAATATGAACACAAATTTAAACATATTTTGATTTTTTTATAAATTCTATTTTTTTTGGAAAATTATAATAAAATTTGAAATTCTAAACTTTTTGAAAATTTGAAAATATTTGAAATTCCGAGCTTTTTGGAAATTTAAAGGAAAAATTGAAATTTGTATATTTTATAAAAATTGAAATTTTCTGATTTTTTAAATTCAAACATTTTTTGATTTTATTTTGAAATTCCGAACATTGTTGATTTTTTTAAAAAAATTGAAATTCTGAACATTTATTGAAAATTCAAACAAATTTGAAATTACGAAAGTTTTTTGAAAATTTAAACAATTTTGAAATCCTAAACTTTTTCAAAAAATTATTTTTTAAAATTCTAAACTTTTTAAAAAATTTAAACAAAATTTAAAATTCTGAACATTTTTTAAAAATATAAACATATCTGGACGTGGTTTGGGTCTAGTGGGTGGGACGAGTGTCAGGGCCAGCATGGCTACCTCCATGCACCCTGTCTGGGATGCATGAGATGAGCATAGCTGAGGGCCCTTTTATACATCACATGAGCATAACCCATATAAGCTCATGCACCCTACCAAACAAGCAAAAGTGGGTCGGATTGGAAACTTTTGCCCTCATGCACCCTTCATACATCCTATCAAACACACCCTGAAGCGCGTCCGCAGATGGGTATCAGTGGGCATTGCCAGGTCCGAGAATGGGCTGCCCAAAGAGTTTGCCGTTTTTGCCCAGACCTGCATAGAAAACGGGCAGGCCGCGATGAGGTGGTGCGCCGTCTCAGGCGCCGCGCGGCACAGGGAGCAGACCAGATCATGCGGTATCTGTCGGCCCTGAAGATTGTCCGTCGTCAGACATTTTCCCCGCAGCAGAAACAACGATGTTACTCATTTAGGCTATGCAACTAAAAGGATTATTTAGTGCTAATGCACGTAGTTCTGCCGAATGACTACCCAGCTAACTGCACGTGTGGATAATAGATGGTGACAGATCAGCTGTCGTTAGACTAAACAAATATTTTTATTTTTCTACATGAGAAAGCAGAGAATTATTATTGGGACGAATCAAATCGATGCGACCCATGTACAGTACTGATCGTTTTCTTATGGCTGTAGCACACCAACCACATTGGAAGCGACACTAGCAAGTCGGCGAAGGGAGCAGAAGGATACGCGCGCGTAGCCTTGCTCACCCGGCGTGCTGCTCCCAAGTTATCTTCCACTCCTATGAGGCGAGTAAGCGCAAATGGAATCCTGCGCGGGCGGCGCTGCCTCGCATGGCCTCCCGATTGTCGTCCTTGTCCTGCGGTCAAAATGTGATCAAGTCACGGAATCGACTGTTGCCGATACGTTCCACTACCGACTCCTGAAATTTAGCTTCGGCTCCCCTGCCTCTCATGCTTCTCTAATTCGTACACCCTGATGATGTCAACCAAGACATTTGTGCATCAATTGATGTAGCAGAGTAACCAAATGGAAAATAATAAGGCACCTGGTCCGGATGGTTTTCCAGCCAAGTTCTACAAGAAATGTTGGGGTATTATTAAAGGCGACTTGATGCCCATGTTCCATGATCTGTTTAATGGCCACCTTCAGCTTTTTAAGCTTAACTTTGGGACTATCACGTTGTTACCAAAGAAGGCGGAAGTGATTCGCATTGAGCAATTCAGGCCGATATGTTTGCTCAATGTGAGCTTCAAAATTTTCACAAAGGTTACTGCCTTCATGCCAGGCCGACACATCCTCGAGGAAGTGGTCGTTCTTCATGAGACATTACACGGAATTCACTCGAAGAAGCTCGATGGAGTGGTCTTCAAAATGGATTTTGAAAAGGCATACGATAAAGTGAAATGGTCATTCTTACAGCAGGCCTTACGTATGAAAGGATTCGATGAGGCTTGGAGGAAGCAGGTCGAATCATTTGTACAAGGGGGTAGTGTCGGCATCAAAGTAAATGACGATATTGGTCAGTACTTCCAGACGCTAAAAGGATTGAGACAGGGAGACCCGATGTCTCCGATTCTCTTTAATGTTGTGGTTGACATGTTGGCTGTTCTTGTTAATAGGGCAAAACAGGACGGTCAAGTAGGTGGTCTTATCCCACATCTGGTTGAGGGTGGGGTGTCCATTCTTCAATATGCCGATGATACCATCATTTTCATGGAACATGACCTTGTTAAGGCCAGAAACATGAAGTTACTGCTCTGCCTTTTCGAACAACTATCAGGGTTAAAAATTAATTTTAATAAAAGTGAGCTGTTTTGCTTTGGACGCGCCAGAGAAGAACAAGAAACTTACAAGCAGTTGTTTGGGTGTGAAATAGGCACGCTACCTTTCACGTACCTAGGGATTCTGATTCATCATCACAAACTCACTAATAAAGAATGGAAATGTATCGAGGATCGGTTTGAAAAGAGGCTGAGTTGCTGAAAGGGCAAACTTTTGTCTTATGGAGGAAGATTGGTGCTTATTAATTCTGTACTTACAAGTATGTCCATGTTTCTCCTCTCTTTTTTTGAATTCCCGGTTGGGGTACGGAAAAGATTGGACTTTTATCGATCTAGATTTTTCTGGCAAATTGATGAGAACAAATAAGTATCGATTGGCAAAATGGGATGTAATTTGTAGACCAAAGGACCAGGGAGGCTTGGGAATTGAAAACTTGGAGGTGAAAAATAGGTGTTTACTCAGCAAATGGCTATACCGTTTATCCATAGAAAGAGATGGAGTTTGGGCTCATCTATTACGTAACAAATATCTCTATGCCAAAACACTAGCCCAGGTTACGGCAAAAGCGTCTGACTCACCATTCTGGAAAGGGATTATGAGGACGAAAGTAGCTTTCTTCAACAGGACTAAATTTATCCTCGGGAATGGACGGGATACTCGATTTTGGAAGGATACTTGGTTAGGAGATTCGCCGCTGGCCTTACAGTATCCATCCCTATACAACATTGCGCAACGGAAAGAGGTTTCCGTTGCTACAGTGTTGGGTACTATTCCGCTTAACATACAGTTTAGACGATCTGTTATTGGTGACCGTTGGACTAGGTGGACACATCTTGTGCGTAGGTTAATGGAGGTTAACCTTTCGGATGTACCAGACACTATGCAATGGAAGCTTTCCAGGTCAGGTGTCTTCTCGGTTAAATCCATGTACACGGATTTGATTAATACCTGGACTATCCCAAGGACGGTACATATTTGGAAAGTTAAGGTGCCCTTGAAGATAAAAGTTTTTATGTGGTTTGTGCATAAGGGTGTCATTCTTATTAAAGATAACTTAGCTAAGCGTAAGTGGGAAGAAAGTAAAAGATGTTGCTTTTGTGATCAGGATGAAACAATAGAACATCTATTTATCAAATGTCCACTTGCTAACCTGCTTTGGAGAACTATCCACGTTACATTCATCATAACTCCACCACTCACGATATCACATTTGTTTGATAACTGGTTGGCTGGAGTGGAGCCAAAGTCCGCGGCACATATCCGAGTGGGAGCATGTGCATTACTTTGGTCTTTATGGAATTGTCGCAATGACGTTGCCTTTAACAGACAAACCATTACCAACTTTTTGCAGGTCATCTTCAAAGCGTCTACTTGGATCCGTACGTGGTCATTACTCAGTCATGCGGACCACAGGGAGCATATGGATATTGGATGCAGCCGATGGGAGATGGTTGCACGGGATACATACAACCGGTTTGGATGGCGGTCCAATAATAGGATAAACGTTTAGTCTTCTAGTCTTTCTGGCGCCGGTTGTGATTTTTATTTTTGGCCGCTTGTGGCTTTTCTTTGTTTAGTATGACCTTTGTTTCCTGTTGAGACTTCATTTTGGAACCTTCAAGTTACTTATTTTAATAAATGGCTGTGTGCATCAAGAGATGCAGAGGCCCGGGGTATACCTTCTTTTTTAAAAAATAAAAAAAAGCAGAGTAACCGACAATCCTTGGAAGATTCCTGGTGCCTTCTATGCCTATCAAATTCAGATCCTTATTCTCTAGAGACAGACACAACACGTAATGCACAAAATGGGATTGGATACTTGTAAAACAAATACTCCTATCTAAAATCAGAAATAAGGTACTCGGTATTCATGTTTGACCTATGGCTCAGGGAAGTCATGTTCCTTATAAAAGGCTTGGGGTGGCAAGCCAGTGGCAACATGAATTTGTTTGTCCTCTGTTAGGTCAGTTGCTACGAATCTCTAAGTTAAGAGCTTAGTCCTCCGGTAGGTCGAGAACTCTGAGAGCTATAAGAGGATATTGTGGTGTTGCATAGAGAACGGCACTACGGGGATGATCTATTGCTCTCTTCGAGTAGGACCTGTTTGCCGGCGACAGCAAGAACAAGCCAGGATGAGCCGTGGTGTGGGTGACGGCGTGACAACGGTCGGCCAGCAAAGTTTGGCTGGCTGGCCCAAGGCGGTGCTCTGTCTAGCACGCGATGGTCGCGGCCAGCTTGGGCCAAGGCGCGTGGGTGGGTTCAGGCACGCGGTTGCTACATGGCGGTGTTGGTCGGGACTCGGGAGAGAGGTGCAGACTCCTCTGTAGGCCAGGCGCACGCGACCGAGAATGGGATAAGCTCATCGGGTGTCATTGGGGGCTCGGCACAGCGGCAGCCGGCAACGCAGCGAGCGGCACCATCGGGCCCCGATTCCAAGAAACACCAGCATTCCAGCTACCATAGCCTCTCTGATGAAGCGTGAGTAGTTTACCACAGACCTTTGGGTCCATAGTTATTAGCTAGATGGCTTCTTCTCTCTCTTTGATTCTCAATACAAAGTTCTCCTTGATGTTCTTGGAGATCTATTCGATGTAATACTTTTTGCGGTGTGTTTGCGAGATCCGATGAATTGTTGATTTATGACCAAGATTATCTATGAATAATATTTGGTTCTTCTCTGAATTCTTATATGCATGATTTGATATCTTTGCAAGTCTCTTCGAATTATCAGTTTAGTTTGGCCTACTAGATTGATCTTTCTTGCAATGGGAGAAGTGCTTAGCTTTGGGTTCAATCTTGCGGTGCCCTTTCCCAAAGGATGAGGGGCAGCAAGGCACGTATTGTATTGTTGCCATCGAGGATAAAAGATGGGGTTTATATCATATTGCTTGAGTTTATCCCTCTACATCATGTCATCTTGCTTAATGTGTTACTCGTTCTTATGAACTTAATACTCTAGATGCATCTTTGGATAGCGGTTGATGTGTGGAGTAATAGTAGTAGATGCATAATCGTTTCGGTCTACTTGACACGGACATGATGCCTATATTTATGATCATTGCCTAGATATTCTCATAACTATGCGCTTTTCTATCAATTGCTCGGCAGTATTTTGTTCACCCACCATAATACATGCTATCATGAGAGAAGCCACTAGTGAAACCTATGCCCCCCGGCTCTATTTTACATCATATAAGTTTCCGATCTATAATTCTAGTTTCCTATTTATTTTATTTTGCAATCTTTACTTTCCAATCTATACAACAAAAATACCAAAAATATTTACTTTACTATCTTTATTAGATCTCACTTTTGCGAGTGACCGTGAAGGGATTGACAACCCATTTATCGTGTTGGTTGCAAGGTTCTTGATTGTTTGTGCAGGTACTAGGTGATTTGCGTGTAATCTCCTACTAGATTGAGACCTTGGTTCTTAAAAACTGAGGGAAATACTTACGCTACTTTCCTGCATCACCCTTTCCTCTTCAAGGGAAAACCAACACATGCTCAAGAGGTAGCAACTTGCAATCCCAACCTACAGGTCGCGATCGAAGTAGCTAATCAGCCGCCGTCGTCACGTTCGGCGAATCATGCTGGGCAAAAAGCTCCGGCTCCTGGGCCCTTCCTGCTCCTCTGGCTCGAACTCCGGACGTGCCTTGCAAAGCAGTAGGAATTTCGACGACGCAACGTAGTACCTAATTATTCGTGGACAATTCCCTATGCCTTCTAAGAGCATCTCCAACCGCGTCCCCAACAGGCCCCAGGAGACTTTTTCGGCGCCGGCGCCGAAAAAACGCCCCAGTCGCGCCCCCGGGACACCGAAATCCGCCGGCTCGGCCCGTTTTTGGGCCCGGCGATTGCAGGCCGAACCCGGCGCACTGGAGGGCGCTCGAGGGCTCCAGCGCAAGGGAAAAGCACGTCTGGCCCACACCGTCAGGCAAAAAGTCAAGTCTTTCTTCCAGATTCGCCTCTGAGGGAGTCCCGGACTAGGGGGTGTCCGGATAGCCGGACTATCGTCACGGCCGGACTCCAAGACTATGAAGATACAAGATTGAAGACTTCGTCCCGTGTCCGGATGGGACTTTCCTTGGCGTGGAAGGCAAGCTTGGCGACGGATATGTAGATCTCCTACCATTGTAACCGACTCTGTGTAACCCTAACCTATCCGGTGTCTATATAAACCGGAGGGTTTTAGTCCGTAGGACTAACAACAATCATACCATAGGCTAGCTTCTAGGGTTTAGCCTCCTTGATCTCGTGGTAGATCTACTCTTGTACTACCCATATCATCAGTATTAATCAAGCAGGAGTAGGGTATTACCTCCATCGAGAGGGCCCGAACCTGGGTAAAAACATCGTGTCCCTTGTCTCCTGTTACCATCCGCCTAGACGCACAGTTCGGGACCCCCTACCCGAGATCCGCCGGTTTTGAGACCGACATTGGTGCTTTCATTGAGAGTTCCTCTGTGTCGTCGCCGTCAGGTAGGATGCCTCATCCCATCTTTAAAGATGATACTATCGCCAAAGGAGCCTTGGCCGCTGGTCAGACTCTCCGGCTAGGTGGTTTTCTTATTACCGCCAGTTCGGCCACCGCGCCGACGATGACCTCTCGAGTCATCGAAACGAATCTCCATGTTAATAAGGAACTTGCCGAACAGTTAGATCCGATCGAGCTCTCCTCCAGAACGAGCTCTTGGATCGCATCGCCGCTCGAGTCGCCACAGACACGACCGGATCGGGCCTAAAACCGATCTGAGAGAGATCAACTCTCCCCAGGCTACCCATCATGTTGCTGTGATAGAGCAGCAATGCGGCGATTCTTCTTCTATCTTAAGGGCTAGCTACGTCCGGATTCCCGATCCCTCCATGCCGGATTCCAGCAGAGGGATGGATGTCGATCAAGCCCTGAACTTAAAGTCAGGCGGCGGGTTGGACTCATTGGATAACACTCAAAAATCCAAACTTTCGAGTTCGGAAACTTCACGGCCCCTGAGACCTAAATTCGATGGGGTTCCGGATCCAGATCCACCCGCCCACCCAAACATTAGCGATCTATCCCGAAATCGGCAAGAGCCCGCTGAAACAGTACATCATTACTGGGCCAGATTCCTCCTGGTTATGGACAGGATAAAGGACTGCCGAGAGGAGGACACAATCCCATTTTTCTGCAATAATTGCACGGACAAGGGAATACTAAACGCCATAAGTCGTCGCGAAATTACACGCTTCACTGACTTGGTGACCATAGTACAAAAGTACTGTACGATGGAGAGCGCCTGGAAAACCAAAAGTAAATTTTGGGATAATCCGGCCCCTAATACATCCCTAGTCCGAAATAAAAGGGTGCATCATTATCAAGCACCTGGGTTAAACACCAAAAAACCAAAACCCCCTAAAGGGTACGGAACCGTACTGGAGGGTTGGCTAAACGGACCCTGCAAAATTCACAGTACAGAGGGCGCCACTCCAACTCATAGCCTTCGGGCATGTTGGATACTACGGCAGGTGGCCAAAAGTGGCGAAGAGCTTCTAGCTTCAGAACCCCAGCCCAAAGAACACACAGACGGTGTTAACAGTCTTTGAGACTTTCGCATCAAATAACATGCGAAAACGAACACTCTGCAACCTTGCCGAAGTCTACCAAGTAGCAACAATAAATCCATGGAGTGACACGGCTATCACCTTCAATGCCAGTGACGAGCCTAAATTCCGAACAACCCGAGCACCAGCCGCATTGGTCCTCAGTCCGATAGTGGATTTGCCGCTTTACTAAGGTACTCATGGATGGCGGCAGCAGACTAAACCTCATCTATGAGGAAACCCTCCCAAAATGGAAATAGACTGGAACCGCATTGAGCGAAGCAACACAACCTTCAGAGGAATAATCCCTAGCCGGAAGCATGCTGCATGAAAAAATTACACCGATGTAGTGTTCGCTCACGGACAATTACAGTCCGAGGAGGTCACATTTCAAGTGGCCCTGCTCAACAGCCGGATATCATGCTTTATTAGGACGAGAGGCATTCACAATTTTTCAAGCTATACCCCATTATGGGTACATGAAGCTTAAAATGCCCGGACCTAACGGAATAATCACTCTAGCTAGTGATCCAACATAGCACTCCGCACCGAAAAAGACAGCCGCACTAGCCCTCGAGGCATCGTCCAAGCCCTAGCGGCCGAGGAACTCACCGCGATGCACTCCACGGTGAACAGGGACGATGTGATACTTGATAAAGATCCAAGTCCACCTCTTTCAAACCAGCGGATGAAATAGTCAAATTCCAAGTCCACCCAACGGACCCCATAAAGACGGCCTCCATTGGGGCATAATTAAACCTCGATGTAGACGCCAGACCACGAGAATTTCTACGAGAAAAGCTGGGACATCTTTGCTCGCACCCTTCAGACATGCCAGAATCCCACGTCGGCTGGCCGAGCACAGCCTAAATATCCTAAAAGGATTCAAGCTACCAAACAGGCCCTTCGGGCGCTTTTCCGAACCCAAGAGACAAAGGCCATGGGAGAGGAGCTAGCCAAACTTTTGGAAGCCGGATTCATCGTAGATATAAAACATCCGGAGTGGCTAGCAAACCTGGTGATGGTACCAAAGAAGGATAAATCCTGGCGCCTATGTGTTGATTTCAAAGACCTTAATAAGGATTGCCCAAAGGATCCCTTCCCCCTCCCTCGAATTGATCAAATTATTGACGCTACAGCAGGACACGACTCATTGTGCTTCCTCGACACGTACTCCGGCTACCACCAAATCAAGATGGCGGAGCCAGACCAAGCTGCAACATCATTCATCACTCCATATGGCCTGTTTTGCTCCAACACAATGCCCTTTGGGCTCAAAAACGCCGGCGCAACATATCAGCATGATTCGTATACATGTCCGCGCATCAGATCGGCAAAACAAAGGAAGGGTATGTAGATGACGTGGTCACAAAACCAAGCACGTAGAAACTCTAGTAGACGACTTGAGGCTCACATTCGACAATCTTCAAAATACGACATCAAGCTCAATCCGGAAAAATGCGTCTTCAGCTGTTCCACCGAAAGCTCCCCGGCTTCATTGTGTCCTAGAGGAATTGAAGCAAACCCAGCCAAGATCCGAGCTCTGTCACAATTGGATATTCCAAAAGACCTCAAGCAAATACAAAAATTGACGGATGCATAGCGGCTCTAAGCCGCTTTATTTCTGTTTGGGAGAAAAGGCGTTACCCTTTACCGCCTCCTCCGCTGCACGAACACTTCGAGTGGATTTGATGCCGCCACACCGGACTCAAGAGATAAAAGCCATATTGGCAACTAATCCGGTCTGGCCGCGCCCAATGTGGGCGAACCAATGCTATTATATATCGCCGCAACACATCAAGTTGTCGGTAGCGGTGCTCGTTGTCGAACGAGAAAGCGGACGGACACCGGTTCCCTCTTCAAAACCGGTTTACTATGTGTCCACCGTCCTAACTCCATGCAAGTCCCGTACCCACACTATCGTAAGATAGCATACGCGGTGTTCATGGCATCCCGGAAGCTGCGACACTACTTTCAAGAGTGCTCGATAACGGTAGCCTCCAAAGTACCTCTTAACGACATTATAAATAACCGCGACGCGATGGGCCGGATTGCTAAATGGGCCATAGAGCTCCGTCCATTCGACATAAGTTATAAGCCACGACAAGCTATTAAGTCGTAGGTTTTGGCCGACTTCGTGGCCGAATGGACTGAAGCCGAACTCCCTAAAGAGTACGGCGCATACTCCAATTGGATCATGCACTTTGACGGCTCCAAAATGTTGGCTGGCCTGGGGGCTGGCGTCGTCCTAACGTCCCCAACCCGGGACAGTCCAATACGCCCTTCAGATAATGTATACGGACTCCAACAACGCAGCCGAATATGAGGCCCTTCTGCACGGCCTCCGGATGGCAGTCTCCATGGGCATTCAACGCCTAGAGGTGCGCGGGGATTCGAACCTCGCAATATCTCAAATAAATGGGGACTTTGATGCCAAAGATCCGAAAATGGCAGCATACCGCAACGCGGTCCAAAAATGTCAGCACCGTTCGAAGGGCTCGAATTTCATCATATAGCCCGGGATAACAACCAGGAGGCGGATATATTGGCACGCATCGGTGCAAAACGCGATGCCGTCCCACCCAATATATTTCTGGAACGGCTGTTCAAGCCATCCATACTATGGGAAGGGGAATCCGGCAATAACAATCCGGACCCAACCGCACTACCTGACGCCGAACACTCTGACACAACCGGAGGCTCTGCCCCCGAGATAACACCCTCTGCTCACGAAATAATGGCGGTTATCGCCCAGTGGACGGAACCATTCCTAGCTCACCTAACTAGGCAGGAACTCCCCGAAGACCAAAATAAGGCTCGCTGTATAGTACGGCGCTCTAAAGCCTATAAAGTCCATGAGGGAGAGCTTTATAAGAAAAGCACTACCGGAGTCCTTCAAAGGTGTATCTCCAAGAGGAAGGGCGAAACCTCTGGCTGAAATTCATGCCGGACTGGGTGGGCACCACGCCGCAGCCCGGCCCTTGTAGGCAAGGCCTTCCAGACAGGATTTTATTGGCCGACGGCCCGGCAGAATCAGGACTTAGTCCAACGATGCGTCGGTTGCCAGCTTTTTGCTAACCAAAGCCACATGCCACCCACCGCCCTTAAAACTATATCCATCACCTGCCGTCATGTCCGGGGCTTGACATGGTTGGACCCCTTAAGGGAGGAACCCACAAGCAAAAATACCTATTGGTCATGGTGGATAAATTCACCAAATGGATAGAGGCCAAGCTCGTTAAACGGCCGAATCCGGACCAGTGATAGACTTCATATCAGGGGTAGTGCACCGTTACGGTGTCCCCCACAGTATCATCACTGATAACGGCACCAACTTTACGACCGATGAGGTCAAATTATGGTGCAAAAACATGGGCATCAAGCTCGACACGCCTCGCCTATCACCCTCAAACCAACGGCCAAGTCGAACGAGCAAATGGTCTAATCATGAGCGGCATTAAACCCCAGACTAGTGCGGTCCCTCAAGGAATCTAACACGCCTTTGGGTTGAGGAGCTCGACTCCGTACTGGGGCTGCGGACCATGCCGAATCGTACTACCGGATTCACACCATTCTTTATGGCGTGCAGGCGCAGAGGCAGTCTTGCCTGCGATATAATACATGACTCACCTCGCGTGCGCATGTATGAAGAAAGAGAAGCCGAGCTTGATCGGCAGGACAGTTTGGACGCATTGGAGGAGGAGCGCGACGTGGCAAAAGCTCGTTCCGCATTCTATCAACAGCAGGCCCGAAGATATCAAAGCAGGGAAGTACGGGCCAAAGCTTGTAACGTTGGCGAACTAGTTTTACGCCTGCCGGACAAGAAAAAGGACAAACTCAAGCCCAAATGGGAAGGTCCCTTCATCATCGAACAGTTCCTGACCGGCGGGGCATACCGCCTGCGAAACGCATCGAATAACCGACTCGAGCCGAACCCATGGAACGCAGCCCATGTACGAAGATTCTACGCCTAAGCGCCGGACTCCAAGTTCGTCTCCTTCCTCCGTCCACATTTTCTATTTTTGCTGCCTTTTATTTCTCTCCTTCCTCCTTCTTCTTCTTGAAGCCTCTAGAGGCTCGTTTGCGCTTTTTTCGCACACACTTGACGAGCTGTCCGCTATCATTTTACCTGGGGGCTTCTTTAACAGAAGCTTATTTATACGGGCTTCATGCCCAACACATGTGTTAACCTTCCGCATGAACCTTTTATTCACCATTATATGCATCGATATGACTTAAGTTTTGGCCAAGCTGGGTTGCCTGGCTCCTGTGCTTACCCCTACGTTCTCGATTGTTCGGCTAGGTGGTAAAGGGAGCACCTCTTGGATTGTTATTGCCAGGTCAGCCGGATGTGTACCTCAGACTGGGTGAAGCCGAAAGCTAGCGTTCTTGAGGGAATATTCGGTCGGTGAACTGAAAGATGATTTTTAACTATTTACCCATCTGCCCCCAGATGATTTTCTGCTTTCATAGCAGCTTTGACATGCACTTTAGGGCATGCACCCCAGCGAAAGGAACCCTTAACGGAACTATTCTCCCTGGAAGATGTTTCTTACTACCCATGTAATATAACATAACTAGTTGGGCACTTGTCCGACATCGCAATAATGACCCCTACGCTCGGTCTCCATGCATACCCGGTTCTTATATAACCACGAAGGTATTCGGACACACCTGCACTATTGGGTCCCGAGGTCGGCTTAAAAGGTCTGCTATGACAAACGATCTACAATCTGGCTAGAAGACATTTTTTCATGTCACATTTTACATAGTCAATTCGACTCATTGTATTCCTCCTCAATGCCATCTAATAGGCTATCTAATTTACAGTCTTGCTGGGAATACTTGGCGGCCAATTCTACTTGGTCAGACACTAAGCTTACAGGGATCTCCATCCCATCAGCCCCACAGTCCGACCTCGGCCATGTGGTTTGGGTCGACAACCGTGTACCGCGTCTTTACCATGGCCTGCACCTCCTGGCGCCTTGACGGCAGCCGATATCTTCCATAGTCCGAGCACCGCCGTGCTCCTTGAAGCCGCCCGCCAACTCCCCAATGCCTTGGGCAGGGAGATAGATGGCCACAAGGCTGGCCGATGCCTTTCATCACCGCCGGACTCGTTCGTCAGGCAATGTCGCAGTTCGGGAAGAAGATCACCCGAAGAACTGGGCATCTCCTCCTCAGGACGACCTGTGAGCAAACCTAAATACATGTTTATGTTAGTCGCCTTCCTCGCCGAACTCTTTTAAAGTTTGCTCAAGCACTTATTGAGAATGCCGCGACGAAGCCGCCGATTCTCCTTTATGGAGTCAGACAACTGGGCACGAACATCCTTCAGTTCCTCACCCAGCTTGGTGTTGGCGTCTTGGAGGTTATTTTTCTCCTGCCGCACCCTCGTAAGCACTCTCTCGCCGTCCTTTAGCTGGAGCAAGAGCTGTTGTTTGTCCGGATATAGTCCTGCGCCATCTGCAATATTTTTGTCGATTTACAAACCCGCCGCACTTCATAAACTATTTATCTTTTAAAGCGTATATTACCGGTGGGGTCTCTGTGGCTCCCTCAGAAGCGGCTAGTGCGGCCTCAAGTTGGGCCTTGCACTCTTCAAGCTCCCGGGACAGTCGGGTATTCTTTTCTCAGAAGATCCTCAGATAACAAATGATCCTTAAATCAGTTATTCTAACTATTTTAAGTCTCGGGGCTCTTGGCATATATAATCACAAATTTCCTTACCCAGATGTCCTTTACATACTGCTCCGTGGCTCTGGCTAGACCATCTTGAGCGGCACGGAGGTGCGCATCTCCGAATCGAAGGCATTCAAGGCCTCCTGGGAGAAACATGCGTCACGAAGAACTGTCCGGCGGCGCCTGTGATTCAAGGCGCTCTCCACCTCGGAGTTGGTGGCGGACAACCTGTCGGCATCCTCTGTCGGAGGAGCATCCGACGCACGTCTCGTGCTTGCCTCAGCCTCCGGACCCGGCTTTGAATCATGACCGGTTAAGGTTCGATTTGAAACCTCTCCGGACTCGATCCAGCGAGCGCTCTTTTCCTGAAAAGAGCACCGGCGTTAATACGCCTTTCGGGAATCAATCACGGGAGTATGGTGACACGCCATACCGCTAAGGGCGGAGTTTCGATCCGACCGCACTTCTTTTTAGCCTCGGCCGCACCGCCCTTTGTTGGCCAGCCGCTGAGCTCGGCTTCTGCCTCGAAGGTACCCCGCAGCACCATTAGTATACGGTGATAAAAATAAGCATGGATGGGTCATTATCGGGGCATTGGGATCTCGGTCTCGATTACTGTGAGGCTGGAAGTATTCCGGGGCAATCAGCCGTAATGGCAACCAAAGCATCGTCGATGCTAAGTTGGTAGAACACGCCGTCGATCAACTCCACCTTTATATCCGGATCCTCTTCGGAGGTCGGATCGAGGGACCGCTCCGGATCCTCGGGTTGTGGGGGCGGGCTGTGTATCTGTTGGTGAACGTTGCAGAAAATTAAAATTTTTCCTACGGTTTCACCAAGATCCATCTGTGAGTTCATCTAGCAACAAGTCATGGGAGAGTGATTGCATCTACATACCACTTGTAGATCGCGTGCGGAAGGGTTCACTAGAACGTGGATGATGGAGTCGTACTCGCCGTGATCCAAATCACCGATGACCGAGTGTCGAACGGACGGCACCTCCGCGTTCAACACACGTACGGAGCGGATGACGTCTCCTCCTTCTTGATCCAGCAAGGGGGAAGGAGAGGTTGAGGAAGATGGCTCCAGCAGCAGCACGACGCGTGGTGTTGGTGGAGAAGCGACTCTCAGGCTTCGCCAAGCACGTGACGGAGGAGGAGAGGTGTAGCAGGGGAGAGGAGACGCCAGAACTTCAAAGTGCGGCTACCCCTCCCCTCAATTTATATAGGCCCCGGGGGCGCCGCCCTTGGAGATCCCATCTCCCAAGGGGCGGCGGCCAAGGGGTGGAGTGCCCCAAGGCAAGTGGGCGCCCCACCCTAGGGTTTCAACCCTAGGCGCGAGGTGGGCCAAGGGGGCGCACCAGCCCACTATGGGCTGGTTCCTCCCCACTTCAGCCCATGGGGCCCTCCGGATGGGTGGCCCCACCCGGTGGACCCCAGGACCCTTCCGGTGGTCCCAGACAATACCGGTGACCCCAAACTTTCCCGATGGTCAAACAATACTTCCTATATATAATTCTTTACCTCCGGACCATTCCGGAACTCCTCATGACGTCCGGGATCTCATCCGGACTCCGAACAACATTCGGTTTACTGCATACTCATATTCATACAACCCTAAGCGTCACCGAACCTTAAGTGTGTAGACCCTACGGGTTCGGGAGACACGTAGACATGACCGAGACGGCTCTCGGGCAATAACCAACAGCGGGATCTGGATACCCATGTTGGCTCCCACATGCTACTCGATGATCTCATCGTATGAACCACGATGTCGAGGATTCAAACAATCCCGTATACAATTCCCTTTGCCAATCGGTATGTTACTTGCCCGAGATTCGATCGTCGGTATCCCAATACCTGGTTCAATCTCGTTACCGGCAAGTCACTTTACTCGTATCGTAATGCATGATCCCGTGACCAGACACTTGGTCACTTTGAGCTCATTATGATGATGCACTACCGAGTGGGCCCAGTGATACCTCTCCGTAACACGGAGTGACAAATCCCAGCCTCGATCCGTGTCAACCCAATGTACACTTTCGGAGATACCAGAGTGCACCTTTATAGTCACCCGGTTAAGTTGTGACGCTTTGGTACACCCAAAGCACTCCTACGGTATCCGGAGTTACACGATCTCATGGTCTAAGGAAGAGATACTTGACATTGGAAAAGCTCTAGCAAAACGAACTACACGATCTTGTGCTATGCTTAGGATTGGGTCTTGTCCATCACATCATTCTCCTAATGATGTGATCCCGTTATCAACGACATCCAATGTCCATATTCAGGAAACCATGACTATCTATTGATCAACGAGCTAGTCAACTAGAGGGTTACTAGGGACATATTGTGGTCTATGTATTCACACGTGTATTATGATTTCCGGATAACACAATTATAGCATGAATAAAAGACTATTATCATGAACAAGGAAATATAATAATAATCCTTTTATTATTGCCTCTAGGGCATATTTCCAACAGTCTCCCACTTGCACTAGAGTCAATAATCTAGTTACATTATGATGAACCTAACACCCATAGAGTTCTGGTGTTGATCATGTTTTGCTCGCGGAAGAGGTTTAGTCAACGGATCTGCGACATTCAGATCATGTTTTTCAGGTACTTCAGGACATTCTTGACCGCTGTCCAGTGTTCCTTGCCGGGATTACTTTGGTACCTTCCTACCAAACTTACGGCAAGGTTTACATCGGGCCTGGTACACAGCATGGCATACATAATAGATCCTATGGCCGAGGCATAGGGGATGACGCTCATCTCTTCTTTATCTTTTGCCATGGTCGGGCATTGAGCTGAGCTCAATCTCACACCTTGCAGTACAGGCAAGAACCCTTTCTTGGACTGATCCATTTTGAACTTCTTCAAAATCATATCAAGGTAAGTGCTTTGTGAAAGACCTATGAGGCATCTCGATCTATCTCTATAGATCTTGATGCCTAATATATAAGCAGCTTCTCCAAGGTCCTTCATTGAAAAACTTTTATTCAAGTAGGCCTTAATGCTGTCCAAGAGTTCTATATCATTTCCCATCAAAAGTATGTCATCTACATATAATATGAGAAATGCTACAGAGCTCCCACTCACTTTCTTGTAAACGCAGGCTTCTCCATAAGTCTGCATAAACCCAAACGCTTTGATCATCTCATCAAAGCGAATGTTCCAACTCCGAGATGCTTGCACCAGCCCATAAATGGATCGCTGGAGCTTGCATACTTTGTTAGCATTCTTAGGATCGACAAAACCTTCCGTTGCATCATATACAGCTCTTCCTTAAGATAACCGTTAAGGAATGCTGTTTTGACGTCCATCTGCCATATCTCATAATCATAGTATGCGGCAATTGCTAACATGATTTGGACGGACTTAAGATTCACTACGGGAGAGAAAGTCTCATCATAGTCAATCCCTTGAACTTGCCGATAACCCTTAGCGACAAGTCGAGCTTTATAGATGGTGACATTACCATCCGCGTCATACTTCTTCTTAAAGATCCATTTGTTTTCTATCGCCGCCGATCATCGGGCAAGTCCTGTCAAAGTCCATACTTTGTTTTCATACATGGATTCTATCTCGGATTTCATGGCTTCAAGCCATTTGTTGGAATCTGGGACCGCCATCGCTTCTTCATAGTTCGAAGGTTCACCGTTGTCTAACAACATGATTTCCAGGATAGGGTTGCCGTACCACTCTGGTGCGGAACGTGTCCTTGTGGACCTACGAAGTTCAGTAGCAACTTGATCCGAAGTACCTTGATCATCATCATTATTTTCCTCTTCAGTTGGTGTAGGCATCACAGGAACATTTTCCGGAGCTGCACTACTATCCCGTTCAAGAGGTAGTACTTCATCGAGTTCTACTTTCCTCCCACTTACTTCTTTCGAGAGAAACTCTTTTTCCGAGATAGGATCCGTTCTTGGCAACAAAGATCTTGCCCTCGGATCTTAAGTAGAAGGTATACCCAATGGTTTCCTTAGGGTATCCTATGAAGACGCATTTTTCCGACTTGGGTTCGAGCTTTTCAGGTTGAAGTTTCTTGACATAAGCATCGCATCCCCAAACTTTTAGAAACGACAGCTTAGGTTTCTTCCCAAACCATAATTCATACGGTGTAGTCTCAACGGATTTAGACGGTGCCCTATTTAAAGTGAATGTAGCTGTCTCTAGAGCGTATCCCCAAAATGATAGCGGTAAATCGGTAAGAGACATCATAGACCGCACCATATCCAATAGAGTGCGACATAACGCTCGGACACACCGTTACGCTGAGGTGTTCCAGGCGGCGTGAGTTGTGAAACGATTCCACATTTCCTTAAGTGTGTACCAAATTCGTGACTTAAGTATTCTCCTCCACGATCTGATCGTAGGAATTTTATCTTTCGGTCACGTTGATTCTCTACCTCATTCTGAAATTCCTTGAACTTTTCAAAGGTCTCAGACTTGTGTTTCATTAAGTAGACATACCCATATCTACTCAAGTCATCAGTGAGAGTGAGAACATAACGATATCCTCCATGAGCCTCAACGCTCATTGGACCGCACACATCGGTATGTATGATTTCCAACAAGTTGGTTGCTCGCTCCATTATTCCGAGAACGGAGTCTTGGTCATCTTGCCCATGAGGCATGGTTCGCATGTGTCAAATGATTCATAATCGAGAGACTCCAAAAGTCCATCAAGATGGAGCTTCTTCATGCGCTTGACACCAATGTGACCAAAGGCGGCGATTGCCACAAGTATGTGGGACTATCGTTATCAACTTTACATATTTTGGTATTCACGCTATGAATATGTGTAACATTACGCTCGAGATCCATTAAGAATAAACCATTGACCATCGGGGCATGACCATAAAACATATCTCTCATATAAATAGAACAATCATTATTCTCGGATTTAAATGAGTAGCCATCTCGCATTAAACGAGATCCAGATACAATGTTCATGCTCAAACTTGGCACTAAATAACAATTATTGAGGTTCATAACTAATCCCGTGGGTAAATGTAGAGGTAGCGTGCCGACGGCGATCACATCGACCTTGGAACCATTCCCGGCACGCATCGTCACCTCGTCCTTCGCCAGTCTCCGCTTATTCCGCAGCTCCTGCTGTGAGTTACAAATATGAGCAACGGCACCTGTATCAAATACCCAGGAGTTACTACGAGTACTGGTAAGGTACACATCAATTACATCTATATCAAATATACCTTTAGTGTTGCCGGCCTTCTTATCCGCTAAGTATTTGGGGCAGTTCCGCTTCCAGTGACCCTTCCCCTTGCAATAAAAGCACTCGATCTCGTGCTTGGGTCCATTCCTTGACTTCTTCCCTAGAATCGGCTTACCGGCGCGACAACCTCCTTGCCGTCCTTCTTGAAGTTCTTCTTGCCCTTGCCCTTCTTGAACTTAGTGGTCTTATTGACCATCAACACTTGATGTTCTTTCTTGATTTCAACCTCTGCTGACTTCAGCATTGAGAATACTTCGGGAATGGTCTTCACCATCCCTGCATATTGTAGTTCATCACAAAGCTCTTTTAGCTTGGTGGGAGCGATCAAGGATTCTATCAATGACCGCCTCGTCCGGGAGGTTTATGTCCACTGGGATAGGCGGTTGTGCAACCCAGAAATTTTGAGTATGTGCTCACCTTGTAACTGTTTTCCTCCATCTTACAACTATAGAACTTGTCGGAGACTTCATACCTCTCGACCGGGCATGAGCTTGGAAAACTAGTTTCAGCTCCTCGAACATCTCATATGCTCCGTGTTGCTCAAAACGCTTTTGGAGCCCCGGTTCTAAGTCGTAAAGCATGCCGCACCGAACGAGGGAGTAATCATCAAGACGAGACTGCCAAGCATTCATAATGTCTTGGTTCTCTATGACGGTGCATCACCTAGCGGTCCTTCTAGGACATATTGTTTCCTGGCAGCTATGAGGATGATCCTCGTGTTAGGACCCGATCCGTATAGTTGCTGCCCTCATCTTTCAGCTTGGTTTTCTCTAGGAACGCGTTGAAGTTCATGTTGACATGAGCGTTGACCATTTGATCTACAAGACATATTTGCAAAGGTTTTAGACTAAGTTCATGATAATTAAGTTCATCTAATCAAATTATTTTAATGAACTCCCACCAGATTAGACATCCCTCTAGTCATCTAAGTGTTACACGATCCGAGTCGACTAGGCCGTGTCCGATCATCACGTGAGACGGACTAGTCATCGTCGGTGAACACTCTCATGTTGATCGTATCTTCCATACGACTCGTGTTCGACCTTTCGGTCTCCGTGTTCCGAGGCCATGTCTGTACATGCTAGGCTCGTCAAGTTAACCCTAAGTGTTTTGCATGTGTAAAACTGTCTTACACCCGTTGTATGTGAACGTAAGGATCTATCACACCCGATCATCACGTGGTGCTTCGAAACGACGTACTTTAGCAACGGTGCACAGTTAGGGGAGAACACTTCTTGAAATTGTTGTAAGGGATCATCTTATTTACTACCGTCGTTCTAAGTAAACAAGATGCATAAACATAATAAACATCACATGCAATTATATAGTAGTGACATGATATGGCCAATATCATACAACTCCATTGATCTCCATCTTCGGGGCTCCATGATCATCTTGTCACCGGCATGACACCATGATCTCCATCATCATGATCTCCATCATCGTGTCTTCATGAAGTTGTCAAGCCAACGACTACTTCTACTTCTATGGCTAACGCGTTTAGCAATAAAGTAAAGTAATTTACATGGCGTTCTTCAATGACACGCAGGTCATACAAAAATAAAGACAACTCCTATGGCTCCTGCGGTTGTCATACTCATCGACATGCAAGTCGTGATTCCTATTACAAGAACATGATCTCATACATCACAATATGTCATTCATCATTCATCACAACTTCTGGCCATATCACATCACATGACAATTGCTGCAAAAACAAGTTAGACGTCCTCTAATTGTTGTTGCATCTTTTACGTGGCTGCTATTGGGTTCTAGCAAGAACGTTTTCTTACCTACGAATAACCACAACGTGATTTTGTCAACTTCTATTTACCCTTCATAAGGACCCTTTTCATCGAATCCTCTCCAACTGAAGTGGGAGAGGCAGACACCCGCCAGCCACCTTATGCAACTAGTGCATGTCGATTCGGTGGAACCGGTCTCACGTAAGCGTCACGTGTAAGGTTGGTCCGGCCGCTTCATCCCACAATACCGCTGAAGCAAGATAAGACTAGTAGCGGCAAGCAAGTTGACAAGATCTACGCCCACAACAAAATTGTGTTCTACTTGTGCAATAGAGAACTACACATAGACCTAGCTCATGATGCACTGTTGGTGAACGTTACAGAAAATTAAAATTTTTCCTACGGTTTCACCAAGATCCATCTATGAGTTCATCTAGCAACAAGTCATGGGAGAGTGATTGCATCTACATACCACTTGTAGATCGCGTGCGGAAGCGTTCACTAGAACGTGGATGAAGGAGTCGTACTCGCCGTGATCCAAATCACCGATGACCGAGTGCCGAACGGACGGCACCTCCGCGTTCAACACACGTACGGAGCGGATGACGTCTCCTCCTTCTTGATCCAGCAAGGGGGAAGGAGAGGTTGAGGAAGATGGCTCCAGCAGCAGCACGACGGCGTGGTGTTGGTGGAGAAGCAGCACTCCGGTAGGGCTTCGCCAAGCACGTGACAGAGGAGGAGAGGTGTAGCAGGGGAGAGGGAGGCGCGGAGAACTTGGTGCGGCTGCCCCTCCCTCCCTTATATAGGCCCCTGTGGGGGCGCAGGTCCTGGAGATCCCATCTCCCAAGGGGGCGGCGGCCAAGGGGGTGGAGTGCCCAAGGCAAGTGGGCGCCCCCCGCCTCGGGTTTCAACCCTAGGCACGAGGTGGGCCAAGGCGCACCAGCCCACTATGGGCTGGTTCCTCCCCACTTCAGCCCATGGGGCCCTCCGGATGGGTGGGCCCACCGGTGGACCCCGGGACCCTTCCGGTGGTCCCGGTACAATACCGGGTGACCCCGAAACTTTCCCGATGGCCGAAACAATACTTCTTATATATAATTCTTTACCTCCGGACCATTCCGGAACTCCTCGTGACGTCCGGGATCTCACCCGGGACTCCGAAAAACATTCGGTTTACTGCATACTCATATTCATACAACCCTAGCGTCACCGAACCTTAAGTGTGTAGACCCTACGGGTTCGGGAGACACGTGAACATGACCGAGACGACTCTCGGGCAATAACCAACAGCGGCATCTGGATACCCATGTTGGCTCCCACATGCTCCTCGATGATCTCATCGGATGAACCACGATGTCGAGGATTCAAACAATCCCGTATACAATTCCCTTTGTCAATCGGTATGTTACTTGCCCGAGATTCGATCGTCGGTATCCCAATACCTCGTTCAATCTCGTTACCGGCAAGTCACTTTACTCGTACAGTAATGCATGATCCCGTGACCAGACACTTGGTCACTTTGAGCTCATTATGATGATGCACTACCGAGTGGGCCCAGTGATACCTCTCCGTAACACGGAGTGACAAATCCCAGTCTTGATCCGTGTCAACCCAACAGACACTTTTGGAGATACCTGTAGTGCACCTTTATAGTCACCCAGTTACGTTGTGACGTTTGGTACACCCAAAGCACTCCTACGGTATCCGGGAGTTACACGATCACATGGTCTAAGGAATAGATACTTGACATTGGAAAAGCTCTAGCAAAACGAACTACACGATCTTGTGCTATGCTTAGGATTGGGTCTTGTCCATCACATCATTCTCCTAATGATGTGATCCCGTTATCAACGACATCCAATGTCCATAGTCGAAAACCATGACTATCTCTGTTTATCAACGAGCTAGTCAACTAGAGGCTTACTAGGGACATATTGTGGTCTATGTATTCACACGTGTATTACGATTTCCGGATAATACAATTATAGCATGAATAAAAGACAATTATCATGAACAAGGAAATATAATAATAATCCTTTTATTATTGCCTCTAGGGCATATTTCCAACAGTATCTTCTCCACAGTCCGGCGCAGTTCCTGCGCAAAAACCATGAAATGAGATATTTAACCACGGGAACATGGATCGTACAGGTCGCAAAGATGTTTGCTTACCCAGCTTCGAGGATTATTCGAAGAAAACTCCTTGATGGATTGGCGAGGAAATCCTCCTCCTCTCCTTTATACATGGCAGACAAGATCTTCACCAGTTCGGTGACCGATCCCGGCCCTTTGCGGCCGTGGCGGGTGGCATCGTCCTCCCCGTTGAAATCCCACATGGGGTGGCCCCTATATTGGAGCGGCTGCACTCCCCTCATAATACAGATTGCCATGACTCCAATCATGGTCAATCCGGCATGAGCCAGTAACCTTATTCGGCTCATCAAATAAAGGACATCCCGGTCATTTTCCCTCCGGGCTCCGAGGGCGCCGACTAGGCGCTTCTTCAAAGGAGCATTGCTGAACTCCGGAAGGCCGATCCGAATAGGATCCGCAGCGGGGCGTCCTCCATGTAAAACCATTACGAAGGCTAGTCTTGGACGCCTTCTTCGGGTTCCGGATAGGTATCCGGTCCGGCGATGCGCCATAGCTTCGGCTCCGTCCACTTGATATATTGACCCCTCGTAAGAACGGGGTACTAGGCAGAATATTCTCTTCCACAGCCCGAAATGAGCCTCGACGCCCAAGAACAGTTCACAAAGGGCCACGAAGCCCGCGATGTGCAAGATGGTGGCAGGAGTAAGATGGTGCAATTGGAGGCCGTAGAACTCCAAGAGCCCCCGGAGAAACGGATGGATTGGAAATCCGAGTCCTCTTACTAGATAAGAGATCAAGCATACCCGATCTCCTTTAGAGGGATCGGGGACGCTCTCCGCTTGCTTCCCGCCCTTGTAGGTGGCAAGTCCGGCTCGAACCGGAACCATGAAGGTCGGGGGAAGAAATCCCTTGGCTTGGAGTATAACTAGCTCGCTATGCGGGATCGAGCATTTCTCCCAATTTCCAGGTTGAGGGCTGGGAGCGCGAGAGGAGGAGCCGCGTCGACTGTCCATGATGGAATGGGCTTTGGTCAGAGGCGCTCCGATGAAAGCTCGCGAAGGGGGGATGGTGTGACTCAGATCTAGAACCTCGCCCCTTTATAGGCGGCTCATTTGCGCAGCTAGGGGGGTAATTGTAAAAATACACCGGCTTTTTGCATTCATTCAATCACGTGGAAGATGGCCTTTATTGGGCGTAGAAGCCAAGGGGCGCAGCATTTATCGAAGCGGACACTATTTGACAAGTATATGGAATTTGGAGAAGAACCCGCCTCGCAATGCGAAGACAATCAACGCCCGGACTTCGTGCGTCATTGAAGCCTGGTTCGGGGCTCTTGAGGGAGTCCCGGACTAGGGGTGTCCGGATAGCGGACTATCGTCACGCGGCCAGTACTATAAATCACGGCCGGACTATAAATCGCGGCCGGACTCCAAGACTATGAAGATACAAGATTGAAGACTTCATCCCGTGTCCGGATGGGACTTTCCTTGGCGTGGAAGGCATGCTTGGCAATACGGATATGTAGATCTCCTACCATTGTAACCGACTCTGTGTAACCCTAACCTATCCGGTGTCTATATAAACCGGAGGGTTTTAGTCCGTGGGGACGAACAACAATCATACCATAGGCTAGCTTCTAGGGTTTAGCCTCCTTGATCTCGTGGTAGATCTACTCTTGTACTACCCATATCATCAATATTAATCAAGCGGGGAGTAGGGTATTACCTCCATCGAGAGGGCCCGAACCTGGGTAAAAACATCGTGTCCCTTGTCTCCTGTTACCATCCGCCTAGACGCACATTTCGGGACCCCCTACCCGAGATCCGCCGGTTTTGACACCGACAACCTCCCACCCCCCCGCGCGCTCGGCCGCCAACCGGTTGATCCCCGCGCCACCCACCGCCCACCACCGCTAGATAGCCCATCCCCACCAGAAAAAGAGCAGAGGTTTCACCGAGGCAACCTCTCCACCACCGGCTGGGCAATTTTTCCGGGTTTCCGGCCGCGGAGGGGCTGTGTAGCGGCGGGTACGCGCCCACCGCGCCCGCAAGGTGTTCGGCGATTTGCCTTCCTCGGCAATGGACTCCGATGACGAGGAAGTGCTCGCCGCGCTGCTGGATGAGGAAGCCGAGGCCGACGTCCAGGAAGAGGAACATCTCATGGTCCTCGCCGCCTTCGCCGTCCTGCTGGCGAGCAATGAAAAGTCGCGGCGAGGTGGCTCGGCGCCGGGGCGGATGAAAGCAAAGAACCGGCAATCTTCTCGAAGGCTAATGCATGCTCTACTCGGACTACTTCGCCGACGCTCCACTGCACGGCGACAAAACATTTCGGCGCTATTATCAGATGAGCCGAAAGCTTTTCCTCAGGATTGTGAATTCCATCCGGGAGTTCGACAACTACTTCAAGTGCAAGAAGGATTGCACCGACAAACTTGGATTCACCTCAATCCAGAAGTGCACGACAGCGATGAGGATGCTTGCATACGGAGCTCCCATGATTCACTCGATGACTATGGGCGCATGGCCAAGTCCACCACCATTGAGTGTTTCTACAAGTTCTGTTGGTCAGTGGTAGTAGTGTTTGGACCGCAATACTTGCGAACACCCGATGCGGAAGACATTGCTCGGATCCTAGCACAGAATGCAGTAAGAGGATTTCCTGGGATGCTTGGAAGCATCGACTGCATGCATTGGAAATGGAAGAACTGCCCATTTGCTTGGCAGGGGATGTACAAAGGCGCCAAAGGCTGTTGCAGTGTGGTACTTGAGGGAGTGGCAACATAGTACCTCTAGATTTGGCACTCCTTCTTTGGTATGCCGGGAACTCACAATGACATCAACGTGCTACAGTGCTCCCCTGTCTTTGCCAAGCTTGTTGAAGGTCATTCTCCTGCGGAGAACTTTGAGGTCAATGGGCGGCACTACAACAAGGGGTACCACCTAGTTGATGGCATCTATCCGAGATGGTCTACATTTATGAAGATTATCTCAAACGCTGTGCCAGGAGGCAAGAAGTCCCACTTTGCCAAGGTGTAGGAGGCTTGCAGGAAGGATGTCGAGCGGGCATTTGGTGTGCTCCAATCTCGATTTGCTCTTGTCCGGTACCCCTCTCAGACCTGGTCGAAAGATCAAATGTGGGAGATCATGACTTGTTGTGTCATCTTGCACAACATGATCATCGAGAGAGAGCAGGAAGAGCCAGTGTTTGACACTGAACCATACTATAGGCAGGGTCCTCTAGCCGAAGTTGATCACCAGCTACCGGCAACCTGGACTGCCTACCTCAGTATACATCAGGAGATCCGAGACCCACAAGTGCATCATCAACTGCAGCAGGATCTGGTGGAGCACCTATGGAGGATCAAGGGCGACGCCTAGCTCGACGTGTGATGAGTTTTTATTTGTTAAACTATATAATTTGTATTGAACTATTTTGTTGTTGCACTATTTTGTTAAATTATTTGATTTTCTGTGATGAACTATGTGATAAAACAATTATTTATGTTGAGAATTCAATGCTGAACCACGCCGAACCATGCCGAATATGGGTCGTTTCTCGCCGATATCAGGCCATTTTTCTATTTATCTGGGCCGAAAAGTGGCCGCGAATGGGCCGATATCGGTGCCTGGGGGTGACCTGCGGGCGACGCCTGGATGCCCAACCGCCCCCAGCGCCGATTCTACCATCGGCTCGCCCCCAGGCAGCGATTTTTATGCCTCTTGGGGGGCCAACGGTTGGAGATGCTCTAAGCCTATTAGATCCAAAAAATTATTGTATGTGATATTCCAAAACAGAGAATTCAAATGACAAATAAGGTGGTGTTTATCTTGTACTCGGATGCTCCTTATAAAGGGCTCGGGCCGTAGGAGCCGATATGAATTCGTTTGTACTCTGTTTATTCAATTTCTGAGAATCTCTTAGCTGTGATCTTAGTCCTCTGGTAGGTCGGCAACTGTGACAACTTTATCCATCATTTGCACCAAAATGATGCTCTGGGCTGGTACAATAGTCCTTGTAACAAAGTTTATGAAAGAAAACCATTTTGGTATCATGTGAAGGTTTAGATTTGCATTTAGGTCGTTCATGCTTTTTTTTAAGTTAAGCGTGGGCAATTGAACATGGTTGAGGCACCTATCTCCAATGAAATTTTTATTCACAAGACACATGATCAAACAATGCTGACCATAACAACATGGATATCATCTCCCGTATTAAGAGCATCTCCAACGCGGACCGCTAAAACGGACACTATATTTTTCCACGGGCACATTCGCGGTCAATGATATGGGAGTTGGCCATCCAACCATGCTTATATACATTTTAAACCGGATTTTAACAAACGAGATGATTTTTATGTAAACTGGACCAAAGTCATTACATTTCAATATATTTCAACCGAGCAAAAGCATCCGGAAGTTAACCTAGTTAAAATCCTCGTCGGTGGCCGTGAGCCCCAAAAAACATTCGGCCTCCACGTCCTTGTTGTTCCCCTCTGTGTCAATGTCCGGCGGCGGTGAGCCACAGGAAGTGAAGGTGTGGTCACCAGCGATGAAGAGTGGGACACGCGACATGTACTAGTCGACATGAGACACAAGGCATCGCCGTGGCTGATGCCCTACCCTTCCTGTCGGAGTCCGCTCCCCGGCGGTCATCGGTGGAGGTGAGGCCGATGATGGACATGGATGGGCCAGCCTCATCGTCGTAACGGTGCCAATGGCACGCATCTTCGACCAAAAGGACATGGAGCTGGTGGCTTTCGCGTCAGCGGTCGCCTGGGCATCCAAGGCGCGCGAGCCTCGTAGGGCGCCCGCTGCTCCATGACGAAATTGGAGTTCTCCATGGCCATGGCCACCACGGCCACCACACTCGTGAACTCGCCATAGAGCTATCCATCTGCCTGCCGGTGATGCGTGAGGAGGTCAAGGTTGTAGCGTTGTTCCTCCTTCGCCAACCGGAATGCCCACACCGACTGTGGCGCCGGCTACTCCTCCGCCATGACATCGTCGAAGTACGTGAGGGAGTCCTGGATTGGGGGGTCCTCGGGCAGCCGGACTGTTGGACTATGAAGATACAAGATTGAAGACTTCGTCCCATGTCCGGATGGGACTCTCCTTGGTGTGGAAGGCAAGCTTGGCAATACGGATATGTAGATCTCCTCCCTTGTAACCGACTCTGTGTAACCCTAGCCCCCTCCGGTGTCTATATAAACCGGAGGGTTTAGTCCGTAGGACAACAACAATCATACCATAGGCTAGCTTCTAGGGTTTTAGCCTCTACAATCTTGTGGTAGATCAACTCTTGTAATACTCATATCATCAAGATCAATCAAGCAGGAAGTAGGGTATTACCTCCATCGAGAGGGCCCGAACCTGGGTAAACATCGTGTCCCCCGCCTCCTATTACCATCCGCCTTAGACGCATAGTTCAGGACCCCCTACCCGTGATCCGCCGGTTTTGACACCGACATTGGTGCTTCCATTGAGAGTTCCACTGTGCCGTCACGATAAAGGCTTGATGGCTCCTTCGATCATCGGCAACGATGCTATCCCGGGTAAAGTTTTCCTCCCCGGACAGATCTTCGTATTCAACAGCTTCGTACTGCGGGCTAACTCGCTTGGCCATCTAGAGCAGATCGAAAGCTACGCCCCTGGCCATCAGGTCAGGTTTGGAAACTTGAACTATACTGCCGACATCCACGGAGACTTGATCTTCGACGGATTCGAGCCCATGCCAGGTGTGCCGCATTTATCACGACGAGCATGATTTAGCTCATGGTTCGACCGTGTTCGGAGATCACACCTGTAACTACTCCGGCCTTCAATCCGAAACAAATCGCGCCATCTATGGACGGATGGATGGACCACGCCCCAGAGGCCGCACACTCAGTGGAGATAGCTCTGAATACTGACTTCACCTCCTACGAGACCCGCGTTGCCGAACCGTTGGATTCGTTCACGTCCACGGACTCCGAGCCTCCTGTGTCCGTTCCCGTCAAATCCAATTGGGCACCAATCATGGAGTTTACCTCCGCGGATATCTTTCAGCACTCGCCTTTTGGCGACGTACTAAATTTGCTGAAGTCTCTCTCCCTGCCGGGAGACCCTTGGCTGAACTATGTCCGGCTAGAATGGGATGCGGACGACGAAGAAATTTGCGCCCCACCTGCCACCCAATTAGTAGCCACTATCGATGATTTAACCGACATGCTCGACTTCGGCTCCGAAGACATCAACGGTATGGACGACGATGCAGGAGACGAACAAGAACCACCACCCACAGGGCGCTGGACTGCCACCTCATTGTATGATATATATATGGTGGATACCCCCAAAGAAGGCGATGGCGAGAAGACAGCGGATGATGACCCCTCCAAGAAGCAACCCAAGCACCGACGTCAGTGGCGCCGCTCTAAGTCTCGCCATAGCAAAAGTAGTGATACTGGCACAAGAAACAATAACACTCCGGATAGTGCCGAAGACGACGACAATCCCCTCCAGCCAGATTTAGAGCGGGAGGATGAACAAGCTAGCCCTCCAGAACAGGCAGCAGACGGAGAAACGGAGGATGACAATTACATGCCTCTCTCCGAAGACGAGGTGAGCCTCGGCGACGAAGAATTTATCGTGCCTGAGGATCCCGTCGAGCAGGAGCGCTTCAAGCACTGGCTTATAGCCACAGCAAACATCCTAAAGAAAAAGCAACAACAGCTCCGAGCTGATCAAGATTTGCTAGCAGATAGATGGACCGAAGTCCTGACAGCCGAGGAATATGAACTCGAGCGCCCAACCAAGAGTAATCCAAAATGCAGGTTGCTACCTCAACTCGAGGAGGAAGTATTGAAACCTATATCACCAGCGTATGATACGGCTGATCGGCCACCTCATGGCCGAGATAGAGAGGCATTTCAGCCTGAAGTCCAGCCTGCACCCCGCCGCCACTCAAACAAAAATACCAAGGCCTGGGGCAACACGCGGGACCTGCAAGACGTATTGGAAAACAAGGCAAAACATGCAATATTGATCTACGGATCACGGGCGCGTGCACCAACGCGAGACGATGACCGTCACGCCGGATACACTAAAAGCAAATCCGTCGGGCTGAATACAGCAGACAAGACTTATATGAACTGCGTCGTGATATAGCCCGACACAGAGGCGCCGCACACCCCCTATGCTTCACTGATGAAGTAATGGATCACGAATTCCCAGAGGGTTTTAAACCCGTAAATATTGAATCATATGATGGTACAACAGATCTCGCGGTATGGATCGAGGATTTCCTCCTCCACATCCACATGGCTCGCGGTGATGATCTACACGCCATCAAGTACCTCCCACTAAAACTCAAAGGATCAGCTCGGCATTGGCTGAATAGCTTGCCAGCAGACTCAATTGGCAGTTGGGAGGATTTGGAAGATGCATTCCTTGACAACTTCCAGGGCACTTATGTGCGACCACCGGATGCTGATGACTTGAGCCATATAACTCATCAGCCAAGGGAATCGGCCAGGAAATTCTGGACGCGGTTCCTAACTAAGAAAAACCAAATTGTCGACTGTACGGATGCAGAGGCCTTAGCGGCATTTGAGCATAACATCTGTGACGAGTGGCTCGCCCGGCACCTCGGCCAGGAGAAGCCGAAGTCTACGGCAGCCCTCACGACACTCATGACCCGCTTTTGCGCGAGCGAGGATAGCTGGTTGGCTCGCAAAAACAACACATCAAGGAATCCTGACACTTCAGATACCAAAGATACTAACGGCAGACCACGTCGTAACAGACACAAGCGCCGCAACAACGGTGATACCGCCGAAGATACGACAGTCAATGACGGATTCAGTGGCTCTAAATCCGGTCAGCGGAAAAAGCCATTCAAAATAAGTACTCCGGACCCGTCCAGTTTGGACCGCATAGTCGATCGCTCGTGTCAAATTCACGGCACCCCCAACAAGCCAACCAATCACACCAACAGAGAATGTTGGTTGTTCAAGCAGGCCGGCAAATTGAACGCCAAAAACAAGGACAAGGGGCTGCATAGCGACAACGAGGAGGAGCCACGGCCGCCGAACACGGGAGGACAGAAGAGGTTCCCTCCACAAGTGATAACGGTGAACATGATATACGCAACCCACATTCCCACGAGGGAACGAAAGCGTGCACTAATGGACGTCTATGCGATGGAGCCAGTCGCCCCAAAGTTCAACCCATGGTCCTCTTCTCCGATCACCTTCGATTGCAAGGACCACCCCACTAGTATCCATCATGGCGGATCTGCCGCATTGGTCCTTGACCCCATCATCAACGGATTTCACCTCACTCGAGTCCTTATGGACGGCGGCAACAGCCTGAACATGCTCTATCAGGACACAGTGCGCAAAATGGGTATAGACCCCTCGAGGATCAAACCCACTAAAACCACCTTTAAAGGTGTCATCCCAGGTGTAGAGGCCCATTGCACGGGCTCAATCACACTGGAAGTGGTATTTGGATCTCCGGACAACTTCCGAAGCGAGGAGTTAATCTTCGATATCGTCCCGTTCCAAAGTGGCTATCATGCATTGCTTGGGAGAACCGCATTTGCCAGATTCAAGGCGGTACCGCATTATGCATACCTCAAGCTCAAAATGCCAGGACCTCGTGGGGTTATAACAGTCAATGGAAACACAAAACGCTCACTCCGCACGGAGGAACACACCGCGGCCCTCGCAGCTGAGGCACAAAGCAGCCTTTTAAGGAAAATCGCCAATTCGGCGATAATGCCCCCGGATATCGTCAAGCGAGTCCGGAGTAACCTGCAACAGGATCGCCTGGCACGTTCAGAGCTCGCCTGGCAATTCGGCCCTCGTCCTAGTCCCAGTCAAGCGACGAAATCCGTGCCGCGCGTACATAATTACGTGCTGAAAATATCATGGGCATAGGCGGGGGCATGACCAGGGCACGTCCCACAATGCGGCTCAGCCGCCCCAGGGGCTGTATACCTTTATCATTTTCTCTCTTTCAGGACCTTACTCTCTGGAAGCCCTTTCCGGCGATATGATTGCCGGACACATTACAGAAGGAACAACCAAGGAGGCAAGAAGCTAAGACGCATAAGGGAATCCCCAGGTGGTCTCTAATAACAATCGAAGTACCCGTTTTTAATACCCATACGCAGCTTGCCCTTGGATAGGACATGTCAAATAGTCCTATTTTTTGCTTATTGCACTACTTGTATCAGTGCGCTTCGACGTACTATTTAAGTAACAATGCATAGCATTAGTTTATTATTGCATTACCCTTCCTTTTTCTTGTCTGTTTATTTACGACAACTTGCACCCGTACATTCTGGTACGACCAGTACGCCATGGGCTTCAGTATACCCCATAATACGGCATGAGAAGTCCGAACACTTTTGACAGTGGGGCACCCCGAACTTATAGCATTACATGCATCAGCTCAGAATCATGTCTTGGGTCAATAGTTGGGTTTGCCCGGCTTCCATGTGTTGGTACCTTACATTCCGCAATATTGGCTAAGGTAGCGCTAGGAGAACTACTGTGATTGTGTCTTGGTTCTTCCGGTCAAGCACCTCAGTAGAGAAAGCCGAAAACTGACTGTCATGATAAGGCGAGAGCTGGTCGCTGTTCGAGAGGTCTCAAGTCCTTAAAGACTTTCCGAATACTAGGGGCTTCGCCAAAATTTAAAATTGTAGACTTCTATGGCTAAGTGAGAGTGATAAAGCCTTATAGTACGATTGCCTGGTTTGTTGTGCTGAACACCTCCCTTGAAGGACCCAAAATTGGATTAAAGAGTGCTCAGATTTATCCCGAACACCCAGTACTAGTTACATGGGGGCAGAAGCCGACGACTGGCCAACTCTCAGATTTTATAAATGGCTGCACAGAAGGTAATATTTTAAATTCAAAAGCGTTGCATAGCGCAAACGAACTCATTTCATATTATAGGATTGCATGAGTACATTCATTCGAATATTACATCCTTAATACATTCCTCCGCCACAAGGCTAGAACCCTTCAGGACACTTTTATAATACATTTCAGGGTGGCGATGCTCCTTGCCTTTCGGCGGCCCCTCCTTCACCAGCTTCTCGGCGTACAACTTCGCCCAGTGGACCTTTGCTCGGGCAAAAGCCTTGTGCGCGCCCTCGATGCAGACAGACCGCTTTATGACGTCAAGTCGTGGGCAGGCATTCACAAACCGCCTCACCAGGCCGAAGTAGCTATCAGGCAGGGGATCGCCAGGCCACATCCGGACTATGAGACCCTTCATGGCCTGTTCGGCCGCCTTGTGGAGCTCGACCAGTTGCTTCAGCTCGTCGCTCAAGGGCATAGGGTGTTCGGTCCCAGTATACTGAGACCAGAACAACTTCTCCGTCGAGCTCCCCTCTTCAGCCCGGTAGAACTCCGCGGCATCCAACACACTGCGGGGAAGATCTGCGAACGCTCCTGGAGAGCTCCGAACTCGGGTAAGTAAAAGGAAAGTCTCCTTCACATACTTGCTTTGCATAATGAATGCCTTACCCGCTGCTATCTTCTTAACCGCCTCAATTTCCTGGAGGGCCTTCTGGGCTTCGGCCTTGGCGTTTTGTGCGCTTTCGAGGGCCTTTGCAAGCTCGGACTCTCGCGTCTTAGAGTCAAGCTCCAAGGACTCGTGTTTTTTGACGAGAGCCTGTTGCTCGTGCTGCACCTCGCCCACCCGGGCTTCTTGCTTTTCTCGCTCAATGCTCTCCTTGGCCACTTTGTCTTCGGCCTCGGATAGCGCCTTCTTCAGGGTCGCCACTTCGGTCGTGGCCCCTGGCAAATTCATGATGATCGTATTATTTTACAATCAAATTCATTTTTAAAATATACAGACAAGGTATCGCTTACCTTTGTTCTCGTCGAGCTGCCTCTTGGTAAGGCCGAGCTCTTCCTTGGACCGCTCAAGGTCCTGCTTGATCTGGCGACCTCCATGATGTGTCTTGGCGGCAGCGATGAAGCTTGCATATGCACATAGACATATTCTGATTAGACTCCTGCAGTCATTGTTCGATCCTCTATTCGGCCTTTCTTCACGAACGCCAAATAGAGCATCAGGGGCTAGTGTCTATGCGGTAACATTATCTTATAACCTGGTTACTTACCTCAAAGCCTGTTAGGAGGCTGGTACATGCTTCAGTCAGTCCGCTCTTGGCGGACTGAATCCTCTTAACCACCGCACTCATAATAGTGCGGTGTTCTTCGTCGATGGAAGCGCCGCGAAGCGCTTCCAGCAAGTTGTCCGGTGCCTCTGGATGGACAGAGGCCACCGACACAGGCGGCTGGCCCCTCTTCACGGGGGGTCGCCTGACAGAGTCTGGAACCACTGGAGGTTCCGGCGCAATGTTCGGTTGGGGGCCGAATTCGGAGCCCATGGGAGTCTTGCTCCCCTTGCGCCCAGGGTCCGGAACGTCGCCTTGAGGCGCCTCCAGGACTACCTCCCCTCAGCTCGGTGCCCTTTGAGACAACACCTCGACATTGTCCGTAGGGCGAGGGGTGGAGGCGGTCGAAAGTGAATCGCTATTCATATCGGACGTGTCCAAAAAACCATCCGATGAAGATACGTCTATATGGGATCGGGACGGACTGCATAATCGTGTTCGGCGTGATGAGAAGCAGTGCAATAAAACATACCATGAATTATTATGGTACCCGGATACTTACGACTTCGCCAGGGGCTTGTCCCTCGGCAACCACTCGTCGTCGCTGTAGGCGGCCGTCATGGAGCAGTCCGGAAGGAGGGTCCTTCCCTTCTTGGACCCTTTGGCCTCCCCGGTTGGGGCGGCCTTCCTTTTCTTGTCTCCCCCGGCTGCAGGGGAGAACTTTCCTCTTCCTCCTCCTCATTTTCGTGGGAGGAGTGTGCCTCTGAGTTTTCGGACGACGAGTCCGATATAACCTTGCGCCGGAGACCCTTTCGGGTCCCCTTGGCCTTCTTCTTGGCCTTCTTCACCGGCACCTCGTAAGGCGCCGGAACCAGCATCTCCGTTAGGAGAGCATCTGCAGGATCTTCAGGCAGGGGGGCTGGGCAATCGATCTGCTCTATTGTCTCTACCCAGTCCTGTTAAATGGCATGGAGGCTTAGATCCCGCACATGATCAAACTGGGGAAAATAAACATCCTATGAGATATGGAAAACTTACCGGATTAGCAGGGCGCTATGTGCTGAGTCCGCGGTCATCGGTAAGGGGAGGAGGTACCTCGGTGCCCTTGAACAGCACCTTCCAGACGTCCTTGTGCGTCGTGTCGAAGAGCTCTTGCAGCGTCTGGTGCTTAGCCGGGTCGAACTCCCACAAATTGAATGCCCGTCGTTGACACGGGAGGATCCGGCGGAAGAGCATGACCTGGACCACGTTGACAAGCTTGATTTTCTTGCTCATCATGTTTCTGATGCATTTCTGGAGTCCGGTCAGCTCCATCGATGGACCCCAGGATAGGCCCTTCTCTTTCCAGGAGGTGAGCTGCGTGGGGATTCCGGATCGGAATTCGGGGGCCGCCACCCAGTTGGTGTCGCGCGGCTCGGTGATGTAGAACCACCCCGATTGCCACCCCTTTATGGTCTCCACATAGGAGTCTTCGAGCCAGGTGACGTTAGGCATTTTTCCCACCATGGCGCCTCCGCACTCCGCTTGCTGGCCGACCACCACCTTCGGTTTAACAATGAAGGTCTTCAGCCACAGGCCGAAGTGGGGCCTGATGTAGAGGAAGGCCTCGCACACGATGATAAACGCCGAGATGTTGAGGATAAAATTGGGGGCCAGATCGTGAAAATCCACCCCGTAGTAGAACATGAGCCCGCGGACAAACGAGTGAAGCGGAAATCCCAGTCCGCGGACGAAGTGGGTAAGGAAAACCACCCTCTCATGGGGCTCTGGCGTAGGGATGATCTGCCCCGCATCTGGGAGCCGGTGTGCGATATCCGCGGCTAGATATCCGGCTTCCCGTAGCTTGGTGATGTTCTCTTTCGTAACGGAGGAGACCATCCACTTGCCTCCCGCTCCGGACATGTTTGGAGTGGTTTGAGGAGAAAAACGCGAACTTGGGCGCTGGAGCTCGAGTGCGCAAGAATGGATGAGCAAGGAGGAAGAAGGCGTGGGTAAAAAGCGTGAATCCTTGTCCCTTTATAAGGGCGGAAGATGCGCCTCCCCACTGTCGCTTATTCCCCAAGCGCCGTAATTGATGGCGCGGTTGTGTTACCCACACCCGTATTGATGAGAATCCCGTGATAAGGGGACACGATCTCTGCTTCGACAAGACGTGCCAAGGAAACCGCCTCGCGATATGTGCAGTGGCTGGTTGTGAAAAATGGTTCGAATAATGACCGGGCCATGGTGTGATGTCATGCGGCAAAATGCGTCAGCAGATTAGATTTGTGAAAATATTATTCTCTCTGCGGTAGTATGTGGAACTTGTTTTGCAAAGCCGGACACTATCCTTGTGTTAAAAATCTTCTATGGAGTATCCGGAGGAGGAACCCGCCTTGCAATGCCGAAGACAATCTGCGCGCCGGACTCATCGTCATTGAAGCCTGGTTCGAGGGCTCTTGAGGAGTCCTGGATTGGGGGGTCCTCGGACAGCCGGACTATATCCTTTGGCCGGACTGTTGGACTATGAAGATACAAGATTGAAGACTTCGTCCCGTGTCTGGATGCCTTGGCGTGGAAGGCAAGCTTGGCAATATGGATATGTAGATCTCCTCCCTTGTAACCGACTATGTGTAACCCTAGCCCCCTCCGGTGTCTATATAAACCGGAGGATTTAGTCCGTAGGACAACAACAATCATACCATAGGCTAGCTTCTAGGGTTTTAGCATCTACGATCTCGTGGTAGATCAACTCTTGTAATACTCATATCATCAAGATCAATCAAGCAGGAAGTAGGGTATTACCTCCATCGAGAGGGCCCGAACCTGGGTAAACATCGTGTCCCCCGCCTCCTGTTACCATCCGCCTTAGACGCACAGTTCGGGACCCCCTACCCGAGATCCGCCGGTTTTGACACCGACAGTACGCTTGCGCCAGTTCCATGCTCAAGTTGTCAGAGGTCACAACCATCGTCGGGTCGTTATCAGAGACCTTCAGCGAGCTCATCGGCAGGCCTAACTCTATCTGTTGCGCACGCTGGGTATGCCTATTGGCCGCCAGAGACTAGTTGTTCTTTTTCTGTTTATGTAATCTGCAACAGGTTCACCATGGTTTTGGGAAACCTCTAAAACCTTCTGTCGGCTTTGGAAAGGTTCCACGAGGTTTTTCCTCTTCTTTTTTCTCACTGTTTTCTGTTTCTTTTCTCTTTTCTTAATTCATGAACAATTTTTCAAATTTATGAAAACTTTTTGACTTCTTGATATTTTTAATAGAGAACAATTTTAAGTGCATGTACATTTTCTGAAAACTTGAATATTTTTAAATTTGCAGAAATTCTAGAAAAAAGAATCGGAAGTAGTTGGGCTGGCCCACCTGAAACTCACATGGGCGGCCATGTGCTAGTACTCGCGCACGGTACATAGCAACGGTTAGCTTGATTGCACATGAGAGCGATTAAAATTACTGATGACTGTTGTACCATTTTACAAAAGTACAATTTACAGCGTTTGTGGTCATGGGGTTGTCTAATTAAATTTTAGTTTTACTTTTGTGAGACGACTCCGTACGCTCTCTCTGTTTGTCCTTACCAATCTGTCAATCACTATCTGACAAGCGATTCAGGCTTACTAAGGGAAGACACCCAAAATGTGATTGCTGGTTCCCTTGAGTGACGTGAGAGGATAGCGTATAGGATGACTGGGCGTGAGGCGGCGAGGGATAGTACCGCCTTGAATTAATCGAGTAGAATGGAGAAGAACGGAGGTGCGTGCTGTAATACCGGATATCAGTCAGTACTTCCCAATGCCTCCAATGCCTATGCCTATATAAAATATCTACTGTGCAAAGATGCAGCAAATAATACACTGGATGAGATTGGATAACTCCAAGACATGGAAGTGAAAATAATGAAATCATATATTCATCTTCTGATTAGAAAACCCTCTCTCTTTATAGATCACGTGAATGGTAGATAGCAACATAAATTCATTTGTACTTGGGTGGGTCAGTAGCAAAGGATCATTTGTTTTAGGAAAAATAATACATTTGTTATGTATCCCGCACACAGTTCACTGTTGGCTAAGACAGGGTTGTGTCGCCGTGCTTAGGCCTTGGCCATCACGGAGAAAGGTGAGTGATAGGGGTCGTTGCTATTTCATGTTTTTTTTGTTTTCTTTCTCTTTTCAGATTTTGGTTTTTCTCAGTTTCTCTTTCCACATTTTTGTGTAGTTTATGTAACATAAGATGAACTTTTTTCCAATATATGGTGAACATTTTTTTAAATACACACCGAACTTTTTGATGTATACGATGAACATGACCTCCCACTGGGATCGGGTCCTCGTGTCCGTCCAGTGGGAGGTCATGTTCCCATTGTGTTAGCTCAAGGCGGTCACTCGGATTGTCTCAGACCACCCTCCCCTACTTTTCACTTCAGGGAAGGGCTCCCTTCTTAGGACATCACAACTTCACTTCGAACCCTCATGGCTACTTCAGCTGGGTTTTATAGACGATGCACATCTTAGGTGGGTCGAGGCTGAGGCATCCCCACCACGGACGTTTTGTGCAGTTTATATTTGGCACCATTGTGCAAAATCGGTTTGGCAATTCATGCGAGGATGGAGCGCCAACCCGGGTGCCGAGCTCTGGGCCCGTAAGGGGGCCCTAAGGACCAGATTGAGTCTCTGTTTGTGATTGCCAATAGTTCTAGTCTCTCTGCTAACGATTAGATGTTGCCCTATAACCTGGAAGCCTCCCTTATGGATATCTTCAAGGGTGAGGAGCTCTTCTAGCAATGTAGAGGGGGTTAGAATTGCTCCTAAAAGGGGACGCTAATACCGCCTACTTCCAAGCCATCGCTAATGGACGGCAGCGGAAGTGCTCCTTTCCTTGTTTATAGGATGGAGAGTTACTCCTCGAGCACCCGAATGAGATTAGTTCCCACATCTTTGCTTTAAAATGATCTTTTCACGGTGGAACCTCGTGGGGGGGGGGGGGGGGGGGTTCTTTGGCGGCTGACTTCTGGCCAGTTGAGGCCAGGGTCTCCGACTTTGAGAATGGGGATTTGACACTGAAGCAAATATGCCCTAGAGGCAATAATAAAGTTATTATTTATTTCCTTATTTCATGATAAATGTTTATTATTCATGCTAGAATTGTATTAACCGGAAACATGATACATGTGTGAATACATAGACAAACATATAGTCACTAGTATGCCTCTACTTGACTAGCTCATTAATCAAAGATGGTTATGTTTCCTAACCATAGACATGTGTTGTTATTTGATTAATGGGATCACATCATTAGGAGAATGATGTGATTGACATGACCCATTCCGTTAGCCTAGCACTTGATCGCTTAGTATATTGCTATTGCTTTCTTCATGACTTATACATGTTCCTGTAACTATGAGATTATGCAACTCCCGTTTACGGAGGAACACTTTGGTGCTACCAAACGTCACAACGTAATCGGGGATTATAAAGGAGTACTACAGGTGTCTCCAAAGGTACATGTTGGGTTGGCGTATTTCGAGATTAGGTTTTGTCACTCCGATTGTCGGAGAGGTATCTCTGGGCCCTCTCGGTAATGCACATCACTATAAGCCTTGCAAGCAATGTAGCTAATGAGTTAGTTACGGAATGATGCATTACGTAAACGAGTAAAGAGACTTGCCGATGCTTGAGATTGAACTAGGTATTGGATACCGACGATCGAATCTCGGGCAAGTAACATACCGATGACAAAGGGAACAACGTATGTTGTTATGCGGTTTGACCGATAAAGATCTTCGTGAGAATATGTAGGAGCCAATATGGGCATCCAGGTTCCGCTATTGGTTATTGACCGAGAATAGTTCTAGGTCATGTCTACATAGTTCTCGAACCCGTAGGGTCCGCACGCTTAACGTTACGATGACAATTTTATTATGAGTTTATGAGTTTTGATGTACCGAAGGAGTTCGGAGTCCTGGATGAGATCGGGGACATGACGAGGAGTCTCGAAATGGTCAAGACGTAAAGATCGATATATTGGACGACTATATTCGAAGTTCGGAAAGGTTCCGAGTGATTCGGGTATTTTTGGGAGTACCGGAGAGTTACGGGAATTCGTATTGGGCCTCTTTGGGCCATACGGGAAAGGAGAGAAAGGGCCAAAGAGTGGCCGCACCTCCCCTTGGACTAGTCCGAATTGGACTAGGGAGGGGCGACCCTTCCTTCCTTCTCCTTCTCTCTTCCCTTTCCTTCTCTCCTACTCCTACTACATGGAAGGGTTCCTAGTTGGACTAGCAAAGGGGGAATCCTACTACCGGTGGGAGTAGGACTCCCCTAGGGCGCGCCATAGAGAGGGCCGGCCCTCCCCTCCTCCACTCCTTTATATACGGGGGCAGGGGGCACCCCATGGACACATAAGTTGATCTACGGATCGTTCCTTAGCCGTGTGCGGTGCCCCTCCACCATATTCCACCTCGGTCGGATCGTCATGAGTTTAGGCGAAGCCCTGCGCCGATAGAACATCATCATCGTCACCACGCCGTCGTCTTGTGGAACTCATCCCGACACTTTGCTGGATCGAGTCCGGGATCGCCATCGAGCTGAAGTGTGCCGAACTCGGAGGTGCCGTAGTTCGGTACTTGGATCGGTCGGATCATGAAGGCGTGCGACTACATCAAGCTGCGTTGTCATAACGCTTCCGCTTATGGTCTACGAGTGCGTGGACAATACTCTCCTCTCGTTGCTATGCATCACCATGATCCTTGCGTGTGCGTAGGAATTTTTTGAAATTACTACGTTCCCCAACAAAGGGCATCGAGCCGGGTTTTATGCGTTGATGTTATATGCACGAGTAGAACACAAGTGAGTTGTGGGCGATATAAGTCATACTACTTACCAAAGCATGTCATACTTTGGTTCTGGCGGTATTGTTGGATGAAGCGGCCCGGACCGACATTACGCGTACGCTTACGCGAGACTGGTTTTACCGCCGTGCTTTGCACACAGGTGACTAGCGGGTGTCAGTTTCTCCAACTTTAGTTCAATCGAGTGTGGCTACGTCCGGTCCTTGCGAAGGTTAAAACAGCACCAACTTGACAAACTATCGTTGTGGTTTTGATGCGTAGGTAAGAACGGTTCTTGCTAAGCCCGTAGCAGCCACGTAAAACTTGCAACAACAAAGTAGAGGACGTCTAACTTGTTTTTGCAAGGCATGTTGTGATGTGATATGGTCAAGACGTGATGAGATATAAATTGTTGTATGAGATGATCATGTTTTTTGAAGTTATCGGCAATGGCGTAAGCCTTATGGTTGTCTCTTTATTGCATAAGATGCAAGCGCCAAATAATTGCTTTACTTTATCGCTATGCGATAGCAATAGTTGCAAGAGCAATAATTGGCGAGGCGACCATGTGACGACATTGATATAGATCAAGATGATGGAGATCATGGTGGCATGCCGGTGACGATGGAAATCATGACGATGCTTTGGAGATGGAGATCAAAGGCACAAGATGATGATGGCCATATCATGTCACATATTTTGATTGCATGTGATGTTTATCTTTTATACATCTTATTTTGCTTAGTTCGGCGGTAGCTTTATAAGATGATCTCTCACTAAATTATCAAGGTATAAGTGTTCTCCCTGAGTATGCACCGTTGCGAAAGTTCTTCGTGCTGAGACACCACGTCATGATCGTGTGTGATAGGCTCTACGTTCAAATATAACGGGTGCAAAACAGTTGCACACGCGGAATACTCAGGTTAAATTTGACGAGCCTAGCATATAACAGATATGGCCTCGGAACACGGAGACCGAAAGGTCGAGCGTGAATCATATAGTAGATATGATCAACATAGTAATGTTCACCATTGAAACTACTCCATCTCACGTGATGATCGGACATGGTTTAGTTGATATGGATCACGTGATCACTTAGAAGATTAGAGGGATGTCTATCTAAGTGAGAGTTCTTAAGTAATATGATTAATTGAACTTAAATTTATCATGAATTTAGTCCTGGTAATATTAGCATATCTATGTTGTAGATCAATAGCTCGCGTTTAGCTCCCCTGTTTTATTTTGATATGTTCCTAGAGAAAACTAAGTTGAAAATGTTAGTAGCAATGATGCGGATTGGATCTGTGATCCGAGGTTTATCCTCATTGCTGCACGTAAAAATATGTCCTTGATGCACCGCTAGGTAGCGGACCTATTGCGAGAGCAAATGCGCACGTTATGAACGTTTGGCTAGCTCAATATGATGACTACTTGATAGTTTAGTGCACCATGCTTAACGGCTTAGAATCGGGACTTCAAAGACGTTTTGAACGTCACGGACCATATGAGATGTTCCAGGAGTTGAAGTTAATATTTCAAGCAAATATCCGAGTTGAGAGATATGAAGTCTCCAACAAGTTCTATAGCTAAAAGATGGAGGAGAATCGCTCAACTAGTGAGCATGTGCTCAGATTGTCTGGGTACTTCAAACGCTTGAATCAAGTGGGAGTTAATCTTCCAGATAAGATAATGATTGACAGAATTCTCTAGTCACCATCACTAAGTTACTAGAACTTCGTGATGAACTACAAGATGCAAGGGATGACGAAAACGATTCCCGAGCTCTTCGTGATGTTGAAATCGTGAAGGTAGAAATCAAGAAAGAGCATCAAGTGTTGATGATTGACAAGACCATCGGTTTCAAGAGAAGGGCAAAGGGAAAGAAAGGGAACTTCAAGTAGAAAGACAAGTAAGTTGTCACTCCTGCGAAGAAGCCCAAAGATGGACCAAAGCCTGAAACCGAGTGCTTACATCGCAAAGGAAATGGTCACCGAAGCGGAAATGCCACAGAATATTTGGTGGATAAGAAGGATGGCAAAGTGAACAAGGGTATATTTGATATACAGGTTATTGATGTGTGCCTTACTAGTGTTTATAGTAGCCCCTGAGTATTTGATACTTGTTTGGTTGCTAAGATTAGTAACTCGAAACAGGAGTTACAAGAATAAACAGAGACTAGTTGAAGGGGAAGTGACGATGAGTGTTGGAAGTAGTTCCAAAATTGATATGATCATCATCGCACACTCCCTATACTCTCGGGATTAGTGTTGAACCTAAATAAATGTTATTTGGCGTTTGCGTTGAGCATGAATATGATTTGATCATGTTTATTGCAATACGGTTATTCATGTAAGTTAGAGAATAATTATTGTTACATTTACATGAATAAAACCTTCTATGGTCATACACCCAATGAAAATGGTTTGTTGGATCTCGATCGTTTGATACACATATTCATAATATTGAAACCAAAAGATGTAAAGTTAATAATGATAGTGCAACTTATTTGTGGCCTTTGCCGTTTAGGTCATATTGGTGTAAAGCGCATGAAGAAACTCCATAAAGATGGATCTTCGAATCACTTGGTTATGAATCATTTGATGCTTGCGAACCGTGCCTTTTGGGCAAGATGACTAAAACTCCGTTCTCGGAACAATGGAACGAAGCTCTTGACTTGTTGGAAATAATACATACCGATGTATGCGATCCAATGAGTGTTGATGCTCGTGACAAGTATCATTATTTTTCGACCTTCACAGATGATTTGAGCGAGATATGCGTATATCTACTTGATGAAACATAAGTCTGAAATAGTTGAAAAGTTCAAAGAATTTCAGAGTGAAGTGGAAAATCATCGTAACAAGAAAATAAAGTTTCTACGATCTGATCGTGGAGATGAATGTTTGAGTTACGAAGTTTGGTCTTCATTTGAAACAATGTGAAATAGTTTCGCAACTCACGCCATATGGAACACCACAGCATAATGGTGTGTCCGAAAGTCGTGACCGCACTTTATTGGATATGGTGCGATCTATGATGTCTCTTATCGGTTTACCACTATCATTTTGGGGTTATGTATTAGAGACAGCTGCATTCACGTTTAATAGGGCACCATCTAAATCCGTTGAGACGACATCGTATGAACTATGGTTTAACAATAAACCTAAGTATGTCGTTTCTTAAAGTTTGGAGTTGTGATGCTTATGTGAAAAAGTTTTCACCGATAAGCTCGAACCGAAATCGAGAAGTGCGTCTTCATAGAATACCCAAAGGTAACTATTGGGTACACCTTCTATCACGGATCCGAAGGCAAGTTATTCGTTGCTAAGATGGATCCTTTCTAGAGAAGAAGTTTCTCTCGAAAGAAGTGAGTGGGAGGAAAGTAGAACTTGATGAGGTAATTGTACCTTCTCCCTTATTGGAAAGTAGTTCATCACAGAAATCAGTTCTAGTGATTCCTACACCAATTAGTGAGGAAGTTAATGATGATGATCATGAAACTTCAGATCAAGTTGCTACCAAACCTCGTAGGTCTTCCAGAGTAAGACCCGCACCCGAGTGGTACGGTAATCATGTTCTGGAAGTCATGTTACTAGACCATGATGAACCTACGAACTATGAGGAAGCGATGATGAGCCCAGATTCTGCGAAATGGCTTGAGGCCATGAAATCTGAGATAGGATCCATGTATGAGAACAAAGTATGGACTTTGATTGACTTGCTCGATGATCAGCAAGCCATGTTAAATAAATGGATCTTCAAGAGGAAGACGGACACTGATAGTAGTGTTACTATGTACAAAGCTCGACTTGTCACAAAAAGGTTTTCGACAAGTTCAAGGTGTTGACGACAATGAGATTTTCTCAAGTGTAGCGATGCTTAAGTCTGTCCGAATCATGTTAGCAATTGCCACATTTTATGAAATCTGGCAAATGGATGTCAAAACTGCATTCTTTAATGGATTTATTAAAGAAAAGTTGTATATGATGCAACCAGAAGTTTTTGTCAATCCTAAAGGAGCTAACAAAATGTGCAAGCTTCAGCGATCCATCTATGGACTGGTGCAAGCATCTCGGAGTTGGAATAAAACGCTTTGATAGTGTGATCAAAGCATATGGTTTTATACAGACTTTTGGAGAAGCCTGTATTTACAAGAAAGTGAGTGGGAGCACTACAACATTTCTGATAAGTATATGTGAATGACATATTGTTGATCAGAAATAATGTAGAATTATGTTGCAAAGCATAAAGGAGTATTTGAAAGGAGTTTTTCAAAGAAAGACCTCAGTAAAACTACTTACATATTGAGCATCAAGATCTATTGAGATAGATCAAGACGCTTGATAAGTTTTTCAATAAGTACATACCTTGTCAAGATTTTGAAGTAGTTCAAAATGGAACAGTCAAAGAAAAGTTCTTGCCTGTGTTGCAATCGTGTGAAATTGAGTAAGACTCAAATCCCGACCACGGCAGAAAATAGAAAAGAGAATGAAAGTCATTCCATATGCCTCAGTCATAGGTTCTATAAAGTATGCTATGCTATGTACAAGACCTATTGTATACCTTGCTCTGAATTTGGCAAGGGAGTACAATCTTGATCTAGGAGTAGATCCTTTGGACATTGGTCAAGAACATCCTTAGTGAGGACTAAGGAAATATTTCTCGATTATGGAGGTGATAAAAAGAGCCCGTCGTAAAGAGTTACATCGATGCAAGCTTTTACACTGATCCGGATGACTCTAAGTCTCAATCTGGATACATATTGAAAGTGGGAGCAATTAGCTAGAGTAGCTCCGTGCAGAGCATTGTAGACATAGAATATTTGCAAAATACATACGACTCTGTATGTGACAGGCCCGTTGACTAAGCTTCTCTCACGAGCAAAACATGATCATACCTTAGTACTCTTTGGGTGTTAATCACATAGCGATGTGAACTAGATTATTGACTCTAGTAAACCCTTTGGGTGTTGGTCACATGACGATGTGAACTATGGGTGTTAATCACATACGATGTGAATATTAGTGTTGAATCACATGATGATGTGAACTAGATTATTGACTCTAGTGCAAGTGGGAGACTGAAGGAAATATGCCCTAGAGGCAATAATAAAGTTATTATTTATTTCCTTATTTCATGATAAATGTTTATTATTCATGCTAGAATTGTATTAACCTAAACATGATACATGTGTGAATACATAGACAAACATATAGTCACTAGTATGCCTCTACTTGACTAGCTCATTAATCAAAGATGGTTATGTTTCCTAACCATAGACATGTGTTGTTATTTGATTAATGGGATCACATCATTAGGAGAGTGATGTGATTGACATGACCCATTCCGTAGCCTAGCACTTGATCGTTTAGTATATTGCTATTGGTTTCTTCATGACTTATACATGTTCCTGTAACTATGAGATTATGCAACTCCCGTTTACCGGAGGAACACTTTGGGTGCTACCAAACGTCACAACGTAACTGGGCGATTATAAAGGAGTACTACAGGTGTCTCCAAAGGTACATGTTGGGTTGGCGTATTTCGAGATTAGGTTTTGTCACTCCGATTGTCGGAGAGGTATCTCTGGGCCCTCTCGGTAATGCACATCACTATAAGCCTTGCAAGCAATGTAGCTAATGAGTTAGTTACGGAATGATGCATTACGTAACGAGTAAAGAGACTTGGATGCGAGATTGAACTAGGTATTGGATACCAACGATCGAATCTCGCAAGTAACATACCGATGACAAAGGGAACAACGTATGTTGTTATGCGGTTTGACCGATAAAGATCTTCGTAGAATATGTAGGAGCCAATATGGGCATCCAGGTTCCGCTATTGGTTATTGACCGAGAATAGTTCTAGGTCATGTCTACATAGTTCTCGAACCCGTAGGGTCCGCACGCTTAACGTTACGATGACAATTTTATTATGAGTTTATGAGTTTTGATGTACCGAAGGAGTTCGGAGTCCCGGATGAGATCGGGGACATGACGAGGAGTCTCGAAATGGTCAAGACGTAAAGATCGATATATTGGACGACTATATTCAAGTTCGGAAGGTTCCGAGTGATTCGGTATTTTTGGGAGTACTGGGAGAGTTACGGAATTCGTATTGGGCCTCTTTGGGCCATACGGGAAAGGAGAGAAAGGGCCAAAGAGTGGCCGCACCCTCCCTTGGACTAGTCTGAATTGGACTAGGGAGGCGCACCCTTCCTTCCTTCTCCTTCTCTCTTCCCTTTCCTTCTCTCCTACTCCTACTACATGGAAGGGTTCCTAGTTGGACTAGGAAAGGGAATCCTACTCCCTGGGAGTAGGACTCCCCTAGGGCGCCATAGAGAGGGCCGCCCTCCCTCCTTTACTCCTTTATATACAAAGGTGGGGCATCCCATGGACACACAAGTTGATCTACGGATCGTTCCTTAGCCGTGTCGGTGCCCCTCCACCATATTCCACCTCGGTCATATCGTCATGAGTTTAGGCGAAGCCTCGCCGATAGAACATCATCATCGTCACCACGCCGTCGTCTTGTGGAACTCATCCCCGACACTTTGCTGGATCGGAGTCCGGGATCGTCATCGAAGCTGAGCGTGTCTTTGAACTCGGAGGTGCCGTCTGTTCGGTACTTGGATCGGTCGGATCGTGAAGACGTACGACTACATCAACTGCGTTGTCATAACGCTTCCGCTTACGGTCTACGAGGGTACGTGGACAATACTCTCCCCTCTCGTTGCTATGCATCACCATGATCCTTGCGTGTGCGTAGGAATTTTTTTAAAATTACTACGTTCCCCAACAGACACTCCCATTCCTGCTGGAGGAGGCCGGCCGTGTGTGAATGATGAAGCCCCACGCCTTGGAAGCCAAAGTTTTCATGATGTCACGTGAGGGCAATTTATTATCCTCGACATGAAATGCCAGAATGCAGGTCACTCCGACGGAAGAATTTTGCTTGTCAAGGTGCCTTCTGGAGTCTTGACAAAAACAATGTTGTCTTTAACAAAGAACTCTATGTTGTGGGCCAGGAAGGCCCCAAATCACATGTTCAGAGGAATCATGTACTGCAGTCTCTCCGCTTCATGTAAATCGAGACCAACAGGCTATAATCTTGATTCGTCAGTTATCGAACAACTCAAATACCTAAAAAGTGTTATTGGTTAGATAACCAATTGATATGCATGGGAGTGATCAAAGATTATTTTTTTGTGGTAACTTTACAGATTTTGTGAGGATCCCCATTGTAGTAGTGTCATGTTTCGGCGCAAAGGGATATGGTGCAGTTGGTAGAAGTAGCAAACATATTACACTTGACGATCCACCTTATCTATAAGAATTGAAGATGTTATCATAAATCAGGGAAAGAGTAGTTGCTTTACTTAAGCTACCTTCAGACATGTAGGCACCACTAGATGAACATTCTCCATGTTAGTAGATTCTTTTACATGAATCACAACTGAACAAATTGGGGACAAATCAAGCATACGGTGCTTGAAAATGTATTCCAGAGCAGGCAAAAGTCATATAGAATAATAGAAGTCAGATTCACAGAGTCTCGTGGCTCCCAGGGGGTGTTTCAATCATTTACTGTTGAGGTATGTCCGACCCATATATGTACAAGTTACATCAGGATTATAGATTTGTATGACAATATTAAGCAAGACAAGCCATAAAATTTAATGAAAATCATGCCAATTTGATTCTGTTTTTTCCTTGCGGGGTGTTTTGACGTCTTGATTTGGTGGGATTTGACCTATTTTGGTGCTTAATTTTGTTTGGATTGCCTATTTGCAATAACATATTTTTAGAAGAGAGGAAAACACTCGGGCTCTACATCGACTGAAGCACACAACCATACATTAATTATTGCAATGTTTATAAGATCTGATACAAGTGTAATCAAAACAAAAGGCACACATGGCAGCCCATAAGGCAAGGACTAAATACGTGTAGGAAATAAATGAACCCTCATGTATAAAAAAACATATCAGATTGTTGGGTTTACTGTCAAAAAAATCCTACTATTGGGTTGCCACCCAAATATCCCATTGCTTGAACCCAAAGACACTGGATGCCCACTCATCCTTATGGGTCCAAGTGACAGCCTTGAAGATAACATGCGAGCTATCAATGTTGCGCATCGTGGCGTGATGGTAAGCACAGGTTGCCGAATTAGTATCTGCATCCAGTTGTTGTGTACTCTTCTAGTCGCACACCACAAAGGAGGCCTGATCCGGAATACCACCGAGCGTAATCACTACTGCTAGCTGGTCGGACTCCTTGGCCTTTTTACTGGATCCAAAGATGATGGAACTTGTTGGGATGGGTTCAACGTGGCACCGACTTTCACTGGTGGCACAAACAGGGTAGAACCCACTAATCCAAGTGAGCTTTCAAATATTTTTGCCACATTCACTCGCGGTAAGTGGCTAGTGGGCGCGTGGTTGCGGTAGATCTTGCTGCCACATGCATGCCACAACCTAGAAAGGATAGTGGCGACACATAGTCCGTGGGCAAGTCTGATCAAGTTCTAGACCTAGCATAAGCTAGGCACCCATCCGAAAAGACGTTGGCCCAGCTGGAATCAGTGCGGCTGCACGCCTGACCTAGAAGAAGTGGTATGCAAGACTTTATAAGTGCTAATTAGCACACTAACCAGGGCGAGACGATTGGCAACCAACTAGTTGCATGTGTTGCACGGCATTGTGTGGTCGTCATGGACAATATACATGGTGATATTGGCTAGTTTGCGTTCGACTAAATAACAAATTGTTTATTTCCTTTTTAAACCAGCTATAGTAAAACCGTAAAAGTTCCAAATCATTTGTAATTTGGAACGCTAATGAGTCTGGTCTTAATCGAATCAATGGCACGATCCCAGGTACAATATCGATTGTCCCCTACTTGCCATAGCAAAAGCCACACTACAAAAAAAAGACACATCCGTGACATTTTGGGCCGAACGAAATTTTTTTTCTGTCATACATATGACACTTCTATGACGATAATTATGACAAAACCCGGTATCATCATAGATGTGGTAGGCTCCTACTTCTATGACAAAAAATCATGACAGAAAATGGTCTTTTCGTCCTGGGCGGGCTGGAGACGCAGCTGCATGACATTCTTTGGGCCGTCCATGACGGAAAAAACCGTGGTAGAAGCGAGGGGAGGAAAATTTCGGGGAGTTCCCGGTTACGGTGGGAGGTCGGGAATTGACGATGCTGCGTTCTCTCGTACACATCTGCAGCGTGTGTGCGAGACGTTGGCTCTAATCAACCCGAAGCGAGGCGTTGGGCTCTAATCAACCCGAACGATTGCCTTTGCGAACTACGCGTTCTTGAACCCGGCGATCGATTGATGGCTGTTAATCGAACCCGATCGGCGATTCCTTCACTACTACTGCTAATCAAGCCGATCGATGCTGCCTGGGATGAACGGTGAGCGTTGCGGGGGTTTGGATGAGCGATGGCGGTGGCGTTTGCCTCTGGATGAACAAGACCCGTGGTGTGGAGGCTGGATGAGCAGATGAAGCGGTGGAGGGTGCCGTGCGAGGCTGGTTGAAACAGGACCCGTGGTGCGGAGGGCTGGATGAGCGATGAAGCGGTGGAGGGGTGCCCGTGGAGGGCTGGTTGAACAGGACCCGTGGTGTGGAGGGCTGGATGAGCAGTGAGCGATGGAGGGGTGGTTGAGCGATGGCCGATGGAGTAGCGCGGTGGAGGCTGGATGAGCGAGGAGCCCGTGGAGGTGAAGGAGGTCGACGGTAGCCCGTGGTGGGCTGGAAGAGGTCGACGGTGAAGATGAAACGTATCCGTGGAGTCCCGTTTTGTGGTACGCCACACCCTCCCAATGAACAGACCCCATTTTCGGCCGTAGCGGCTCCAACACAAGTCCGTTTAAATGCTTTTGCGATCGCCACACCCTCCCGATCAACAAGACCCCGTTTGACCGTAGGAGGTCCGTTGCGTCCGCTTTTGCGGTACGCCACACCCTCCCGATCAACAGGACCCCGCTTTGACCGTAGGAGGTCCGTTTCCTCCGTTTTGCGGTACGCCACACCCCTCCCGATCAACAGGACCCCGTTCCGAACGTAGGAGGTCCGTTTCCTCCGTTGTGCGGTACGCCAGGCCTCGTTTCTATCGCATGTTCCGTCCAAGCCTCACGATGAACACGACCACGCATTCCGTTCCGACCCAGCCGGTTGGCTCCCACGTGTTCTGTTGCCTCCCGATGAACACGACGTATTCCGTTGCCTCCCCATGAACACGAGCACTCCGTTGCCTCCCCATGAACATGACGAGCCGTTGTTTCTCCGTTTCGACCCAGCCATGTACACGAGCCCTGGCCGTACGTATGCGCGAGTAGGCGTTTGAGACCCCGCCCGTATGTACACATACATGGCCATATTTTCTTTCTTGCACCCTGGCCGATGTACGTACGTGTACATGCTACGTGCGCGCCTCTACTACAACACATGCGCGCCTCTACAACGACCAGTATGTACGTACACATTCGCGACCAGAATGACAACGCTACGCACGCTTCGACCAGGTGGGTCCCGACTGTCAGGCACTTTCTTGCGTGCGAAGATGTAGCTGGTGGGTCCCAGCAGTCAGGGGGGCAAATCGTTTTTTTTGCCCGGACGCACTTCCTTGCATGCGAAGATGTAGCCGGTGGGTCCTAGCAGTCAGGGGGACGAATCGTTTTTTTTTTTTGCCTGGACGCACTTCCTTGCGTGCGAAGGTGTAGCTGGTAGGTCCCAGCAGTCAGGTGGGCGAGTCGTTTTTTTTGCCCGGACGCACTTCCTTGCGTGCGAAGATGAAGCTGGTGGGTCCCAGCAATGTGGGGAAACGTTTTTCCGCGAAATACGGGCCCGTCCGGTGGGTCCCAATCGGTGGAGGAATCATTATTTTCCAGCGTAATAAGGAGGCACTTCCTTCTTTGTGGCCGTGGACCCAGTGATCGACCTCTCCACGTCTGATCCACGTCCGACGGAAGCCATTCCTTGACCATATTGACCACACGCCGAGAGAACCAGGCGGTGGGCGGCAGCGAGCCTAGGAAGGGGCGGCGGAGCCGGGAAGACGCGGCGATGGATGCCAGCGTAGAGTATGAGGCTTCACTCGTTAAAGCGGTGTGAGGCTGCCGTCGCCGTAGAATAACAGGGGTGTGGAGTGCGTAGAGGGATGGCCTGGCCAGCCGTGGGAGTAGTAAGGGCGGTGAGGCCTCCAAGGCATCACTGACCGACCCGGCGGCGAGGCGCGGCACGGGCGCTGCTTTGGGCGGTGGAGCAAGAAGACCAGAGGTTGAAGAAGCACTACGGCCGTTGGATGGACATCGTACGGTCACTGGAGCTAGAATCGTTCATATATTGACTAAAGTTGACAAAGGCATCCGTCCCAGTAAACTTAATAGCCCCACAAGTCAGCCTCCTACCAAGGTGGGTCCCAGCTAGCAGGGGGTATTCATTTTTTTGTGCGTAATAAGGAGGCACTTCTGGTAGGTCCGAGCTGACAGCGGGGGGAACGTATTTTTCGCGAAATACGGTGGCCCGTCCTATGGGTCCCAGCAGTCAGGGGAAAATGTTTTTTTCGTGAAATACTGGTGGCCCGTCCAGTGGGTCCCTGCTGTCAGGTGGAGGAATAATTATTTTCCGCGTAATAAGGAGGCACTTCCTTGCGGCTGCCGTGGACCCGGTATCGGCCTCTCCACGTCTGATCCTCTTCCGATGGAAGTCGGTCGTTGACCACGCCGCGCCGAGAGCACCACGGCGGTGGACGACGGCGAGGCCTAGGAAGGGGACGAGGAGGAGCCGGGGAAGACGCGGCAGTGGAAGCCCGCGCAGAGAGGAGTACGAGGGTTCACCGGTTCGGCTGCGGTGTGAGGCTGCCGTCGCCGCAGAATAACAGGAGGTGTGGGTGAGTAGAGGGATGCCCTGGCCAGCGGTGGGAGTAGCAGGGGGTGCTGAGGTCTCAGCAAAGACAACCGACCACGGAGGCGGAGCAGGCTGTCCCTTGGCGCCGCTTTGGCGGCCGGAGCAAGAAGATCGAGATTGAAGAAACCTGACGGCCGTTGGATTGACATCCAACGGTTACGTCTACTAGAATCGCTTGTTGACGTATATAATAACTAAAAATCTTGCATACGCGTCGATTAAACAGGCCCACAAGTCAGACCACTCCTCTTTTTTAATAATTTATATATAGCTCATGGCAACTTCTTATGCAATTTATTGCAGTCGTTTTGTTGGCGGGGCCAATTTCGCATATTTCTGTGGGTCCCAAACTATTTTTAATACCGAAATGTCGAGCCAGATTTAAAGTACTTTGAAGATATATTTAAATTAGGTTAATGCCCAGTAAAATAGGAATCTGAAAATGTGAAAAAATCAGAAATTATAAAGTAATTGCCAATTTGTCATTTGTTTTTATATTTACAACCCATTTCATATTACTTTCAAGATTTGCAGGCGTCTTGAAAGAGTTGCAGCCCATCAGGGCGTAGAAAAATAAGTAGGCCTGGATTGGGTATTCTTCAGAAAAAATAAACTGGGCTCATTTTCACAAAGAAAAAATAGCTGGGCTGGTCACATGATGAAAATAAAATATAAGCCTAGGCTAGACGGACCACAGCCCAGTTCAAACCCTGCTCCGTCTCAACAATACCAAAAAAAATACTGCTCGAGTAGCTACGTCCCAGGTGTCAGCCGATCTTGTGCTGTTCTCTTGTCTATTGACTATATACGCTCAAAATATCGTGGGTCCCATATGTCAGGAAAACACTAGGAGGAAGCATTTTATTTTTCCATACGCTGACGTGGTGGGCCCCTACTGTCATCCTCTCCACGCATTACGCCGATTCCTGTTGTTTGTTGACCATGTTGACAATGCGAGAGGGCGGCGCCGCGGCGAGCGCACCAAAGCGCGCGGAGGACGTCGGCGTTAACGATTTAGGAGACGGTGGGGCGGAGATGCGTGCGCTGAGGCGCAGCCAGCCGTGGGAGGGGGAAGCAGGCGGCCCTGCCGACGCTGGTTTGGTTTTGGCGGCTGGAGGAGGACAAGATTGAAGAAACACGACAGACTGTAAAAGCAGCAGGAGTACTTAACAACCTTAACTAAAACCAGCAGGGGGACTTAACAACCAAAGCTTAAAGCAGTATGAGTACTTATACAGGTTCAACCATACAAAGCACGCCTCGAACAGTGCTACTTTGCCTACAGTTAACCAAGGGTGAGGCCACCAAGCCCCTGCGCATCCACAACCTTCTGAAAGCGGCTTTATCTGGCAACATGGTCAATAAACAGGATATTCGCTTTAGAGCCATGAAAAAGCATGAGCATAATCTTCTGTCCTATTCTCCAAGATGGACGGGCCTTCATTATTTGAGACCACCCATGAATAAGTATCTTTTCACCTCCAAGGGGAATTGAGTAGGTCGACATAAACATCATGTTGTGGCTGCGCAAGTCTGACTGACCATGGTCAGCATCCAGATAGGAACAATAGAACTCGGCAGTTCCTGTTTCAAGAAGATCACAGCTGTAAAACTGTGTATAAGCAATAGTTTATGAACAACATATATAACAGAAAACAACACGTACCATAAGTTTCTCGACACAATTGGACCTGTTCAACGAGTGCAGCAGTAGCACACATATCCCACGTGGCCTTCCACCATTTAAACGCCCCACAAGGACCTCAAGACGATCAATAAAGTGTAGGAACTTGTGGATGTCAATCCAGTCAACTTCAGTGCCATTAGTAACAGCCGAGTTATTACAGAGTAACAAACGAGTAGACTGCTTAACTCTGAAAAAACCTACACGTGCCACCAATTATAAGAAAATATTAGTTAGAAGTAGCATCTTCGTGAGAGATTCGTTGCTACTTCTAAAGTTAAATTGTGATTAGTTATACAGAATAGGTGGATTAAGAGGTAATCGAGGCAACAAGCAAGAACCAGATACAAAACTAACATGGATGAACAATTGGAACGACGTCGGGGTGGAAGATCGCAGTGAAGATGAGACCAGGTTCTGCTATTTCCATCAACATTCGATGGCGCCAACTTTTAGTCCGTAACACTTGAGAAAGTTTATCCAAGTTCGCCTAAAAAGCAGATCTTCTTGGTTCATGAACCCAACTCGAACTTATATCCATGGCTTGTCTTCACTGTGACCATTAAACTAGTGTATTCAGTTATGGCAAGGCCGAGCATCTTGAGTACATGTGTTCTGGCAGAGCAAATAATACACTGCAGGAAAAATAATATGAGAACACAACATGTTCAAAAAACCCCCACCCTCCCGGATAGAAAAGAGGATTCTAGGAACATACTGTGCGCGTTTCAAAATGTTGTGTTAGGATGAGAAGGAACAAGTGTGGCGTCTCGTCGAGGGCGCAGAAAGCTGTAGGGTACTCGCACTTTGGGCACTGCAAATGAAACACACTAGATTCAGTAGGAAGAAAAATGCATCAACGGCGGCGGCTGCCATCCTAGGATTACCTGCGACCAAGGGACTTGGATTTATCGGGGATGGATGAAGAATTCGTACCTGGTTCTCCATGAGAAAACCCTATGCAATCGCCGAGAGGGGGTTTTCTCTGAACAAGCAAACAAGGGAGAAGGGGATTCAGGCCAAGTGAAATATTGCCGCTTCGTCCGTCCAACTTACTGCTTAAGCTGGACAGTGGGGGTTGTGATTTGATGGCTCATTGGGCATTACTGCGGCGCTACGACCGGGGTGTGTCTACCATGAAGTTGTGCACTCTAATTTGTGCATATGGCACATGGACCCTGTTGCTGGTTGCCCCACATATCAGCGAAAGGAAGTAGAAAGACAGGAGTAACTAGTTACACATAAATATATATTTTGATAGAGAGATACTCCCTCTGTAAAGAAATATACAAATCTTTTATATCACAGGCTCACCTTGCCGAGAAATATACTCCCTCTGCAACATACGGGCATTATGGGGATTCAGCTTTTTATGGGGGTTCAGCTGAGAATATAATACTCAGATAGGCTCACGGTTCTGGACTTTGGGCCGCAGGCCAACCCTGCATGTTTGGGGGCCATGAGTTCTACCTCAGCGCTTTTCATATTGCAAGCGATCGGTACGGCGCTGGTTTTAGATGCTGTCGCTAGGCGAATACACAAAATTGAATAAAGCACGGCAGTTGTTGGAATAAAATCGAACGACAGTTCCTAACCAGCAATCAGAGTTACAATTCTATCAATGATATACCATGTGATAAATAATACTGTCGTACTACTGATACACACAGGACACTTGTTTCACCATGCCAGATTATTACTTCAAAATCTCTTGGAGGATAGATCAGTCCGGCAGTTGCGTGCTGCTACTGAAGAATTTCAAAGTTGATTTAGACCAGCTCTCCTTGCCCAGAAAGTTCGATTTTGACATCATCCCCTACCGCAAGATATGATTTAGATTTGAACCTTGACCATCCTTTAGCATCAATCATCATGCGACCATCCTTTGTACTTACGGTATATTGAGAAGGTTCATTCGCACCAAGGCTGCGCATGGTAAGAGAAACTTGGCCGCGGTCGCCCGGATTGTTGAACGACTTCCTCGTTGCTCTAGGAATTCTCTGTTTGCAAACAAGAAGACATACCCAAACAGTTAGATCAACACAGTAAATCATGTGAAACAACATGGAAAGAAAAAAGAACGAAGCACTTGGGCGGCCAATGCTTACCAAGAAGGTGGACATGTCGGTATTTGTAAGGACTTTGGTATATGGAGTGTGTCAGAATAATTGGACACGGATACCCCGAAGACGGCAAGACGATATTTCAAAACATCGGGGCTAGTAAAGCCCCTCAGTCCAACTACCCGGCATTTCTTTGGCCTGTCACCATCGCCGATTCGACCATTGCACCACCGCATTCTCTGCCGACCGAACCATTCTTGGTCGCCGATTGCGCCACCGACCGATGATGGCCGACTCCCGCCGCCAGACCGATTGTTGATTGCTCCACCGAACCCATTGGCTGCCGACTCAGCCAACCGCCAACCAGCCAACCAGCCGACGACCCGACGTGACGACCGTGCCCTTTCACGTGACACCCCAACCATCATGTACAATGTCACTTGTCCCCTGGCACTATTTATGAAGTGACCCAGAGGACAAAAATGACACCCCACCATGCCACTAGCTAGCTAGCTACCATGCCTACCTAGCTTACTTCCTAAGCTACCCACATAGCTTACATATCAAGCTAGCATGCCTATATAAGCTAGCTCCATCCATCCATCAGGGAATGGACTCACACACTCCCACGCATGAGCACTCATCTGCTCACGGCCATGAGCATGGCCGGCCACTAGCTAGCTCACATACACATATGAGAAATATACCAAGCCAGATGCTTATGGCACTGAGCTCAGATACAGCTCTAGGAGTAACTCTGTACCAGATATATCAGATACACTCAGACATGCAGCAGTAGGAGTATTATCTCTCCGGAGAGCTCAGTGGGTAAACTATCAAGCTATTCGCATACCCGCTCCCGGGTCTATCGTGCGATCTTGCCCTCACACGGCCAGCACTGTGGCATATGTCGTCCGCACACCCCGTGAGAATCTGGCGACATTTGGCGCCCACCGTAGGCGGTACTATGCTACCGCAGCGCTCTTCTTTGGTTTCGCAGTCCGGGCGGGACCATCTTCGTCTCCACCGCCCCGGCGTCACGCCGTCTCTCCGATAGCGGTCGGGGGCTCGACATCGACATGCCCCCGGAATGGCCGTGAGGGTCGGCGCGTCCTCGCCGTCGGCCTTGTCTTCTTCACCACCACCGCAATGCTGGTCGTCCGTCCGCGCGATCTGCTCGCGGGGCCTTGCTTCGGTCCATCGTGTCCATCCACGCATCGCTCACATCTGCTTTCTTCCGCGCTGCATCTTGCCCCCGCCGGAACGCGCGTTTGCTGCTCCATTTATCGTCTATATAAGCTAGCTACATGCAAGTCAATGGTCAAACCATCCATACACTACCCATTCGTTGGCCGGATGCAAGCCAGATACTACCAGGATACTTCCCAGTCAATGACGTGGTTTATCTCTAGCGTCCACGCTGCGCACCGTGCCTCCCGCGCGATGCGCTACCACCTCGCCTTGCCTCGCGGTTCTGCTGCTCCGCCGCGCCGTGCTGTCCGCTGCAAGAATCCCACGCGCCAGCGGTGCACATCCATGGTTGCCAGTCCACAGCGGTCAACGCCTGCGTCCTCCTTCCTCTCCGCGTCTACATGCAGCGGACGTCCTCCCCCGAGCTCGCCTCTGATTTGCCCCACGAGCGCGCGTCCGCGCGGTGCCCGATCGGCCTGCCGCCCGCCGGCTCGCCATTCCGTCCCGGCCGGCTCCCGCATGACGGCCCCGACCGCGCTGCACAGGCTCCGCCCCGTGGCCGGCCTCCTCCGCATCCGCACGCCCACCTGTCTGGCTCCACGTCGCGCCCGCCGAGTCCGCCCGCAGCGCCGGGTCCGTCTCCGCCCACGCCTGGCCGGGTCCGGCCCCAGCTCTTCGCGCGCCCACGGCCGGGTGCACACCGAGCCGCCTGCAGCCTCGGCCCCTCGGCCGGCTGCTGCCGCGCCCCATCACCGCATCCGTCTCCACCCAGGCCGACCCTCCAGCAGCGCCCGCGTCGCCCACGGCTCTCCTCGTCGCCACCGAACGCCGTCTCCACCTCGCGGCCGCTGAGGTCCAAACGCGCGTGGCCCGCCGTCTCCATCGGCTCGCACCCGCGGCCCGGCCTCGCCATCTCTGTCGGCCCCCGCGTCGGGTCCCCGCCCATGCGCCGGGTCCCCGCACCCCGTCGTCTCCGCCGGCTTGCGCCCGCGACCCGGGCCCCGTGCGCCGGCTCCCCGCGTCGGCCGGCCTCCCCGCTCCAGCCGGCTCCGTGCCTCCGCGGCCGACTCCCCTGCATGCCGGGTCGTCGCGGCCCCTCTGCTCCGACGCCCCCGCCTCCGGTTCCTCGCGTCGGCCCGGGCGCCCCGCGCCATCCGGCTTCCGCCCCCTCCGCGAACCCGGCCCGCAGCCGGCTTCGCTCGTCACCCGGCCGCCGGGTCGCCGACGCGACCCGGCCTTCGTCTCCTCCGCGAACCCGGCCCCGGCCGGCTCCCGCGTCGCCCGCGCCCGCCGGCTCCGACTCCGGCTCAGCCCGCGGCCGGGTCCGCGCGCCCGTCGGGTCCGGCCTCCCCGCGCAGCATCGCTCCGCCTCCGGCTCTGCCACGCCGCTGCCGCGCCCTCCGCTCCGCCCGTGGCCGGCTCCGGCTCCCCCCGCAGATGGCTCGCCCCGCGCACGAGCGCTCGTTCCCCTGCTCCGCTTCGGCCGAGTCCCGTTCTGAAGAAAGATACATAGAAAAAAGAAGGGTCGCGCTAACTGCCACAAGTGTGGCAGGAAGGAAGAAGAATCTGCGCGTCTACAATGTAAGCAGTTGGCGTCGCCATCGCATGTATGCAGGAATCTTTTTGAATTTTCAGTTTTTAAAATGTTTTATCTCTTAAACGAAAAATTCGATTGAAAATCCTTTTTAACCATTAAATCTCTCGCGATGAGATCTTTGAAACTAGATCCATGTTGATATGTTTTGATGAAAAAAAATTTGGATTAAAAATTGCCATGTCTATTGCATATGAATTGCCATGATGTTTACACCGAAGTTGTCATGATATATTTCAGCTATTTTCTTTTATATTTAAAAGTAATTTTTGACATTTATAAAACGGGGAATTAAGAAACTAGACTTGCCATGAACCATAAACTAAAATTGCCATGATATATGCACGTCAAATTGCCATGGTTCATACAAAAAATAATTTTAATGATCAAAGTACTGAAGTTGCCATCATCAAAATACTAAAATTGCCATGATCTACAAACTAAAATTGCCACATGGCAACTTTAGTTTAAGCCCTATGGCAACAGCTAAAGTAAACATCGTGGCAACTTCGGCAAAAAAATTAAATCGAAACATATCAACATGGGGTCTAGTTTCGAAGATCTCGTCGAGACGGATTTAATGGTGAAAACGGATTTTTAGTTCGCTTTTTTATTTAGGAGATACAACATTTTTAAGCCGAAAACCAAAAAAAATCTGCTGATATTATCTATTCATACGTGGCAAAATGAGTGGTGATGGAGGCGTATGGGCGATGTGTAAACGCCCACACGTGTGGGCGTTAACATTTCCGAAAAAGAAAAGAAGAGAAAAAAAGAGAGAGGCCGGCTGGGAGAAAAGAAAAGAAAGGGCCGATTTGTGGCCGACTGCTCGTCTGAAAGGAAAAGAGGTCCAACTGACCAAGTCAACAGCCGGCTGACAAAGAAAAAGAAAGAAATGTGCGTCCGACTGCCAGATGTGTGTCCGACCTCTGCCTGTCTGGCCGGCTGCAAAAAGCCCGACTGCTGTGTGAGTCCGCCCATAACCATTTGAAAAAAAAGAGAAGAAGACAAAGTAGTCGCCGGAAGATCCGGCCCGACTGCCAGTGATCGCCCGAATCTCGGGGCTACACCCAGCTGGTCTTGACGCCTTGAAGAAGACAAAGTAGTCGCCGGAGATCCGGCCGATCGGCGATCGCCAGAATCTCTGGGGCTACACCGTGGTCTTGACGCCCATGAAGAAGACAAAGTAGTTCTGGAGATCCGGCTGGCCGCCAGCGATCGGCCGAATCTCGGGCTACACCAATGAGTCTTGTTAGCGCCTTAGATTGCGAACAAGAGAAGAGTTTTGTCCACGCCGGCAGAAGAAAAAAAGAAGAAGAAGGGCGTTGCAAGGCGCCTCGCCGCTGGCGGTCGAGCTGACGGCCGGGGCCCGCTTTGAGCACCGGGGCTCGAAGGCCACACCCCGGTCTTGGCCGTAGCGCCCGGCTATCTTAAACAAACTCCGCCTCGGCTACCACGAAAATCAATGTGAGCTCCTCACCTGCATATTTTTGCATCACGCAAGACGGATAACCCGGCGATGCTCGGGGCTATCTCCGCATTTTATTGCCTGTCGCACCATTGTTCGCCCGCCGGCGCCACCGAGTTGGCCGGGGCTGGCCGCTTGGCTTTGAGGCGTTTTCCCGCACGCTTAGTAGCGTGTGCAGTACCAAAGGCCCACCTCTCAGCCACAGACCGCAGAGCGGCTGTCCGGCTAGCAAGAGTAAAAGCTGGAGGCCACCCATGTGAAAAACGTCCGGGAAGAAAAACGGATCGGGCGACCCGGCCATTTACTTTACAAGTATCAACTTGGTTGAATTTTCTCCCAGACTTTGAGTACTGTACACTCCACTTCGCGGCCACTCTCGACCCACGGACCGCAGAGCGGCTGTCCGGCGAGCGAGAGCACAAGCCAAAAAGCGGAGGGAACACGAAAAAATTAAGGGGGCTCGGACGAAACCGAGTCGGCACCCTCCGCATAAAACTTGCAATGCTAAAGGCAAACATTTGATATATTTGCGTGGACTAACTTTGTCTTTTTCATGATCATTTCCACGAACACTCGCCAAAAAACCTCCGCCCAACTTTGCCAAGTTGCCCGGAGGCTCGGGGGCTACTGTCGGAGTAATTGGACACGGATACCCCGAAGACGGCAAGACGATATTTCAAAACATCGGGGCTAGCAAAGCCCTTTAGTCCAACTACCCGGCCGACTGCTGGCTGCTAGCTGTTGACTGCACCACCAGGCCGACTGCTGGCTGCCGACTGCACCACCGGGCATTCTTGGTTTGCACCACCAGGCCATTGCTGCCGCACCGCCAGGCCGATTGCTGGCTTCGGCGCCACCGAACCCGGTGATGGCTGCCGACTCCCCGCCCAGCCCGGTAATTGTTTGGCTGCTCCACCAGCCGACCGTCATTGCTGCCGACTCACGCCAACCATTGCCGACTCTGACCGACGCGACCCGACGTGATGACCGTGCAAGCCTTTGTTCACGTGACACCCCAGCCATCATGTACAATGTCACTTGTCCCCTGGCACTATTTATGAAGTGACCCAGGGGACAAGAATGACACCCCACCATGCCACTAGCTAGCTAGCTACCATGCCTACCTAGCTTACTTCCTAAGCTACCCACATAGCTTACATATCAAGCTAGCCATGCCTATATAAGCTAGCTCCATCCATCCATCAGGGGATGGACTCACACACTCCCACGCATGAGCACTCATCACTCACGGCCATGAGCATGGCGGCCACTAGCTAGCTCACATACACATATGAGACATATACCAAGCCGGATGCTTATGGGCCGAGCTCGAGATACAGCTGTAGGAGCAACTCTGTACCAGATATATCAGATACACTCAGACATGCAGCAGTAGGAGTATTATCTCTCCGGAGAGCTCCGAAGCTGGGTAAACTACCGCGTGCTATTCGCATACCCGCTCCCGGGCCTATCAGCAGCAGTCTTGCCCTCACACGAAGCCACCTTGTGGCATATGTCGTCCTGCACCCCCCCCCCCCCGTGAGAATACCACGATAGAGTGCGAACTGCAGCCCAGTCTGTTGTCGGTGCAACTGCACGGGCCGGAGCAGATGCAAGTGCAAGTGTTGGTGCAGGTGCCGAAGCCGCTACTGCTGCCGGAGATGGTGCTCCTTGTAGAGCTAGTGCCGGTGTCGGAGCAGGTACCGGTGTCGATGCCCGATCCTCCCAGAGATCGGGACCGATTCACGACGCTGAAATGGTGCCTCGATACGCCTCCAACGTATCTATAATTTTGATTGCTCCATGCTATATTATCTATTGTTTTGGACCATATTGGGCTTTATTTTCCACTTTTATATTACTCTTGGGACTATCCTATTAACCGGAGGCCCACCCGAAATTGCTTTGTTTTTGCCTATTTCAGTGTTTCAAAGAAACGGAATATCAAATGGAGTCCAAACGGAATGAAATCTTCGGGAACGTGATTTTCTCATTAGATAAGATCCAGGAGACTTGGACCCTCGATCAACAAATGAGGGAGGCGGCCACGAGGGTGGAGGGCGCACCCCCCTAGGGCGCGCCCCCCTACCTCGTGGGCCTCCCGAAGCTCCACCGACGCACTCCTTCCTCCTATATATACCTACGTACCCCCAATAGATCAGATACAGAGCCAAAAACCTAATTCCACCGCCGCAACTTTCTGTATCCACGAGATCCCATCTTGGGGCCTGTTAGAGCTCCGTTGGAAGGGAATCCACCACGGAGGGCTTCTACATCATCATCATAGCCTCTCCGATGAAGTGTGAGTAGTTTACTTGAGACCTTGAGGTCCATAGTTAGTAGCTAGATGGCTTCTTCTCTCTTTTGGATCTCAATACAATGTTCTCCCCTCTCTTGTGGAGATCTATTCGATGTAATCTTCTCTTTGCGGTGTGTTTGTTGAGACCGATGAATTGTGGGTTTATGATCAAGATTATCTATGAGCAGTATTTGAATCTTCTCTGAATTCTTTTATGTATGATTGGTTATCTTTGCAAGTCTCTTCGAATTATCCGTTTGGTTTGGCCAACTAGATTGGTAGTTCTTGCAATGGGAGAAGTGCTTAGCTTTGGGTCCAATCTTGCGGTGTCCTTTCCCAGTGACAGTAGGGGCAGCAAGGCACGTATTTATTGTTGCCATCGAGGATAACAAGATGGGGTTTTTATCATATTGCATGAATTTATCCCTCTACATCATGTCATCTTGCTTAAGCCGTTACTCTGTTTTCATTAACTTAATACTCTAGATGCATGGTGGATAGCGGTCGATGAGTGGAGTAATAGTAGTAGATGCAGGCAGGAGTCGGTCTACTTGTCTCGGACGTGATGCCTATATACATGATCATACCTAGATACTCTCATATCTATGCTCAATTCTGGCAATTGCTCAACAGTAATTCGTTCACCCATCGTAAAATACTTATGCTCCTGAGTGAAGCCACTAGTCAAATCTTTGGCCCCCGGGTCTATTCTCATCATATTAATCTTCCTACGCTTTATTATTGCTTTGCTTTTTTACTTTGCCTTTTATTTTACTTTGCATCTTTATACCAAAAATACCAAAAATATTATCTATCATCTCTATCAGATCTCACTCTCATAAGTGACCGTGAAGGGATTGACAACCCCTATTCGTGTTGGTTGCGAGGAGTTATTTGCTTTGTGTAGATACGAGGGACTTGCGCGTTGCCTCCTACTAGATTGATACCTTGGTTCTCAAAAACTGAGGGAAATACTTACGCTACTCTGCTGCATCATCCTCTCCTCTTCGGGAAAACCAGCATAAGCTCAAGGCGTGGCAGTGCCCACTCCTCAATTTGGATCGGTGAGCTGCTGCATTGTCGATTGCTAGAGCAACAGCGCCGGTGATCAATCATGCGAGACAGTGGCGATCGTGTCCGTCTGCTATGATCAGCTTTCTAACTTGACTAGGATCCGTGACCATGATCTAGTTTTTTTCTTCATTTCTTTTAAACGCGAGAAGGACTAATTGTGGCATTTTTGTTAAACCAAACTGCAGTTCATCATAGGGATTCAGCTTGTACTCAGACAATAGACTGATCCAATTTTTTCCAGTAATACAAGTGATGGACAGTGCCTTTGTTACTGACACGACATAAGAAGTGAAACCTGCAAAAATAGCCATCGTAGAGCAAAACAAACGGTTTATTCTGTGATGAATGTCACATGGCAAAACCTGCATCATAAAATTACAGGAAAAGAAAGAAAACATGACATTAAATCAATAAGATTTAGACAGTAAATCAATAAGATTTACTTGATGTGACACGAGCGAATCCTTACCAGGAAATCACTATGTTGAAATACTAAACAGAAGATTGATCGTCCAACTACGCGTGGCATGCAGGGGCCCCTCCTACTCCCACAAGCAGGACAGTCCAAAGGTCGTGATAAATCGTATGGTCCGAACATCCATGGGACTGGAAATCCTGGTGGGTGCGATAAACCCTGCAATGCATACAGATATCAGAGTGTAACCATAATTGATAAACCGTCCTCACAAAAAATATGATCTGGATACTTCAAAATATACAGACTGAATTGAGTGGACAGACATTAACATAGACCGTTCTCAGGACTGACCACACACACCAAAAGCGGCAGTACTAATAAACAATAAAGGGTTCATAAACACAAATCAAGTACTAAACAATAGTACTTACTACAGACAAGCAAAGTTGCACTAATAAACTCTGCAGACTATTTCTTGCCACCGACCTACGGGATGAAACCCGCATAACTGACTAGGCCATGGACTTCGTGTGAGATGTCTACATGCACCATCACCATCTTGTCAACCTTGGAGAACCTAATGAGTGGTCTTTCCACTCATAAACATGATGATGAAGACAGGCCGCATCAGATTTGTTGGGAAGCTTTACAAGAACCACACCCTTCGTAATCAAAGGCACAGCCAGGAAATTGTTGTGGTCAAGTACAGCCTCTAGAACACGCTTGACAATAATGCTACAGGAAAACACTAGTTCAGGACACGTGGCGACAAGGACACAACAGTTGGATAGTTCAGCAGTAGAACTCATCATCAAGTCTTCCAGTTCACACGGCATGACTTTGAGAACTTCATCTCCACCGCGGACCTGGTTCTAATTCAAACAGAAACCATATTTTATTACTACCTCCATTCAGAAATATAAGATGATTTTCGATATTATACTCCATATATCACTAAATATACGCACAGAAATGAGTGAACAAAGACACTAGAACATGTCTTCAAAGGCATGAGAGCAGAGGGATTACATGCAATATCCATAACACAAGTTACTGAGGCAAATATACCCTCTTAAAATGTAGCATTGATGTTCATAAAGTACTCCCTCCGTCCCAAAATTCTTGTCTTAGATTTGTCTAGATACGGATGTTTAGATACATCCGTATCTAGACAAATCTAAGACAAGAAATTTGGGACAGAGGGAGTAGTTGAAAGTAATCTATAAGAAATCAGTGTCAACCTCTCGCATGTTTTGGTCAAAACAGGAATTTAGAACCGTCATTTGGCGCACTAAAATCACATGCAAGATCACCCAGAAAGTTGTACTACCAGTACTAGTACTGCGTGTTAGATGAAAAAACACGATCAAGATCTAGAAAAATATCGTCAACAAGAGACATTACCTGGACTTGCTTAATGAGGGATCCCGGAGAGGGGGGCTTGGACAGGGCGATGGCTTTGAGCTTGTCTGCGGTAGTCTCGGTGGGGTGCTTGCTCTACTTCGTACCATGAGCCGCGGCGCTTTTGGCCGAGCCATAGACATCACGTCGGCCGTTGCTCGGCGTCCATCCAAGAGAGGAAGCTGAGAGAGAAGAGTGAAAGGAGGAGCGAGATGAGGGAGAAGAGAAGAGAGTTGGGGTTTTCTACAAGAGAGGAAGCTGAGATAGAAGAGTGAAATGATGGTTTCTTCGTCCGTCAAACTAACTGCTGGAAAGGATGCGGCTTTGTGATTTGACGGCTCATTGGGCATTCTTTGCGGCGGTTCGATCGGGGTAGTCTACCGTCACTCTACTACGGAGTAATTTAGTGCATGGCTGGTGGACCCAGTCTTTGGCTGTCCCACACATCGGGCGAAAGTGAGTAATTTAGTGCATGGTGGAGGAGGATCCGCATGGTACATCGTGTCCACTGTTTTCATTACGAAGAAAAAATGATTACAGCAAGCGTTTCCACTCTTCTGACGGAGGAGTGGGAAACACGTCGACCACTTGAACATACACACGCTCCTACTACTAGGCATGTGCAATGGTTCATACGTCGATCTTGCACAATCTTGTTGCTAGTGTAGTAAGATATAGCGATAACAAATGATGTTGTGCGATGTCAACTACTCCTATATGTAACATACTACCGCTTTTTGGTATGCAGTCGAGAATGAACGGTGAGATCAATGTTAACAGAACTAGGTACACAGCGCAGAGAGTACGGTGCTACAAGATACTCCACGAAACATGAACCATATGAAGCACGAATAGTGTTAGGCGGGGTGTATGAAGGGTGCACGGATGGGAGCAATAGTTCCCTTCTCGACCCAGTTTTGGGTGGTTGGCAGGAGTCCACACTAGTAGGTTGACAAAAATACTCGAAGAGGAAACAACTATATTGAGATGAGAATGCAACCAATCATACCCACACGCTTTGTGCTCTGATGGTGATCTGCACCGTCTGAGTTTGATCCAATGGTCATGTTGCGCCGAGACATGGACATGCCCATGCAGAGGCGCCTAAACACCACCGAAGTCCCTCACGCTTCTCGAGGCGCACGACGTTGGTGATGCAGGGTGCAACCGCCCAGAGCCCGCTCCCGGTCGGCAGGAGCCGGCTCGTCAAAGACGACGTCCAATGGCACGAATGGATTACGGTGGCCAGCCCTGAAAGGATTCGCCCGGCAACGGCGACGGCAGCCTGCAACCCCTCCTTGTCCAGCTCAGCCCCCACCATCACGCGGAGATGGCTCAGCTCCTCGGAGATATAGGTGAAGAAGGAGACTAGGTCAGGAAGCCGCAGCTCGTTGAAGTCGACCGGGTGGTCGAACGGGTTTAGCCCGATGGCCGGCATCGTTGCGCTGGCACGACGGTAGGCATCGCGTAGCCGCAACACGTGCGTGGAAACTTGGTTCACCAAGTGGATGAGGCGATCCTGGACCTCGTCACGATCGGCCCGCTCGCGCTCCAGCCGGCTCCCCTGACGTCCTATCGTATCTCCCGCTTTCTGCAGCAACGCCGCCGACGCCTTGAGCATCTTTGTGGTGGATGCCTGCCGCTTTTGAAGCTCCGTGAACTCCCGCACATAACGGAGGAGCATGGCACTCCTCTCCTCCTTGAGCTCACGGAGCTCCACGCCCTGGCCCCGAGCTCCGCATCCTTGGCATGGAGCTCTGTGTCGGCGCCTCACCTCGGACTCCGTGATCTGCTGCGCGCCATGGCACCGTGTAGAAGCAATGGGGAGAGGAAGCAAAGGGGGCGAAACGGCTGAAAGGCAATGCAATCTACGGGAAGGAGAAGGGAGCGGGGAATCTTTTGGTTTTCACCACGGTAAAACACCAGTCGACGACTTCTCACATCAGGGAGCAGTGGGTTTTTACAGGCGGAGTCATCATGACTAATTGCTGGCGTGCCTGCTCCCGTCAATCAAAAAATTTAAAATCCTGCCACGCCTTCTCCCGTCAATCAAAAAATTAAAAATCATGCCGCACCCAAACACCAGAGCAACGCCGCGGTGGATATTTAAATTTACATGCCGGCAAGTAGATAAAAAAAGGGGTGAAAAAACAAATGTGGTGGCGGCCTAGCTAATCGGTCGAACTAGCCCAACTAGCTAGCCACCGTGCTTCACTGATGTACTCGGCAGGAAAGGTGGTCTTTCGTGATTTGACGACTCATTTACTTGCTTCGGCGCTACGACCGAGGAGGACCCAGAAAACGTTCGGTAGGGCATCCCATGTCAGGAAGAATATATGTGTGCACCACAGGAGGACCACGAAACAGCGGTAGGGTGTGCCACGTCTCGGCACGGAGGAAAAATGTGCGTGTAAAAATATCTTTATGTCGGGACGTAGTACCTATGGTTCGACATCGGGACCCAGCCGATCGGTCGAAAACACCCCACTAGCCACACAGCTTCATCATGCAAGCGTGGCACGGAGGATAGATGTGGTTAGCTCGTCTCGACCAGCCACAACGTCTCTTGTTCTAGGCGATTCTTCTATTTTCCAAGCTTTTTTTAGTTGTAATAACACCACGGCAAGCTAAGCGCCGCTCTTCGTGTGCCCATGCAAAGGTTAGACGATGGAGAGAAGAGAGATTGAGATCGCAGACACAGGACCCACCAATAAGTGAGACAACGGTCATGCACATGTTGACGAGGCACTCCCTCTACTCTACTCAACGCATAAGTCTTGTATAAAATCAAGTTATGGGACAAAGCCAACAACTGTTCATTTTTTAGGCTATCGACTTACGCTTTGTAGTCCAGGTTGCCAGTTCGAATCTCGTCTTTCAGATTTGTTAGTTTTAGGTCCAAATTTGATCAATGACAAGTGGGACCCCCGTGTGTTGTTCCTATATTTCAGTGTAGGCTGGTTTTTTTTGAACAAACACTTTGCGCGGTTAGACAAGTAACGACACGAGTTACACGTATTTTGCAAGTTTACGAACAAAAATGACAGCGGCATAGAATATCACATCCACCCTGCAGCTTAGATACTATGGTGATACGAGTTTTTGCACCGTTGGAAGTGAGATCCAATGGCTTGGGAGTAGTCTTTGTAATTATGTGCAATTTCCAAACTCTCCAAAGGTTTTTTTGCAAATAAAACATTCAGGCCTCGTGTGTGCCGCTGCATCTTTGATCCAACGGCTCCCCGGTGCTCATATTAGGTGCTCCCCGTAGCCTAATTACCTGCTACAGTGATATGAGCATCTAGGTCATATGATCAGTGATCAGATGGCACATGCGTAGTACTTGTACTTTCTGCGCATTTCCCAAACTCTATCAGTCGTATATTGCAAAAACATTCAAACCTCCTCATGGGCCGTTAGATCTCAGTGAACTCGTATCACCATAGAATCTACGGTGCGGGAGCACCTCATACTCTCCCGTGCGAGAAAACATAAGGTGCTATCGCAGCTTGGATGCTACGGTGATACAAGCTTTGAGGTCGTTTGATCTGAGATCCAATGGCATCTGAAAGCGATCTTTGTGCTTATGGCGATGGCGAACTCTTTTGGGGCTTTTACGCAAAAAACCATTTGAGCGACCGAGGAGGTGTTGGGTCACAAATCCAACGCCTCAAGAGCTTGTATCACCAAAGCATCTAAGGTGTGGTAGCACATGATATTCTTACATACGAGAATATGATGTCCTCCTTCATCTTAGATGCTACGGTGATCTGAGCTTCGAGGTCGTTGGATATGGGATCAAAGGGCATCTAAGTAGTTTTGTACAAATTGTGTGCAATTCTCAAACTCATCAAGGTTTCTGCAAAATATTAAGACACATCATGTGAGCTGCTATATCTCAGATCTACAAGCTCCAAGCAACTTGTATCGGCATATAGCATCTAAGGTATGGGGGCACATGATATTCTCCCGGGGAGGAGGAGTGGGGGGTTCACAACCAATCGGTGGTTGGTAGGGTGGGGACAAATATAATCTAAACAACCCTAAACAGAGCTCCACAATTTTATCTAAAGTAGAGGGGTTGACCCCCGACAATCATAGCTCCTCCTAAACACAACATTTGCATGTACTGTAGTACTAGACTTAATATTCATGTTTCAGTTTCATGTTCATTTGAAATATTGAACTGAGGACCATGGATGTCTTACATTTTACTCCCTTCCTTCCTAAATATTAGTCTTTTTAGAGGCTTCAAATGGACTGGCACATACGGATGTATAGACATATTTTAGAGTCTAGATTCACTCATTTTGCTCCGTATGTAGTCACTTGTTGAACTCTCTAAAGGACTAGTATTTAGGAATAGAAGGAGTATTTTTGAATTCGTGTCATATATGCATGGTTTGGAAAAATAGATGCACTATACTTATTGGATTGTTGTTGTGTTCGTGCGTGTGTGTCTCTACGTGTGTGTGTGTGTGGTCATATGCTTGATACATACAAAGTTTTCTCACCTCCGTATTGTTCATCTTTTAAATTTGAATCTGCATTGGAAAACTTACTAGGGATACCATGAAATGTGAAATCCACGTTGAGATCACTATATCACAAACTCACTCTAATTCAACAACTCGTCATAAATCAATTACCACGTTGAGACTAGTATTTGCAAGGAAAATACGGGTATTGTAATACACATAGATACGTTCGGCAATTTAAAAGGTTCCTTCGTATTCTTGAATGGTGGGACCCAACGGCATACCAGCCGGACCTTGGCTCGTGTTGATCCTAAAAAAACCGGGCTCGCGTCCTTCGGTGGCGTGCGTGGTACGCACATTAGGCAACCCCAACCAGTCGAGCCTCGGCGTTTCAAGTCGAAATATCTGGCGGCCAGAATTCCGGCCCTAGGAAATTCCCCTCATGTCCCCGGTCCATAATGACTACCGATGAACAACGGAGGGATGCTTTAGTAACTAGACAACGTTACCTACCATGCCGAGCACGGTTCAATTCCCTCGATGCGCCCGCTTCGTAAAGGTCACCCATCAACTGCATTGCCTAGTACTACTACTACTACACCGGGATGAGCACGAAATTGAGCCCGTTTGTTTGTGCCTAGTACTTGAGTTAATATATCAGGCAATGCACTGGTACGGAGGGATTATCCTTTTACTCTACATATATAACTTGTCTGAAGTCTAACTAAGAAAAATGTTTGACCAAATCCTTTCTTAAGAAATACAACATGACAGATGTACGGCTTGAAAATTTATTGCATGATGCAGGTTATGATATTGTTTCGAATCCTGGATCTTAATTTTCAGAAAAACCAAAAGTGAGCATAAATTCTTGAAACTGAGCATGGTCACGTGATATGGCACAAATATTACTTCGTAAGTTTTTTCTTCAATTCGAGACAAGCTACTTATGACAAGTTGCACGAATGAAGAGCTAAGGTATTTTGGAACAAAGACCTGTCATGTTAAGGCGAACGCTTTCACTATTGAAACCATGGGCGTTTACGTGACACCACGAGTCCCTGCTTCTCATCGGCAGGTGTCGTCCCAGCAAGCGTGTGAGTCGACGGGAGGCGTGCGAGCAGACCGCTACGCCCGGGTCGAGGCGTGCGGCGGACATTGTCTTGAACTTCTTGGGAGGCGAACCCTTTGACCAGGCTCCCCCGCCCACCGTCGTCCCAACTCCTCCCACTTTTAATGTCGCCGGCGTCGTGGTTTAAAATCAACCCCGCACTATCGCTACAATCCTCTCTCTTCCTCTCCGATTCTCCTGTTGTCTACCTCCAACTAGCCTGACCTAAACATACGGCATGCCGCATCACGATGGTCTGCCCTTAGTGTTCCAGTTTCCTGAGGAAGACACCTAGCCGGAGTCTCAAGAACATAAGGCGCTTTGGGACGAGCTTGAACTGGCCTTGCGGGAAGACGCCGCGCTTATCCCCGCTCCCGTTTCGGCTCCTGTCGACCCGACTGTGCCAGCGCCCATCCCCGTGGCATTGATGGGCTGGGAGCCGCACATTGTCGCCGAGCTTGATGCCACGGGGTTCCACGAGGTCCCCGCCGACTTTCACGCCCCTGTGCACGTGCCAGCGCATGCGCCGCAAGACGCAGCATCGACGCCCGCCTGCCGGTGCCGTGCACTGCCAACATGCGCCTCAAGGCAGCATGACGCGCGCCCATGCGCCGTGCCGTGCACACGAATGTCTCCGGGCGCCGTTGACAGCGCTGTCCCGCTGGTGCCGGTGCCCCCGGCGGCATGGATGGCCGCCGTCGACCGCTTCCTTGCACCAACGCCGATCGCCTCCTCCCGCCCAGTTGACTCGCTCGAAGTCGAACATTTTGGCCTTCCTTGAAGCTAGGCCAGCGTCCCGAGAATACGCCAACAACGGCGCCAAGATGCCGCCGTCGCCCGTCGGTCGATGGCGGCGACACACGAGTAGCAGCGGAAGGAGCTGCTTCCCACCGCGAGACGCCCCCGCCGCCGCCGCGTAATCTAAATTTGCCATGAAAAATGTTCGAATTGCCATGCTTAAAATCCGAACGTATATCATTTCCGTTTATTTTATATCGACCGTCGTATAATTTAAAGTCGGAGTCAGACTTAACGAAATGTATGGTTTGATCGATTGAATGTTCTGCTAGAGCCGTATCAAATTAAATATAAAACGTCATCAAGCCACATGTATTCCTTGTCATCCAACGACCTAGACTGCTTCAATGTCGAGCGCTCAACACGTTTAGCATGCAGTTAATTTCATGCCAAAAATAGTGCTAATCACATGACAACACGCAAATAATATCATATTAGTTAATATCCGCATGCACTTAATATACTTCCAAATTAACGTGCATTGCACGTACACACTGACTAGTGTTGCTAGTACATGAAACTGGTGCCGTGACTTGTGAACGCGTCCAGGTATGGTCAACGGCAACATCACCCATGAAGTTCTTCCCTATTTGCCCGTCGTCTAAAAGCGAGAAGGGGAGGAGAGAGAGAGAGCACACATGGAACCCACCAGTAAGTGAAGGCGAATATTACTAAAAATAATATTACATTTTATCCATTAATTAGGCTATGGTAATATAAAAACATTATGTGAACAAAGGGGATACAACAAACATTGCTATTCTACGTATGTTGCCTATTGACGTGGGGCTTGAAGGCACGGTCGCATGTTCGATCCCCATCCTTTATTTTTTAATTTGTATATGGGTCCAAATTTGTTTCATGACATGTGGGCCCCTCAGTGTGTAGTTTGTAGCACTTTAATTTGTGGGTCGAAATTTGTTCCATTCCAAGTGGACTATCGGTGTGTAGTTTTGTAGGTTATTTATAATAATTAAAGAGAACAACATAGTTTTTTCAATAATACCATGGCGCGACATTGAAGGCGAGAAAGGACGTGCGAGAGAGCGATGACCGAGCCAGAAGGAAATCAACTAGGGGAGTTGCGTGGGTTGCAACGGTGTTTAGAGTAGTTGTGGGCCGAATGCTACGAAAATATAATCTAAACCGACCGGAGTAAATGCCTACACAAATTAATCCAAGGTTGGAGTGCCCCTCGCAATGTAAATAGCTGCAGCTTTGCGAGGGATGGAGAGGTAGTAGCTTCAACGCGTGGAAGATACGGTGTGAGAAAGCGAGGTCAATCGAGAGACATATAGATAGAGAGACAAAGTGAGTGTGGTCCGACATTCATTGAACAAATATATATGCTTTGGAGAGATATTGTATGATTGAGCTTTTGGCAAGGGTGAGGGCTGTAAGATAGAGCTTGAGATATGATCCAGTCACAGACGTGTAGATATATTTTGTGCGTGGGAGGAAGCAAGGTCAACCGATCACATAGGGTCGCCGTGCGATCGAAAGAGTGAGACGGGTTGGAGAGTGACCTAGATAGAGCGATGTGTGTGAGAGAGTATACAATGTGAATAGGCCGAATTGGGCTCAAACATGGTGATATATTGTTTTGTCCAAGAAAGAGCGAGGTCAATCGAGACATACGGAGAGAGAGAGAGAGAGAGAGAGAGAGAGAGATTGAGTGGCGTGGCCCACCATGAGGTCGAGAAAGAGTGGCGGCGGCTTGGATGGACTGACCTAGATAGACAATCTGCGTGAGAGAGTATAGAGTGTGTCGATCGAGGCCGAAGAGGGAGATATATCATTTGTGTGTGAAAGAAAAGCGAGGTTAAACAAGACTCGAGATAAAGAGAGCGAGATTGAGCGAGTGTGGCCCGCCGTCTTGAGAAGAAAGAGTGAGACAGTCTCGAGGGAGTGACCTAGATATACAACGTGCTTGCGTGCGCACGAGAGGTTGGGGGGGCTAGATAGGCAATGCATGTATTTAGCGCAAAAGGGTGAGAGGGAGAGGGGGAGAGAGAGAGCTCGGCATGGGATGCAATGTCGTGTGTGTGAGGTAAATACATTTGGTAACAGAGTGGAAAAAGGGGTTGTGTAGTTGAGAGACTTAGAGATCGAAACATGGAGAGAAAAAATGAACGTGTGTTGAAAATCGATAGCTTCCTAAGGTGGTTAGGAGAGGAAGATTGATCGATATAGGAAGTATGTAGCATTTGTGCTTGGGGGCTAAAACAACATTTGAATGCACATATACGAGACTTAATATTGATGTTTCAATTGATTGTACATTGTAAGATTTGAACCGAGGACCAGGCATACGGGTAATTATTTCGAATTCGTGCCATACTAAGTTTTGAAAAGTTGACATTGACTCAGTTTGTTGTGCTATTTTGTAGGTTATATGTTTGAATCCATCCAAAAGTTTTCTCACTACCATGGTGTTCATCATATACATATGAATTTGTATTAAAAAAGTAGCGTGGATACAGTGAAATGCGAAATCCACGTTAGAATTTGAGATCGCTATGTGACACACACTATAATTCAAAAATCTAACTACGTGACACACACCCTAATTCAAATAACTAATTATGTGACACACACTCTAATCCATGTTAGTGTGGGTACCGTTTCGATTTTTTTAAATAACTCCTCATTAATTAATTTATAGTACTCCCTCTGTTCACTTTTATAAGACCTTGAAGACATTTCAGACAATGTGCAAAACAGTTCATTTTAAGTTATGCAAACGACTTACAAAAGTGAACGGATGGAGTATCTCATTCGAATGACTAATTATTGCAAGGAAAACATGGCCATGGTAATACATACAGATTCGTTTGCAAATGAAAGAAGATTCGTTTGCATTCTCAAATGTAAGGCGCACCAGGCGAGACCGAGGGTCGTGTCGGTGGGCCTGCTTGATGCCTTAAAAGGCAACTGCCTTTGGGTGGCCGACATGTGGGCGGCAACCTGTTGGGCCCACATGTCATGAACACAAAGGCAGGTGCCTTAAACACCAGCATAATCTGTCCGGGTGGTGGCGTGTGTCGGACGGACGCGTAGCACCCAGCTACCCACCCTCCCCAAAAAAAAGGGCAGCGACAATATAAGTTCGGCGCTTCCATGTTTCGGATTGAAATATCAGCGACCCCAATTCCAGCCTGCAAAATTTCTCTTCTCCACCGTCCCTTCCGCGCCCAGTTGCTCAAATCCCTAATTACGCCGCCAACCCTCGAATCGCCCCTCGTCTCGTCTCTTTCCCCACCGTTCCCCACCTACTGTGCGACGACGGCAGCGAAAGGCAGCGGTCGTGCTTCACCACCGCACCGAAGCTACCTCATCTACGCCCTCGTCCACCGCACCGGGTGGTCCACCGACAACGTCGGCCGCCGCAACCGACATGCCTCACAGACACTGAGTTCCACCGCATCAGGTGCGCTTCACCGACGTCGTCTCCCAGCTCACCGGGGCTACTTCATCGAGCACATCGTCGCACCTCCGCCCCCCGAGGCTGTTGGGGCTTCACCAAGGGTCCCGTCCACCGCATCGTGGCGCTCCGCTGCCACTCAAGATCTGCATCCGTGCACGGCCAGCCAACGCCGGCGCATCACCCTCAACGGCTCTGAAGTGACCCGCACTCTAGCTAGGCGAGCATGCCCAAACGCCGGTCCAAACTAGGTATCCACACATCACTCCCTTGTGCACTGTTCCGACAATGTTTGGATATCCTTTCACTGCTCTCTTAGCTTACACGCCTATGCAACTCTGACTTTAACTCTTATTTCTTCTGGAGATATCATCTGAAACAAGCAAATCCATTTTTTAGCGAAGCATGATGGCGCTATGGGATCTGGTACACATCACGCACACCGTATAACCTTGTAAGTATCATCCTCTGGTACAACATCAAGGTCGATTCCTCTTATTTGATCAACCATTCGCCGTGTCAAAAATGCAGAGGGGATGCAAGGAGCACAAGGCCTGCACATCAAAGCAAGTGGTAACATGGACTTGTACATGGAACATCCCAAGCATAATGAGCTGCAGTGAGCACAGCCTGTGAGCTAAGCGTAAGTCCCCGCATTTCATTTAATTAAATCTTGGCATTCGTGTATGATTTGTGTGCGTTGGCTGATCCATGAATTCAAGTTACCAGGCGAATATTTAACTTAAAAAATACGAAGGCACTTGCACTCCGTAAATCAACATAACTTGAGAAATGTGAAGCTACATGCACTTTGAAAACCAGCTAATGATCCAAAGTAGTTCAGATTATAAACACTAAATGATGCAAGCACCAAAAAACACAAAATGAAACATGGTGTACAAGGACTACAAACATGGTCTGTACCTGCTTGAATTATTCATTCTCGGGCTGAAAATATCGAAATGTAATTGCACGTATAACCAGTGCGCAAACTGCATATCAATATATCTATCCTGCACAAGTATGCCAATAGTTTCAAACAATAGATTAGAAAAGTATTTATGCTATGTTGTCATGATACGGGGACTTTCTGGTAGATGGCCTCGACGTTTCCTCAAGCTATCAAAATGCACTATAATTTGCTTGTCATCAATGCCTAGAAATCTCTGTCTCTCTCAACATAGTAGATCATCATTAGACACTAAATCCTTCAATGAGCTTGCAAAATGCTTGCATTAGATTCCTCATTACACACTATATGTTCATCACCAGGAGCATGTAAAATGTTTGCATCAAATCCTTCGTTAGCGATGCATTCATTAGACACTTGTGCTCAAGAACAACATGAGCTTGTATGTTTGCACCGGAAACTTGATTAGATACATCAGATTCAGTCAATTCAGTATTGATTGGGGGACTTATAAAATAAGTAAAAATTGGTTTCATTTTCTCATAGATTCCCTACATACAAGCAGTTTTACAACACCGCAGGTTTAACTATTGGCCAGAAATTGGAAGAGTTAAATTAGATATAATCAGGGATGTGATGTACCTGCTCGTTGTGCATGCTACTCTTGGAAGTTGCGACTGTCCGTTTGCGCAAGCTCGATGCCATGCCCATGTTGTCGCCGCTGCCTCCCACGTAGGCTACACCCAGGGTTGGATCTTCATCTTCTTGTCCTTCCGTTCGCTTGAAGCCCGGCGACCGCCCTCCAACGAGGGCGCGAGGAAGTGCTGTGTCGATCTGCCAATGCGGCTAGGTTAGGAGCGAACTGCATCGAGGCTGGAGCGAATGAATTGGGATTTTTCCTGCTGTCGATCGATATGGGAGGCGCTCGTTTGGGCCGCGAGCCTGCTATAGGGCCTGCCTTGCACTTATGTTATTAGCCCATCCAAATTGAAACATTTTTCTCATATTTTACATTGCCTGCTCATGCGTTGGGACGAAAAAAAACTAGCATGGGCCAACCTGGACAACTCAAACTAGGTGCACACTTTCCAGCCACCTGAGGCGGTCGCCCATACCAGCCCCTATGGTGGCGTCGCCCCTTTTTGCGTGTATGATTGGATAGTGAAAAATATTCGATTAGGCGCTTTTGTTTTACCCACGTAATGGTTGAATTTCTTGTTTCTATGAACTGAGTTCGCCAATAATGTGAAGGATGCCGATCTTTTCATCCTATTGTAGATTGCTTAGATCTCGATATGCCAAAAGTAATCGCATGAAATATACAGTAAAAAGCCAGTTTGATGTGTTTGGCTACAACTAGTGCGACTACACGTCCTCATATAACATATCAAGGACGCACCATCTTACCAGATTAACCATTCGACTTACTCATGCTGTGTGGGAAGAAAGAAGTATTGGGACTGCGTATCCAAGCAATTGATGCCATGGACTCCTTCGTACAACCTTGTAAGCGAAAAAGAAGTTGCAGTGTGCCTGTACAAAGAACTAGCGTAAGTTCAGTTACCTACTTCTCGGAATTTTAGTTAGCCATTTGTTGCAAAAAATTTCAATTACGTTGCTTGGCTTAATTTAGTTTGCTACTGATTACATAATGGCACAGCCTGTTAATCATATTGTAGACTGCGCCTATCTATGTGTTTGATACTTATTGTTAAGAATTACCTGTTTGCCTTAACTTAAATATCTACTTGTTTGTTTAACTGCATTGCTGCTGCAACAGCGAGTTACAATGATGTTAATAACTACTTTTCAGCATCCAATTGAAACTCTTTAATTCCTTGTTTATTTAACTGGTTTGCTGTTATAACTCCCAGTTGAGATGTTTTGCTAACTTCAACTTTTCTGAATCCAATCGGAACTTTAATGGCAAAACAGGTTAGCCCAAGATCAAAGAGCAAGGTCCCCATGGACGTTGCATCATCCCACAGCAGTGGCACCGGCCCAATCGTGCATTATGAATTGCCAACTGCTGATGCTCTAGAGGCTAAATTAGTGGTAGAAAGAGATTACCTTACGCACTTAGAGATGAAGTTGACATGTTGAGGAAGCAAACAACACAATCACGAGCAGTACTCAAGACAACCATTAAATATTTGGTGGATTTCAAAACAAAGCAAGCTGAGACTGACCAGATTGTTAAGGTCCTGAAGGAAAGAAGGAAATTAAATTCCTACTTGGTAAATCATAGGTGAAATGTTCTTTCCATAGTTGAATAACCTTTGTGTTGTCGGTTCATGTAATCAATCAAACCATTGGTTTTAGAGATCATGTAATAATTGTTTTTTGTTTGTAATTTTATTTGAGCACAAGTCTGTATTAATTGATAAGACTCGGAGACATTTCATTTGGATTGTTGTGCCAGACCTACAAATATGCCAACCGGGCTGAATGTGCATTCAGCAATAGTAGTAGTATAGATGGACCATAAGTGGCACGCATCGGAAAGGGCCAAGATGCTGGCTAAAAAAAGGATGTTGTTGTAGCCAAAAAAAGTATAGCGGCCTGGCTTATGTATGTTAGTTGATATTATTGATCCATATACTCTATAAGTGATTATATGTCTATTAGTTATGTACATTCTTGGTTGATTGACTCGGTATTTGAATCTTGATACATCGCTTGTGTACATATCTAAATGGGAGTACACATTATGCCGCGTGTGACATTTGAGTTGGACATGAAGTGTTCCAAATATTCGAATTCACCTTAAACTGGATTCTAGTTTCTGAATTTGAAGCAGCAAAATGTCCACTCCCACATCGGCTGCCCGAAGCCAAGTGTTTGGGAGATGGAAATTACTGTCTACCCATTACACGGACAATCTATCGGCCCGATTTCCACTGCTCTAAATAGGGGTAAGTCAGTAACTTCAATTAGACGTGACACGACCGCCTCTGAGCCCATTCCGACACGGTGGGCGTCAAACATGGGCGGCAAAACACATTTGATTCAAGCTCGTCCGAAAGACCACGGTTTCTCCCTCCATTCCCCATTCATACACGGTGGGCGGCAAAACAAACTCGACTCGTCCGAAATCGATGTAGGCCATTATTTTCAATATGGGCAGGTTTGTAACTTCACTCAGACGTGACACAACCGCCCTACCTGTCAGCCCCGTTCATACACCGTGGGTGCCAACCACCCTCTCCTCGCCCGAAATCGCTCTGGGCAAATATTGGCGAGATGCGAGATTACCGTCCTATCCCCAACCGACGAGACGTCCAAATTTTAAACGGGGGCTAAGTTCGTAACTTTCCCATATTTCATACGGTAGCGTCCCAAAAACATGGTTCCCGTACCTCTCCCTCCATTTTCCCATTCATACACCGTCCGCTAGAACACCCCATCCCCACACCAGCCTCCATCCGCCACCCCATCCATCGCCGCCGCCCTCCACCACATCCATCGCCACCGTCCTCCACCATGCCGGGCGCCTACCAAGACCGTCGTCCACTTGCTAGAGATGGTCGTTTCTCATCCATGGCGACGGACCAATAGCCTTGCATCGCGTCCTCTCGCTTCATCGGCGCCGTCGTCCTCTTTGCCGGGACCGCTCACACGACCATCTCTTTCACCGCAACGGGACTTATCCCCCCATGCACCCGTCTACCGTAGCAGATCTGCTTCAACGCCACCGACAGCCATCGCACCCCCGATGCCTACACGGCGCCGCAAGAGAGGTGGTACTTCATATCTCCTCAACTTTTTGATCTCAACCAGAAAATAGATCTTAACTTGGTTACTCTACTTTCTTTTCATCTCTTAGAATTTAGTTCTTACACTACAAAAAAAGTACACTTCCGTGATGATACGTGTTTTTCACAGTAGATCGCGTTTTTGTCATGCATGTACATCCATGACGATTTTATGACAGAATCAAGATTGTCATACATGTGCTGTCGTAGAAGTGTTCCATGACATTACCAAAATTATCATCATGGAAGTGCCCACTTCCATGATGATAAATCACGCGTCACAGAAGTGCTTTCGTCAAGGGTGACCGACACGTGGCATCCACCATAACGGAACGCCGTTAAGCTATCGGGTCGGGTTTTGGATCCGATAACCCGTTAACAGCCCCGATCAATGGGGATTTTCCACGTGTAAAATCATCATTGGCTGGAGGAAACACGTGTCGGCTCATCGTTGGGATAGATGTCATCCACTCATTGGATAGAAGGCGCCTATGATACGTCAACACGTGGCACGGCCCAACAGAGGCCCATTCCTGTGAAAAGGCCGGCCCGTTTGACTTGGTCAAAAGGTGGCGGGCCGGCCCATGGAAAGCCTGTTAACGACATGTTCGCATATAGCCCATTTACAGCCCGCTAACCCAAGGCCTGTTACGCCCTATCCGAATTAGGCCCGATGGCGTCATCTGGGCCATCCAATATGACTCGACCCGTTTTCACCGGCCCATGTATGGCCCATGACGTATTCGGCCCATATGAGGCCCTATGTAACTCTTGGCCTATTAATGGCCCGTGGTGAAAGCGGCCCGCAATGAAACGGTGTATCACTTTACACCCATTAACGGCCCGTGGTGAAACTGGCCCGTAATGAACAGTGTATCACTTTATACCCATTAAGGGCCCGTTATTCAGTTGGGCCGTTTCCATCGCATGTTATCTTTCGGCCTTCTCAGAGCCCATTTATTCTTGGGCTCATTTCCAGCATTCATTTACTTACGGCCCATTACTGTCATTTTCTGCTTGTGGGCCAAATCCAGCCCGTGGTTACAGTCGGCCCATTTGTGGTCCGTTAATACGTTGGGCCGTTTTCATAGCGTCATCAAATACAGCCTATTAACGATGGCCCGTTATGGTCGGTGTCGGTGTCAAAACCGGCGGATCTCGGGTAGGGGGTCCCGAACTGTGCGTCTAGGCGGATGGTAACAGGAGACAAGGGACACGATGTTTTTACCCAGGTTCCGGCCCTCTCGATGGAGGTAAATGTTGGAAATATACCCTAGAGGCAATAATAAAAGTATTATTATTATATTTCCTTGTTCATGATAATTGTCTTTTATTCATGCTATAATTGTATTATCCGGAAATCGTAATACACGTGTGAATACATAGACCACAATATGTCCCTAGTGAGCCTCTAGTTGACTAGCTCGTTGATCAACCGATAGTCATGGTTTCACGACTATGGACATTGGATGTCGTTGATAACGGGATCACATCATTAGGAGAATGATGTGATGGACAAGACAATCCTAAGCATAGCACAAGATCGTGTAGTTCGTTTTGCTAGAGCTTTTCCAATGTCAAGTATCTTTTCCTTAGACCATGAGATCGTGTAACTCCCGGATACCGTAGGAGTGCTTTGGGTGTACCAAAGCGTCCTGGCAACGTAATCGGGTGACTATAAAGGTGCACTACGGTATCTCCGAAAGTATCTGTTGGGTTGACACGGATCGAGACTGGATTTGTCACTCCGTATGACGGAGAGGTATCATGGGCCCACTCGGTAGTGCATCATCATAATGAGCTCAAAGTGACCAAGTGTCTGGTCACGGGATCATGCATTACGGTACGAGTAAAGTGACTTGCCGGTAACGAGATTGAACGAGGTATTGGGATACCGACGATCGAACCTCGGGAAAGTAACATTCCGGTTGACAAAGGGAATTGTATAGGGGGTTGTTTGAATCCTCGACATCGTGGTTCATCCAATGATATCATCGAGGAGCATGTGGGAGCCAACATGGGTATCCAGATCCCGCTGTTGGTTATTGCCCGAGAGCCGTCTCGGTCATGTCTGCATGTCTCCCGAACCCGTAGGGTCTACACACTTAAGGTTCGGTGACGCTAGGGTTGTATGAATATGAGTATGCAGCAAACCGAATGTTGTTCGGAGTCCCGGATGAGATCTCGGACGTCACGAGGAGTTCCGTAATGGTCCGGAGGTAAGATTTATATATAGGAAGTCTTATTTTGGTCGTCGGAAAAGTTTCGCGCGTTATCGGTATTGTGCAAGAGTGCGAAAGGGGTCCGGGGTCCACCTGCCCCTGGGGCCACATGGGCTGTAGGGTGCGCCTTGGCCTATATGGGCCAAGGGCACCAGCCCCAAGAGGCCCATGCGCCAAGATATAAGAAAAGGGAAAGTCCTAAAGGGGAAGGCACCTCCAGGGTGCCTTGGGAGGATGGACTCCTCCCCCCTCTTGGCCGCACCCCTTCCTTGGAGGAAGGGGCAAGGCTGCCTCCCCCTCTCTTGCACCTATATAAAGGGAGGGAGGGAGGGTGGCCGCACCATAAGCCCCGGGCGCCTCCCTCCTCCTGCAACACCTCCTCCTCCTCCCGTAGTTGCTTAGCCGAAGCCTGCCGAGTTCTGCTGCATCCACCACCACGCCCGTCGTGCTGCTGGATCATCATCAACCTCTCCTTCCCCTTGCTGGATCAAGAAGGAGGAGGCGTCATCCGCTCCGTCACGTGTGTTGAGCAGCGGAGGTGTTGTCCGTTCAGCACTAGGTCATCGGTGATCTGAATCACGGCGAGTACGACTCCATCATCCCCGTTCCATTGAGCAACTTCCGCACGCAATCTACAAGTGGTATGTAGATGCAATCACTCTCCCATGACTCGTTGCTAGATGAACTCATAGATGGATCTTGGTGAAACCGTAGGAAATTTTTAATTTTCTTCAACGTTCTAACAGTGGCATCATGAGCTAGGTCTATCGTAGTTCTCTATTGCACGAGTAGAACACAATTTTGTTGTGGGCGTAGATCTTGTCAACTTGCTTGCCGCTACTAGTCTTATCTTGCTTCAGCGGTATTGTGGGATGAAGCGGCCCGGACCAACCTTACATATGCGCTTCGTGAGACCGGTTCCACCGGTGACATGCACTAGTTGCATAAGGTGGCTGGCGGGTGTCTGTCTCTCCACTTTAGTTGGAGCGGATTCGATGAAAAGGGTCCTTATGAAGGGTAAATAGAAGTTGACAAAATCACGTTGTGGTTATTCGTAGGTAAGAAAAGCGTTCTTGCTAGAACCCAATTGCAGCCACGTAAAAGATGCAACAACAATTAGAGGACGTCTAACTTGTTTTTGTAGCAATTGTCATGTGATGTGATATGGCCAGAAGTTGTGATGAATGATGAATGATATATTGTGATGTATGAGATCATGTTCTTGTAATAGGAATCACCACTTGCATGGCGATGAGTATGACAACCGGCAGGAGCCATAGGATTTGTCTTAATTATTGTATGACCTGCGAGTCATTGATTCAACGCCATGTAAATTACTTTACTTTATTGCTAAACATGTTAGCCATAGTAGTAGAAGTAATAGTTGGCGAGCAACTTCATGGAGACACGATGATGGAGATCATGATGATGGAGATCATGGTGTCATGCCGGTGACAAGATGATCATGGAGCCCTGAAAATGGAGATCAAAGGAGCTATGTCATATTGGCCATATCATGTCACTACTATATATAATTGCATGTGATGTTTATTATGTTTTATTCATCTTGTTTACTTAGAACGACGGTAGTAAATAAGATGATCCCTTATAATATTTTCAAGAAAGTGTTCCCCTAAGCATGCACCGTTGCTAAAGTTAAATGCGTTTGCTTCAAGCACCACGTGATGATCGGGTGTGATAGATCCTTACGTTCACATACAACGGGTGTAAGACAGTTTTACACATGCATAAACACTTAGGGTTAACTTGACGAGCCTAGCATGTACAGACATGGCCTCGGAACACAAGAGACCGAAAGGTCGAACATGAGTGGTATGGAAGATATGATCAACATGGAGATGTTCACCGACGATGACTAGTCCGTCTCACGTGATGATCGGACACGGCCTAGTCTACTCGGATCATGTAACACTTAGATGACTAGAGGGATGTCAAATCTGAGTGGGAGTTCATTAAATAATTTGATTAGATGAACTTAATTATCATGAACATTAGTCTAAAATCTTTGCAAAATGTCTTGTAGATCAAATGGCCAACGCTCATGTCACCATGAACTTCAACGCGTTCCTAGAGAAAACCAAGCTGAAAGACGATGGAAGCAACTATTCGGACTGGGTCCGGAACCTGAGGATCATCCTCATAGCAGCCAAGAAACAATATGTCCTAGAAGCACCGCTAGGCGATGCACCCATCCCAGAGAACCAAGACATTATGAATGCTTGGCAGTCTCGTGCTGATGATTACTCCCTCGTTCAGTGCGGCATGCTTTACAGCTTAGAACCGGGGCTCCAAAAGCGTTTTGAGCAACACGGAGCATATGAGATGTTCGAGGAGCTGAAAATGGTTTTCCAAGCTCATGCCGGGTCGAGAGATATGAAGTCTCCGACAAGTTCTATAGTTGTAAGATGGAGGAAAACAGTTCCGTCGGTGAGCACATACTCAAAATGTCAGGTTGCACAACCGCATGTCCCAAGTGGACATTAACCTCCCGGACGAGGCGGTCATTGACAGAATCCTTGATCGCTCCCACCAAGCTACAAGAGCTTTGTGATGAACTACAATATGCAGGGATGGTGAAGACCATTCACTGAAGTATTCTCAATCTTTGAAGTCGTGAGGTTGAAATCAAGAAAGAACATCAAGTGTTGATGGTCAATAAAACCACTAAGTTCAAAAAGGGCAAGGGTAAGAAGAACTTCAAGAAGGACGGCAAGGATGTTGCCGCGCCCGTAAGCAAGTTGCCGGGAAGAAGTCAAAGAATGGACCCAAGCACGAGACAGAGTGCTTTTTATTGCAAAGGGAAGGGTCCTTTGGAAGCGGAACTGCCCCAAATACTTAGCGCATAAGAAGGCCGGCAACACTAAAGGTATATTTGATATACATGTAATTGATGTGTACATTACCGATTACTCGTAGTAACTCACAGGTATTTGATACGGTGCCGTTGCTCATATATGTAACTCACAGCAGGAGCTGCGGAATAAGCGGAGACTGGCGAAGACCGACGAGGTGACGATGCGCGTCGGGAATGGTTCCAAGGTCGATGTGATCGCCGTCGGCACGCTACCTCTACATTTACCTACGGGATTAGTTTTAAACCTCAATAATTGTTATTTAGTACCAAGTTTGAGCATGAACATTGTATCATGATCTCGTTTAATACGAGATGGCTACTCATTTAAATCCGAGAATAATGGTTGTTCTATTTATATGAGAGAAATGTTTTATGGTCATGCTCCAATGGTCAATGGTTTATTCTTAATGAATCTCGAACATAATGTTACACATGTTCATAGTGTGAATACCAAAAGATGTAAAGTTGATAACGATAGTCCCACATACTTGTGGCATCGCCGCCTGGTCACATTGGTGTCAAGCGCATGAAGAAGCTCCATCATGATGGACTTTTAGAGTCTCTCGATTATGAATCATTTGACACATGCGAACCATGCCTCATGGGCAAAATGACCAAGACTCCATTCTCCGGGTCAATGGAGCGAGCAACCAACTTATTGGAAATCATACATACCGATGTATGCGGTCCAATGGCGTTGAGGCTCATGGAGGATATCGTTATGTTCTCACTCTCACTGATGACTTGAGTAGATATGGGTATGTCTACTTGATGAAACACAAGTCTGAGACCTTTGAAAAATTCAAGGAATTTCAGAATGAGGTAGAGAATCAACGTGACCGAAAAATAAAGTTCTTGCGATCAGATCGTGGAGGAGAATATTTAAGTCACGCAATTTGGTACACACTTAAGGAAATGTGGAATCGTTTCACAACTCACGCCTCTGGAACACCTCGATTAACGGTGTGTCCGAACGTCGTAATCGCACTCTATTGGATATGGTGTGATCTATGATGTCTCTTACTGATTTACCACTATCATTTTGGGGATACGCTCTAGAGACAGCTACATTCACTTTAAATAGGGCACCGTCTAAATCCGTTGAGATGACACCGTATGAATTATGGTTTGGGAAGAAACCTAAGCTATCGTTTCTAAAAGTTTGGGGATGCGATGCTTATGTCAAGAAACTTCAACCTGAAAAGCTCGAACCCAAAGTCGGAAAAATGCGTCTTCATAGGATACCCTAAGGAAACCATTGGGTATACCTTCTACCTTAGATCCGAAGGCAAGATCTTTGTTGCCAAGAACGAATCCTTTACGGAAAAAGAGTTTCTCTCGAAAGGAGTAAGTGGGAGGAAAGTAGAACTTCGATGAAGTACTCCCTCTTGAACCGGAAAGTAGTGCAGCTCAGGAAAATGTTCTGTGGTGCCTACACCGACCGGAGAGGAAATTAATGATGATGATCAAGGTACTTGGATCAAGTTGCTACTGAACTTCATAGGTCCACCAGGACACGCTTACGCACTGTGAGTGGTACGGCAACCCCTGTCCACGGAAATCATGTTGTTGAACAACGGTGAACCTTCGAACTATGAAGAAGCGATGGCGGGCCCAGATTCCAACAAATGGCTTGAAGCCATGCAATCCGAGATAGGATCCATGTATGAAAACAAAGTATGGACTTTGACAGACTTTCCTGATGATCGTGACGATAGAAAACAAATGGATCTTTAAGAAGAAGGCAGACGCGGATGGTAATGTTACCATCTATAAAGCTCGACTTGTCGCTAAGGGTTACCGACAAGTTCAAGGGATTGACTACGATGAGACTTTCTCTCCCGTAGCGAAGTTTAAGTCCGTCCGAATCATGTTAGCAATTGCCGCATACTATGATTATGAGATATGGCGAGATGGACGTCAAAGCGGCATTCCTTAACGGTTATCTTAAGGAAGAGCTGTATATGATGCAGCCGGAAGGTTTTGTCGATCCTAAGAATGCTAACAAGGTATGCAAGCTCCAATGATCCATTTATGGGCTGGTGCAAGCATCTCGGAGTTGGAACATTCGCTTTGATGAGATGATCAAAGCGTTTGGGTTTATCTTGAGACTTATGGAGAAGCCTGCGTTTACAAGAAAGTGAGTGGGAGCTCTGTAGCATTTATCATATTATATGTAGATGACATACTTTTGATGGAAAATGATATAGAACTTTTGGACAGCATTAAGGCCTACTTGAATATTAGGCATCAAAATCTATAGGGATAGATCGAGACGCCTCATAGGTCTTTCACAAAGCACATACCTTGATAAGATTTTGAAAAAGTTCAAAATGGATCAGTCCAAGAAAGGGTTCTTGCCTGTTTTGCAAGGTGTGAAATTGAGCTCGGCTCAATGCCCGACCACGGCAAAAGATAAAGAAGAGATGAGTGTCATCCCCTATGCCTCAGCCATAGGATCTATTATGTATGCCAAGCTGTGTACAAGACCTGATGTAAACCTTGCCGTAAGTTTGGTAGGAAGGTACCAAAGTAATCCCGGCAAGGAACACTGGCCAGCGGTCAAGAATATCCTGAAGTACCTGATAAGGACAAAGGACATGTTTCTCGTTTATGGAGGTGACGAAGAGCTCGTCGTAAAGGGTTACGTCGATGCTAGCTTCGACACAGATCTGGATGACTCAAAGTCACAAACCGGATACGTGTATATGTTAAATGGTGGAGCAGTAAGCTGGTGCAGCTGCAAGCAGAGCGTCGTGGCGGGATCTACATGTGAAGCGGAGTACATGGCAGCCTCCGAGGCAGCACATGAAGCAATTTGGGTGAAGGAGTTCATCACCGACCTAGGAGTCATACCCAATGCGTCGGAGCCGGTCAAACTCTTCTGTGACAACCTTTGGAGCTATTGCACTTGCCAAGGAGCCCAGGTTTCACAAGAAGACCAAGCACATCAAGCGTCGCTTCAACTCCATTCGTGAAAATGTTCAAGATGGAGACATAAAATTTGCAACGTGCATACGGATCTGAATGTCGCAGATCCGTTGACTAAACCTCTTCCGTGAGCAAAACATGATCAACACCAGAACTCTATGGGTGTTCGATTCATCACAATGTAACTAGATTATTGACTCTAGTGCAAGTGGGAGACTGTTGGAAATATGCCCTAGAGGCAATAATAAAAGTATTATTATTATATTTCCTTGTTCATGATAATTGTCTTTTATTCATGCTATAATTGTATTATCCGGAAATCGTAATACACGTGTGAATACATAGACCACAATATGTCCCTAGTGAGCCTCTAGTTGACTAGCTCGTTGATCAACCGATAGTCATGGTTTCACGACTATGGACATTGGATGTCGTTGATAACAGGATCACATCATTAGGAGAATGATGTGATGGACAAGACAATCCTAAGCATAGCACAAGATCGTGTAGTTCGTTTTGCTAGAGCTTTTCCAATGTCAAGTATCTTTTCCTTAGACCATGAGATCGTGTAACTCCCGGATACCGTAGGAGTGCTTTGGGTGTACCAAACATCACAACACGTAACTGGGGGACTATAAAGGTGCACTACAGGTATCTCCGAAAGTATCTGTTGGGTTGACACGGATCGAGACTGGGATTTGTGACTCCGTATGACGGAGAGGTATCACTGGGCCCACTCGGTAGTGCATCATCATAATGAGCTCAAAGTGACCAACTGTCTGGTCACGAGATCATGCATTACTGATGCAGTAAAGTGACTTGCCGGTAACGAGATTGAACGAGGTATTGGGATACCGATGATCGAATCTCGGGCAAGTAACATACCGATTGACAAAGGGAATTGTATACGGGGTTGTTTGATTCCTCGACATCGTGGTTCATCCGATGATATCATCGAGGAGCATGTAGAGCCAACATGGGTATCCAGATCCGCTGTTGGTTATTGCCCGAGAGCCGTCTCGGTCATGTCTGCATGTCTCCCGAACCCGTAGGGTCTACACATAAGGTTCGGTGGCGCTAGGGTTGTATGAATATGAGTATGCAGCAAACCGAATGTTGTTCGAGTCCGGATGAGATCCCGGACGTCACGAGGAGTTCGTGAACGGTCCGGACGTAAAGATTTATATATAGGAAGTCTTATTTTGGTCGCCGGAAAAGTTTGGCGTTATCGGTATTGTGCAGGAGTGCGAAAGGGGTCGGGGTCCACCGGGGGGGTCCACCTGCCCCGGGGTGCACATGGGCTGTAGGGAGTGCGCCTTGGCCTATATGGGCCAAGGGCACCAGCCCCAAGAGGCCCATGTGCCAAGATATAAGAAAAAGGGGAGAGTCCTAAAGGGGGAAGGCACCTCCGAGGTGCCTTGGGGAGGATGGACTCCTCCCCTCTTAACCGCACCCCTTCCTTGGAGGAAGGGGCAAGGCTGCGCCCTCCCTCTCTTGCACCTATAAAAGGGAGGGAGGGAGGGTGGCCGCACCCATAAGCCTGGCGCCTCCCTCCTCCCTGCAACACCTCCTCCTCCTCCGTAGTTGCTTAGCGAAGCCTGCGGAGTTCTGCTGCATCCACCACCACGCCGTCGTCTTTGCTGGATCATCATCAACCTCTCCTTCCCCTTGCTGGATCAAGAAGGAGGAGGCGTCATCCGCTCCATACATGTGTTGAACGCGGAGGTGTTGTCCGCTCAGCACTAGGTCATCGGTGATCTGAATCACGGCGATGCGACTCCATCATCCCCGTTCCATTGAACGCTTCCGCACGCGATCTACAAGTGGTATGTAGATGCAATCACTCTCCCAGGACTCGTTGCTAGATGAACTCATAGATGGACCTTGGTGAAACCGTAGGAAAATTTTTAATTTTCTGCAACGTTCCCCAACAGTAAAACCCTACTCATGCTTGATTAATATTGATGATATGGGTAGTACAAGAGTAGATCTACCACGAGATCAGAGAGGCTAAACCCTAGAAGCTAGCCTATGGTATGATTGTTGTATATATCTCTATCGACTAGCCTGGCCTCGGTTTATATAATGCACCAGAGGCCTAGGATAACAAGAGTCCTAGCCGAATCGCCCGGTGGGGAGGAGTCCTTGTCTTGATCGCCAAGTCTTGCGGAATCTTCCTTGTATCTGCGGCTGTCCGGACTGGCCCATGAGTATCTGACCATGGGGTCCTCGGCCCAATCTAACGGTCGGGAGATGACGTGGTGAGTACCCCTAGTCTAGGACACCGTCAATAGCCCCCTGAACCGGTCTTCAAGTTTAGGGACGCTCCTCGATTCTTCCGAACCGTTCTTCATCTTCAGTCGTCGGTCTTGAAAACTGGTTCAACGAATCTTCTCATCTTCGATCTTGAGGATCGCCGAAATGCATTCGACGAGTTTACACGTCGGGTATCCGAGGAGCCCCTTTAAGTTTTCGGCCTTTATCAATGCCTTGTTATTTTTATGCCACACCTCGGGTTTGAAGTTGTTCCCGGGCGGCAGCGTCCTCTTGCGTCCGAGCTCCAACGCCGGACTGCATTCAAGGTATCTTTTGCAGCCGAGCACCGACGTCGGGCCGCTTCCCAGCTCTAACGCTGGAATGTATCCGAGCTCCAACGCCGGATTATGTATCCGAGCTCCAAAGCCGGACTGTATCCGAGCTCCAACGCCGGACTATGTATCCGAGCTCCAACACCGGACTATTTCCAAGGTGTCGTAAATCACCTTGGTTCAAAGAAGTTTGAAGGAGTTTAGCCGAGCTTAATGCCGGAAATGCCCTCTATGGAGCCAACCACTAGCGCCCGAGCTTTATGCCAGATCGCTTCGGTGGTGCACCACCCCGAATGTGGGCCGATTTTTGTCAATATTTTTGATTGGTGCAATTTATTCTCTGCCGAGATTCCTAGCCAGTAGCCCTCAAGGTGGGTATCGGTCTAAAACCCGAGATGCACATGAAGGATGACATAGGACCGCTGATCCCTGTAGCAGCTGAGACTCAGGTTGATTTGCAAAATCAGTCTGAGGATCAAGTCCTAGCTCGGCAGAATATTTTGGGACACAAAAAGCGGCATGCTCCGTCCTCAAGACTCAGGTTGGGTGCGGCCGACCAACCTGAGGATCAAAATCTCCTCGGAGACTGTATTACACTTAAAATTTTCTACATTGGACAAGCAATGCAGTAGCCCCCGAGACACTGGTCGGGTGGCAACACCGAATCGAGGATCGATGTGCCTTTAATATTTGTAAATAATAAGCCCGAAGCCCAGTAGCCCCGAGCCTTAATGCGAGGCATGGGTGGCGAATTAAGGATTGATATCCATAGTAAAATCACAAATTATGTGTAATGACTCTATGTATCCAAGTACTTTACGTCATTAATGCTCGGATCCGCATTGTACAAAACTTTGTTGACCGACCATCGGCTTCCACCTCCTCGGCCAATAGCCGAGGAGTGTTTGTCCTACTATATAAAGCCTCTATCAGGGCAAAGATTTACAACAAACAAGGCAAACTGGCCAAACGGTTTTATAAACAAAGGTACGCAGAGAGATATGTTATATTACTGTTTAATGTAAGAAATGTCTTCCAAAGAAAATAGTCCCGCTATTGGTTCCTTTCTATGGGTTGTCATGCTAAGCATGATCATGAAACCTCAGCTCAATGTAAGAGCAAAATATCGAGGATTTAGTTTGGGAGGCCGATTAATAGCCCCAGTAGTGTTCGGCGACAGTCGAGGTCAAGCCGTAAACACTTCGGCCATTGTTATGAATGGCCCGTCGTTTAACACCGTCATCGGATTGCTGACCAGATTACGCTTATTGTGACAGTCAGTTTTCAGCTTTGTCCACTGAGGTGCTTAACCATGTGAGCTAGAAGCACAATCGCAGTGGTTCTCCCTTTGCACACCTAGCCGATCAAAGCGGAACGTAGGAGGCAAGAGCAAGAGCCGGGCAACCCAACTATTGACCGAAGACACAATTCGAAACCGATGCATATATAGCAATATCCGAGAATGTTTTTGCCGAATCTCTAAAGGTGTCCGGCGTTGCACTGCGAGACTTGTGCTGAAAACACACAAATAGTTTAAAAAGTGCCATAAGCTTGGAAAACCAAAAAACGTCAGTAAAAACTTGACGTCTGAACGAGATCAAGTGTTCGGTGCCAATCCGAAAATTGGCCTTAGCAAAAGAAGTGCTTCTGTCGTGCTTTAACATGATACATCCTATCTCAAGACTTCAAGCGGGTCAGCCTATGGCTTCAACCTCCTATCCCGAGGGCGGAGTACTTCTCATTAGGCCAGTTTAGCAAACTAAACTCTAGCGGCTTTGAGAGAGAAATTAGGCTCCCCGGCTAGTGACCACACGCTCGTGTCGAAAAAAGGAGTGATAGATAATAATAATAATAATAATAATAATAATAATAATAATAATAATAATAATAATAATAATAATAATAATAATAATAAAATTTTGCAACGACTAAGAAGAAGAACAGTTATCATAAAACGGCTCATATAAATTTAAGAGCCCCCAAGTGACTTGGGTAAAAGAATGATTGCATCTACCGAAGTACTTATATCATATCTATGTTCAACCAAACTTTAAGCAGCGTCTTAACCGTCAGTCGGCTTCTCCCTCTTCGGTCAAGGACCGAAAAGTGTTATGTACTCCATCATCGAGAATATCGACGGTGTTTCCAATAACGTGCAATCAGGCCATAAGGTCAGAATGCATAAAGCGTGCTCAGGGAACTTATGGTATATTATTGCGAAGTGTAAGAAGCATCTTCGAAGAAAATAGTACCCCCACCGATACCTTTCTTCGGTGCTCATTGTTATTATGAGACTTGTGCAATAGATTTTTTGTACTCATGAGTTCCATTGTGTGCCGACCATCATTGAAAACTATAAGAGCGCTAGCTTTCGGCTTCACCCAGTCTGAGGTCCGGCTCGTATGACCCGATCGTGACAATCGCAGAGGTGCTCCCTTTACTCCCTAGCCGAACAATCGGGAACGTAGGGGTAAACACAGGAGCGAGGCAACCCAGCTTGCAATTCGCTTAAGTCAATATGGTGCATATTGTGGCGTAATACACGAACAAGGAACAAAGCCATACAAGTCTAATCATATGCAAGAGGAAAAGCTTCATGAAGGAAACCCCCAAATGAATTGGGTATTTGAATTTATGCGTCACAAACAAAGTTTGGACAAGAAAATTTTTTACAAGCAACATTTTTCCAAAAAAGTATAATGCTTCATCGAACCGAACACAAGTTAGAAATTAAAGCTTTGAGCATGAAAGCGACTTAGCTGGTTAATGTGTTCGGTATTGATGACGCGGTCCGAGCTTGATACGGGACAAGGTTCCATCCCCCAAGCCGGTCCGAGGTGGCGGAGCGGAGAGCTCGACATGCGAAGTGGTGACATAGCACGGTCAATGCGCACCCAGGCAGAGTGACGCCTAAGTCCCCGGATCATTTTCCGTGCTCAAAAAATGGTGCAAACCGGAGATAATAGTAATAATGATAATTAAAAAATCGTTGCATAATAAATAATTTATCCAAAGTGAGTAATAAAAGAAATATGGCCTGGCCTTGAAGTCAATGTCGATGCAGGCGTCGGCGTGATGCGGTAAAGGCGTGGCAAAGCCTGAATTCACCGGGTCGGTCAGGAGCTCCGGATAGGCGTTAACGGACTATGTACGGAAACTGACCGAACCACCATGCGAATGTCGTTAATGCGGCCACCATTTGATAGACCTGGTTTATTTGTTGTAGCAATCCGAAGGAAGGTGACTCCCAAAATTGGGACTCGATCCGTGCACCCATTGCCTGATGGGCGATAAAACGACGGCATGGCAATGCTAGCAAAGGTTGGCTTGCCGAGGCAAAGCCCTCGGTCCAGCTAACGTGACGGAGCTGGTCGACTAGCGACGCCGAAGTGTCCGGAGTAGGTTGATAAAGAGATGGCGAAGCCCCCGGTCCAGCCGAGATGTCGAAGTAGGTCGGCGTGATGGACACCAGCTTGAACAAGCAATAGTGCGGCCCTGCCGATGCAGGTCGTGACGTGGTCGATGCAGGCTTGATGAAGCGACCGTGCGGCGATGCCGGTATGCCCGCTCCGTGTAATCCGTGGGGCGGCGATGTTGGTGATGATTTATCCTTCGCGATGCCGGACCCTTGTTCGGCTTGCCGAGATGATGAGTCAAGAAGTTGAGCTCGGCTCAACAAAGTGACGACGATGTCTAGCGTGGAGTCGGCGACCATGGAGCAATATTGCGGACTGGTTTGACACCGGCATGATATTGAAGATCATGTTCAAAAGATTTTAAAGTTAGTGGGATGTGTTCGGGAATAAAACACGATACCCCATACAAAACTTCCTTCAAAAGGATGTCAAAATCCCGTTAAATAAAAAGGACGAACTCGGGCCGGATTTGTTTTCGCGCAGAAAACAGATCCGAAACGTGATGCACTAATCGGAAGGTTCCCGGAGTTTGGACGGTCGGATCGAGCTGAAAGTTTGAGGGGTGGTAGATATAGGAATTCTGCAGTCGATCAACGGTTGGATCTTCCAAAGGAGGTCCGAGCTAGAAGCTGGACACCACGCCCTAAACTCGTCCAGATTATCATCCAGATTTGACAGGGCTCCGGTATATCATAGATTGTCGGAGATTCCTCCATCGGAACTTCGGCGAAATTTAAGCGTGGCTGTTGTAGACGTAATTCCGCACTATTCCACCGAAGCAATCGTCAAACCGACGCCGAGGAGGCGGTGGCGGTGGATACAAGTTTGCTGTCGAGAAAAAAAGCGGCCGCGGTCGAGGGCAATGTTGACGTTGAGCCCTCGGGCTCCCTGGATGATTCCTCCATGATCTTGATAGAGACCGGAGCTGATGTTGATGAAGGCCCTCATCCGAACATAACGATCAGAGGTAGGGCGCAGTCCTTGGTCGAACCAAGGTGACCAGTCGAGCTGGTGACGAAGATGCCGAAGTCACAGTTGATCTGCAGGCGAGCCATCGACCTTTTGCCGAACACACAGCGGAACTCTCAATGAAAGCACCAATGTCGGTGTCAAAACCGGCGGATCTCGGGTAGGGGGTCCCGAACTGTGCGTCTAGGCGGATGGTAACAGGAGACAAGGGACACGATGTTTTTACCCGGGTTCGGGCCCTCTCGATGGAGGTAAAACCCTACTCCTGCTTGATTAATATTGATGATATGGGTAGTACAAGAGTAGATCTACCACGAGATCAGAGAGGCTAAACCCTAGAAGCTAGCCTATGGTATGATTGTTGTATATATCTCTATCGACTAGCCTGGCCTCGGTTTATATAATGCATCAGAGGCCTAGAATAACAAGAGTCCTAGCCGAATAAGCGGTGGGGAGGAGTCCTTGTCTTGATCGCCAAGTCTTGCGGAATCTTCCTTGTATGCGGCAGCTGTCCGGACTGGCCCATGAGTATACGGCCATGGGGGTCCTCGGCCCAATCTAACAGATCGGGAGATGACGTGGTGAGTACCCCCTAGTCCAGGACACCGTCAGTCGGCCCGTGAACGAACGATTCCAACTCTAGCCCGTTTGCGGCCATAATGCGGCATGTTATTGGCCCATGTTTGGCCAATCGATCATACGGCCCGTATAAGGCCCATTGATGCTACGGCCCGTAGAAGGCCTATTGTTTCTACGGCCCGTGGAAGGCCCATTGTTTCTACGGCCCGTAGAAGGCCTATTATTTCTACGGCCCGTAGAAGGCCCATCGCTTTCTGACCCGTAGGAGGCCCAGTGTCACTACAGTAAATATTAGCCCATGGTTATTGTGGCCTAGTTTTAAAAAATAGGTTATTGCAGCCACTAGCAAACCGCAGAAAAAAAACTGCACTGACTATAAGCAAACAAAAAAACAAGACAACAAGGAAATAAATAAGCAAGCAACTTATGCTAGGCTATCACGGCTATTACACATATTACATCCACTGGGCATCAAAGTTCGCCACCAGTGCAAATATAGGGAACAAAGCAGCATATCATATACACTTTGGTTGTCAAAGTTGGCGACCGGCACAAATAAACGCCAGCAGCAAAACAAATCCAGAACTGAAACCACTTGAGGCGATCTTAAGAAACAATATCACTGGGACCCATAATGCTTTGCAAGATGCTTAGCAAGCTTATTAACTTTCTCTCGTTTGGCGCTTAAATCCTCCAGTTGTCGTTGCACCGGAAAATATGCATCTGAATTCTGCAGGACTTCCTCGGTCCTTGACTTCCCGTCAGAAAGCACATCTCGACCGATGTCTTTCAACTTGAAGTTGAGACTCAAGAAGACGAACTGATTCAGCAGCGAGTTCAAGAGCTTGTGCCCGGTGATAGTGGCCGATGCTTTCGAACACTACATCAAGACAGGACTTTTGGGTTCCCTCACCGTCAAGATAGTTTTTATCAGCTTTCTTGGAGACCAACAGGATGTCTCACTATCTTGAACCTTATCTGCATTACTTCCTTTACCATTGGATAACGCAGTCTTTGTTCTCCAATATTTTGTCCGCATTCTAAAAGAGAAACAAGCATACACATCACATGTTTACCATGTTGTATATGAAACTCATTTTGGTAAATGAGTTCAGTAGTAAAGTGGACAGGATAACAAAGATGAAACAAACATATATCTATGTACCATGGTCACTTTATGGTCTATATCATTCTAGTTTTTGTTGCGAGATCAAGATAGAGACACAGTTCAAATAATATTTGTTCAAAACAAAGCGAGAATAGACAGAATATAAGTGTGGGTAACTATAGAGCAATAACAACACTTGTAATGTGCATGACATGAGAACATAACTGTTTATTCAATTGAAACTGAAATCAACACAGAGCAGGTTACAACGACAAACCAGTTAAAGAAACAGGTTTAAAACATACCATTGCGCCATTGGAGTTTCAATTCCATCCTTCAAATTTGAAAATAGTTGGTATGAGTAAATACAAGAATGCAACAGCAAAGGAGTATGAACCATAGCTACGTAACTGACACGAGAACAAATCTTCTTCTCCTGTAAGCGTTGAGTTGGGATTCGGAGTGGTGGTCCTCGTGCTTTGGGCACTGCAGTTCCCTTACTAACTGCTCGTGTTTGGGTGCTCTGTGGTGGAGACGGTGTTGTGTCAACTGGAACTGGGTTACTATCTACCGGGGTTGGGGTTAGAAGGGGTGTAGCTGGTTCTCTGTCCAACTGGGTAGGGGTACAATCTGCGAGAGTCTAGGTTATGTGTGGTGGATCTGGTCCTTGGGCAAGTACAATTGTGGTTCTATCTGCATCAACTGGTAGCACTATGTTTTCTGAAGACCGTGTTGTTACTCCCTTAGATACTGCCATCACGCTCTCCAATTCAAATGGCTGATAAACAAGAAAAGTAATTGAAAGTATAGACATTGTATGATAGACAGTGCAATGTATAGTGGGGAATAAAAGAGGGCATGAAATAATTCATATTTATGTTGTCTAACCAAACAGGATAGCATGACACAATTTCACATATATGATGGCTAACTAAACAGGATAGCATGACACAATTTCACATTATGATGGCTAACTAAAAAAGATGGAAATACATAGTTCAAAATATGAGACTATGTAAACAGGATGACATGACATAACTATATAATGTGTTTATTAAATAGGTTGGCATGCCATAATTCACATACATTCACGGACAGAATGCCATAATTCAAAATATGATGACTGTAAACACTAAACAGGATGAGATGATATAACTATATGATGTCTTTATTAAGTGGGTTGCCATGCCATAATTCAGATAGATGTGTATGTACTATGTAAACATGATGGCATGATATAATTCAAATATATGATTTATATTTTAAGCAAGTAAGCAGATGGCAATCCATATATGATGTAAAAACTAAGCAATGCAAGACAACATGCATGACATGGGTAATATAACCCGCCAAGTTTGAGAATAGACCTCGGGAAATAGGACTGGTCATCAGTCTCTGAATCCTCCTCTGAGGAGCTCTCTGTAACCAGAAAGATGTCTACTTCAGCAGGTAGCATTGTCTGCTCTAAATACCTTGTTTTCACTCGAGATACTTCCATCACCGCTTTAAATGGCTGATGCACAGGAAGAGTAGTTGAATGTACAAACGTTGTCGACAAATGGAACACATAATACAAAAAATGATAGCATGATATAATTCACATACATGATGATTGGCTAAACAACATGGCATTGCATAATTCACATATATAATGTCTTTGCAGCAAGATAGCATTGTATAATTCACATATATAATGTCTTGCAACAAGATGGCAATGCATAATTCACATATATGGTAATTATACACTGAAAAGGTGGCATTCACACAAAGCATGTCTAAACTAATCAAATGACATAGCAATGCGAGACACCATACGCACGATATGAGCAACATAACCCTGCCAAGTTAGAGCATACACCTCGGGGGAAATAGGACTGGTCATCTATCTCTGAATCCTCCTCTGTGGAGCTATCCGTAACCAGCGAGATATGCGCTTCATCAGATAGCATAGTCTGCTCTGAAGACCTTGTTTTCACTCCAGAATTTGCCATCACCGTGTCAAATGGCTGATTCTCACGAAGAGCAGTTGAATGTACTAACATTGTTGACAAATGTAATATGTAACACAAAAAAGGATGGCACGATATAATTTACATATAAGATGATGGCTAAGCAGGATGACATTGCAAAATTCACATATATGATGCACAGCAAGATGGCGTTGCATAATTCACATAAACGATGAATAAACTAAACAGATGGCATTCACACAAAGGATGTCTAAACTAAGCAGATGGCATATTTGATGTATAAAGTAAGCAATGCAAGACACCATATGCATGATATAAGCAACATCAGCATGCCAAGTTAGAGCAAAGACCTCAGGGGGTAAATAGGAGTTGTCTTCTCCTTCTGAATCCCCATCAGAACAGATATCTTCCTTTCGATTATAATCCGAAATGCGTGGAGGGGGGCTACCTTTGCGCCTACCATGGAGCGACGTCTGCATGAAATTTTATTGCCACGCAAGGCTCGTCTCTTTTGCCCTACATGTTTAGTTCCATTGTTTACAATAACTGTCATGCATAGGAATAAAACATAGTGAGATTATGTAAGGAGTGCATGCAGAAATCCAGAGTGATGGTAGCAACCTGTGGATAGACCCAAAACCAATAATAGCGAGCGGATAATGGCTTCAGTTAAAAAATACGAGATAATGGCTTCTTTCTGTTTGTTTCCCACCCAACATGAAACTCATAGTAGACACCAGAGATTAACCGGATAGTAGATAGATACTATTGATAGCGGCCCGATATGTACCGCACAACCATTTAAAAACTCAAGTTTGACCATTAGTTTGGAGCTGACTCGAGTCTAATCGGTGAACGGGGCGATAAAGTAGCATGTAATATTAAGCGATGCATAACGTGGCAGACAGGAAGCGTCGACCTCTCTTGCGGACCCGTGTAGTCCTCGAGGTCATCTGCTCGGTTGATGATGGTAATGCAGTTTTCATGGCTGACAGCGGGGAAGAAGATCGAGGCGGCGAAAAGGCAGTCTCGAGGTCGGATCCTGCTGTCTTTGGACCCTTCATCGTTGGAGCGGTGAAATTTTGGGGTGGACGACGGCGATGAAGGCCGGGACAAACCATGCAAGGTTTTCTTTGACAACTATCTGTAAGAGAAGTAATTCTATAAGTGCTCGTTTGAATTGGAGGATTCCAACAATGCAGGATAGGAAATAGACAGAATAGGATTGGAATGCACGTGCAAAGCAGAGAATTTAAAAACACGAGTTTACGCCAATCTGGGTGTTTGATTCACAACAATTGGAAGATCACAGGATGCAAAGAAGCATGGTGAGATTAAGTTAAACAACAAGAAAATGTATGGTTATAATGCTATTATGCTACTATCTCTTAGTCTTCTGCTTCATGAATAGGAATTTGAAAAGGAGGACGCGTGAAAATTAATTCCTACATTTTTTCTTTTCAAGGAGACACTAAAGGAACAAATCCGTGTGCTCAGTGGACAATATATATAACATGTAGAGTAAAAAAGAGATGCAACAAGTGTACAACCTCTTTGGCGAAGCCATGTCGATCTCAACGTGATTGGGTTGGCCGGTGAGGATGCTCTGGCTGACTTTGTTGTCGGAGGAGGGGAAGAAGATCTTAGGCATCTGGAGATGGAGCCCGAGGTACTGCTCCACTGTGATGGAGGTTTCGTCGTTGGAGCAGCTCTGGTGAGTTGTACGACGCCGAGGCTGAAGCAGGATAAGAGAGACAACGAACAACGTTAACCTGAGTGGAATTCTAATAGCATCTCCAATACATGACGTAAAATACATAACCACAAAGTTCTAGATGTAAAATACATCAGCCGCTCATCTCTGAACTTAACTGTTGAAACTGAACTTAACTGTCGAAACTGAATTTTGTTGTCGAAACTGAATGCACTAGCAAGGTGAGGCTACACGTCGGTCGACTGACTTTTTCATCTCTGGTCAGTCGATTTTGCAGCCGTTGGATACGAAATCAAGGGCCTGCGGTTCATCATTAACCTCCACATCCCTGAGCCGCCAGCCACCAGTAGCCAAACAGCAGCCCCCCGCCACCCGCGGCCGGCGGTGCGCTGCCCCGCCTGCCCCGAAAACACTCCCCACCACCGGTCCGTCGCCGCCCCGGCCATCCCTCTAGGCCCCCACGTGCCGAGCTTTTTCTCCGGCGATCCCCACGCCACCGCCCCGCCAACGCCCCGCAAGCAAGAGCAAGAGCAAGAGCAAGAGCGAGAGCAGCATCGCGAGCAAGAGCAGACTAGGCAGGGGACCGAGAGCAAGAGCAGAGCAGCAGCGCGAGCGAGAGCTAAAGTAGCAGCAGCTCCTACTGATGTGGACGTCGCCGCCGAGGGAGCAATGTTGTGGAGGAAGTGGCCGGCGACGCCGTCGTGGATGGAGCCGTGCCGTGTCGGCTCGGGACCGAGCGCCGGCAGCATCGTGAGATCGAATCAAGAAGAAAATGCGGCGATTATTGTACAACCTCTTTGGTGGCGCCGATTAGGCCACAGCTTCATCCGAGGAAACGGTGATGATGATGCTCTTCGGGTGGTGCAGGTGAAGACGGCGGTGTGGGCATGGAGGTGGCGCGAAAGACGAGGGGAACGTTGGGGCAGCTTCTTGGAGGTGGAGGACGGGGTGGCTGAACCGGCGGGACGATGAGATCGACGACGGATCCTCATACGGTACGGTGGATGAGGAACATCGAGGTGTTGCTGTGGACGACGTCGTCAGGGAAGAGGCTCCGGCTGGGTGGCGAACGGAGCAGGGTGTGGGTTTTCGTCGCGGGTTTTCGCGGCCTCGGTGTACGAATGGGTGGGCGGATGGGATGGCAGTGGGGAACCATGGCTTAGAGACGCGCTTGTCCGAAATGTGGGGTAAGTTACGAAAGTACCCCCCACCGATTTGAGGCGGTTCTTTCGGTTCAGGAGTACCACGGGCATTTCGCGTGTCGGGAATTCACAGGAGGTGGGAGTTTTCGGGAGCATTGTAATTTCGGAATAGCAAGGCGCGGGTTGAGATGGTGGGAGTTGTCGGAGCACAACGAGACAAAGATATATCTTAAATATTTCGGGCTAACAAGGTGCGGGTTGAAATTTCCGGACAAGCCTAATGTGTACTGTACCAAATCAATGCGCACTACAAATGTCATTCAAAACTTTGAAGTCATGTTATGTTCAATTAAAATATTCCGCTACGTGTATAATGCATGCAACCTACTACTCAAATGAATGTTTTAGTGCATTCCAAACGTATATACTACCGCTTCAATATGAACTAAATTTGAATTCATTTCTCTATTTGAATAAGATCTACAGTAATGGTTGTTGTGAAGTCAAAGCATTTGAATTCGTTTCTCTGTTTTAATAAGATCTACAGTCATCATTATTGTCAAGTTAAACCATCGTTTGTGTATTATCTTCACAGCACACCACATGATTAGTCTCGAGTTACATATGAACTATGTGTACTATATGAACTCGAACTAGATTTTTTGAATCCACTTTATTTTGATTTCAAATCACATTACATTTCTAGCTCTAGCTAGATCTTCATAATCTAAACCATGTCTCATATGTATAATGTGTTTATCACATTATGTATGGTGCCCCCCCCTACGCCTACAAGTATTTAGATGTGAGTTGCAAACACCACACATTACCACAAATTCAAATAAAATGTGAGAATGTTCGATATATAGTATTGTTTAGGTTGTTCGATATTTAGTTGTAAGCTGCAAATGCCACACATTATCACAAATTCAAATAAAATGTGAGATACATGTGCACAACACGTGTATCAACGCTATATTCATGCATGCAATGTTTAAAACACTATGATCTCCTCTTCAAATATATGAATCCGCTTTCATATCAAATTATGATCATTGTTAGTCTCTTACACCCACACAATCCTCTAACCTTTGTAGCTACCACTAACTTTCTCTCGTGCATGCACACGCGCTCCTCGCCATCCCCTCCCTCGGCATTATATACACCGTGCACATTCATTTTTTCTTTAGGTCGTCCTCCCTTATTCTCCACAACTCCTTTCCGACACACACCGATCGATAAACCTCTCCAGCGATGCCTGCCTACAACATACACACACACACCTTCAATCTCCTCCTTTATGTGTCCTTGCCTCGTGTCTCTCATACGGTCAGACACATGTGTAAACTCTTTCCCCTCTTTTCATCGATCTCACGACAGCACACTCCTCCCCCTATCGAGCTAGTAGTTGGGCCTCTCGCACCACCTCCTAGCTCCATTCTCTCTGTCTATCCGTCTCGCTGGGCCTTATTTGCCTGTAGAAAATGGACGTACACTGACCGGTCTCTCGCTATACATATAGCTAGCTAGGTCCTTATAACTCATTTTTACCCACACGTCGATCGATCTACCTCATTAGTTGTGTCTCTCCCTTCCTCCGACAAACAACAATTGATCTACCGATCTAGTTAGTTTTGCTTACCAAACACATGGTTCCCCTTCATCATCCATGGATGTGTCCCGACAGATCTATCACACACAAGCACACACAGAAACACATCCCCACTCTTATTGATAACATTGCAGTTCCACCCTCAGTTTGTCTAGTAGGCCTCTCCCACCATCTCCGAGAAGCAACTCCATCACCCATCCAACACTCTACCCCTCTCCCTCCCTCTCCCACCATCTCTCTCTCTCTCTCTCTCTCTCTCTCTCTCTCCCATCATATTTCCCGTCCTTCAGTTATGTATGGATGTCGACCGATCTCCCTCAAGACATAGCTGGGTCTCTCCTTCTCAACACATATACGAGTCGTTCCACCTCCATAGTTAGGCCTCTCCCTACCCCTCCCCCATCCCCCCCCCCCCACACACACACCGATACATCGAGCGCTCTAGTCATGTCTCCCTGCCACACACAAACTTGACATGTGCCCTCTAACATTTCGGTAGGCCAGTCAACTTATATCTTTGACTTGCACACACACACACACACACAATTTCGATGGCTCTCTTCAACGATCTCGCACCCACCCACTTGATCCTCTCTTCGACTCTATCGATAGCTATGACCCCTCCCTCTCTTATCGTGGATTGCCCGACCCTCTATGTATGATATGGATAGGCCTCCATTTCACACACATTCCATGCAAACTTTTGTTTGAGATGTCATCGACACATATTCCCACAAATAATTCACGAAATCAACCCCCCACCCCACCCCCCACCCCCACCCCAAAACAAAAAACACTCACGAATGCGGTTTGTATCTCTCACACACACCCACTTAGGTGGGGGACGTGCAGGAAGAGAAGAGGTGCATGCACGGCACACGTACTCCCGTCTCTTTCACAACCACACCCGCGCGGGTACACGGTGGAGCTCAATTGCATGCGTAAAGGCAGCCCACGTGGTAATTTGGCACGTGTCTTTGGTTGTCCACTTGGTGGAGGGAGGATCGTCTATCACGGTTGAACAAACAAATTGCGACTTGACGTGTTATGTTAAAAAAAGAGGCAAACCATGTGGGGCCTACCTTAGAGGCAAGACTTTTGATGTGTCCCGTCAACTCGCAGAACAAGGAGAAGCTTGCTTAGTACGCCGTCTCCCCCGCCCACGGGCGCGGTGGCTCGCAGGATGAGGTGAAGCTTGCTCCGCCTTACGCCCGCTCCCTCGCCCATGCGCGCGGTGGCTCGCAGGACGAGGAGAAAAATTTACTACTCCCTCCGTTTACTCCTCGTCCCTACTACCTTGGTTATAGAGATTATATCATATTTTTTGGAATATATATGTCCTTTAGTAGATTTCAATATGAACTACTAGTACATACTCCAAACGCTGATGTATATAGACGTATTTTGCTCCGTATGTAGCACTCTCCCTCGCCCCTCGACCCTCGTCCACGTGGTGGACGTGCAGCAATTCATTCAGTCTCATATAGCCAGAACGATATATATTGCACTACCATTATTGCTCAACTTCCCGAAGAGGCGAAGAGCCAATCGCAAGGTTAATATTTTGGAGATGCCAATCGCAAGGTTATAAGAGAACGAGTAGTAGGTGCCGCGTCATTTATAAATAAAGTTTTTTTTCTTCAATGGCACGTACGCAATATGATAGGTTCATATGGAGAGAAAAGGAAACCGCTCCACTATATACATAGTCAGGACGGGCCAGCCTACACGGTTGCTTGCTGGGGTTGCTCTCTTCACACTCTCTCGCACAAAGCATTGTGACCACATCTCTAACATCCCGGCAGATCACGTCCGCTTGGGAAGGGGTGGATGCTTAGTGTGAATGCGGTGGCCATCGCCAACGGTGAAAACCCACCTGTCAACGTCGATCAAGGGTCCCCGCCGTTCTCTCTCACAAAGCGGTGAGGTTGCCTTCGTCCCTTGCTCACTTTGCCGCGATGTGGGCGATTGCCGCCTCCGCCGCCCTCCTCAAGGTTGAGCTACGTCCCTTAGGTACAACTCCTTTACAGCCGGCTTGCACCATCGCTCCAGCTGCCCACATCACTCCCTCGTGGATATTTCTCTACTTCTTTGCCCGCACATACCTCTCTGGCTTCTACGTCTTGTATTTGTGATGAGTTTATGTCTCATCAACTAGTCCCAGTAATCTTATTCTAATCACGCTTCTTCAATTTCTTTGCCACAGGGATGCTCATCTCGATTTTGGTGAAACTGCACAAAATGATAAGATGGTAAAAAGGCTGCAAACTTCATTTATTAGGAAGCTCGAATGGTGCCAGCAAATTGAAGGCTGGTCAGGGTTCACGGTTCAAGGGCTAGGGACTGCATGGATCGTTTTTTTCTTTAGCTTCCTCTGTTCCAAAATAAGTGTCAACTTTAGTAGTAGTACAACTTTGTACTAAAGTTTGCACAAAGTTGAGACACTTATTTTGGAACGGAGGGAGTACATATTTTCTATGATCATCAATCATTGAGATGCAATAGCTTGCATGTTAGTCGCCTTTGTATTTGATGAAATGTTGCAACGGGCAACCTTGGGCCCTTAAGATACATGTAATGTAGCAGGAAGCTTCATAACATTGTACAAATCTATCTCGCTGATAAATTACAGTACGTACTATACTAGTACTTCCTCCGTTCCTAAATATAAGTCATTGTAGAGATTTCACCATGAACCACATGCGGATGTATATAGATGCATTTTAAGTGTAGATTCATTCATTTTGTTCCGTATGTAGTTCACCTAGTGGAATCTCTACAAAGACTTATCTACTAGTAATAGCTAGCCCCCACTACTAGGAATTCTCTATCCTCTCCTTGAGCCACATTGTCGGTGTCAAAACCGGCGGATCTCGGGTAGGGGGTCCCGATCTGTGCGTCAAGGCTGATGGTAACAGGAAGCAAGGGACACAGATGTTTACCCAGGTTCAGGCCCTCTCGGTGGAGGTAAAACCGTATTGCCTGCTTGATTAATATTGATGATATGGGTAGTACAAGAGTAGATCTACCACGAGATCATAGAGGCTAAACCCTAAGAGGTAGCCTATGATGGTATGATTGTAATTGTGATCGGCCTTCTAAGGACCAACCTCTCCGGTTTATATAGGCACCGGAGAGGGCTAGGGTTTACAAGGAGTCGGTTACAAGGAAGGAAATATAATATCTGGATTGCCAAGCCTGCCTTCCACGCAAAGGAGAGTCCCATCCGGACACGGGCCGAAGTCTTGAGCCTTGTATCTTCACGCTTCAATAGTCCGGATGTTGTATATAGTCTGGCAGTCCGGATAACCCCTAATGCAGGACTCCCTCCGTAGCCCATAAACCAGGCTTCAATGACGATGAGTCCGGCGCGCAGTCTTGTCTTCGGCATTGCAAGGCAGGTTCCTTCTCCGAATACCCAAAGTACATGTTACGACGAATAGTGTCCGGCCTCCAATCAATGTTGTGCTCCTCGGCTTCGGTACCTCAGTAATGACCATCTCCACGTGTCGAGCGAATGCGAGGAGTCAAGGCATTTTTGCATTTGCCACCCTCGATCCTCCGGGCTAACCGTCTATTTGAAAGGACGGGGATTCTCAGATACAAACCCCACTCTCCCTCCCAGAGCCAACATCCAGCAGGCGCTCATGAAAAGCCATTCCAACATGGCGGTCGTCGCACCTCTTCTCGCTTGCCCTTCCTGCTCCAAGTCGGGATTGGGGAGAGTGTTCGATTCCTCATAGCCGTTTGATAAAGTTACAAACCCAAGGGTTTCTCCATGGCGTTCATGGTCCCTGTCCGAGCTGGAAGAGCCACTTATGACGGAGGAGACCAAGATGAGGGATCTCCTAACCCATCTCCGGAGGAGCGTATATGTCTGATGCCTCATCTGCTGAGGGGCGTCAGGTTTCCTATCCACCCGTTTCTTCGCGGGCTCCTGGAGTTCTACGGCCTCCAGTTACACGATCTTACCCATGCCTCTATTCTGCACATAGCAGGGTTTGTTGCCCTTTGCGAGCTGTCAAGTGGGCGGGGCCGAAGTATGGCGCATTGCCGAGACCGGATACTTGTCCGGCACTCCTGAGAAGGCACCAGAAAACTGGCCTTCAGAGTGGTTCTATATAAGCAGCGTCCCCTTCCGGATCCAGTCCGACAGGTCTCCGCAAGTTCAGCAACGCCCACGAGGGCACGCCTAAGCTGGCGCCCCCGGGGCCCTCAAGAAGAGGACACAAGGGAAATATTCCTCCTGATGGACAGGATAAAGTTACTGGACAAATCCGGACTGACAATAGTTGAGGTTATGGCGATATGCATAAGAGGGGAGTGCAGCCGGTCCAATATCGGGGGAAGCCCATGTGGCATTTCAACGGGGAAGACGACGCCACCATTGTGGTCAAGGGTCCGGACTCCCTGCCGCTCTGGCAAGGATATTGTCCGATTTGTACAAAGGGAAGAGGAGGAATTCCTTCGCATAAAAGCAGCTGGACGGATTCTCCATGTACAACCCCCAAAGATGGGTAAGTTGCCATTCTTTTTCCTGCTTTACTTACTCTAGTGTTCTTACGCTAAGATTACTTGCATCAATGCTTCGGCAGGAACTAAGGAGGGCCGTAGAAGGAATCTTCAGCCCCTCCCATAACCGAAGGACCACTGGAAGGGCCCTAGATCCGGACTTAAAGTGGATCCGGATATCACCGTGGAGCTTGTCAACGGGTATTCTATCAAAGCGAGCTGGGATGGCGCCCTAGTGGCCATTACGGCCGACTACCTCGATCGCTCCCGCTTGGCGTGTAAGCCGAACTAAAAACCCTATCCTTCAAGAGGACTCCCCAGGTATTATAATTTACCTTTGAGGCGTCGTTCTATTTGCAGAAACGACTGCCGGAGCAAGGGGCCGAGCCCCTAGGGACTCGTCAACCACGGGCGTCCTGATCGGGCAGGCTCAAGAGGAAGGCGATGAGGGTTGACACACCGCTACAGAGGTAAAGTAATAACCTGTCCTGTAATTATAGAATTTAAAATATGACAGCGCCCTTTGTGTCTGGCAGGAAGAGGAATAACCGGACTATATCTGGGGACCCTACCAATCACGCCTCCACCAGCCGGGTTCCAGAACCGGCTTCGGGGGCGGAGGCGGACACGGGGCCAGCACCGCATAGCTCTCCAACAGAGAGTGCGGATATGCTCTCAGCCACGAATTCCGAAGTAGAGAGCGCCATGAATCACAGGCGCCCGGCCGCATTGCCGGAACAACATCTTTTCTAAAGAGGCATTTAATGCCTTCAATTTGGGAGACGCATACATCCGAGTTGCTCAAGGCGGGCTTGCCCGAGCGACGGACCAGTATACCAAAGATATACGGGTAAGAAAATTTGATAAGCATGTGTAGCAGTAGCCCCTGAGACTTGAAACGGTTGAAACAACTGTTTTAAGGATCAATTTATGCACAGGTCCTTGTAGATAAGAATGAGCAATTGTCTCGGGAGCTGGAGGAATGCAAGGCCGAACTGAGGGCCGCTGTTGCCAGGTTGGAGGAACCCCAAAGGCCCTCATCTGGTAACAATTGTCACAATTGTACGAAGATGCACCAGTTAGTAAATGGCTAATATGACAAGTCTAACAGAAAATTCTGCAGACAATCCCGGGGTGAATCCGGAGGGCGTAAGAGAGGACGCATCACATCTCAAAATGCAGCTGGAGGCTGGCGAGCGCATTTTTACGCGAGTTAGGCAGGAGAAGAATGATTTTCAAGATGCCAAAGTCCAGCTAGACGTGGAGTTAAAAGATCTCCGCGCTCAGCTGGCGGACTCTGTGAAGGAGAACAAAAGGCTTCGACGCGGCATTTATGGTAAGTGCCTAGACGAACTGTAATATAGTTCGGGGAGGAAGTGTATTGAAAGAATTCTGCTTGCAGGAATGTTAACGGGTCACCCTGAGGAGGAAATGCCCTCGTCTGCAAGTGATTTACTACAAGACCTTTACATGGCCGCGAAGCGAGCTCGGCAAGTGATGCAAGGTGTTGCTCAGGCTTTGTGGCCATCAAGCCTACTGCCAAATGGCATGGGGGAACTTGCGGACCTACTTCAAGGAGCCCGGCGGCGCTTCCGTCTATGGAAGATATCAGCATGCCGGCAAGGAGCAAGAGAAGCCTGAGCAATGGTGAAGACGCGCTACACCAAGATGGACCCGAACCATATGGCCGAAGTGGGATCAAGGGCCCGATGGGCAAGAAATTCCCGTAAGTCTGGTGTATGACCAGGTAGCGTTAGCCGCTAAGTATTCTCAACAGGATTGTAAGCTAGATAGCCTGTTGGACGGTATAGAAGAGGAATGTAATCAGTCCAAGTGACTGTGTAATTTAATGGGCTTAAGTAGCCTGGCCGGATTAAAATCATTTGTCACGGCGGACCTTTCGCTTTCAGCCCCGGATCCTACAGTCCGGTGTGTCCGAATACTCATTCAGTTATACAAAACCGGGTATGCGTGGAAACAAGGCGTAGGGGTCATAAGTGCTTGAATGCATAAGTACCCAACTAGTTATGTTATATTACATGGATAGTAAGAAACATCTTCCAGGGAGAATAGTTTCGTTAGGGGTTCCTTTCCCTGGGTACGCATGCGACGATGCACATGTCCGGACTGTGAACGATGGCGCAGGATACAAGACTTCTGGGGATTATGTTATAATAAACGAGTACATATTTTTTTCACCGACCGAATATTATCTTAAGGAAGCTAGCTTTTGGCTTCACCCAGTCTGAGGTACACATCCGGCTGAACCGGCAGTAACAATCGCAGAGGTGCTCCCCTTATGCCCTAGCCGAATTAACGGGAACGTAGGGCATAAACACAAGAGCCAGCAACCCAGCTTGGCAACATCTTAAGTCATATCGATGCATATAATGGTGAAGAAAAGGCACATATGGAAAAGAATGCATATGTGATGGGCGTAAAGCCATGTGAGTAATCATTTTTAGCTTTTCGTGAAGCCCCTGTATTGCTTACACACACTTAGTACGGCCGAGTGATCCAGAAATCCGCACTGTATTGAATACTTTGTGTGAAGAGAGAAAAAGGTCGAGAAAGGAAAAAAAGGATGGAGCATAATTAAAAAGGAGGGGTTAGGAGACGAACATTGTGTTCGGTGCTAGGCGTAGAATGTCCGTAGTCTGGCCGCGTTCCATGGGTTCGGCTCGAGCCTGTTATCGGATGCATTATGTAAGCGGTACGCTCCTCCGGTGAGAACTTTGTCAATGACGAAGGGACCCTCCCACTTGGGTTTGATTTTGTCCTTCTTCTTCTCCGGTAGTCGTAGAACGAGCTCGCCAATATTGTAAGTTTTGGCCCGCACTTCTCTTCTTTGGTATCATCGAGCATGCTGCTGATAGAATGCGGAACGGGCTTTTGCAACATCGCGCTCCTCCTCCAGGGCATCCAAATTATCCTACCGATCTAACTCGGCTTCCTTCTCTTCGTACATGCGTACGCATGGTGAATCATGTATTATGTCGCAAGGTAATACTGCTTCCGCGCCGTACACCATAAAGAATGGTGTATATCCGGTGGTGCGATTTGGCGTGGTCCGTAGCCCCAGTACGGAGTCGAAGCTCCTCCACCCAGGCGTATCCGACTGTCAAGGACCGCACTAGTCTGGGTTTGATGCCGCTCATGATGAGACCATTTGCCCGCTCTACCTGGCCGTTTGTTTAGGGATGGTAGACGGAAGCGTAATCGAGCTTAATGCCCATTTTTGCGCACCAAGTTTTCACTTCGTCGACTGTGAAATTTGAGCCATTATCAGTGATGATGCTGTGAGGGACACCGTATCGGTGTACGACCCCGAATATGAAGTCTATTACTGGTCCGGATTCAGCCGTTTTGACTGGTTTAGCTTCTATCCATTTGGTGAATTTGTCCACCATGACCAATAACTATTTTTTCTTATGGCTTCCCCCTTTAAGTGGTCCGACCATATCCAGCCCCCAGACCGCAAAGGGCCAAGTTATGGGGATTGTTTGGAGAGTGGTAGGGGGCATATGACTCTGATTGGCAAAGAGCTGGCAACCGACGCAATGTTGGACAAGGTCTTGTGCGTCTGCTCGGGCCGTCGGCCGATAGAAACCTATACGGAAGGCCTTGCTGACTAATGCCTGAGCCGCGGCGTGGTGCCCGCCCAGGCCGGCATGGATTTCAGCCAAGAGTTGCCGCCCTTCCTCTTCGGAGATGCATCTTTGGAGTACTCCAGTAGCGCTTTTCTTGTAGAGGTTCCCTTCGTAGACTTCGTAAGCTTTAGAACGCCGGACAACGCAGCATGCTTCATTTTGGTCTTCGGGGAGCTCCTGCCTATTTAGGTAGGCCAAGAAGGGCTCGGTCCACAGGGCGATTACAGCCATGATTTCATGGGCCGAGGACGTTATTTCGGGGGTAGAACCTCCGACTGTGTCTGATGGTTCGGAATCTGGGGGTGTATTCGGATCCGTGATAGTATTGTCGGACTCCTCTTCCCATACTACGGATGGCTTGAACAGTCGTTCCAAGAATATGTTAGGTGGGACAGGGTCGCGTTTAGCGCCGATGCGAGCGAGGACATCCGCCGCTTGATTGTTTTCTCGAGCCACATGGTGGAATTCGAGCCCCTCGAACCGAGCTGACATTTTGAGGACGGCATTACGGTAGGCCACCATTTTCGGGTCCTTGGCATCGAAAACTCCATTTATCTGTGATATTGCGAGGTTTGAGTCCCCACACACTTCTAGGCATTGAATGCCCATAGAGACTGCCATCCGAAGACCGTGCAACAAAGCCTCGTATTCGGCTGCATTGTTGGAGTCTGTGTATAATATTTGGAGGACGTACTGGACCGTGTCACCGGTGGGAGACGTCAGGACTACACCTGCTCCCAATCCGGCCAGCATTTTAGAGCCGTCGAAGTGCATGATCCAGCTTTGAGTATGCGCCGTGCTCTTTAGGGAGTTAAACCTGTCCATTCGGCAACGAAGTCAGCCAACACTTGCGACTTGATGGCCCGCCGTGGTTTGTACGTTATGTCGAACGGAAGGAGCTCAATGGCCCATTTGGCAATCCGGCCCGTAGCATCGTGGTTATTTATTATGTCATTGAGTGGTACTTCGAAGGCCACCGTAATCAAACACTCTTGAAAGTAGTGTCGTAGCTTCCGGGATGCCATGAACACCGCGTATGCTATTTTTTGATAGTGTGGGTATCGGGATTTGCATGGGGTCAGGACCGTGGACACGTAGTAGACCGGCTTCTGGAGCGGGTATTTGTATTCGTCGGCCTCTCGTTCAACGACGAGCACTGCGCTTACGACTTGATGCATTGCAACTATGTACAACAGCATGGGTTCGTCGATATTCGGCGCTGTTGGTATTGGATTACTGGCCAATAAGGTCTTTATTTCATCCAGTCCGGCTGCAGCTGCATCCGTCCATACGAAGTGTTCGGTATGCTGAAGAAGGCGGTAAAGCGGTAGTGCCTTTTCTCCTAACCTGGAGATAAAGCGGCTGAGAGCAGCCACGCATCTGGATAGTTTTTGGATGTGCTTGAGGTCTGATGGTATAGCCAACTGTGACAGAGCTCGGATCTTTGCCAGATTCGCTTCAATTTCTCTGTTGGAAATGATGAAGCCGAGTAGCTTCCCCGAGGGGACGCCAAAAACGCATTTTTCCGGATTCAGCTTGATGTCGTATGTCCGGAGATTGTCGAATGTAAGCCTCAAGTCCTCTATTAGGGTTTCAACGTGTCTTGTTTTTATGACCACGTAGTCCATGTATGCCTCCACTGTTTTGCCGATTTGCTTTTCCAGGCATGTTTGAATCATGCGTTGGTAGGTTGCACCGGCATTCTTGAGCCCGAAAGGCATAGTGCTGAAGCAGAAAGGGCCATATGGCGTTATGAAAGCTGTTACAGCTTGGTCAGACTCTGCCATCTTTATTTGATGGTATCCAGAGTATGCGTCGAGGAAACACAGCGAGTCATGTCCTGTTATGGCATCAATGATTTGATCGATGCGAGGGAGGGGAAAGGGATCCTTGGGGCAAGCCTTGTTGAGGTCTTTAAAGTCGACACATAGGCGCCAGGATTTGTCCTTCTTTGGTACTATTACCAGGTTCGCCAGCCAATCCGGATGCTTGATATCTCTGATGAATCCGGCCTCGAGTAGTTTGGCAAGTTCTTCCCCCATGGCCTGCCGCTTGGGCTCTGAAAACCGTCTTAGAGTTTGCTTGACCGGTTTGTATCCTTTTAGTATATTGAGGCTGTGTTCGGCCAATCTGCGTGGGATGCCTGGCATGTCCGATGGGTGCCAGGCGAAGATGTCCCAATTCTCGCGTAAGAAGTCTCGCAGTGCGGCGTCCATCGCGGGGCTCAGCTGTGTCCCGACGGAAGCTGTCTTCGTAGGGTCTGTTGGATGGACTTGGAATTTGATTATCTCATCTGCGGGTTTAAATGAGGTGGACTTGGGTCGCTTGTCGAGTATCACGTCGTCCCTGTCCATGGTGGCCCACAGTGTTGTTAATTCTTGACCGCTAGGGCCTCGGATAATGCCTCGGGGCTAGTGTTGCGGTTTTGTTTTCGGCGCGAAGTGCAACGTCCGGATCACTGGCTAGTGTGATGATTCCATTGGGCCCGGGCATTTTAAGCTTCATGTACCCGTAATGGGGTATAGCTTGAAAGCTTGCAAACGCGTCCTGCCATAAAAGGGCGTGGTATCCGCTGCTGAAAGGGGCCACTTGGAATGTGATTTCTTCGGACCTATAATTCTCCGGGGTGCCGAATACCACGTCAAGTGTGATTTTTCCCGCACACCGTGCTTCCCGACTAGGGATAATTCCCCTGAAGGTTGTGCTGCTTTGTTCAATGGGCCTTTGTCAATTTCCATCTTGTCGAGTGTCTCTTCGTAGATCAGGTTTAATCCGCTTCCACCATCCATGAGCACTATGGTGAGCCGAAATCCGTCCACGATTGGGCTAAGAACCAGAGCGGCCGGTGCCCGGACAGTCCGGGATTGAGGTTCGTCACTGGCATTAAAAGTTATAGTAGTGTTGTTCCAAGGGTTTATTTTTGCCACATGGTAAATTTCAGTGGAGCTTCGACGAGCTCGCTTACGCCTATTGTTCGAGGCAAAATTCTCGAAGATTGTTAGTACCGTATTGTGTTCGCTGGCAGGATGTTGTTCAGCTTTATGGCCCATAAGAAGATCCTCGCCACTTTTTGCCACCTGCCGGAGTATCCAACATGCCTTAAGGCTATGAGTAGGTGTTGTATCCGGAGTACTGTGGAGCTTACATGGCCCTTCGAGCCATTCTTCCATACGGATCTCCACCCTGGAGTGGGCTTTGGTTTCTTGGGGGTTGGGTCGGACGACTTACGAGAGTTCGTCCATTTAGTTCGGACAAGGGTTTTGGCGAGAGCAGTACTATCCCAAAATTCTATTTGGGTCTTCCAAGCGCTCTCCATCGCACAGTACTTCCATACTATGGTTTCCAAGTCCGCGAAGCGTACTATGTCGCGGCGGCTTATAGCATTGAGGAGTCCTTCGTCCGTGCAGTTTTTGCAGTGAGACCATATTCTCTTCGCGGCAGTCCTTGACCTTGTTAAGCGCAAGGAGGAATCTGGCCCAGTAGCGATGTACGGATTCCTGGGGCTCTTGCCTGATGCGGGAGAGACAGTTTAGGTCCAGGCAGGCGTTGTCAGCAGAATCCGGATTTTGATCCGATCTGACGCCCAAGGGCGTGGGCAGTCCCGAGCTCAATAGCTCAGAATCCGGAGTGCCCAATTTCTTCGGCCCAATGCCCGACTCTAAGTAAGGGACCTGGGTCAGGTTTTCCTTTGAGCAGGTCTTTGGCTCAAGGAGTTCGGTGATCCGAACACAACTTGTCCTCAAAGTTGAGGGGCAATCCGCGTGTGGTTCCTCCACTATCGCTATCTCATGGGTGGCCGGCGGGGACCTGATGTCCCTTTGGTCGGGTTTAAGCCCAATCCGGTCGTAGTCTGTAGCGACTCTCAGAGCGGCGATGCGATCCAAGAGTTCGTTAAGGGAGGAGGGCTCCATTGGATCCATCTGTTCGGCAAGTTCCGAACTGACGCGAAGGTTATGATTCATGACCCGAGAAGTCATCATCGGCGCCACCGCCGATGGGGCGGCCATGATGAAGTCGCCGAGCCGGAGCGTCTGGCCTACATCCAGAGCCCCCTCCGAGGTAATGTCGTCCTTGACAATGAGACGAGCCATCGAGCCTTGTGGCGATGTCACAGAGGAACTCTCAATGAAAGCACCAATGTCGGTGTCAAAACCGGCGGATCTCGGGTAGGGGGTCCCGATCCGTGCGTCAAGGCTGATGGTAACAGGAAGCAAGGGACACAGATGTTTACCCGGGTTCGGGCCCTCTCGGTGGAGGTAAAACCCTACTTCCTGCTTGATTAATATTGATGATATGGGTAGTACAAGAGTAGATCTACCACGAGATCATAGAGGCTAAACCCTAAGAGCTAGCCTATGATGATATGATTGTAATTGTGATCGGCCTTCTAAGGACCAACCTCTCCGGTTTATATAGGCACCGGAGAGGGCTAGGGTTTACATGGAGTCGGTTACAAGGAAGGAAATATAATATCCGGATCGCCAAGCTTGCCTTCCACGCAAAGGAGAGTCCCATCCGGACACGGGCCGAAGTCTTGAGTCTTGTATCTTCACGCTTCAATAGTCCGGACGTTGTATACAGTCCGGCAGTCCGGATACCCCCTAATCCAGGACTCCCTCACACATCATCAAAATTGATGTAGCCATTAGATGAAGTAAATCAGTCCATAATAGCCGTCTGATCTAGACGTTGAGATGCTCCGCACTAAGCCACATGCAAGCATGCGGAAATACCGTGGCACATGCATGTGAGTGGGTTTTAAATCACATCAACATGTCTGCATGCAAGCATGCACCGGTAGCATGCATGTAAGTGAGCTTTTAAGTCCCATTAACATGTCAAAAAGAAAAATATAATCCCATTATGCAGTAGGAGTTGGCTAATCTTTTTTCCTTACGTGGGATGATCTAAATGATGATGGGAGTTTATTTAGTTTGGCTACCACATTTGTCATGCGGTTATAGAGTTTTTTTAGTTCTATGAAATCGATAATTTTTCTTGTGAGAGAGATATACCGCTGTTCCAAGGCAACACGCGGGGACTCATCTAGTAATATTTAGGAACGGAGGGAGTACTATGTAAAGAGTTAGGTGTCGCACGGTGATAGTGTGAGGTGGGCCATGTAATCACTGAGCCTGCGTGTTTTCACTGCTCTTGCACTCCTCTGCTATAAGAATGGTGAAAATTGTAATCTAGTATGCCGAAAGCGTGGGACATCCAGCAGTCCTACCACCTCAGTAATAAAGACCAATGAGCCGTCAAATCACATAGAACCAGCAGTAAGTTGGACGGACGAAGCAACCATCACTCTTGCGCCAGTGAGAGGTCGCGTCCTCTCTGCCCGGGCATGAATGCGGCACCGATTCTTTGGAGCGGCGCTGACCGTTTTGGGCCGGAAGCGCGCGCGGGCGATGGAGGGGCTTTGGGTGGGCTAGGCTGGTCAGGAGCGGGCGTGGCAGCTGTCCGCATGTCCCTACCGGACACGCCCGGAAACGAGAGGATGCACCAACTCTCGCGGCTAAAATCGTACACTACACACCATCTCTCTGTAGGAGTAGGTCGATCTATCGCACTCTCTAACACACACATGTTGTTAAACACACACATGCACACGAACGCACCTTGGTCTCGTTGCACCTTCTAACGTGACTTATTACAACTAGACAGAGGGAGTAGTAAGTATACGAGATACGGTGGCACACTGACTTAAGTCGAATACAAGTGCCCGAAATTTGTGTGCATGTTATAATAAGGATTCATTTAAAATATTACGTGAGCGAACAGAGGGATCAATTGGACAGTGTTCCCGAGCAGTAGCGAGATGTGTGAGGTAAGATACACCGTTGGCGCTTTTAGTTTTTCTTATTAATTTGTTTGTTTCACCCTCTAACTGGTGGGACCCAACGTACTACGTGGAGAGAGGTAAGGTGACTAAGGCTGCATTATTTCTGCACCACTGTGGATAGTCTTACCACCAAAGCCACAAGACACGATTATGATTGAAATCCCAATGACTCCCACACACAAAAAAAAAACATGGCATGCTTGTCACACGAATGCAGGAATGTATAAAAGGTAATTTTCCTCTTGTTTAACATAACGGGAAGGTTGTGTAGCTGGTTAGCCTGTTCGCTCATCAAACTTGAGGTCTCGGGTTCGACAACTACAGTTGAGCATAATCCTTGCCAGGAGGATTCTTTGACTGGTCAAAATGTTTTCTAGGGTTTGCACGCTTCACACTCTCTCTCCAGTATATATATACACGATGGAGCCTCAGCGCTTGTAGTTGCTCTCTTCACACTCTCTCGCCCTCTCCCGCTGGAGCCTCACCGCTTGTAGTTGCTCTCTTCACACACTCTCGCCCTCTCTCATTGGAGCCTCAGCGCTTGTAGTTGCTCTCTTCACACTCTCTCGCCCTCTCCAGATCTAAACAAGACTTCGTTGGCCTCTCTCTCTCTCCCCTCACTGCTGCTCAAAGAGCCGGCAGGATCCGTCCACCGGGAAGGGAAGGAGGCTTAACGCTGTCGCCGTCGGTGAGGGAGGGAATCCACTACCGGCGCAGCTGTTCACTTTCCACCCAGCGGTGGCGCGTGAGGGCCTCCAGCCCCTTCTTCTTCGCCGTCGTCCCGTCGCCCACCGAACCACGCCCCAAGAACCTTAAGGTATAATTTACTTACTCCACATGCATTGCTCTAGCTGCATGTATACCATGAATCTAGGACGTGGTTCAAAGAGGAAAGGAGTGGGGGAAAGTAGTGGGAAAAGTTGTACTCCCTCCGTTCCTAAATATAATTCTTTGTAGAGATTTTACTAGGAGTACATACGGAGCAAAATGAATGAATCTACACTCTAAAATGCATCTATATACATCCGTATGTGGTTCATAGTGGAATCTTTACAAAGACTTATATTTAGGAACGGAGGAAGTATATAGCATGAATCTAGGATGTGGTTCAAAGAGGAAATGAAGGGGGAAAGTTGTATAGCATGAACCTAGGACGTGGTTCAAAGAGGAAAGGAATGTGGGAAAGTAGTGGGGAAAGTTGTATCGCATAAATCTAGGACGTGGTTCAAAGAGGAAAGGAAGGGGTGAAAGTACTAGTTCAAAAAGTAAAGGAAGGGACAAGGCTGTAGAGTTTGAGCAAGACTAGATTTGCTGCGCTCACATAGGGAAAGGTGTCTAAAGATAACAAAACTGGGACCAACACAAATATGCTCCTTGGTTGTTTGTTCTTTGTTGCAACAGACTGCATGACCACAAGACATCGGTAGATGCACATGGTGCTGAAAGGCCCACCGTCTCGTGCAACTCATTAGATGTTGTTAATCTAAGGCCCTGTTTGGTTAAAAGTCCCTAGTCCCTACCTGCTTGGTTCGAGGACTAAACATGGACTAGAGGTTATTAAATGACATGTTAAAAGACCATGTTACCCTAGTAATGAACTAATAGAAACAAGGTGCGATCGTGGCACGAAACTGTTGGAAAAAGTCCCAAAAAGACTCCCTCGGGGTCTTCTTTCTTTCGTCCCAAATGCCCACTTTTAGTCCCTAAAAGTCCCTCCTGTTTGGTTTAGATGGGACTGACATCGAGTTTTTAGTCCCTACACCAAAGTGTCCGTGTAAACAAACACCCTCTAATAATGCCATTTGGAAAATTGATGCAATGCCACGATTAAAAGCAAATTACATGTTTAACGAATTTTATTGTTAATATAATCTCTATGTTAATATTAATCAATGCCCCGTTTGAGAAATGCTACCGTCTTGCTTTCTTTCCCATTTAGATAAGGTAGATGCTTCTTTTGTTGGCTTCGTGTCATCCATCGTTATTGACCACTAATTGTTTCCTTTGCACCTCTGTGTAAACAGGGTTATCTACTTCACCTCGTTGCCATTGTGACCTTTTGTTGCACTGCACAAAACACTTCTGTTTTAAGAGTGTTTTTTGCAGTTCAACCAAAATTTCACACCGACAACGTTGCTTGATTGCTTGATCTTAGTGGAACTGCACAAGAGGACATCTTACTTCCTATCCGTTAAGGCAAATTTGGTTCAGATCTTCTTCTTGTGAGTTGTTTGAATTCCGCATCATGAGAGGTCAGTACTAGCCTTCTTTCACATGATTCTGCAATGTGCTTTCATATGTTGTGCTACTTGTACGATAATATTGCTTGATTTTAGTGAACTGCACAAATGGAGACAAGACTTCCAATCTGTATGTGCACCATAATATCCCATTGAGGTAAGATAAGGATATTTCACAACTGCTAGCCTGTATTTTGCCACTTTCATCAGAAAATTAAGTTTAGTACTATACTTGTGCTCCCTAATTGACATGCCAAATCTTACATTGAAGGCGAAGGTTGTACATTATTGAACCAAGTGATGAAGGGGAAGAACAAGCGGAAGAAAATAAAATCAACTCCGGTGCTGTAATGAAGCATCGAACTGTGATGACACAAGTAATGATATAGTTTTGCATCTTAATTTATTGCAATGGCTGGAACGAGCAATTGTTTTGCCACTGATTTGATGCCATACGTAATTATCTCTACTTGTGAAAACATGGATCTTCTTTGAAGATACCATATATTTTAGTGGAACTGCACAAGAAGATGTTGGAAACATTTAACTAATCGAGGAATATATAGTAAGCATGGCCACCCCCGTAGATAGCAACAGATGGTTCCGGAGAAGTGCTTCATCTCGTATGCTCTACACAATCAGCCTCCTGACAAAGGTTGGTACTCGCCCACTGATTTCATCCATATGATTGAGCTTTGTCATCTCTATTGGTGTTGTGCTATTGTTTAGATACTGTCATGAAAAAGTGGTATTGTCCTTGAGAAGTGCTTGATCTGTGTTGTTTTAAATATTTCCTTTCCTTTTTTTCGAGCAAACATGGATGCTAGCATTTAGTAGTCCTCTTGTCTTTGCACAACAGGATCATCTTCCTCTAAAGAAGAATATGGAGTACGTGAAGTGACTAGTTCCGATTATGCCAGGATGAAGAAGCCCTGTCTATCTTCTCATCAGAAGGAGCAGTTGAAGGATGGTTACATTCCTCCCCACAAGACCAAACTAACTTCAGCTCAGAAGGACTGACAAATCTCCATTTTTTTGCTGTGATGCGCGAGTACAATGTTGTTCTAGGATTCTTTCTGGTGAGTTCCATTTTTCTAAAAGTGTGCTCTACATGGACCATGTATGTGCCTGTTGAAACTGTCAAATCATAGTACAGTTTGCTTTATACTAATCACTTTTTTGTATTTGTGCAAACATGGGTGCTCAGCTTGATTTCAATGGGAACTGCACAAAATGTCATGAATACATCGAATCATTCATTTCCACCACAAGAAAGGAGGTGCCGATAAGTTCAAGGCATTGCAACATATAAGGGCGAAATCATACAAGCTACTCGCGAATTTGGTTGATTTTGGTGGAACTGCACAAAAAGAACAGCTGGTTTATTTAGCACGAGGTGCCATGTCAATGTCCGAACTGATGGCAAACCCTGCCCATTCCACAATCGTAGGCATTTGATATTTTGGAATGGGACAACCTTGTCAAATTTTGCTCATTGATTTTGGCAAGACATGCGTTTGATATTTTCGAATGGGACGCCCTTTGCTGTCAGCAGCGTCGATCAATTTTTTTCTTTATTCTTTAGTTGTGAAGTAAATATTGCCTCTGACATGTGAGTCGTTGAATTGCATAATCATCGATTGTTTTGAATGTTTTCTATGAATTGCCAGGCCTGTGTGTTTGATTGCAATGTACAGAAACGCTAAAAAGCTGCTCAAACTCTTTGTACTCCTTCTGTTCCTTTTTACTCCACACATTGTGAAAGTGCATACTTTTTTGTATAAGATTGGTCAAAGTAGAGATACTTTGACTGCAGACAAAACTTGTATGCGCACTAGAAAGGACCGGAGGGAGTAGATGTGAAATCGCTGCAAACGAGGTGATCACCCCGAATAATGCTAGTACGTATTGTTTTTCATGTTCATCCAATGCCAAAGGATACAGGAATTGAACTAATCGAAATAAATTCATTAATACACGGTCGGATTTCATATAAACATGCCGGATTTCATTACATTTCATACATTCTTCAACTAAAAAGGTGCACTGGAGGTATAATTAATTCACCGGCTACCCACATGTGTCCCGCCGAGCAGAAAGCTTGATGATTTAATCAGAGGTGCGATGCGTGAATCGACATGTGGCCTGTTGGGCCCACGTGTCGCTGAACCAACTGCACCAGCAGCTAAGTAGAAGCAGCGTTCTTCTCCAGCGCAGCTCCGACTCACGTCGCCGCCAAGAAGCTAACCGGCCGTCAATGGTCAACCCGCCTAGCTTGGCTTCAACCGGAGGGTAGCAGCGGTGGCCTTACTTGGACCTGAGCGGCGGCGACCTACCGTGTTCTACTCTTCCTCGTTTTCTGTGTGGCGCGGCCTCGTTGGCAGCGGGGCGGGGCCTCGGCGGAGCCGGCGATGTCCTCCCCCTCGTTGCCGGCGGGCGGCGCCGAGGAGCGGTGGAAATCCTCCCCATGTTGCCGGCAGGTGGGGCCTCGGCTGAGCCGGGCGGTGTCCTCTGCCTCATCGACGCCCGGTGGGCGGGACTCGCCGAGCCGGCATCGTCCTCTGCCTCGTCCTCGGTCTCGCCAAACAGCGCCTCGCACCTTCGCCGCCCTCTTTTCTAGCCTCTTTGTAGGCGGCCGCGGCCTCCGCCACCCGCATGCGGTACCGCCAGCGCTCGAGGCGGCCCTTGCGGGCGGAGCGGTATGAGTCGAGCAGCGCCTCCTGCTCCGCCCGCTACGCAGCGATCTGCTCCTCCGCCTGCAGGTGCTCCTGGAGGAGATGGTGGTTGTAGGCGGCATCGGCCTGCGCCTCCCGAAACTGCTCCTCACGCATCTGCCTCACCCTGTCCATATATTGGGCACGGGCCTCGCCGATGGTCATGGTGCAATGCACTGGCGAGGATGGCGCGGAGGAGGGGTTGGCGCTGGATCGTCGACTACCATGTTCTCCATTGGGACGTCATCGTCCTCCGGCTGCCTGCCGGCCAGCCGGTCGGCAGCAATGGCTGCCATCTCCTTGTGGTCCGTCATCCGCCCATCCCGAAGAGCGCTGGAGCGCGAGGAAGCCATGGTGGGCAGTAGTGGTGTGGACAGGAGAGAAAGGGAACGGATGCGGATGATTGCGGCTATGGCCGGCGCAGCGGTTTATATAGCAATAGTGGGCGGGCGGAGGGACGGACGTGTGGCGCCGGAGTAGCCGCCTCGGCAAATGTGTATCATTAATATGGGCGGCAGATGGACGGACGGACGGCACTTGTGTTGTTTGAAGGTGGAGCAATCGCCTGCACCGGGAAGCAGTGGCGCGGCGCCTGATCAAGCGGGCGGAAAGCGAGGCGAGAGATGACTTTACTTGGAGAGGATGACAATGGGGACCCACCAGGTCCATAGCCTCGCGTACGCAAGTGCCTCCTTATTTTATATATTTATATATATATATATATATATATATATATATATAATTTATTTTGCTTCCTCCTGGTTTCCTGACATCACAGTCCCACACCATTGTCAACCTCCTGGAGTAGTCAATAAACGAGAGAATTGCACAAGAAGCGGCCGACAGCTGGGATCAAGCAGCTCGAGCAGTATTTGTGCAGAGTTTTTTGATATTTAGCCTAGATATTAATTTTTCTCCTCTGAACAACAACGAAAACATCGCTGCAGGTATTAACTGGGTGGGTTGTGGCCCGTCTAGCCCAGGCCAGATATCCAGCCCAGATATTAATTTTTTTCAAGCTGAAAATGGCTAGCCCAGCTATACTTTTTTTAGGAATACCCAGGCAAGGTCAAGTTGTTATTCTCCGCCCCGCTGGGCTGCAAATCTTTCCTAGGAGGATGCATTAGGCTTAACAAGAAAATGGGCTTTAAGAAATAATAAATTGGATGTAATTGTAAAAACTGGGCAGTAACTATAAAAAAATGCACCAAACACGTGATTAATTTATAAATTATTATTTTTGGATATTGAATATTTTAATTTCATTAATTGTTGCGAGCGCAATGTTTCATTGGATTTTTACGTAATATAAATTTATATTGATATTGTATTTAATCTGACTAGAAATTTCGGGATAAAAATATTTCAGATCCCATCAAAATGTGGGAAATTTTATTGAATTCTGTTTTGAACGGTTGGTTGAAATGGGTTGTACTTTTAACAAACTGTAAATGTGCTGTAGTAAATTCCATTAGATTTCAAAAATGGGCTACACATTCTTACAAATCTCAAATGGGCTATAAGTTCTCTGCCACACACTTCTGGCCTTACTAAGTTGACGCTTCCCCTAAAAAAACAGAGTTGACGCGTATGCAAGGCTTTGTCAACTTATAGTCAACACACGGTTATAGCAGCAGTGGCCGTTGGATGTCCATCCAACGAATGACGTGCTTCTTCTTCAATCTCGGATATTCTAGCTTCACCCGCCCAAAAAATGATTCCTCCCCCTGACATCTGGGGCGCACCGTTTCAGAAGCTGACCTGTGGGCCTACTTAGTTACGTACCAAGGGATTTGTCAACTTAGTCAATATAAACGATTCTAGCTGCAGTGACCGTACGATGTCCATCCAACGACCGTCGTGCTTCTTCAACCTCTGGTCTTCTTGCTCCAGCTGCCCAAAGCAGCGCCGGTCGTGCCGCCTGCTCCTGCCTCCCGTGGCTGGTTGTGCTGCCACGGAGGCCTCACTGCCCCCTACTACTACCACCGCTGGCCAGGCCATCCCTCCACTCACCCACACCCGCTGTTATTCTGCGGTGACGGCAGCAGCCGAACCAGTGAACCCTTGTACTCCTCTTCGCGTGTGCATCCACTGCCGTGTCTTCCCCGGCTCCGCGTCGTCCCCTTCCTAGGCCTCGTCGTCGTCCATCGCCGTGGTTCTCTCGGCGCGGCGTGGTCAACGTGGTCAAGGAACGACTTCCATCGGACGTGGACTATACGTGGAGAGGCTGACAGCTGGGTCCACGGCAGCTGCAAGGAAGTGCCTCCTTATTACGCTCAAAATAATTATTCATCCACTTGACAGCGAGGACCCACCGGACGGGCCACCGTATTTCGTGAAAAAATGATTTGCCCCCTTACTGCTGGGACCCACGAGCTACATCTTCGCACGCAAGGAAGTGCGTCCGGGGAAAAACGATTCACCCCCTGACTGCTGGGACCCACCAGCTACATCTTCGCATGCAAGGAAGTGCGTCCGGAAATAAAAACGATTCGCCCCCCGACTGCTAGGACCCACCTGCTACACCTTGGCACGCAAGGAAGTGCGTCCGGGCAAAAAAAACCAAAACGATTCGCCCCCTGACTGCTGGGACCCAACAGCTACACCTTGGCACGCAAGGAAGTGCGTCCGGGCAAAAAAAACCAAAACGATTCGCCCCCCTGACTGCTGGGACCCACCAGCTACATCTTCGCACGCAAGGAAGTGCGTCCGGGAAAAAAACCATTCGCCCCCCTGACTGCTGGGACCCACCAGCTACATCTTCGCATCCAAGGAAGTGCCTGACAGTCGGGACCCACCTGGTCGAAGCGTACGTAGCGTTGTCATTCTGGTCGCGAATGTGTACGTACATACTGGTCGTTGTAGAGGCGCGCACGTGTCGTAGTAGAGGCGCGCACGTAGCATGTACACGTACGTACAGCGGCCAGGGTGCAAGAAAGAAAATGTTGGAAATATGCCCTAGAGGCAATAATAAATTAGTTATTATTATATTTCCTTGTTCATGATAATCGTTTATTACCCATGCTATAATTGTATTGATAGGAAACTCAGATACATGTGTGGGTACATAAACAACACCATGTCCCTAGTAAGCCTCTAGTTGACTAGCTCGTTGATCAACAGATGGTTACGGTTTCTGACCATGGACATTGGATGTCGTTGATAACGGGATCACATCATTTGGAGAATGATGTGATGGACAAGACCCAATCCTAAGCCTAGCACAAAGATCGTAGTTCGTATGCTAAAGCTTTTCTAATGTCAAGTATCATTTCCTTACACCATGAGATTGTGCAACTCCCGGATGCCGTAGGAATGCTTTGGGTGTACCAAACGTCCACAACGTAATCGGGTGGCTATAAAGGTGCACTACGGTATCTCCGAAAGTGTCATTGGGTTGGCACGAATCGAGACTGGGATTTGTCACTCCGTGTAACGGAGAGGTATCTCTGGGCCCACTCGGTAGGACAGCATCATAATGTGCACAATGTGACCAAGGGGTTGATCATGGGATGATGTGTTACGGAACGAGTAAAGAGACTTGTCGGTAACGAGATTGAACAAGGTATCGGCATACCGACGATCGAATCTCGGGCAAGTACAATACCGCTAGACAAAGGGAATTGTATACGGGATTGATTGAGTCCTTGACATCGTGGTTCATCCGATGAGATCATCGTGGAACATGTGGGAGCCAACATGGGTATCCAGATCCCGCTGTTGGTTATTGACCGGAGAACGTCTCGGTCATGTTCCAAGATGGTTCCCGAACCCGTAGGGTCTACACACTTAAGGTTCGATGACGCTAGGGTTATAGGGAATATACGTGGTTACCGAATGTTGTTCGGAGTCCTAGATGAGATCCCGGACGTCACGAGGAGTTCCGGAATGGTCCGGAGGTAAAGATTTATATATGGGAAGTCCTATTTTGGCCACCGGAAAATGTTCGGGATTTTTCGCATCTTTGTCATCGGAAGGTTCTAGAAGGTTCGGAGTGGGGCCCACCTGCATGGGGGACCCACATGAACGTGGTAGTGGGGCAAGGCCCCACACCCCTGGTCAAGGCACACCAAGATCCCCCTTAGAAGGAATAAGATCATATCCCAAAGGGATAAGATCAAGATCCCTAAAAGGGGGATAACAATCGATGGGGAAAGGAAAGGATGGGATTTCTTTCCTTCCACCTTTGCCAACGCCCAATGGACTTGGAGGGCAAGAAATAATCCCTCCACCCCTATATATAGTGGGAGGCGCATGGGAGCTGCACCCCTTGCCTGGCGCAGCCCTCCCCTCTCCCAAGTCCTCCTCCTCTCCCGCGGTGCTTGGCGAAGCCCTGCAGGATTGCCACGCTCCTCCATCACCACCACACCGTCGTGCTGCTGCTGGATGGAGTCTTCCCCAACCTCTCCCTCTCTACTTGCTGGATCAAGGCATGGGAGACATCACCGGGCTGTACGTGTGTTGAACGCAGAGGTGCCGTCCGTTCGGCACTAGGATCTCCGGTGATTTGGATCACGCATTTAGCACGACTCCTTCAACCCTGCTACGCTGAACGCTTCCGCTTAGCGATCTACAAGGGTATGTAGACGCACTCTCCTTCCCCTCGTTGCTAGTTTCTCCATAGATAGATCTTGGTGACACGTAGGAAAATTTTGAATTTCTGCTATGTTCCCCAACAGTGGCATCATGAGCAAGGTCTATTGCGTAGATTCTATGCACGAGTATAACACAAGTTGTTGTGGGCGTTGATATTGTTCAATATGCTTACCGTTACTAGTCCATTCTTGTTTCGACGGTATTGTGGGATGAAGCGGCCCGGACCGACCTTACACGTACTCTTACGTGAGACAGGTTCCATCGACTGACATGCACTTGTTGTATAAGGTGGCTAGCGGGTGCCAGTCTCTCCCACTTTAGTCGGATCGGATTTGATGAAAAGGGTCCTTATGAAGGGTAAATAGCAATTGACATATCACGTTGTGGTTTTGCGTAGGTAAGAAACGTTCTTGCTAGAAACCCATAGTAGCCACGTAAAACATGCAAACAACAATTAGAGGACGTCTAACTTGTTTTTGCAGGGTATGCTATGTGATGTGATATGGCCAAGAAGAATGTGATGTATGAGATTGATCATGTTCTTGTAATAGGAATCATGACTTGCATGTCAATGAGTATGACAACCGGCAGGAGCCATAGGAGTTGTCTTTATTTATTGTATGACCTGCGTGTCATTGAACAACGCCATGTAATTACTTTATTTTATTGCTAACCAGTAGCCATAGTAGTAGAAGTAATTAGTTGGTGAGACAACTTCATGGAGACACGATGATGGAGATCATGATGATGGAGATCATGGTGTCATGCCGGTGACGATGATGATCATGGAGCCTCAAGATGGAGATCAAAAGGAGCAAAATGATATTGGCCATATCATGTCACTATTTGATTGCATGTGATGTTTATCATGTTTTATGCATCTTATTTGCTTAGAACGACGGTAGTAAATAAGATGATCCCTCATTAAAATTTCAAGAAAGTGTTCCCCCTAAGCGTGCACCGTTGCGAAAGTTAAATGCGTTTGAAGCACCACGTGATGATCGGGTGTGATAGATTCTTACGTTCACATACAACGGGTGTAAGCCAGATTTACACACGCGAAACACTTAGGTTGACTTGACGAGCCTAGCATGTACAGACGTGGCCTCGGAACACAAGAGACCGAAAGGTCGAGCATGAGTCGTATGGTAGATACGATCAACATGAAGATGTTCACCGATGATGACTAGTCCGTCTCACGTGATGATCGGACACGGCCTAGTTAACTCAGATCATGTAATCACTTAGATGACTAGAGGGATGTCTATCTGAGTGGGAGTTCATAAGATGAACTTAATTATCCTGAACATAGTCAAAAACCCTTTGCAAATTATGTCATAGCTCGCGCTTTAGTTCTACTGTTTTAGATATGTTCCTAGAGAAAATATAGTTGAAAGTTGATGATAGCAATTATGCGGACAAGAGAAGGCTTATGTCCTTAATGCACCGCTTCGGTGTCTTTGAACCTCGAGCGTCGTGCATGGATGTTGCGAACATCGACATACACGTCTTGATAACTACGTGATAGTTCGGTTAAGCGGTTTAGAGTTGAGGCATCAAAGACGATTTCGAAACGTCGCGGAACATATGAGATGTTTCGAGGGATGGAATTGGGATTTCAAGCTCGTGCCTACGTCAAGAGGTATAAGACCTCCGACGATTTTCTTAGCCTGCAAACTAAGGGAGAAAAGCTCAATCGTTGAGCTTGTGCTCAGATTGTCTGAGTGCAACAATCACTTGAATCGAGTGGGAGTTGATCTTCCTGGTGAGATAGTGATGTTTCTCCAAAGTAATTGCCACCAAGCTGCTAGAAGCCTCGTGATGAACTATAACATATCAGGGATAGATATGATGATCCTTGAGCTATTCGCAATGTTCAACACCACGAATGTAGAAATCAAGAAGGAGCATCAATTGTTGATGGTTAGTGAAACCACTAGTTTCAAGAAGGGCAAGGGCAAGAAGGGGTACTTCATGAAACGGAAAATCAGTTGCTGCTCCAAAGGAAGAAACCGAGGTTGAACCCAAACCCGAGACTAAGTGCTTCTGTAATGAGAGGAACGGACACTGAAGCAGGATTACCCTAGATACTTGGTAGATGAGAAGGCTGGCAAGGTTGATAGAAGTATATTGGATATACATTATGTTAATGTGTACTTTACTAGTACTCCTAGCAGCACCAGGTTATTAGATACCGGTTCGGTTGCTAAGTGTTAGTAACTCGAAATAAAAGCTACGGAATAAACGGAGACTAGCTAAAGGTGAGCTGACGATATGTGTTGGAAGTGTTTCCAAAGGTTGATGTGATCAAGCATCGCATGCTCCCTCTACCATCGAGATTTGTGTTAAACCTAAATAATTGTTATTTGGTGTTTGCATTGAGCATAGACATGATTGGATTATGTCTATCGCAATCTGATTATTCATTTAAGGAGAATAATGGTTACTCTATTTATTTGAATAAAACCTTCAATGGTCTTGCACCTAAAAGAATGGTTTATTGAATCTCGATCGTAGTGATACACATTTTCATGCCAAAAGATATAAGATAGTAATGATAGTACCACTTACTTGTGGCACTGCCATGTAAGTCATATTGGTGTAAAACACATGAAGAAGCTCCATGTCGATGGATCTTTGGACTCACTCATTTTTGAAAAGTTTGAGACATGCGAACCATTTCTATTGGTGTATACGCATGAAGAAACTCCATGCAGATGGATCGTTTGGACTCACTTGATTTTGAATCACTTGAGATATGCAAATCATACCACATGGGCAAGATGACTGAAAAGCCTTGTTTTCAGTAAGATGGAACAAGATAGCAACTTGTTGGAAGTAACACATTTTGATGTGTGCATTCCAATGAGTGCTGAGGCATGCAGTGAATATCGTTATGTTCTTACTTCACAGATGATTCGAGTAGATGTTGAGTATATTTACTTGATGAAACACAAATCTGAATTATTGAATGGTTCAAGTAATTTCAGAGTGAAGTTAAAGATCATCGTGACAAGAGGATAAAATGTCTATGATATGATCATAGAGATGAGTATCTGAGTTACGAGCTTTGGTACGCAATTAAGACATTGTGGAAATTGTTTCACAATAAATACCGCGTGGAACACCATAGTGTGATGGTGTGTCCGAACATCATAGTTGCACCCTATTGAATATGGTGCGTACCATGATGTCTCTTATCGAATTACCACTATCGTTCATGGGTTAGGCATTAGATACAACCGCACTCACTTTAATAGGGCACCACGTAATTCCGTTGAGACGACACCGTTTGAACTATGGTTTGGAGAAACCTAAGTTGTCGTTTCTTAAAAGTTTGGGGCTGCGATGCTTATGTGAAAAAGTTTCAGTGTGAGCTCGAACCCAAAGCGGATAAAATGCATCTTCATAGGACACCCAAAACAGTTGGGTACACCTCCTATCTCAGATCCGGAAGCAAAAGTAATTGTTTCTAGAAACGGGTCCTTTCTCGAGGAAAAGTTTCTCTCGAAAGAATTGAGTGGGAGGATGGTGGAGACTTAATGAGGTTATTAAACCATCACTTCAACCAGTGTATAGCAGGCACGTGAAGTTGTTCATGTGGCACCTACACCAATTGAAGTGGAAGGCGATGATAGTGATCATGATGCTTGGATCAAGTCACTACCGGACCTCGTGGAGTCGACAAGGATGCGTACTACTTGAGTGGTACGCAATCACATCTTAGAGGTCATGTTGCTAGACAACAATGAACCTACGAGCTATGGAGAAGCGATGGTGGGCCCGGATTCCGACGAATGGCTCGAGGCCATAACATCCGAGAGAGGATCCATGACTTTGGAAGAAATACTTGATGGTCGTGGGGCGTTGGGTAAAGATGGATTTTAAAAGCAAGATGCACAATGATGGTAAGTATCACCATTAAGAAAGCTCGACTTGTCGTTAAAGATATTTTCCGACAAGTTCAAGGAGTTGACTACGGTGAGGCTTTCTCACTCGTAGCGATGCTAAGAGTCTGTTGGAATTGGATTAGCGATTCTTGCATTATTTATGAAATCTTGCATATAGGATGTCAAAACATTGTTTCCTTGATGCTTTTCTTGAGGAAAGGTTGTATGTGATACAACCGTAAGGTTTTTGACAATCTGAAAGACGCTAACAAGTATGCAAAGCTCCAGCTATCCTTCTAAGGACCGGAGTAAGCATCTCGGAGTTGGAATGTACGCTTTGATGAGATGATCAAAGATTTTGGGTCTATACAAAGTTTATGAGAAACTTGTATTTCCAAAGAAGTGAGTGGGAGCACTATAGAATTTCTGATGAGTATATGTTGTAGACATATTGTTGATCAAAAATGATGTAGAATTTCTAGAAAGCATATAGGGTTGTTTGAAAAGTGTTTTTCAATGGAAAACCTGGATTAAGCTACTAGAACATTGAGCATCAAGATCTATGAGGATAGATCAAAAACGCTAAATGGTACTTTCAAATGAGCACATACCTTGACATAATCTTGAAGGTGTTCAAGATGGATCAATCAAAGAAGGAGTTCTTGCCTGAGTTGTAAGGTATGAAGTTAAGAGTTAAAGCTCGACCACGGCAGAAGAGAGAGAAAGGACGAAGGTCGTCCCCTATGCTTCAGACGTAGGCTCTATAGTATGCTATGTTGTGTACCGCATCGAAGTGTGCCTGCCATGAGTCGATCAAGGGTACAAGAATGATCCAGAATGGATCATCGGACAGCGGTCAAAATTGTCCTTGGAGTAAATAAGGACATGTTTCTCGATTATGGAGGTGATAAAGAGTTCGGCGTAAAGGGTTACGTCGATGCAAGCTTTAACACCTATCTGAATGACTCTGAGTAGCAAACCTGATACGTATAGTGGAGCAACCATTTGGAATAGCTCCAAGTGGAGCGTGGAAGCAGCATTTACAATATGACCTAGAGATCTGCGAAGTACATACGGATCTGAATGTTGCGAGACCGTTGACTAAAACCTCTCTCACAAGCAAAACATGATCAAACCCGTAACTCATTGAGTCTTAATCACATGATGATGTGAACTAGTTTAGTGACACTAGTAAACTCTTTGGATGTTAGTCACATGGCGATGTGACTGTGAGTGTTAATCACATGGCGATGTGAACTAGATTATTGACTCTAGTGCAAGTGGGAGACTGTTGAAATATGCCCTAGAGGAAATAATAAAGTAGTTATTATTATATTTCCTTGTTCATGATAATCGTTTATTACCCATGCTATAATTGTATTGATAGGAAACTCAGATACATGTGTGGGTACATAAACAACACCATGTCCCTAGTAAGCCTCTAGTTGACTAGCTCGTTGATCAACAGATGGTTACGGTTTCTGACCATGGACATTGGATGTCGTTGATAACGGGCTCACATCATTTGGAGAATGATGTGATGGACAAGACCCAATCCTAAGCCTAGCACAAAGATCGTAGTTCGTATGCTAAAGCTTTTCTAATGTCAAGTATCATTTCCTTAGACCATGAGATTGTGCAACTCCCGGATGCCGTAGGAATGCTTTGGGTGTACCAAAGCGTCACAACGAATCGGGTGGCTATAAAGGTGCACTACAGGTATCTCCTAAAGTGTCCATTGGGTTGGCACGAATCGAGACTGGGATTTGTCACTCCGATGTAGCGGAGAGGTATCTCTGGGCCCACTCGGTAGGACATCATCATAATGTGCACAATGTGACCAAGGGGTTGATCACGGGATGATGTGTTACGGAACGAGTAAAGAGACTTGTCGATAGCGAGATTGAACAAGGTATCGGCATACCGACGATCGAATCTCAGGCAAGTACAATACCGCTAGACAAAGGGAATTGTATACGGGATTGATTGAGTCCTTGACATCGTGGTTCATCCGATGAGATCATCGTGGAACATGTGGAAGCCAACATGGGTATCCAAATCCCGCTGTTGGTTATTGACCGGAGAATGTCTCGGTCATGTCTGCATGGTTCCCGAACCCGTAGGGTCTACACACTTAAGGTTCGATGACGCTAGGGTTATAGGGAATATACGTGGTTACCGAATGTTGTTCGGAGTCCCAGATGAGATCCCGGACGTCAGAGGAGTTTCGGAATGGTCCGGAGGTAAAGATTTATATATGGGAAGTCCTATTTTGGCCACCGGAAAATGTTCGGGATTTTTCGGTATTGTCTGGGAAGGTTCTAGAAGGTTCGGAGTTGGGCCCACCTGCATGGGGGCCCACATGAACGTGGGTAGTGGGGGCAAGGCCCCACACCTGGTTAAGCGCACCAAGATCCCCCCTTAGAAGGAATAAGATCATATCCCAAAGGGATAAGATCAAGATCCCTAAAAAGGGGGGATAACAATCGGTGGGGAAAGGAAAGGATGGGATTTCTTTCCTTCCACCTTTGCCAATGCCCCAATGGACTTGGAGGGCAAGAAATAATCCCCCTCCGCCCCTATATATAGTGGGGAGGCGCATGGGAGCTGCACCCTTGCCCCTGGCGCAGCCCTCCCCCTCTCCCAAGTCCTCCTCCTCTCCCGCGGTGCTTGGCGAAGCCCTGCAGGATTGCCACGCTCCTCCATCACCACCACACCATCGTGCTGCTGCTAGATGGAGTCTTCCCCAACCTCTCCCTCTCTACTTGCTGGATCAAGGCATGGGAGACATCACCGGGCTGTACGTGTGTTGAACGTGGAGGTGCCGTCCGTTCGGCACTAGGATCTCCGGTGATTTGGATCACGACAAGTACGACTCCTTCAACCCTGTTCTGTTGAACGCTTCCGCTTAGCGATCTACAAGGTATGTAGATGCACCCTCCTTCCCCTCGTTGCTAGTTTCTCCATAGATAGATCTTGGTGACACGTAGGAAAATTTTGAATTTCTGCTACGTTCCCCAACAGAAAATACGGCCACGTATGTGTACATACGGGTGGGGTCTCGAACGACTACTCGCGCATACGTACGGCCAGGGCTCGTGTACATGGCTGGGTCGGAACGGAGAAATAGCGTCATCGTCGTGTTCGTCGTGTTCATGGGGAGGCAACAGAATGCGTCGTGTTCATCGGGAGGCAACGGAACGCGTGGGAGCCAACAGGCTGGGTCAGAACGGAATGCGTGGTCGTGTTCATCGGGAGGGCTTGGACGGAACAAGCGATGGAAACGAGGCCTGGCATACCGCACAACGGAGGAAACGGGCCTCCTACGTTCGGAACGGGGTCCTGTTGATCGGGATGGGTGTGGCGTACCGCAAAACGGAGGAAACGGACCTCCTACGGTCGAAACGGGGGTCCTGTTGATCGGGAGGGGTGTGGCGTGCAAAAGCGGACAAAACGGACCTCCTACAATGAACGGGGTGGAGGGGTGTGGCGTCGCAAAACGGACCAAACGGACTTGTGTTGGGCGCCACGGTCAAACGGGGTCCTGTTCATCGGGAGAGGTGTGGCGTCATAAAGCAGGACTCCACAGGATACTGTTCATCTCCACCGTCGACCTCCTCCAGCCTCCACGGGCTCCTATTCATCCAGCCTCCACCGCATGCTACTGCACCGTCTACTGTTCAACCACCCCTCCACCGTCTACTGTTCATCCAGCCCTCCACACCACGGGGTCCTGTTCAACCACCCCTCCACGGGCACCCCTCCACCGCTCATCGCTCATCCAGCCCTCCACACCACGGGGTCCTGTTCAACCACCCTCCACGGGCACCCATCCACCGCTTCATCGCTCATCCAGCCCTCCACCACACCACGGGGTCCTGTTCATCCAGAGGCAAATGCCACCGCTCACTGTTCATCCAAACCCCTGCGCAACGCTCATTGTTCATCCCAGAGAGCATCGATCGGCTTCAGTTAGCAGCAGTAGCGAAGGAATCGCTCGATCGGGTTCAGTTAACTGCCATCGATCAATCGCTCGGGTTCAGTAACGCGTAGCCTGCAGTGCAATCGCCGGGTTGATTAGAGCCCAACGCCTCGCTTCGGGTTCGATCGAGCCAACGCCTACGCACACAGCAGCGTCGTGTAATGAAACGCAGCGCATCTCTTGGCCCCGACCTCCCACCGTAACCGGCAACTCCCCGAATTTTCCTACCCCTCGCTTCTACCATGGTTTTTTCCATCATGGACGGCCCAAAGAATGTCACGCAGCTGCGTCTCCGGCCCACCCAGGACGATAAGCCCATTTTCTGTCATGATTTTTTGTCATAGAAGTAGGAACCCACCACATCTATGATGATACCGGGTTTTGTCACAATTATCATCATAGAAGTGTCATATGTATGACAGAAAAAAATTCGTACGGCCCAAAATGTCACAGATGTGTCTTTTTTTTGTAGTGTTAGTTCGAAGCAAACAATAGATGCTAAATATCATTTCTCCGGTTTGCAGCTTCAAATCTGCCATGGCACAGCCATAATACGGTTTAATTGATCATGCTTAGGGTTTAATTGATCATGTTGGTTCCGTGGTGGTTTCTTTAATACAAATCGGAAGGGAAACCCTCTTTTTCTAAAAAAAATATGCTTAGAGTTTCCCCCTTTTATGATCACTATATGATCAGAATACGTGCTTATTGTCATAATAACACTGCTCCACCCATCACGCTAAACAAGCTTAGTTGTTCAAATATGAATCTGATATTATTAAAACAGAGTTGTTTAATTGGTCAGCTAAATGTTCCTAAATTAGTTTCGAAAATGCATGTTAAATCGCTCGGGTGTGTATCTCTCAGGGGTGCCCACGGTGGGCGGCCCACCACAGGATTTTGGGTCGCCCCAGCCCCGATTCCTCTGCTCGATGCGCGCTTCCGATCTCTACTACGCCCCGACCGCTTTGCCTCGGCGGCGACTTGCCGTCCCGGACGGCATGACTCTAGGAGGAGACGCCGACTAACAGGAGGCCAGGAGCCGCTCGCCCAGCGTCACATCATTGCTGAGCACGCCGCCGTGCCTACCTTCCCAAATTGCTCAGGCTCAGCGCAAAGACCCACCAAGCCAACCCGATTTATCCCGAGATACGTCCTCAACACTCGTGCCCACTCCTCATCACCCATTTTCTAATTGATTCATTACTCATTAGGCGGGACTTTCATTAGGGTTTGTTGTGTGCTCGATTGCTACCTACACTTAATGGTTCAGATGTATTTACGTAATCTTTAGTACCTCTAAAGTTCACGGGGTTTTCAAAATTCCAGCCCTCGAAATGTAAACTAGTCATTTTGGATTGTTGGTCGTAGTGACATTGACCCAGATTACTACTGCAAGCCAGGTTTGTTGACAATTTTACTTGTATTTCTTACTCATTCGATATAATATCCAATTATTCACGTCGATTAGTTGCAAACAATAAGTGCTAGACAAACTTCTTCATTCAGATTTTGGACGGTCTCTCATCGCGATTTACAATTACGCATACTTGTCCTAATAAGCTCACAAGTAAATGATTGATTCACTACATCTATGCTTGCCTTGTCATATTTGTTGTCAATATTCTTTTAGGGTGGACCACCCTGTTTCTAAATGCTGGAACCGTAGACATGAGTGAATAGTATTTCTCTATGTGATCTCTTCCATCATGTGTGGGTAACGAACACTGCGTTGTATAGAAAGAAAGTGTCATTTCCATCTTTTACATAGGTTTCGATCTTTTACATGGAATACAATCTGCCTACTTGCTTTGTGTCGCACTACCAACACTCCACCCTTGAAGCTAAACATTATGCCACTCATAATTGCTCAGTTTATTTGTTCAAATACGAATTTCATATGATTCTAATGTTCCTACTTTAGTTTTGAAATGTGTGCATGACTGTTATAGAGACATAAGGGGTTTGTATTTCTGTGTGTGGTCTGGTCAGCACGGTTGGGGAGGTGAACTTTGCATATGCAGGGGTTTATAGGGAGACACTCTCCGAGTTGAATCCGCAATGCATTCCATAGATAATCGACTACTTTTTATGTTTTCATGAATCTCATATTCTGAACAGCATCATAATGATTATGAGCTTGCACGCATGAAAAGAATAAAGCAGAACAATGACATGGCTGTCAAACTTGGCATTAAGGGACTGAAATCAAGTCTGGATGCAATGCAATGCAAATGCTCTCCACCTCTGATTCATGCTCGTAATATGATCCTAACAATGATTCCGAGCTAGAGGGAGACCTAAGTCAATGTAGCTCCCTAGTGGAGGAGTCAGAGGAAGATGCCCTATCTTATTCACCCATCAAGGTACTTGCTCTAACTTTCCAAGGTTACATTGCTCGCACATATCTTGCAATTGATGCTTTGCATTGCTTCTACTTTGTTGAACTGCCATTAGCTTAGTTTACACATCGTATATGTGAATACGCCTGCCTATCCATTTTCAAAGACATATTCCATCTGTCATCATACCATATTTATCCATTCAAATGTTGTTCTTGTGTATCGACGTTCAAAAGGAAGAGGGCGATTCTTGATCGTGGAGGAGCACAAGCAAAGTATTTGGAAAAGGTAGTGGCACCGATAAATCAAATAGCCCATTAGGTGTAGTTGCAATATCACGACCCACAAAATACCCCAACTCTAGCAGACTCTAGCCCTACTACACTGGTCATTTCGATGCCCCAACTTAGCAAACCCCAATCGCAGCAAATAGTATGATTATGCCACGATTGGTAGCACCAGCCAGTTATGACGACGAAACCCCCATTCCAAAGAAAGAGTACACCAAATCCATTTGCCAAATCCTTTTCGAACCGTAGAGAGCCCCAATTGCAGCAAATAGGACCCTGCTCCATTTCTTCCCAGTTTAGAAGACGAAGCTTATGTTGTTGTCAGAACTTTGTGCGCATCTTTCCTTCATGGAAAGATTATACCGCAGAACGTAACAATTTCAGTCTTCCTCCGCAACTTACGCGTAAGTAATGTACTAATGTTATTCATGGTCATTATCGCATATGCTTCGCCGATGTAAGACACAAGATTTCATTCTTTTAAATAGGCGAGGAGCAAACTGGATTGTGATGACGAGCAAGGGTTGGTTGCGTTCTTCAAGCACTCGTTGATGAAGTATCGTTCCTACCTGAGGCAAGCGCACTTCGATGGCAAGCCTCTGAACGAAATTTCTGTAAAGTCTCCGGTGCTACATTTATCCGACGGTGACTGGAATAATCTTGTTATACATTGGTCTCTACCGCAGCGTAAGGTACCGCTTCTATGATATCACATCACAATTTGAACTACATTTCGCATTTGCCTTAATGTCTCACTTGTACGAAAATCAAATAGCGTAAGAACATCCGTTCTCAAGGGACCATAGAATCTCCCAACTATATTGCACACTGCATTGCTCTTGTGAGTACCTCTTGCCCTGTATGACCATACTTACTTTCATAGTTGTTTGATTATGTAGCATATCACTGCACATGTTAACCTCGTAATCGTCCATTTGGTGGACATTATAAGATCCGTGTTTGTCGTAGTAGATCCTGGGAAGCTATGACCGACATGCTAGGCCGGTCTCACAGCCTTGCTCAGCAGCTTGCGCAGCAGTTCCCCCGCAAGGCTAATCTTTCTTGAACTGTCTTGGAAGTGGTCTCGGTTCAGTATTATTTTGTTATGCTGCAATGGTGCCCGCTTTTGTAATCTGCTTCTTCGTTATGCTTTATGATCACCGTGGCGAACTTCGATGCCCAGTGGATGTAATATACCTTAAATCCTTTATTTTATAGTGTAGGTTTATTCTTAATTACTATGTCGTAATTTCTTTATTGTATAGAGTAGGTTTGTTCTTAATTCCTACTAGTTACTGCCATTATTCGCTATCTGAAAAAAAATCAGATGTAGTCGACTGCATCAAACATTCGACTCTAACGGGCCAGGTTTTTAGCAGGCCATAATTGGGCCGACACTGTGTCTTTCTTTGGGCCGAATGATTGGGGCCTTCACATTTCCGAGCCTAAACTTACGCCGCCTATATTTTAGTTGGGCCTTTTGTCGACCCAAATAACTTAGTTTGGCCTAGGTAGCGTTGGGTCATTAACGAGTTGAATATTGTTACGGCTCACATTACGGCGAGATGAAACCACGGGCCTTTAGCAGGCCAAAATGCATGTTGGGCCTCAATTTTCACTAGTCGTCGACGGGCCTTCAGCAGGCCGAAATGTAGACCGGGCCGTTTTGGGCCCAGTTAGCTCACAGGCTGTTACCAGGCCGAAACATATATCGGGCCTTAGTTGGCCCACTGATATCATCGTCCTTTAAGAGGACGAAAGCTTAGTATAGGCATCAACGGGCCGAATTACGCGACAGGCCTTTAACAGGCCCAAAGTCACGTTGGGCTTAACTGTTGACACCTTTAGCACGGGCCGTTAGTGGGCCCGATGTCCCGTCGGACCATATATGGCCCATGGGCAGCACGGGCCATTCCGAGGCCGAAAGTCACACCGGGCTGAAATGGGCCCATGTCTACATCAGGCCTCTAATAGGCCGAAAGTCACTGGGCTGTAGTTGGGCCCAAATATTCGGCGAACAATTAACGGGCCAGATCTGGCTTCGGACCGCAAATGGGCCGAAATATTGGGCGAACAATTAACGGGCCAGATCTGGCTTCGGGCCGTAAATGTGCCCAAATATTAGGCGAACAATTAACGGACCAGATCTGGCTTCGGGCCGTAAATGGGCCTTTATTAAGCAGGTCGTTATTGGGCTGGCCCACTAGTACCTGATTAAATTATACGGGCCTTTGACTAGGCCGGCCTTTTTAACCTATATGGGCCTCTGTTGGGCCCAACCACGTGTCGACGTATCATAGGCATGTCTTCTCCAATGGACGGGCGACATCTGGCCCACTGACGAGCTGATAGGTGTTCCCTTCGGCCAATCAGAATTTTACACGTGAAAATTTCCCATTGGTCAGGGCTGTTAACGGGTTATCGGATCCAAAATTCGACCCTATAGCTTAACGGCGTTCCGTTACGGTGGATGCCACATGTCGGTCATCCTTGACGAAAACACTTCTATGACGCGTGATTTATCGTCATGGAAGTGGACACTTCCGTGATGATAATTTTAGTAATGTCATGGAACACTTCTATGACAGCACAGGTATGACTATCTTGATTCTGTCATAAATTTCTCATGGATGTACATGCATGACAAAAACGCGACCTACTATGACAAACACGTATCATCACAGAATTGTATTTTTTTATAGTGCCAGTAAGGAAGCTGCACCGACAAATCGGGGAAGAGAGACGAAGAATGCATACGTCTAGCCTTGCTCTCTCAACTTCTTTCTGAATGTCGTTGTTCACTTGTTTGTTTTCAACCGCGAGGCAGGTACATGCAAATGGAATCCAGCATGGGGCGGGTTCCCGTATTGTGTGGCATTCCCATGGGTAGGCGGAGATTGAAGCAGCTGGTCGACCGCCGTCATCACGTTTGACAACACATGTCGAACGAAATTCTATGGCTCCTGGGCTCTTCCGGCTCCCTGGCTTGAACTCCGGATGTGCCTTGCAAGGCAGTAGGAATTTCCGCAAGGTAGCGTAGTACCTGATATCCATGGACAATTTCTAATGACGTCTATTCCTATTATATTTTGAGTCACTATTGCACAGAGAAACAACACATATTGCATCCAATGTGATTTCCAAAATAGAGAAGTAAAATGAGAAATAAGGTGGCCTCCTCACCCGCGAACCATAATTTGAAAAACTGGACCGGTAATTGAAGTAGCAACATGTCGGTTCACGTTTTTACCGGTCGGGCCGCCGATGTTGGTTTTTAAGAATAAAATAATATATATTTTATCAATAAATACACCAATTAGTAGATAAAATAATATATACTATTAATAAATACACCAAACAACAATATATCGAGAGAGAAAGCTCCCAATAGACCAAAACCCTACCAAAATAGTTTATTTCTTTACCGATTCTACCCTCAGCTCGTACGCACAAAAACGAGTCGATCGAGGGTCTTTTCTAGAATCTACATCGAACCGCCAGTTGTCTGTGAACCGCTGAGTTATCGGTTTTTTTAAAAACTGGCCGGTTCGACCAATTTTTTTCAGTTCGATTACGCCATTGCGGGACGGTCCGCTACGCTTAAAAAACTGTTGGGATTGCTGGTCCCGGTTTTTCCTGGTCTGACCGCCGGTCCAGTAAGGTCATTTAAACTATGCTGCGAACTCACCGTAGATCTATCCATCTGCTTAGCGGTGATGCATGAGGAGGTCGAGGTTCTAGCGTTGCTCCCCTTCGCCTACCGGAATGCCAACACCGGCTGCTCCTCTGCCATGACATCGTCGAAGTGCGCATGCGCTTGTTCCATGGTCAAGTCGGCATGAAATGGCACGTTCAAGGGCGCCAGCTCATCGTCAGAGGCCACAACCATCATCAGGTCGTTATTAGCGACTTCCGCCGAGCTCGCAGGTAGGTCTTCCTCTATCTGTTGTGCATGGCGGGCATGCCAGTTGGCCGCCAGAGACTGGTTGCTCTTTTTTCAGTTTATGTAATCTGCAACTGGTTCACCATGGTTTTGGGAAACCTCTAGAAGCTTCCATCAATTTTGGGAAGGCTCCCAAAGGTTTTTCTTTTTTTTATCACGGTTTTTTGTTTTCTTTTCTCTTTCTTAATTCATGAACAAATTTTCAAATTTATGAACACCTTTTGAATTCGTGATATTTCAGTAGATAACTTTTTTAAGTGCACGGGCATTTTTTGAAATCTTGAATATTTTGAATTCACAAAAATTTTAAAATTTCGTGAACATTTTTTGAAAAATAAAAATTCATAGTTGCAAAAAGAAATTCAAATTCATCAGCAATTTCTATTTTGTGAACATTTTTCAAAAAGATGAACTTTTTTCAAAATTTTGCTCGTTTTTTAAATTCACGAACTTTTTTGTATTCATGAATATTTTTAGAATATGTGAACCTTCTACAAATTCATGAGCATTTGAAAATTTATGACTTTTTTGTTAAAATTCACAAAGATTTTTCAAATTGGTGAACTTTTTACAAAATCACGGATACTTTTGAACCTCAGAACATTTCTCAAATTTGTGAACATTTTTTGAATTCGTGGAGTTTTTTAAAATTCCTGAACATCTTTTCAAATTTGTGAACAGTGTTTTGAGTTGAGAAAAATATTATATGCATGAATATTTTTGAATTCACAAATATTCTTCAAAATTTATGAAAAAATCGAATTCAGTTTTTCATGAAAATAAAACCGTCTGAAAGGTTTAATTATTTTTGAAAAAAATGCGCTCACTCGCTTGGAGGCACACACGCATTTGTTTTCTTTTTGAGCGAAAGGGAGGCTCGCACATAGCCATTGGTTTATTTTTTAAGTGGTTGGCGATTGGAATCAGTTGGGCTGGCCCACCTTAGGCTCACGTGGGTGACCATGCGCCAATGCTCGCTCGCAGTACTTAGCAGCGTTTGGCTTGATTGCACGTGAGAGCGATTGAAATTACCGATGATTGTTGTACCATTTCACAAAATGAATATGTTGTGTTTGTGGTCACGTTGTTGTCTAATTAAATTTAAGTTTGACTTTTGTGAGACGATTCTGTACGCTCTCTTTGTCTTGTCCATACTAATGTGCCAATCACTATCTAACATGCGATTCGGACTTACCAAAGGCCTTGCCAAATCAACATCTTTGCATGACTCTAAAAGCCGCCAGTGTTGCCGCTCCTGAACCGATAACCGAGGATGCCACATTTTTTTTCCTGATCCTTCTTTTCATCATTGTTGCTAATGTTGAACAAACTTAGCCAACCGTTATTCCATACCAGTAAAGCCACATAATATCTGATTGTTGGTTCCCTTGAGTGGCGTGAGAATATGGCGTATAGGATGACTGGGCATGAGTGGACGAGGGATGGTAACCGCAAAAAACAAAGACAGGGATAGGATAGTAGAGCCTTGAAGTGGCCAAGTAGAATAAGGAAGTACTGCAATGCACGCTGTAATTTTGGCTATCCGTTGGTAGTTCCCAGTGCCTCCAATACCTATGTGGCTATGCCTGTCAAAAATCTCTAGTGCAAAGATGCACCAAATAATACACGGAATGAGATTTGATAATTCCAAGGCATGGAAGTGAAAATAATGAAATAACTATTCATCTTCTGATTAGAAAACCCTCACCCTTTATAGATCACATGAATGGTAGATAGTGACATAAATTCATTTGTACTTGGGTGGGTCAGTAGCAAAAGGATCTTTTGTTTTACGAAAAATAATCCATTTGTTATATCACTTGTTATATATCCCGCACACAGTTTACTGTCAGGAAATTTCTCAGACCAAGACAGGGCTATGTCACCATGCTTAGCCCTTGGCCATCGCGGAGCAAGGTGAGTGATAAGGGTTGTTGCTATTTTGGGTTTTTTCGTTTCTTTTTCTTCTTCTATTTTCAGATTTTGGGTTTTTTTAGTTTCTTTTCCACATTTTTTGTGTGGTTTTGTAATATAATGTGAAAAAAGGCCGATCTTGCATATAGTGTCGAAACTCATTCAAACTAGGTATAGATGCCTATCATGGGCATATGCCTATCTACTTGCAAAAGTTGGTGTCATTTCAAGGATGTTCAAAAATAGACCATGTTCAACGGAGAGTGTTTGGGTAGGCGAGAAGGGTCCGTTCGAAAGCACACGTTGTTGTTTGACATCGATCAAATCGCCCAAAGTTTTCCACCGGCTTCTATGACCATATAAAGGCATTAATGCAAGTAGTTCCGCTTTTTAACAAGTTTTGCATTTTTTTTGAAGTTTTCTCGATGAAAAGGGTCGATAAATGGCCGAAGGTATCGCAGCGTGCAAACGGTATCAGAAGTCACTCAAACCAGACATTGATGCCTCATATGTCTGTGCCAGGCCACACGGTTGCATCCACGAGCATGTAGGTTTTTCTAATTTGAATGCTTCTGTTATTTGCGAATTTCATCATTATCATTCAACATGAACATTTTCTGAAGTCCTAACCATTTCTTAAAATTTGTCAACAATTTCTGAAATTCAAATTTTCTATGAAATTTTACAAACATGATAGCTAATTCTAAAATTGTCAACAAATACTCAACCAAATAATCAAAAATTGATGAAAATTTTGAACACAAATTTCAAACCACATATTTTTTTTAAATATCAACATTTTTTGAAACGCAAACATTTCTTAATTTTGTGAGCAAAAAAATCGAAAGCAGGGTCATTTTTTGAAATTCCATAACAGTTTTTAAATTGTAGAAAATATTTGATAATGAGAACATTTTCTGATATTCCAAACAAATTCTCATATTTTCAAACATATTTCAAAATGAATAATATAGATAAAAAAGGAGAAATATGAATTAAAAAAAAGTGAAGAAACAAAATGCTTAGACCTTGGCCCAACTAGGCGACTGCGTTGCTCCCGTCGGGCGCCTGTTGGGCTGGCCCAAGCGCTCGCGGATTTGAAAAAAGTTCATCGATTTCGAAAAAGATGTTCACATATATGAAAATTTCACAATATTTCAAAAAAATATCTTTAAGAAGTTGCAAAAGGAGTTCAAGAAATTGAAAAGATTCACAAATTTAAGAAAAAGTTCACAAATTTGATTAAAAACAGAAAAAATATAAAAAGGAAAAAAGGAAAAACACATAATAAAACAGAACAAATCCCGGCTTAAAAAAGCACGGAAAAACTGGCCTGAAAGTTCACGAAGTTATGTTTGCCATGAAAAAAGCGAAAATGAAAGCAAGTGGGCACAACAAGTAACCTGTCCCGATTGATTACTATAACTTGAAGTAAACTTTGAGGGTTGGATTTTGAATCTCCTGCAGCTCATACTTTTTGAAGATTAAAAAGAAAGAAAAAAAAGTTGAGGGCGTCAAATAGGGTTTAGGTATGCCACATACGTCGTGTACGGGCGGTACATACACAGGCCGCGTATTGACACGCTAGGCGTGGGCAACATATTTTTTTAAGAAAAATCATCCTACTTTTATTATGAAAGGTATGGAGAGATCTCCTTCGTTGAAGTGTTTAGAGAGGTTGTAACAAAACAGAAGTGTACTTTGATTAGCCCTAAACTTTCTCATCGTTGGAATGCACATTTTGTCCTCTTTTTATTTATGGAATACACTCTTTCTATTTGTCCAAACTGGGACTAGGAACGTAGGATAGAGTGCGCTGGGATGGAGGATGCTATGAATTTTCACTTTATACTTGCTAATTAGAAGACTAACCAATTCGTGCCGATTGGCAGATAGCTAGTTTTGCATGTGTTGCACGACATTGTATTGGTCGCGGACGTCATGGACATGTAGATAGGCCAGTTTATGTAGACAAAAGGACAAATCGGTTTTTTCCTTTCTAAATCAGCTATAATAAAAGGCCCCAATCATTGGAATGGTAATGAGCCTCGTATGAATCGAATCGATGGCACGGCCCGAGGTACAATACTAAATTACCGACCACTATCATTCCAGACTCTGCATAGCACAAGCGAGCAAGCGACACCGGGGAACAAAGGATGCATGCCTGTAGCCTTGCTCTCTCGACCTCTGACTTCATGTCGTTGTTCGCTTGTTTGTTTTCAACTTTGAGGTGGATACATGCAAATGGAATTCAGCGTGGGGCGGCGATTCCTCCTGCTGGTTCCCGTGACCGTGGTGGCATTCTAGCGGGTAGGCGGAGATTGAAGCGGCTCATCGATCACTGTCGCCACGCTCGACGACACATTTCAGGTGAAAAGCTCCGGCTCTTGGGCCCTTCCTGCTCCTCCGCTCGAACTCCGAACATGTCTTTCAAGGCAGTAGGAATTTTGATGACGCCAGCGTAGTACCTGATCATCCATGGAAAATTCCCTATGCCTTCTAGGCCTATTAGATCCAAACAATTATTGTATAGAGACACATCACATAATGCACCAAATGGCATATGATATTCCAAAACATAGAATTAAAATCGCAGTGGTATTTATCTTTTACTCTGGTGCTCCTTATAAAGGGCTCGGGCGGTAGGGGCCGATATGAATTCGTTTGTACTTTGTTTATTCAATTTCTGAGAATCTCTTAGCTGTGGTCTTAGTCCTCTGGTAGGTCGTCAACTGTGACAACTTTATCCATCCTTTGCACCAAAATGATGCTCTGGGCGATACAAAAGTTCTGCTAACAAAGTTCATGAAAGAAAAACATAATTTTTGGTATCATCTGAAGGTTTAGATTTGCATTTAGGTAGCGTTCGTGCTTTTTTTAAAATATTTTTGTACTTAAGCGTGAGCAATTCAACAGGGTGAAGCACCTATCTCCAATGAAAGATTTATTCATAAGACACATGATCAAACAATGTCTAGCATAACAGCATGGACATCCTCTCCCATACTAAGGGCATCTCCAACGCGTACCCTTAAAATGGATAATGTATTTGTCCACGGACACAAACAGTGATACCGAAGCCAGCAATCTAATCATGCTTGCATACATTTCAAATCAGATTTTAATAAACTAGATGATTTTCATGTAAACCGGATGATTTTTGTTTAAACATGACCAAACTCATTATATTTCGATATATTTCAACTAAACAAAAGCGTTCGGAAGTTAACCTAGTCTAAATCTTCGTCGGCGGCCATGAGCCCCAGAAAGTGTCCGACTTCCACGTCCTTGTTGTTCCCCTACGTGTCGATGTCTGGCAGCCGTGAGCCCTAGCCTCAGGAAGTGAAGGTGCGGTCGCTAGTGAGGAAGAGTGAGACATGGGACATGAGGCGCTGCTGTCTCCAATGCACTACTCTTCCTCGTCGGAGTCTGCTCCCTGGCTGCCATCGATGGAGGTGAGGTCGACGATGGACGTGGACGGACCGGTCTTATTGTTGTAACGGCGCCAATAGCATGCAGCTTCGGTGAAAAGGACGTGGCGGCATTCGCGTCCACGGCCACTTCAGCCACGAACTCATCATAGATCTGGCCAAGAGGCCAAGGTTGTAGTGCTGCTCCTCCTGCGTCTGCTGAAATGCCGACACCGGCTATAGCGTCGCTAACGGCTCCAGCTGATCCTTTTTGCCATGACGGTGTCGAAGTGCGCGTGCACCTGCAACATGGTCAGGTCGGCATGAAATGGCACGAGCAAGGGTGCCAAAGGCTGCAAGCATCGTCGGGTCGTCATCGGAGACCTCCAACAAGCTCGCCGGCAGGCCTTCCTCTATCTGCTGCAAACGGGCTTCCCAGTTGGCTGCCAGAGACTTGCTGTTGTTTTTTCTATTTATGTAATCTCACCATAGTTTTGGGAAACATCTAGAACCTTCATCAGTTTTGGGAAGGTTCCCAAAGGTTTTTCCTTCTTGTTTTTTCTCACGGTTTTTATTTCCTTATTTAATTCATAAACACATTTTCAAATTAATGAATACTTTTTTGAATTCATGTTTTTTTAATAGAGAACTTTTTTACGTGCACGAATATTTTCAAATTGCACAAACATTTTTGAAATATTGATTTTTTTAATTCACAAATATTTAAATATTTGTAAACATTGTTTGGAAACCCATGGAAAAATCATAGTTGCCAAGATTTTTTTTCAAATTCATTCGCATGTTCTAAATCGTAAACAATTTTCCAGTCCATGAATCTTTTTAAAATTTGTGTTCATTTTTCTAATTCATGAACATTTTTTGTATTCATGAATTTTTATAAATATGAGGACCTTTTTCAAGTTCATGAGCATTTTCAAATTTATATTTTTTTGTTAAATTCTATCGACAATTTTTAAGTTAATGAATATATTTTTAAATTCACCAAGATTTTTCAATTTTGAACTTTTAGAAAATTATGAATATTTTTGAAACTCAGAAATTTCTCAAATTCCTGAACATTTTTTGAATTCTTGAAGTTTTTCAAAATCCTCGAACACTTTTACAAATTTGTGAACATGTTTGAATTGACAAACATTTTTTCCGTGTTCACAAATATTGTTTGAATTTGTGAATGTTCTTCAAAATTTGCAAATTTGTTTTCCAAATTCATGTTAGTTGAAAATAAAACCTTCTGAAAAAATTAATTAATTTTACAGAACAAATGCGCTCGCTCGCTTGGAGGCACATGTATTTGTTTTTTTTTTTTATCGAAAGGGAGGCTCGCACGTAGCGATTGATTTATTGTTTCCGTGGCTGGCGATCGAAATCAGTTGGGAAAAAAGCTGGGCTGGCATAACGGGACTTCCTATATTCCTCTCTTTGCGGCAAGTAATGGGTCAATCCCATAGGGGGCAGTCATCTTCGGCTGTCCCATTTGCGGTGCGGAGCGGAGTCAGGGTAAAAAATAGCAAAAAAATCGTTCACGACACCTGGGATTCTAACCTGCGGCAACGCGTTGATGTTCACTCGAAGAAAGCAAATACGACCGAAGTGCTCTTGCGGCAGCTATGCATCGCGAAACTAAAAGAACTATCAAAGTATAAAACTTGAATCTCCCTGAAAAAATAACGAACATTTTCTGAAATTTTATGAAATCGTGAACTCATATTGGAGTTCCTGCACTTTTTCCACAAACGTGAACATTTTTTAATTTTTGAACAAAATATAAAAATGGGACAATTCTTGAAAGCACGAACACTTCCAAAATTTTAGGAAGAAATTTTGAAATGGAGAAAAAATTAAATTCCCAAGAAAATTCGGAATTACTGGGACTAGGAACGTAGGATAGAGTGCGCTGGGATGGAGGATGCTATGAATTTTCACTTTATACTTGCTAATTAGAAGACTAACCAATTCGTGCCGATTGGCAGATAGCTAGTTTTGCATGTGTTGCACGACATTGTATTGGTCGCGGACGCCATGGACATGTAGATAGGCCAGTTTGCGGTAGACAAAAGGACAAATCGGTTTTTTCCTTTCTAAATCAGCTATAATAAAAGGCCCCAATCATCGGAATGGTAATGAGCCTCGTATGAATCGAATCGATGGCACGGCCCGAGGTACAATACTGAATTACCTACCACTATCATTCCAGACTCTGCATAGCACAAGCGAGCAAGCGACACCGGGGAACAAAGGATGCATGCCTGTAGCCTTGCTCTCTCGACCTCGACTTCATGTCGTTGTTCGCTTGTTTGTTTTCAACTTTGAGGTGGATACATGCAAATGGAATTCAGCGTGGCGGCGATTCCTCCATGGGTTCCCCACTGTGTGGCATTGTAGCGGGTAGGCGGTTTTTGAAGCGTCTCATCGACCGCTGTCGTCACGTTCGACGACACATTTCAGGTGAAAAGCTCCGGCTCTTGGGCCCTTCCTGCTCCTCTGGCTCGAACTCCGAACATGCCTTTCAAGGCAGTAGGAATTTTGATGACGCAGCGTAGTACTTGATCATCCATGGAAAATTCCCTATGCCTTCTAGGCCTATTAGATCCAAACAATTATTGTATAGAGACACATCACATAATGCACCAAATGGCATGTGATATTCCAAAACATAGAATTAAAATCGCAGTGGTATTTATCTTTTACTCTGGTGCTCCTTATAAAGGGCTCGGGCGGTAGGGGCCGATATGAATTCGTTTGTACTTTGTTTATTCAATTTCTGAGAACCTCTTAGTTGTGATCTTAGTCCTCTGATAGGTCGTCAACTGTGACAACTTTATCCATCCTTTGCACCAAAATGATGCTCTGGGCGATACAAAAGTTCTGCTAACAAAGTTCATGAAAGAAAAACATAATTTTTGGTATCATCTGAAGGTTTAGATTTGCATTTAGGTAGCGTTCGTACTTTTTTAAAAATATTTTTTGTACTTAAGCGTGAGCAATTCAACAAGGTGAAGCACCTATCTCCAATGAAAGATTTATTCATAAGACACATGATCAAACAATGTCTAGCATAACAGCATGGACATCCTCTCCCATACTAAGGGCATCTCCAACGCGTACCCTTAAAATGGATAATGTATTTGTCCACGGACACAAACAGTGATACCGAAGCCAGCAATCCAATCATGCTTGCATACATTTCAAATCAGATTTTAATAAACTAGATGATTTTCATATAAACCGGATGATTTTTGTTTAAACAGGACCAAACTCATTATATTTCGATATATTTCAACTAAACAAAAGCGTTCGGAAGTTAACCTAGTCTAAATCTTCGTCGGCGGCCATGAGCCCCGTAGTGTCCGACTTCCACGTCCTTGTTGTTCCCCTACGTGTCGATGTCTGGCAGCCGTGAGCCCTAGCCTCAGGAAGTGAAGGTGTGGTCGCTAGTGAGGAAGAGTGAGACATGGGACATGAGGCGCTGCTATCTCCAATGCACTACTCTTCCTCGTCGGAGTCTGCTCCCTGGCTGCCATCGATGGAGGTGAGGTTGACGATGGACGTGGACGGACCGGTCTTATTGTCGTAGCGGCGCCAATATCATGCAGCTTCGGTGAAAAGGACGTGGCGGCATTCGCGTCCACGGCCACTTCAGCCACGAACCCATCATAGATTTGGCCAAGAGGCCAAGGTTGTAGTGCTGCTCCTCCTGCGTCTGCTGAAATGCCGACACCGGCTATAGCGTCGCTAGCGGCTCCAGCTGATCCTTTTTGCCATGACGGTGTCGAAGTGTGCGTGCACCTGCAACATGGTCAGGTCGGCATGAAATGGCACGAGCAAGGGTGCCAGAGGCTGCCAGCATCGTCGGGTCGTCATTGGAGACCTCCAGCAAGCTCGCCGGCAGGCCTTCCTCTATCTGCTGCAAACGGGCTTCCCAGTTGGCTGCCAGAGACTTGCTGTTGTTTTTTCTATTTATGTAATCTCACCATAGTTTTGGGAAACATCTAGAACCTTCATCAGTTTTGGGAAGGTTCCCAAAGGTTTTTCCTTCTTGTTTTTTCTCACGGTTTTTATTTCCTTATTTAATTCATAAACACATTTTCAAATTAATGAATACTTTTTTGAATTCATGTTTTTTTAATAGAGAACTTTTTTACGTGCATGAATATTTTCAAATTGCACAAACATTTTTTAAATATTGATTTTTTAATTCACAAATATTTAAATATTTGTAAACATTTTTTGGAAACCCATGGAAAAATCATAGTTGCCAAGATTTTTTTTCAAATTCATTCGCATGTTCTAAATCGTAAACAATTTTCCAGTCCATGAATCTTTTTAAAATTTGTGTTCATTTTTCTAATTCATGAACATTTTTTGTATTCATGAATTTTTATAAATATGAGGACCTTTTTCAACTTCATGAACATTTTCAAATTTATATTTTTTCGTTAAATTCTATCGACAATTTTTAAGTTAATGAATATATTTTTAAATTCACCAAGATTTTTCAATTTTGAACTTTTAGAAAATTATGAATATTTTTGAAACTCAGAAATTTCTCAAATTCCTGAACATTTTTTGAATTCGTGAAGTTTTTCAAAATCCTCGAACACTTTTACAAATTTGTGAACATGTTTGAATTGACAAACATTTTTTCCTTGTTCACAAATATTGTTTGAATTTGTGAATGTTCTTCAAAATTTGCAATGTTTTCCAAGTTCATTTTAGTTGAAAATAAAACCTTCTGAAAAAATTTATTAATTTTATAGAACAAATGCGCTCGCTCGCCTGGAGGCACATGTATTTGTTTTTTTTATCGAAAGGGAGGCTCGCACGTAGCGATTGATTTATTGTTTCCGTGGCTGGCGATCGAAATCAGTTGGGAAAAAAGTTGGGCTGGCATAACCGGACTTCCTATATTCCTCTCTTTGCGGCAAGTAGTGGGTCAATCCCATAGGGGGCAGTCATCTTCGGCCGTCCCATTTGCGGTGCGGAGCGGAGTCAGGGTAAAAAATAGCAAAAAAATCGTTCACGATACCTGGGATTCTAACCTACGCCAACGCGTTGATGTTCACTCGAAGAAAGCAAATACGACCGAAGTGCTCTTGCGGCAGCTATGCATCGCGAAACAAAAAGAACTATCAAAGTATAAAACTTGAATCTCCCTGAAAAAATAACGAACATTTTTTGAAATTTTCTGAAATTGTGAACTCATATTGGAGTTCCTGCACTTTTTCCACAAACGTGAACATTTTTTAATTTTTGAACAAAATATAAAAATGGGACAATTCTTGAAAGCACGAACACTTCCAAAATTTGAGGAAGAAATTTTGAAATGGAGAAAAAATTAAATTCCCTAGAAAATTCGGAATTACTAACATTTTTTGAATACATGAACAAACTTTTGAAAACACGAATTTTTTTGAAAACTTTGAACATTTTTAACAAAATGTGAAATTTGTTTTAAACTTTAAAGAATTTAAGAAATCTGAACATTTTTGGAAACACAAATAAATTATGAGTTATTTCTGAATTTGTGAAAAATATTTGAAAACTAGAAGAAATTTTGCAATTAAGATTTTTGAAAGGATGAATATTTTTAAAATTTAAGAACAAATTTTGAGACAGAGAACAGTTTCGAAAATCTCGAACTACTTTGGAAAAGTGAATATTTTATTAATACATGCACGATTTGTTTTAATGCCGTAATAGTATTTAAACTTTGAACATTTTTTCAAAAACGTGAATAGTATTTAAACATTTGTAAAATTCTGAAATGAAAAATACAAAGACAAGGAAAAATAAAAAGAAACAAAAATAACGAAAAAAGAATAAAAGAAAACTAGAAGAAAGAGAAAAGGAAAAAAGAAAAAGAAAAGGAGACAGAAGAAAAAAAGAAATAGGAAAAATAAAGGAAAAACATAAACAAAACAGAATAAAAAAGTTTCTGGATCCTCCTAGACTGTTCCCAAAACCAATAAAAAAGCCGGCTGGGAACCTCAATGAATGTTTCCAAAACCGGATTCGTTGAAACATTTCACGCCCCCCCAAACGCTCGGTGGTCTCCCCAACAACTTCCCGCAATGAGCGGCAAATAGGGTTTCGCGTATGTAGCAGCACTTTGCTTGATTGCACGTGAGAGCAATTAACATTCCGATGACTATTGTACCATTCCACAAAACTAATTTTGTAGTGTTTGTGGTCCGTGGTTGTCTAGTTAAATTTTAATTCTACTTTTTTGAGATGACTGTCGTATGCTGTCTCTTTCTTCGCCCATCAATCTGTCAATCACTACCTGACATGCAATTCGGGCTTACTAAATGTATTGCCAAATCGCCTTTTTTGTGTGACTCTCAAAGCCACCAGTGTTGCCGCTCCTGAACCGATAACCGGGGATACCACTTTTTATCCTGTTTTCATGATTGTTGCTAATGTTAAGCAAGCTTATCCAACCGCTATTCCATCCCTGCAAAGCCACACAAAATCTAATTGTTGGTTCCCTTGAGTGATGTGAGAGCATAGCGTATAGGATTGCTGGGAGTGAGCGGGACATCGATGGTACAACCTTGAAACAATTCGGTAGAATGGGAAAAATAGAGGTGCATGCTATAATACCGTATCTCCGTCGGTAGTTCCCAATGCCTCCAATGCCTATGCCTATCAAAAATATCTACTATGCAAAGATGAAGCAAATAATACAGTGGATGAGATTGGATCATTCCAAGACATGGAAGTGAAAATATTGAAATAAGCTATTCATCTTCTGATTAGAAAACCCTCACTCTTTATAGATCACGTGAATGGTGAATAGTGACATAAATTCATAGCTTGTGTCTCGTCGAAGGTTTCCCGTGCTCTCTACATTAATGGGCTGGCCTGTTTCTGCGTGCTCAGTGGCTCGCTCGCTCTGGACACGCTTACTCGATCGCTGCATTTTGTCCGTGTTTTTGTTTCTTTTTCTTCCGGGTTTTTGTTTCATGTTTTTTTGGTTTGTTGCCTTTTTCATCACTTATAGTATTCCAATTTTTATTGGTGTTTTCATTTCTTTATTTTTTTAGTTCTGTTTTTCTCTCGTTCCTTTCTCCGCTTTTATTGGTTTTTCTTTTATATTTCTTCATTTTTTTCATTTCTTTCTTAGTTTACATCAGTTTTTTTGGTTTTGTTTGATTTTTCTTGACTTTCCTTGTTTCCTCATGGGGTTTCATCGTTTTCATCCCAGTTTTTCATTTTTGAGGTGTTTTTTTAATTCTGTCTTTCATTTCTTTGGATTTCACCACTTTTCTTTAGATTTTTTTCTTAAAAACGTGCCTACTTTGTCATGCATATTTTTACACTCTACATATATGTTAGGAATATTTTTTATATATGTTAGGAATATTATATTTATATATATATATATATATATATATATATATATATAACATCTAAAAAAAGTTAAATTCGATGACTGCTCTTTTCATACACATTGTACTCCCTCCGTCCCAAAATTCTTGTCTTAGATTTGTCTAGGTACGGATGTATCTAATACTAAAACGTGACTTGATACATCCGTATTTAGACAAATCTCACACAAGAATTTTGGGACGGAGGGAGTACATTTTAGGTATAATCAGGATTTACTTTTTAATACATGTTAAAATTTAGAAATATGTGATTTACATTTTTATGCATGATCAATTTTTAAAAAAATTATGGTTTTTTGTTCATATTTATTTAATACATGTTCTACAATTTTTTTGCATGAAGAACAATGTCTTGTACACATTTTACATTTTTAAATAGATAACTAACCTTTTTTGACATTTTTGTGTTCGATGACTCTTTTTTCATACACATTTTGCACTTTCAGTATATATAAGGAACATATTTTCATACGTGTATAAATTTTCTATAAATATGATTAACAAGTTATTGCTACAAGATCTCCATTTTTTTAATTCTAAGTTTTTAGTTTCATTTTTTAAAAATACTCGTCCTACATTTTTGGTATACATCAGGAATATTTTGTATACCTATTTAACACTTTCTAAATAGACGATTAATGTTTTTCATAAATGCTTGATTAACATTTTTTTAATACATTTTCAAAAAAATCATACACATCGTATTTTTCTGTACATTTTTCCTACATGTGAGAAATATTATATAGATATATACAAATTTAACATTTTACAAATTCTAGATTAACATTTTCAAATGTTTAAGTAGAATTTTTTAGTAATACATTTATTTTGAACATTGGACTTATAAACAAAAGTGAAAAGGAGAAAAAAAACAGAAACAAAAAACACAAGGTTGGGGCCTGACACGCACCTGGGGCGGCCCATCTCATGCTTCCCTTTAGGCGGGGCTTCCTTCAGTCTCGCTAGAAAGAGAGAAATAGTGGTGCCCACTTAACGCCACATGCGTCATATATGATTTGTCGTGCACGTCTCCTCTTGATGTTCCTTTCATGTGCGTGCTCGCATACATTTGGGCAACAATAGAACAAATCAGACGAAATTCGTTCAAACTGGATGAGTTTCATTGAAGTTCGGATATAATTTACATAAAATATCGATATTTTGACCATTTAACAAAGAAAAACTAGCAAAAACATAAACCATATATCGTACGACCACCTCGTACGCGTGGCCTTTGGAGCCCTGGCGGCAGCCTTGCCGCGATCGACGTTGGCGGAGCAGTCACTAAATGACCACTCCTCGCCGATCTTGGTGAGCTCGCCGTCAAGGCGGCGGCGGGTCCTGGCAGCAGTCTCCACAGTGGTCAGGGAGTGGTCGAGTGCCCACGCGGCGGCCAGGCCAGGGTCATTGCAGACTCAGTCCAGCGCCACGTCGCTCTTGGCGAACGCGGAGCGACGACAAGCATTGCGTCGGTCAGGCAAAAACACATATTTGACCTGTGGACGAAAACAATTCAAAATTTGAACTGCTTTCGAAAAAATTTCATGTCTTGACCCTTCGTGTGACGCCCTTGCCTAGGCATCGCGACCTCATCAGGTAACGCCTTTTCCTTAGGCATCGCACCCCCGGCCAGCGTGGCAGCCCAGGCCCAGGCATGGCCCCACCGCCAGGAGTGCAGCGCCTAACCGCTGGACGCCACACAGTGTAATGTGTAGCGCCTATCGCTTGGGCGCCACACTTTTAATGTGCAGCACCCGATCCTTAGGCGCAACACTGTCTGTTTGTCACCTAGGCTGGCCCCACCCCCTCACCACACCCACCCACACCCCACCCACAACCTGAAGCTAAGCGCCCTTCCTCTCCCCCCTCTCAAATCCTTCTCAAATCTTGCAAATCTGGAGTATTTGTCCGTGGATTTCGAAGCCAACCCCTCCCTTTAGGTAATCTCCTCCGATCCCCTCTTTTCCATCCATAGGAATTGTCACATTTGCTCAAATCTTGCTAGTTTGGGGAAACCCTAGTTTTGGCTTGGATTTGGAAATTTGTATTGAAACATGTTATGTTTCTTTGCTAATTTGGTAGGGTTAGGCTTCATACTATGCTAGGGTTAGGGTTATGTTTGTTTTTATGTTGGGGTTAGGGTTAGGGTTATGCTATTGTTAGGGTTGTGGTTATTGTTAAGTGGGGGTTAGAGTTATTGTTTCATATCTATGTTAGGGGTTATGTATTTTGTGCAAATATTTTGTTAAGTACTTACTTCATATATGTGTGTTTTTTATTATTGTAGGGATGGGAAGAACATGTGTTTATGTTCATCATGTGGATAAAGAGGCCTTTTTGAAAGGCAATGTTGAGCCGGAACCGGATGAGCTTGACATGGTGTTTGAGAGTAGTCCTAGCTATGCGGAGCTCTTGGAAAAAGTGAGGAAGGATTTGAATTGGATGGACCCAAGTGATGTTGTTGAGTTCGAGGGAAGGCATAATGTTGGTTTTGGAATGCACATCCGTTGGAAGACAATGCGTGTGAACTCCGAGCAACATTGGGTTGCATACAAGGCTCTTGAGTTATTTGCCTCCAAGAAGGTTGAGCCTAGTTTGCATTTGGACTTGAACCGAACCCTCCCGTTGGTTGATAGTACTCCCCCACCCATGAATCAAGATAAAATGAGTGAACCACATTTGACGCAACAATTTGGCCAACATTGAGCCCGATTTCAAACAACCAAAATGAAGCTTTTCAAGAGGAGAATGATGAGTACGAGGAGGATGACAACGAAGTTGATCTCCATGACAACAATGTGGGTGATCTCGACCAATATCATGTGCAAGAGATAATGGACCATTCCATCCCTTTTTCCCGTTCATATGCATCGGACTCGGATGATGATGGTCCCAATGAAGAAGTTGATGAGGAGGGGTTCACGCCGAAGGAGGCCGAAGCATTTAAGAAGGTATCCTGGTGGGATCACAAGACACCATTGTTCAAGGATCTTAGTCTCGCGGATGAAGCCATTGTAGATGGTGGCAAATGTGTATCTCTTGGAGCTAGGCCAAGTTCTCACCATGATTTGAAAGATGGCAAGAATGGGATATTTCCCGGTTGTGAGTTTGATTCCTTCTTGGAATTGAAGATGTGGCTCGGCAACTACTCGGTTACGCATTATCGTCCATATAGAGTGGCCAACTCGGACGTCAATGTGTGTTACACGGTTAAATGTGAAGTGCCAAGATGTCCATGGATTGTGCGTGCAAGGCCATGGAAGGAGGTCCCACTTGGCGCATAGTGAGTTGCTGATACGTCTCCAACGTATCTACTTTTCCTAACGCTTTTCCTCTTGTTTCGGACTCTAATTTGCATGATTGAATGAAACTAACCCCGGACTGACGCTGTTTTCAGCAGAACTACCATGGTGTTGTTTTTGTGCAGAAATAAAAGTTCTCAAAATGGAACAGAACTTTGCGAGGAATTTTTATATAATAAATAAGAATTTCTGGAGCCAAGACCCACCGCGGAGAGGGGCCCCTGGGTGGGCACAACCCACCAGGGCGCCCCCCTCTCCTGGCGCACCCAAGTGGGTTGTCCCCATCTGATGGCCTCACAGACCCTGAAACCGATACTATAAAATCCTATTTTTCCAGAAAAAATCAAGGAGAAAGAATTACCGCGATCCACGAGACGGAGCCGTCGTCACCTCCTGTTCTTTATCGGGAGGCCAGATCTGGAGTCCGTTTGGGGCTCCGAAGAGGGGGATCTTCATTCTTCGTCATCACCAACCCTTCTCCATCGCCAATTCCATGATGCTCCTCACCGGGAGTGAGTAATTCCTTCGTAGGCTCGCTGGTCGGTGAGGAGTTGGATGAGATTCATCATGTATTCGAGTTAGTTTTGTTAGGGCTTGATCCCTAGTATCCACTATGTTCTAAGATTGATGTTGCTATGACTTTGCCATGCTTAATGCTTGTCACTTTAGGCCTGGGTGCCATGAACTCAGATCTGAACCGTTTATGTTATCATAATTACATCCATGTTTTAGATCCGATCTTGCAAGTTATAGTCACCTACTACGTGTTACGATCCGGTAACCCCGGAGTGACAGAAACTGGGACTTCTTCCGATGATGATCGTAGTTTGAGGAGTTCATGTATTCATTATGTGTTAATGCTTTGTTCCGATTCTCTATTAAAAGGAGGCCTTAATATCCCTTAGTTTCCAATATGGACCCCGCTGCCACGGGAGGGTAGGACAAAAGATGTCATGCAAGTTCTTTCCATAAGTACGTATGACTATTTATGGAATACATGAAGGAAATATGCCCTAGAGGCAATAATAAAGTTATTATTTATTTCCTTATATCATGATAAATGTTTATTATTCATGCTAGAATTGTATTAACCGGAAACATAATACATGTGTGAATATATAGACAAACAAGATGTCACTAGTATGCCTCTACTTGACTAGCTTGTTAATCAAAGATGGTTATGTTTCCTAACCATGAACAAGGAGTTGTTATTTGATCAACAAGGTCACATCATTAGTTGAATGATCTGATTGACATGACCCATTCCGTTAGCTTAACACTTGATCGCTTAGTATGTTAATGCTTTCTTCATGACCCATACATGTTCCTATAACTATGAGATTATGCAACTCCGTTTACGGAGGAACACTTTGGGTACTACCAAACGTAACAACGTAATCGGGTGATTATAAAGGAGTACTACAGGTGTCTCCAAAGGTACTTGTTGGGTTGGCGTATTTCGAGATTAGGTTTTGTCACTCCGATTGCTCGGAGAGGTATCTCCAGCCTTCTCGGTAATACACATCACTTAAGCCTTGCAAGCATTACAACTAATGAGTTAGTTGTGAGATGATGTATTACGGAACGAGTAAAGAGACTTACCGGTAACGAGATTGAACTAGGTATTGGATACCGACGATCGAATCTCGGGTAAGTAACATACCGATGACAAAGGGAACAACGATGTTGTTATGCGGTTTGACCGATAAAGATCTTCGTAGAATATGTAGGAACCAATATGGGCATCCAGGTTCCGCTATTGGTTATTGACCAAGAATAGTTCTAGGTCATGTCTACATAGTTCTCGAACCCGTAGGGTCCGCACGCTTAAGGTTTCGATGACATTTATATTATGAGTTTATGAGTTTTGATGTACCGAAGGAGTTCGGAGTCCCGGATGAGATCGGGGACATGACGAGGAGTCTCAAAATGGTCGAGACGTAAAGATCGATATATTGGACGACTATATTCGAGTTCGGAAAGGTTCCGAATGATTCGGGTATTTTTCGGAGTACCGGAGAGTTACGGGAATTCGCCGGGAGAAGTATTGGGCCTTATTGGGCCCTGCGGGAAAGAGAGGGCTGCCTAGGGCAGGCCGCGCCCCCCATGGCCTGGTCCGAATTGGACTAAGGAGGGGCCGCACCCTTCCCTCTTTCCCTTCCTCAATTCCTAGTCCAACTAGGAGAAGGGGGGGGAGTCCTACTCCCGGTGGGAGTAGGACTCCTCCAGGCGCGCCTCTCTAGGGCCGGCCGCACCCCCCTTGCTCCTTTATATACGGGGGCAGGGGGGCACCCCATGACACACAAGTTGATCTACGGATCGTTCCTTAGCCGTGTGCGGTGCCCCCCTCCACCATATTCCACTTCGGTCATATCGTCATGAGCTTAAGCGAAGCCTGCCGGAGAAGTCATATCGTCGCGGAGCTTAGGCGAAGCCCTGCGTCGGTGGAGCATCATCATCGCCACCACGCCGTCGTCTTGACGGAACTCATCCCCGACGCTTTGGATAGGAGCCCGGGGATCGACATCGATCTGAACGTATGCTGAACACGGACGTGCCGTACGTTCGGTAATTGGAACGGTCGGATCGTGAAGACCTACGACTACATCAACCGCGTTGTTATAACGCTTCCGCTTTCGGTCTCACGAGGGTACGTGGACGGACACTCTCCCCTCTCGTTGCTATGCCATCACCATGGTCCCGTGTGCGAGGGAAAATTTTGAAATTACTACGTTACCCAACAAAGGGCATCCGAGCCTGGTTTTATGCGTTGATGTCATATGCACGAGTAGAACACAAGTGAGTTGTGGGCGATACAAGTCATACTACCTACCAGCATGTCATACTTTGGTTCAGCGGTATTGTGAGATGAAGCGGCCCGGACCGACATTACGCGTACGCTTACGCGAGACTGGTTTCACCGCTCCGAGCACTCGTTGCTTAAAGGTGACCGGCGGGTGTCTGTCTCTCTCACTTTAGTTGAATCGAGTGTGACTACGCCCGGTCCTTGAGAAGGTTAAAACGGAGTCTATTTGACGAAGTATCGTTGTGGTTTTGATGCGTAGGTAAGAACGGTTCTTGCTCAGCCCGTAGCAGCCACGTAAAACTTGCAACAACAAAGTAGAGGACGTCTAACTTGTTTTTGCAGGGCATGTTGTGATGTGATGTGGTCAAGACGTGATGCTATATTTTATTGTATGAGATGATCATGTTTTGTAACCGAAGTTATTGGCAATCGGCAGGAGCCATATAGTTGTCGCTTTATTGTATGAAATGCAAGCGCCATGTAATTGCTTTACTTTATCACTAAGTAGTAGCGATAGTCGAGAAGCAATAGTTGGCGAGACGACAACGATGCTACGATGGAGATCAAGGTGTCGCGCCGGTGACGATGGTGATCATGACGGTGCTTCATGATGGAGATCACAAGCACAAGATGATGATGACCATATCATATCACTTATATTGATTGCATGTGATGTTTATCCTTTATGCATCTTATCTTGCTTTGATTGATGGTAGCATTATAAGATGATCTCTCACCAAAATTATCAAGAAGTGTTCTCCACAGTATGCACCGCTATGAAAGTTCTTCGTCTTTGAGACACCACGTGATGATCGGGTGTGATAGGCTCTACGTTCAAATACAACGGGTGCAAAACAGTTGCGCCGCAGAATACTCGAGTTAAACTTGACGAGCCTAGCATATAACAGATAGGGCCTCGGAACACGGAGACCGCAAGGTCGAGCGTGAATCATATAGTAGATATGATCAACATAAGATGTTCACCATTGAAAACTACTCCATCTCACGTGATGATCGGTTATGGTTTAGTTGATTTGGATCACGTGATCACTTAGATGACTAGAGAGATGTCTGTCTAAGTGGGAGTTCTTAAGTAATATGATTAATTGAACTTTAATTTATCATGAACTTAGTCCCGTAGTATTTTCCAAATTATGTTGTAGATCAATAGCTCGCGTGGTTGCTTCCCTATGTTTTTATATGTGTTCCTAGAGAAAATTGTATTGAAAAATGTTAGTAGCAATATTGCGGATTGGATCCGTGATTTGAGGTTTATCCTCATTGCTGCACAGAAGAATTATGTCCTTGATGCACCGCTAGGTGACAGACCTATTGCAGGAGCAGATGCGGACGTTATGAACGTTTAGCTAGCTCAATATGATGACTACTTGATAGTTTAGTGCACCATGCTTAAATGGCTTAGAATCGGGACTTCAAAGACGTTTTGAACGTCATGGACCATATGAGATGTTCCAGGAGTTGAAGTTAATATTTCAAGCAAATACCCGAGTTGAGAGATATGAAGTCTCCAACAAGTTCTATAGCTAAAAGATGGAGGAGAATCGCTCAACTAGTGAGCATGTTCTCGCATTGTCCGGGTACTTCAATCGCTTGAATCAAGTGGGAGTTAATCTTCCAGATAAGATAGTGATTGACAGAATTCTCTAGTCACCATCACCAAGTTAGTAGAACTTCGTGATGAACTATAATATGCAAGGGATGACAAAAGTAATTCCCAAGCTCTTCGTGATGCTGAAATCGACGAAGGTAGAAATCAAGAAAAGAGCATCAAGTGTTGATGATTGACAAGACCACTAGTCTCAAGGAAAAGGGCAAAGGGAAGAAGGGAACTTCAAAAGAACGGCAAGCAAGTTGCTACTCAGTGAAGAAGCCCAAGTCTGGACCTAAGCCCGAGACTAAGTACTTTTGCTGCAATGGAACTGGTCACCGGAAGCGGAGCTACCCTGAATATTTGGTGGATAAGAAGGATGGCAAAGTGAACAAGGTTATATTTGATATACAAGTTATTGATATGTGCCTTACTAGTGTTTATAGTAGCCCCTGAGTATTTGATACTTGTTCGGTTGCTAAGATTAGTAACTCGAAACAGGAGTTCTGAGAATAAACAGAGACTAGTTGAAGGGAAGTGACGATGAGTGTTGGAAGTAGTTCCAAAATTGATATGATCATCATCGCACACTCCCTATACTTTCGGGATTAGTGTGGAACCTAAATAAGTGTTATTTGGTGTTGAGCATAAATATGATTTGATCATGTTTGTTGCAATACGGTTATTCATTTAATTAAGAGAATAAATTGTTGTTCTGTTTACATGAATAAAACCTTATATGGTTATACACCCAATGAAAATGGTTCATTATCATAGTGATACACATATTCATAATATTGAAACCAAAAGATGCAAAGTTAATAATGATAGTGCAACTTATTTGTGGCACTGCCGTTTGGGTCATATCGGTGTAAAGCGCATGAAGAAACTCCATGCCGATGGGTTTTTGGAATCACTTGATTATGAATCATTTGATGCTTGCGAACCGTGCCTTTTGGGCAAGATGACTAAAACTCCGTTCTCCGGAACAATGGAACAAGCTCTTGACTTATTGGAAATAATACATACCGATGTATGCGAGTCAATGAGTGATGATGCTCGTGGCAAGTATCGTTATTTTCTGACCTTCACAAGATGATTTGAGCAGATATGGGTATATCTACTTGATGAAACATAATTCTGAAATAATTGAAAAGTTCAAAGAATTTCAGAGTGAAGTGGAAAATCATCGTAACAAGAAAATAAAGTTTCTGCGATCTGATCGTGGAGATACATATTTGAGTTCTGAGTTTGGTCTTCATTTGAAACAATGTGAAATAGTTTCGCAACTCATGCCATATGGAACACCACGGATAATGGTGTGTCCGAAAGTCGTAACCGCACTTTATTGGATATGGTGCGATCTATGATGTCTCTTATCGGTTTACCACTATCGCTTTGGGGTTATGCATTAGAGACAGCTGCATTCACGCTTAATAGGGCACCATCTAAATCCGTTGAGACGACAACATCTGAATCGTGGTTTAGCAAGAAACCCAAGTTGACGCTTTCTTAAAGTTTGGGGCTGCGATGCTTATGTGAAAAAGTTTCACCCTGATAAGCTCAAACCCAAATCGGAAAAATGTGTCTTCATAGGATACCCAAAGGAAATGTTGGGTACACCTTCTATCACAGATCTGAAGGCAAGATTTTCGTTGCTAAATTCGGATCCTTTCTAGAGAAGGAGTTTCTCTCGAAAGAAGTGAGTGGGAGGAAAGTAGAACTTGATGAGATAATCAGATTCGCTCCCTTATTGGAAAGTAGTTCATCACAAGAAATGGTTCCCGTGACAACTACACCAATTAGTGAAGAAACTAATGATGATGATCATGAAGCTTCAGATCAAGTTACTCTTGAACCTCGTGGGTCAACCAGAGTAAAATACGCACTGTGAGTGGTACGGTAATCCTATTCTGGAAGTCATGTTACTTGACCATGGCGAACCTACGAACTATGAGGAAGCGATGATGAGCCCAGATTCCGCGAAATGGCTCGAGGCCATAAAATCTGAGATATGATCCATGTAAGAGAACAAAGTATGGACTTTGATCGACTTGCTCGATGATCAGCAAGCCATGTTAAATAAATGGATCTTCAAGAGGAAGACGGACACTGATAGTAGTGTTACTATCTACAAAGCTAGACTTGTCGAAAAAGGTTTTGACAAAGTTCAAGATGTTGAATACAATGAGATTTTCTCACTCGTATCGATGCTTAAAAGTCTGTCCGAATCATGTTAGCAATTGCCACACTTTATGAAATCTGGCAAATGGATGTCAAAACTGCATTCCTTAATGGATTTATTAAAGAAGAGTTGTATATGATGCAAACCGTAAGGTTTTGTCGATCCTAAAGGTGTTAACAAAATATGCAAGCTCCAAATGATCCATCTATGGACTGGTGCAAGCATCTCGAGTTGGAATATACGCTTTGATAAGTTGATCAAAGCATATGATTTTATCTGCACTTTTGGAAAGGCCTGTATTTACAAGAAAGTGAGTGGGAGCACTACAGATTTTGATAAGTATATGTGAATGACATATTGTTGATCGGAAATAATGTAGAATTATTCTGCAAAGCATAAAGGAGTATTTGAAAGGAGTTTTTCAAAGAAGGACCTCGGTGAAGCTGCTTACATATTGAGCATCAAGATCTATAGAGATAGATCAAGACGCTTGATAAGTTTTTCAATAAATACATACCTTGTCAAGATTTTGAAGTAGTTCAAAATGGAACAGTCAAAGAAAAGTTCTTGCCTGTGTTGCAAAAACGTATGAAATTGAGTAAGACTCAAATCCCACCACGGCAGTAAAATAGAAAAGAGAATGAAAGTCATTCCCTATGCCTCACCATAGGTTCTATAAAGTATGCTATGCTATGTACCGACCTATTGTATACCTTGCTCCAAATTTGGCAAGGAGTACAATAGTGATCTAGGAGTAGATCATCGGACATTGGTCAAAGACATCCTTAGTGAGGACTAAGGAAATATTTCTCGATTATGGAGGTGATAAAAGAGCCCGTCGTAAAGGGTTACGTCGATGCAAGTTTTAACACTAATCTAGATGACTTTGAATCTCAATCTGGATACATATTAAAAGTGGGAGCAATTAGCTAGAGTAGCTCCGCAAGTAACATTGTAGACATATAAATTTGCAAAATACTCACGGCTCGAATGTAATGAGACCCGTTGACTAAAATTATCTCACAAGCAAAACATGATCACACCTTAGTACTCTTTGGGTGTTAATCACATAGCGATGTGAACTAGATTATCTGACTCTAGTAAACCCTTTGGGTGTTGGTCACATGTCGATGTGAACTATGGGTGTTAACCACATATAGATGTGAACTATTGATGTTAAATCACATGGCGATGTGAACTAGATTATTGACTCTAGTGCAAGTGGGAGACTCAAGGAAATATGCCCTAGAGGCAATAATAAAGTTATTATTTATTTCCTTATATCATGATAAATGTTTATTATTCATGCTAGAATTGTATTAACCGGAAACATAATACATGTGTGAATATATAGACAAACAGGTATGTCACTAGTATGCCTCTACTTGACTAGCTTGTTTATCAAAGATGGTTATGTTTCCTAACCATGAACAAGGAGTTGTTATTTGATCAACAAGGTCACATCATTAGTTGAATGATCTGATTGACATGACCCATTCCGTTAGCTTAACACTTGATCGCTTAGTATGTTAATGCTTTCTTCATGACCCATACATGTTCCTATAACTATGAGATTATGCAACTCCTGTTTACCGGAGGAACACTTTGGGTACTACCAAACGTAATAACGAATCGGGTGATTATAAAGGAGTACTACAGGTGTCTCCAAAGGTACTTGTTGGGTTGGCGTATTTCGAGATTAGGTTTTGTCACTCCGATTGTCGGAGAGGTATCTCCAGCCTTCTCGGTAATACACATCACTTAAGCCTTGCAAGCATTACAACTAATGAGTTAGTTGTGAGATGATGTATTACGGAACGAGTAAAGAGACTTACCGGTAACGAGATTGAACTAGGTATTGGATACCGATGATCGAATCTCGGGTAAGTAACATACCGATGACAAAGGGAACAACGTATGTTGTTATGCGGTTTGACCGATAAAGATCTTCGTAGAATATGTAGGAACCAATATGGGCATCCAGGTTCCGCTTATTGGTTATTGACCAAGAATAGTTCTAGGTCATGTCTACATAGTTCTCGAACCCGTAGGGTCCGCACGCTAAGGTTTCGATGACATTTATATTATGAGTTTATGAGTTTTGATGTACCGAAGGAGTTCGGAGTCCCGGATGAGATCGGGGACATGACGAGGAGTCTCAAAATGGTCGAGACGTAAAGATCGATATATTGGACGACTATATTCGGAGTTCGGAAAGGTTCCGAATGATTCGGGTATTTTTCGGAGTACCGGGAGTTACGGGAATTCGCCGGGGAGAAGTATTGGGCCTTATTGGGCCCTGCGGGAAAGAGAGAGGGGCTGCCTAGGGCAGGCCGCGCGCCCCCCCATGGCCTGGTCCGAATTGGACTAGGGGGAGGGGCCGCACCCCTTCCCTCTTTCCCCTTCCTCAATTCCTAGTCCAACTAGGAGAAGGGGGGGGAGTCCTACTCCCGGTGGGAGTAGGACTCCTCCAGGCGCGCCTCTCTAGGGCCGGCCGCACCCCCCTTGCTCCTTTATATACGGGGGCAGGGGGGCACCCCATGACACACAAGTTGATCTACGGATCGTTCCTTAGCCGTGTGCGGTGCCCCCCTCCACCATATTCCACTTCGTCATATCGTCATGAGCTTAGGCGGCCCTCGCCGGAGAAGTCATATCGTCATGAGCTTAGGCGAAGCCCTGCGTCGGTGGAGCATCATCATCGCTACCACGCCGTCAGGTCGACGGAACTCATCCCCGACGCTTTGCTGGATCGGAGCCCGGGATCGCCATCGAGCTGAACGCAGGCTGAACACGGAGGTGCCGTGACGTTCGGTACTTGGATCGGTCGGATCGTGAAGACGTCTGACTACATCAACCGCGTTGTTATAACGCTTCCGCTGGTCTCACGAGGGTACGTGATGACACTCTCCCCTCTCATTGTTATGCCATCACCATGGTCCTGTGTGTGCGTAGGGAAATTTTTTGAAATTACTACGTTCCCCAACAATACATGCCTACATTATATTGACGAACTGGAGCTAGTGCTGTATCGCCCTAGGTTATAACTGTCTCATGATGAATATCACCCAACAAGTCACCGATCCAATGCCTACGAATTTCTCTTATATTTTTTCTGCTAAGTTACTACTGCTATCATCACTATTACACTTACTACAAAATTTCTGCTATCACTGTTACCGTTACCGTTGCTACTGTTACTATTATCAAAACTATCAAACTACTTTGCTACTGATAACCTTGCTACACATAATTAATCTCTAGGTGTGGTTGAATTGACAACTCAGCTGCTAATACCTTCAAATATTCTTTGGCTCCCCTTGTGTCGAATCTATAAATTTGGGTTGAATACTCTACCCTCGAAAACTGTTGCGATCCCCTATACTTGTGGGTTATCAAGACCTTTTTCTGGCACCGTTGCCGGGGAGCATAGATATATTTGTTGAGTCACTTGGGATTATTATCAATTTATCACTATGAAGAATCTGGAGGATCCTAAGACTAAGATATTTCCCTCAAGGACAAGGGGAGGTAAGGAACTGCCATCCAGTTCTGCTTTAAATTCACCTTCTGTTATGAGTAAACTTGCAACACCACACTAGTACAGCGAGCTGCTAAACAAACGGTTTTTAACCCCTTTTCGCGACGGCCTTTGGAACCGTCGCCAAGTGAGTGTGAGCGATAGGGGGGGTCCTTCCCACACGACCCAGAAACCGTCGGGGATATGCCCTCCCGTCACACACGCTATAAAATGCGGTCGTAGTAATGCGACAAGCGAGCACTCAAATACGTAAATACGCATAATAGTGCTAAAAATTATAATTATACAGCGAAATCATTTCCGGTCGTAAGTACATCCCACACAAATACCAGCGCTAAACGTTTCCGTTCGTATATACATCCCACACAGTCGCTCCAAGGAAAACATTTCTGTTCGCAAGTACATCACACACAATTTTCCCGGTTAAATCGTTTATGATAGCGTTTCCATTGCACATGGTATTAACAATTTTATCGTTTGCGTTATTGAATTCATCACACACGGTGCCTAGGAGAAACTGTGTGTCAAGGGCTGTTCATCACACACAGTTTTTATGTGGTAAACGTTTACGCCAGGTGGCCTAACGCAAACAGTTTTCAAGAAGATGTCGTGTGTGATTTTTCATTAGTATAACACGGTTTATTCCTAGAAATTGTGTGCGTTATTGAATGCATCGCACACGGTGTTTTCTCAATAACTGTTTGCAATAGAAAAACCCAATTAGCAAGCTAATTACCCGATTATTCATAATCCATTTATTAGTCTAATTGACATTTCATATTAAGCACACAATATATTTCATTTTCATAATTGAAATACATCAGAGTACAACATCATATAGCTTCAGCACTCAGCTACCCCATTACATAACTACACCAGGACCAAGTTTCATATGCAACATCTATAACCTTTCGAAATTAGCATCATAGACGGTACATAGACAGATGTATCTCATCGAAAATTCATCAATCGTAAGGCGAATATTGAGCCTTCATTGATGTTTAAGGTCTTTGTAAGTTTAGGCCGGTGCACATGGATGATTGAACGTCCATCCTTCGTCCTCTTCAGTAACACTTCAATATTGAACCGTGGGTGTTGTATGAATACCTTCCTCGCCTCCTGACCATACGGGTGGTTTGAGAGGTAATCATCAGTGAACTGCTTTGGAAAGGCCTGCAAACAAGGATGTGCATAAATATCTTCTCTATATTGGAAATGGGGCAAATGAATAAAAAAGGCAAGGCATAATAGTTAGTACCATCCTGTAGTGAACTGCTGTCTTCTTCATTGTGCAGACAAAGATCTTGTTGTTTTTTGTCGCTAATTTCTTTATCCTAACAATATTTCTGAGTTTCTCGACTTGTCTAATATTCGTGGACAACTCATTTTCCCATATACAAAAAGGGTCGAACAGTGGGTCAAAACCTCTGACAGCAGGACCTATATGTGCAAGACCAAATTGTTAAAAATCTAAAATTAGAATGGTTCCTGCAATTGCACAATAATGTGCTATTAGACAACGGACCATGCACGTGCTAACCTCGATTGTAAATCTCAGTGCTTCCCATTGTTTCCCTGCAACACATATAAGGTAGTTAGTCATCAGGTTAAGTAAGAGTTCGCATGCTATCAAGAAATATGTTGATGAAAAATAAGCACATTGCAGATTCATCAGATTAATTCAAGCCACATGGAAAACCCATTTATCCAAACCAAGCATGATTAAGAACTAGGAACTATAGCACTTGTATATGTTTCTCATGTATTAAGTGTAGCCAAATTCGATTTATTCCTCACATGCACAACACTACAAAATTCTACCCACGACAATTAGACATCACAGTGTAGAATTGAACCAAGAAGTTAGCTAAACACCACAACAAATAAACCAAACATTAACTGAGCACCACATTGCACAATGTAACATACTCCTAATAGAAGATCAGGCAGTTAACCAAACCAAGCATGCTTAACAACTTGGAAATATAGCAATTGTATTTGTTTCTCATGTATTTAGTACAGCCAAATTCGATTTATTTCTCACATGATATACAATAACAGAATGCAGCCACAACAATTGAACATCGTGTTGCAGAATTAAACCAAGCAGTTAACTAAACACCACAATAAATGAACCAAACGTTAACTGAGCACCACATTGCACAATATAACATACTCGTAATAGAAGATCAGACAGTTAACCAAACCAAGCATGCTTAACAACTTGGAAATATTGCACCCTGAAGAATTGAACATCACATTTGCAGAATTGAACCAAGCAGTTAACTGAACACCACATTGCACGACATATAGAACATATACACTATAGCAGAAGATTGCATGGTAAAAGTAGATAGCACAATTCACTAGAATTTGTTAAGGAAAGGCAGTAGCTAGCAAACGATGGCCTCGAGAAAACGCCACGAACTATTGTTTAAAGCAGCTAACCGCGTCGCAGCATCGGCGCGTGAGGCGTCAACGGTGTTCTCGATGACGAGGTGCTCCTCCAAGATCTGGGGGTCGGCACGAATGGCAGCCATCGAACTCCTCCGCGCGTGCGACCGCGATTTGATTCTCCGCTGCCAAATGCTCCTTGAGATCCTGGCTATACCGCGTGCACCATGGCTTAGGGCGGCGCTTATTTGGTGGAGGGTTCGGTGATTTGGGTGGAAGGTGTCGCGCTGGCGCCAGTGGTCGGGGCATGTGGGATGTGGAAGGAGGAGGAGGATGGGGGTCAGGTGTGGATTACCTGCCTGGATAGGCGAGGCCGAGCAGCGTGAAGGAGGGTCGCAGGCGAGGAGGCGGCGCTGCAAGCAAGGAGTGAAGGTTTCAACTTGGAAAGGAAGGCGAAAACAGGGGAAATGTGGCTTTTGGTAAGGGGGAGGGGCGGGGAGGTAGATATTTCCGCGGAAGCCGAAAATTTGGAACCGCTTCAGCGGAAAAACTGGCACGCAAAGTGTCATCAGACACGGTCCCTTATTCAGAACTATGTACGATATGTAAACATCACAAACGATTCAGATAGCTTAACCCATGTGTGCTGAGTTTGAACGTCAAAAATTTTGGTTCGAATTTCCCTGGTAACAGTGGTCATCCACGTCATTGCATAATTTGGGTACACAAAGGAGACTAACTTCTTAATCGAGCAAGTTCAGCAATTAAACAGAGCTAGCTGACCTAAACATTACTCTAACAAATTAAAGACCGACGCTCTTAATTAAACAAAACAAAGAGTACTACTACGGCTGGTGCTCGTCGATCTCCGCCGCTGCCTCCATGTCCAACTCGCGCACGACGATCTCCTGGGGAAGGGGCTCCATGGCATCAATTGCACCATACTCGGCAAGCATCTCGCCATCCGCGTCTGCCATATCTTTGGCATAGGCCGCCACAAGCTGGTCGTGGGCAGCCGTGATCTGGGCTCTGGGGGGCTCCATCGTGGCAAGGTATGCCGCACAGGAATGGACGGGTGCTCGAACTTTCTCGGCGATTGCCAGCTCTTCGGCCGTGGGTTGCCGACCGTTGTCGGAGAAGCTTCATTCGATTTGTGCGGTGACCGCCACGAGCTGGGCATCGACGGCCTCGACATGGTAGTGGGCGGCCTCCATCAGGGCTAAGGCCACCGCTGCGGAACGGACAGCTGATGTGCCGCTCGCCGCCATTGCTATCCCCAAAGGCGAATCTTTGCTGCCGCCGCCTGAGAAGCAACAACAGTCGTTTGGGCTGCCTTGGCCGCCCGGACGCAGACTGCGGTTGCCCTCACAAAGCTTGTTAGCACGCGCCTGGAGGCTGCAGCCGCGCTCTCGCCGGAGTGGGTCGCCGAAGTTGCCCTCACGACGTGGGTCCATGTCCCCATCTTTCACCGGCGACGAATGAACAATGTAATGATATTTGGGGAGTGAGCTAGTGTGCTTTACACGCCAGCTGTGGACTGTAGCCGATGCACCTTCTCGCGTAAGCCATAGGCGTACTATACATCGATGGTGCACCAAGATATTTTGTGCTGCATCTCACACGGTTGGTGATATTAAACTGTGTGCAATTTACTTGATTTATCGTCTTGATTTGAATTATGTAATGGGGTCACAACTACAAAGGATGGTGTTTGAATTGTTAGAACTTTTATCTGCAGTGAACATGCAACTATAGGTGTGACGTCAAAAAAATTGGAATTATTCAGGGTTCGTTTGGACGTTTTTATACATTAACTTGGTTTTGTAGGCATTTCAGGTGCATAATTCTAATTTGAACTACATGCACATTCTCCAGTGCATATAAACTGGTTGAAAACTCAAATATGTGTCCTTGGTTGCATGCTTACATCCCATGCAAGAAATGGGAATGAATGTCACACACCCTGCCACCATCACTCGGCCACAAACATTGAGACACCTGGTTTTTAAATTCTAGTAAATCCAAAACTCATTTGAAATTCATGAAACTTGGCATGCTATCATGGAGCGGCATCAACATGCCGTGGTAAAAAAATTGTTCCATTTGGGGCAGGTTTGGGTATAAGCTTCTCACAAACGAGAGCTTCTCACAACAAGCGTGATGGTTTCAGTAGGGAACGTGCCACCTTTGGGGACGAAACGATATTCGTTGCCTCTTATTGCTTTCAAAAAAATTCGAGTGCCAACGTAGAACAACAGGAGTGTTGTGTTCATTTTGGAATTTTTCGGGGGTTAGTTTGGACATTTTTATACATTAACTTGGTTTCCCAGGCAGTTATTCGCATAATTTAAATTTAAACTACATGCACATTCTCCAGTGCATATAAACTGGTTGAAAAATCAAATATGTGTCCTTGGTTGCATGCTTAGGTCCCATGCAAGAAATGTGAATGAATTTCAAACACCCTGCCACCGTCACTTGGCCGCAAACATTGAGATACCTGGCTTTTAAATTCTAGTAAATTCAAAACTCGTCTGAAATGCATGAAACTTGGCATGCTATCATGGAGCAGCATCAACATGCCGTGGTAAAAAATTTGTCCCATTTGGGGCAGGTTATGGTATAAGCTTCTCACAAACCTTAGCTTCTCACAACAAGCATGATGGTTTCGATAGGGAACGTGCCACCTTTGGGGATGAAACGATATCCATTGCCTCTTATTGCTTTCAAGAAATTTCTAGTGTCAACATAGAACAACAGGAGTGTTGTGTTTACTTTTGGAATTTTTCGGGGTTCGTTTGGACATTTTTATACATTAACTGGGTTTTCTAGGCATTTCATGTGCATAATTCAAATTTGAACTACATGCACAAGCTCCAGTGCATATAATTTGGTTGAAAAATCAAATATGTGTCCTTCGGGGCATGCTTAGGTCCCATGCAAGAAATGGGAATGAGTTTCAAACACCAGGACACTGTTGATTGCCGGCAAAACATTGAGATACTTTGTTTTTAAATTCTAGTAAATCCAAAACTCGTCTGAAATTCATGAAACTTGGCATGCTATAATGGAATGGCACCCGACATGCTGTGGTATTTTTCGTGTCCATTTTGAGAGAAGGCGCACTCGAATAACAACCAATAAAGGCATTTTGAAACAAATAACTGCCAATGTAACATCTCAAATGTTTTGTATAATTTAAATTGTGTGCGTTCTATTAACCATTCACGTGACGCCACACCTCACTCTTTTAATGGCTAGGAGGTGTTGTGCGGACAGGTGCTTGAGTGCTTGACTAAAAGGAAGGAGTGCGAGCTGTACTTCAATGCGGAGGCTCAACGGGAAGCGTGTGAGCTGTATGCCACGCAGGCTCACCAGGAAGAGAGCCCTTTGACTTCCATGGCCGTCCACCTTGCTCGCATCCTCTCCATTAATGACGCCCAAGCCATAGTTTAATTCGGTTTTTAAATATAAAACACTCATTACAAACATTTTAGTTAGAACACCCGTATGCAAACCGACAGCTTCCCCAGGAAGCCAAGGGAAAATGTGTCGAGCTGGATTTGTGCAGCTCTTGATCGCAAACGTTTTAGATAGAACACCCGTATGCAAAGTGAGAGCTATGGTCTTCCCCCTTAAGTTGAGGGAAAATCCGCAGCGCATGATTTGTGCATATCTTCAACGCAAATGGTTGTTTTGGATGACCTGTGTGCAACCACATACAAACAATTTGGTAACCATTGCATCTGTCATATTGGGTATGTTGCCATTTGTCAAACTGGAAAGATTTACATTTGTTGATCTAGTAACGTTGCCCTTTGTCAATCCTTGTAACACTGCGATTTGTCAAAATATGCAGCTAGAAATCACTAGCACTACCTAATTTTTGAACCTAAAATTTAGTAATTAAGTATAGATTTCATTCATAGATTAAGCAGTCATTCTTAATTTATACAAACAGTTCAACTCGACAGCTGAACCGACCAAACTTTTACCCAATTGTTGCCAACCACGTACTGAAATAGTTAGTTCAACTATATATACTAGCTAATTTTAAGTACGTTGTACAGTTCGACCACACATCTATAGTTAGATGGGCTGAACAAAATAGCCCCTAAATACTACTACTACCATGTAGGGGCTTTGTGCTACTTCTGGCAGCCTCTCCTCTGTGGCGCTCAAGAAGAGGCGAAGGAGGAGAAACCTACCGAGCTGGAGAAATGCACTGTCTGTGCCTGCTTCTGCTGCTTTGCCCGCGTTCGGACGCTCTCTCGGCTCGGACGCCTTCCGCTCAGGCGACCCCTCTCAAACAATGGGACGTTGCTGCGGCCGCGGATGCGGTAATGCTCTTTGCATGCTCGACGGGGCGCTCCTCCTCCTCCTGCAGGAACTCGATGTAGCGCGCAAGGTCACTGACGCACGTGCGGGCCTCCACCTCCGCCTCCCTCCTTCGAGCGGCGGTGGCGGAGCGGGTGATGACCCCGGCGGTCGACAGTGGGCTGGCAGCCACGGCGGCCAACAATGGGGTGGTGGCCACGACCACCACCTCCCGCTTTCGGGCCGCTGTGGCGGAGCGGGTGATGGCCATGGTGGCCGGCAGTGGGGTGGCGGCCACGACGGCCACCTCCCGCCTTCGGGCCGCGACGGCAGAGCGGGAGATGGCCCTAGCTTTCGACGGTGGTGTGGCGGCAACGGTGGCCGGCAACAGCTGCCGACGGTTAGCGACGACGGAGCGTGTGGTGGGTGTTCCGCGCACACCCAGCAGGGACGCCACGCGCACTACACTACGCCGGGGACTGCACCGCCGCCGCGGTGTAGCCTCCCAGCTGGAGCTGTCCTCTGATGACGGCGGAGTGGCTGAGCGACGACGACGGACCGGTTCCATTGGCGATTGTGGGAGAAGCAGACGAGATAAGTTACAGGGAGGGAGGGCAAAATGCGATGCAGGACTCGCCGGCCGTGAGGGTTTTTATAGCAGGCCGGTAAGCATTGGGATTTTCAGGGATTTCACCGAGTCGTGCGGGAAGCTTGAGCGGGAACCTGCGAGGTTGCACGGGAACGGGCTCACCGACGATTCATTGGCGCCACCGTTTGGCCAAAAGAACGCCTCTGCGCGCTGCGCAAGCTTGCGCTGTAAGCCGTCTGCAGCAGCGGGGTAACAAGACGTCCGAGAGGAGGACGAAATGACACGTACACATGTGGTTAATAAGAAAACGTTTGCGATTTAATTACCTACTATACCCCCGTCTTGGTTTATAAGTAGGATTTAACTAATAAAATATGAATGCATGTCACCAAAGATTATATCGTTGGAGTCGTATTTGAACATAGTTTCCAGCTATATAATTTTTGTAACATGCATTAACACTTTTTTGGTTAAATTTAAGGTTCTATACCAGCAAGCGTTTGCCCGCAACCCACACGGCTTATTCGATCACAAACAACTCGGATGGATCAACTGTATGCCATGTATCGCACACGCAACTCTAATATGATTTGTGCTTGATGTCTCCGACATTGCTCGCATAGTTCGTCTTATTCGCCACGTATTAGTGTGCCGGCCTCTGCTCGCGTCCCTCGGCAAGCTCTGCTAACCGTTAGGCGCCGCAACACCCTTTGTCGCGTCGGTTGGCGCGCTCTGCTCGCGTCTGTCGGCGTGCTCGGCTTGTGGATAGCTTTTCCTTCTGCGTTCAACCGCTATATGCATATGCATATGCATATATATATATATATATATATATATATATATATATATATATATATATATATATACATAAACACTATTCTCGATCACGGGATCGTAATAATATTCTGATCACAACCTGAACTTCTCTATAATGAACCCGACCTTTCTGCTATCTTCGCAACTGCGTTTCTACCGCGAAGTTTTTCCGATTAGCCGTGTTCCATGTGATGTAAGTGTAATGTTCAAACGATTTTAGCAACTAAATACTGCTTTTAGATAGGAATCTCGCTCATAGGCGGATTTTGCACTTTTCGGGTCGTGAAAAACTCGCGTTTTTATGATTTTACCGCCTCGAGTTGTTTGACCGAACTTCCCCATGCTAGGTTGAACTTCCCGCAACATTGCCCAAATAGGGCTTGCTATATACCGTTGGAAAGCTATGGACACGAGTATCATGACCCAAGTTAAATTTTTCGCAAAATGTAAGCGGTTTAGGAGCAGTTTTGAAAACCGTTTTTTCTTCACACAAAAAACGTGAATCGTAATTTCGATCGCATTTCTGAACCGTTTATCGGAATGAGGCATATAATATGGCGTTGGAAAGCTGCTGCAAAACCGCTCCTTCCACATGTTGAAAGTTTTTTCTAATTCCCTATGGTTAAAGAGTAATTTGAAAAACGTAAAGTTTCAGAACCGAACAGCTGAGTTCGTTTTTTCGATTTCATTTCTAAACGGCTAATCCAATGGAGGCATATGATATGGCGTTGGAAAGCATATGAAAATGCGCTACATTTTCATCTTGAAAGTTTTTTTTTCCAATTTTGAATGGTTTAAGAGTAATTTAGAAAATGGTCCAAGTCCTACTGAGTTTGTATGTTCGAGCTAATTTTTTAACCGTGCGTCCGAATGCAGCAAATGATATGGCATTGGAAAGCTTGAACAAATGCGAAACTTTTTGGTATGTATTGTTTCTCCCAATTCTTTACGGTTTTAAGTTGGTTTCAAAAATGGCGAAAAACGTATTTTCACCGTAATTTCTACAAACTTTATCGGAACTGGGCAAATAATATACTGTTGAAAAGCTACGGAAAATGCGAAACTTTTTCATGTTTATGGTTTTCTCTGATTCCTAGCCGTTTTCAAGTAATTCCGAAAACAGCGGGATCATTCGTTCTGCCTCTACCGCGAAACAGATTCTTCGAAAATGCACCGCGTGAAGAACCTGAACTTCTCGGTGCGTGTACCTGAACTTCACTTTGTTTTTCACGTTAGTTTTTTGCTCGTAGCTCTCCATCCCACTCACGGGAATTGAGCGGGTGATATACCGATGGAAAGCTGCTGTAAACACGCAACTTTCCCGTCTTGGTCATTTTTTCATACTCGCGACGATTTTGAAAGTTTTTCATCTCAAATTCATTCACTATAGTAGTCGAACTTCGTGTTGTTTTCACGTTGAACTTCTGTGACATATTTTCGTTTGTAATTTTCTCATCCATTTCGTCAGTGTTACACCTATGATATTCTTTTTGTACAAACCTATCTCACAATATTTTTTTAACTTTCTCTGACCGAGGACTTGAACTTACACAAATGATATTCCCGTCATTTTGAAGTAAATTAGAGAAATGATGAGATCACGATTTCTGCGTTCATTGCGAATGGAAACGCACTGCGTGAAGTAGTTGAACTTCTCGGGCATGTTTGTTTGAACCTCACTCTGTTTTTGACGTGTTGTTTTTTGTCCGTAACTCCCAAACCACTTACCGAAATTGAGCAAATGATATACCGATGGAAAGCTATTGAAAACTCGCAACTCTCCTGTCTTGATCGTTTTCTATACTCGCGACGGTTCAAAAAAATTCTTTGAATACGTGGTGATAATTTTTCCATATTCGTGACGGTTCAAGATATTTTTTTAATAAACAAAAACTTGTTTTTAACGATATACATGAAACTTCTAAATTGTTCATCGGAATGAACCATATAATATATCGTTGGAAAGCTTATGAATATGAGTAACTTTTTCATGTAGATAGTTGTCACAACCGCTGCCATTTATAGTAGTTTTAAAATGAAAAAACAACGTTGTTTTTGCCATTTTTTTAACATGCAAATGAATGACGGACTTCTCTTAGTACAAATTTTGAACCATACAGGAAGAAGCAAGTGAACTTCTTGCAAGAACACATTTAGGCTTTTAGTTTGTTTTCTTTTATTATCTTCTGAAAATGCATTTCGTGTAGTAGTCGAACTACTCTCTGTTTTGATGTTGAACTTCTATCACGTATTTTTTATTCGTAATTCCTCACTCGTTCGTTTGAGTTGCACAAATGATATATGTTTTTTATAATCTGTTCAAAAGACTTCATTTTTTCTAATATGCTTAAACTATTGTTTCGAAAAGATACACCAATTTGCTTTAACCATTTTTTGGAATAGAGCATATAATATCCCCTTTGGAATAGAGCATACGATATACCATTTCGAAAGTTATTGAATACGCGGTGAACCTCTCTCTCAAGAACTTTTGAACTTCCCCGGACAGAGCATTTGAATTTCTAGCTACAATTTTTTTAGACTTTATCTTTTTATTCTTTTTTTCTCATACGAAATGCACACCATGTAGTACGCGAACTTCCGGCAGCTATCAATTTGAACTTCTCTCTGTTTCGCTTTAGTTATGAAAAACTCTTATTTTTTACATATATCGAACCGCTCTAACTTTTTTATTTGAATTTCTTTTATGTATTTTTTGAAATATGAAAATTATAGTTCTGTTAGAAACATAAAACTTCTTCCTTATTTTGAATTGACTTTATTGGTTTTATTCTTTAGTAACAATTTTTTAAAGTTTTTAATTAAATATCAAACTTCTCCATGTTTTTCAACTGAACTTCTTGGTTTTATTCTTTAGTAACGAGAAAAATTGAGTTTTTACCGTACATTGAATTACTCTGTTTTTAAAAATTGAACTTATTGGTTTAATCTTTAGTATTGGGGAAAAACCGATTTTTTTAAAAAAACAGGGAAAATCTTTTTAAAACTTTTTTTGTTGTTCCCTTATTTTAATTTAAACTTATTAGTTATTCTTTAGAACGAGAATATGAGGTTTTTATAACCTTTGAACTTCTCTGTTATTTTAATTTGAACTTCTTAGTTTTATTCTTTAGTAACAAGAAAATCTAGTTTTCTGAACTTTTTTGTTATTAAATTTTGAAATTCTTTGTTTTATTTTTTAATAATGTGAAATCTGAATTTTTTATAGACATCGAACTTCACCATTTTAAATTTGAACTTCTTGCTTTTATTGGTTAGTAACGGGGAAAATGCTTTTTTTATATAAACAATGATACGGTGCCGTTATTTTAATTTGAACTTCTAGTTTTTATAGAATGGGGAAAATCAGTTTTTATAAAATCTTTTGAAATGCTCCTCTTTTTAATTTGACCTTCTCTGATTTTTTTACGAATGGGGAAATGCGTTATAAATATTTTTGAACTACTTTTTTTAACTTCTTGCTCAAAATTTTTGAACTTCCAAATTTGTCTTTTAGATATTATTTTTTTAACGTTGACCTGCTTTGATTTTTAAATTTGAACTTCTTATAGAATTTTGTCACGACATTTTATGCATTTTGCTTTTTGATGAAATGGCCTAGGCGGTCCCTTTTTTCATTTGATGATTTTTCTTCTGAACGTGGTACACGTGAACTTCGGAATTTCTGAAACATGAACTTCGCGTGCTATTAATTTTTTTATGAAATTTCATAGTTTTTATTCTTTGAATTCCATGTTTTTTGGTTTACATTTTTTTTGTTTGAACTTCGAAGTTCGTTAAACCTGAACTTCCGAAATCACACATTTTTACACACATTTTTCCTTGAATCCAACATGTGCAAAAACAATAGGTAAATTTGGGTCAATTCTCATAAGCAATAGGACAAACATTTAGAGGGCACCCATAATAGTTTTTTTGTTCTATTCAGTGTACTACGCACAAGCACATGCACATCACATCCACACAAAAATTTGGCTCACCTAAAATGAAAAGATTTTAGTGTCACAGGACGACCATATAAGCATCTGGAATTAGATTTTATAAACTTTTCGAACTGCTCCATTTTTAACTTTTGAACTTGGTTTATTCTATAGTAACGGGGAAAACCACATGTTTGTAATAAACATTGAACCATCCTATTATTTAAATTTGAACTTCAAGGTATTTTTTTAGAAACGTACAAAACAAATTATATTTTCCCCACTTTCTACTAATTATTTTTTTGTCTCGCGACATTTTAAGGCATTTTTTTGCTGTCGGTGAAATGGCCTGGGCGGTCCTTTTTTTCATTGATGAATTTCTTCACTATGTGGTACACGTGAACTTCTGAATTTCTGAAACATGAACTTTGCACCGCGTCATCGTTAGAAATTGAACCATCGTTTATTTCTCCTGTTCTTTTATTCTCTGGATCCTGTGGGAAAAGCTATTCTCTAGATCCTGTGGGAAAAGCAGTAAAATATTGGGCAAATGGTCAGAGAATAAACAGGAGAAATAAGCGATGGAGCAGGAGCAGATCTTTTGCTGCTACAACAGTGAGCATGAACCTGATGGCATCACAAAGTTACATCTAAACTTTTCTCCATTTTCTCTTGTGTGTGTTGGGAAGGAGGGCATTGCGGTTTGACCAGTGTTGCAACAAGGTTTTGGAGCCGTCGATGGCGAGCTCCATGGAGAGGTGGCAGCATCCCCGTTGCCCATGTCAATGCCTTCGCTATAGTTTTCCTCCACGAGGAATAGGGCAAACCAGCCGTACTTTGTTTTCTCCAAAGCTGAACGTACAAGAGTGCTCACACTCTTATGTATTAACACAAACGGATGCAGTGCATAGGAGCACACAGAAACTGGAAACATGAACGGAGAAAAGTTCTATGCAGATCAAGCCAGTATATGGGAAGACACCTAATCCAAACACTTCCATTTGTTACTTGCTAGCAACTTTATTTCGTGAACAGAAAAGATTTCAGAATCAAGATCATGAGAAAATAGGACTTGCTCTGGTCAAGCGCTCCAGTAGAAAAAATACATATGACCTCGCCGCTGCTATTTGTTTGTACTGCCACGACAAATTTACTCGACCTTCCAGGTAGAGAATCCAAAATGAACAAATTTGGATGCAAAAAGAGGTTTTTAAGTACAAAATGCAAAATTGCGAGCAGTATCTTCAGCATTTTTTAGAAATCAATATCTTCAGCATTCTGACTAAATAATATCTTCAGTATAGCACAACAAATATCTTATAACTTATTATTACATGCAGGACAGCAGCTGCGGTTGGCTGGAACGTGAATCTGTCCATTGCATCCCCCTACCCCATGCGAGCCTGCACAATACAAGCTGATCAGCTGCGTAATACATTTGTATCGTCTTGTGTCTCCCTTGGACATGGTTGAAGACATTAACAAGATGGTCGAAGTGTCTCCCTTGCACAATAGATCAGGACCTTACTCACCGTTGCAGCTGGATGGTGGTGCAGCAACCCCCTGCGCTGTGGACCCAATGTCCGGTGTGGGGCTTGAGGCACCGGCCTCGTGCGTGGGAGCTGGTAGCACAGGGTAGAACTTCACCACGGCCAGCCTGCTGTAGTAGAACATGACGTCTTGCTCTAGTAGGACTTCACCATGGTGGGGCTCAAAGGAGGTATGACAAGAGGAGGCAACACACGAGAGGCCTCGTCCCGAGCAGCTCCAGCAATGGCTGCAGCGGCAGCGATGGGTCCAGCTAGAACGGAGAATATCCAACGGCAGCGTGTCGAATCTGTCCGGCCGCTGCTATGACATTTGAACTTCGTTCAGCGGCGTGAGCTCGACCTGTAGAGGCATGGCGAAGGAGGCCTCCATGGCACGGGCGAGGCGGGGATCAGGAAGAGCTCGGGGATGGAAAGGTAGGTAAAGATGGAGAAGGTCGGGGCGGTGTGGTTGCTCCACGGCGACTGGTTGCTGGCGGTGGCGGATCACGCGGGGTGGAGTTGGGGGATCGGCAGTGGCCCCCGTCGGTGGAGGCGCCAGTCTTCGGGCCAGTTGGGGATCCAGCGATGGGAGTCATCGTGGGCGGCTACGCAACGGGAGGAGGCTGGCGTCGGCATCGCGGTAGAAGGCCGGCGGCGGCATCATACTAGGAGGCGGCGGCGAGATCCAAGGAGGATGGCGGCGGCGGCGCGATTCAGAGAGGGTGGTGGTGGCGGCGGCGTGATCCAGAGAGGGTGGCGGCGGCGCGATCCAGAGAGGGTGGTGGCGGCGTCCGTGGGAGGGGATCGGGGCGATGGTAGAGGTGTGGGTTTCCCTGGTGGCGCATGGGGATTGCAGTGGTTGTGGCGGCGAGATCCCGGAGATGGTGGGGGCACGGTGTACCCCATCGGCGCGGAGGGTTGCAGGGGTCGTGGCGCCGGCGGGAAGGTGGAGTGGGCCGGCGGCGGATTGGAAGGGAGGGAGTCGGGGGTTGGGGAGAGATCGTGGGTGAGTGGGCTGCCTAATTTTTTTTTCTTTCCTACCGGCTCGGGGAAGTTCGGGAACATCGCGTCGGGGCCTATATAGGCCGACCGTGATCCAAATAATATATATATATATATATATATATATATATATATATATATATATATATATATATATATATATATATATATATATATATATATATATATATATATGGTTGCTTGCTGTTGAGCCGACCGTGGAGCGCTCTGTCAGCGGTTGGGCATGCTCATGATCACGTCGAGGGTCCCATATGCATGCGGTTGCGTCGCACGCTTTGCCACGCGATGCAGTTACGTGCGGCACGATGGAGTTACGCGCTACAAATTAAAACTGTTATCAGGGCCTGCCGATATTCCTGGTCGTCCGGCTTTCCCTTTAATTCCCGCGACCATTATAACCTTAGTCCCTTCAACCTTTCGATCGCGTCCCACAACACAGCAAGCACACCCACGACGACACATAGAGAGGGGATGTCCAGCGGCGCTCCAATGAAGTTCGGCTAGCATAGAGTGGAGACCCACGCGAGGGAGACAGATCTCTCGGTGGTGTACACCATCGACCCGGCCGTCGTGGACGACTACATCAACAACGTTGAGCAGTTGCTTGCTCGAGACAAGTACAAGGTGGTCGGCATCGACCTCCAAAGACACCGCCGGTTGTCCCGGCATAGATCAGAAGGTTGCCGTCGCCCAGTTGTGCGTGCGCCATCATGTCCTCATCTACCACTACTGCATGGCCACAGAGCGTTGTGACCGTTTCAACAGGTTTGTCAACAGCACTGACTACAAGTTCGCCACGGTGGAAAGGAAAGACGATGTAAATGCGCCCAGTGTTACGGGCTTGGCCTGCAAGAACCTTGTCGAAATCTATGACCACTATAGGGTCTGGGGCAGCATGAAGAAGGACTCTCTGGTCGAACTCGCCTCGGCCATCATTGACCCCTACTACGAATAGATGAAACATGATGCCCATAGAACAAGTCCCCTATCCTGGCACAGGGCCTGGATGCGGCAACTGGATGAACCTCACCCCGGGTTCGCGGCCAAGAGCGTTTACACATGCTACGAGATGCACAGGCGGATTGTTGACATGAGGAAGTACCTTGTTACCCAAATCAACGAGCCCGGATCGAGCCACAAGCAGAGCAAGCGTCACAAGAAGTAGATGATGTTCAGATGATCGTTTATGCTAGTTAATCATGCATGTAATATATAGTTTACATTATTGGTGTGTGGAAATGTCATGTGTGTAGTAGCCACCTATGTAATTATGCATGTAATAGTTTACTTTGGTGTGTGCAAATGCCATGGTTGTAGTAGCCACCTATGTAAGTGGCTGTTTGATTTAGTTATGCAAGCATGTCCTTATAAGTGTGTGTGTGTGTGTGTGTGTGCGCGCGCGCTATTGTTGTTCTGTATGCAATCCCATCGCACAACACACACGTCTTATTAGCAGTAACCGTCTGTGTTATTATCGGTCTTCACACACATTTGTTAAGTTGAACCATTTCTGTTCTCATGTCTCAACGCAAACAGTTCATCCGAGTGAACCGCTTGCCGTATATAGCACACACCTTCATCTGGCTGACCGTTTCTTTTGTGTTGCATAATCACAAAAGTTAATCCGAGTGAACCGTATGATGTATATCGCACACACCTCCATCTGGCTGCCCGTTTCTTTTGTTCCTCCTCATCACAAACAGTTAATTGAACTGAATCGTATGCCTTGCATCGCAACGCAACTAAAATCTGAACCGTGTTTGATGGCTCTGCCATCGCAAACGTTTTGCACCTTTTTTGACGGGGTTTTACACCACCGTTTGCGATTATGGCATCGCACACAGTTTCGTCGAAGGGTCTCTGATCATAGTGTCGCGTTAGCAGCATCCTGTAGTAGTGCCACCACATGCTATTAATTCTGAAATGTTGCAAGTTATTGATGATGCTACTTCTGCTATGGATAATGCTTACGATGATGCTAGTGAAGGAAATATGCCCTAGAGGCAATAATAAAGTTATTATTTATTTCCTTATATCATGATAAATGTTTATTATTCATGCTAGAATTGTATTAACCGGAAACATAATACATGTGTGAATACATAGACAAACAGAGTGTCACTAGTATGCCTCTACTTGACTAGCTCGTTAATCAAAGATGGTTATGTTTCCTAACCATAGACATGAGTTGTCATTTGATTAACGGGATCACATCATTAGGAGAATGATCTGATTGACATGACCCATTCCGTTAGCCTAGCACTTGATCGCTTAGTATGTTGCTATTGCTTTCTTCATGACTTATACATGTTCCCCGTAACTATGAGATTATGCAACTCCGTTTACGGAGGAACACTTTGGGTACTACCAAACGTCACAACGTAATCGGGTGATTATAAAGGAGTACTACAGGTGTCTCCAAAGGTACTTGTTGGGTTGGCGTATTTGAGATTAGGTTTTGTCACTCCGATTGCTCGGAGAGGTATCTCTGGGCCTTCTCGGTAATACACATCACATAAGCCTTGCAAGCATTACAACTAATGAGTTAGTTGTGAGATGATGTATTACGGAACGAGTAAAGAGACTTGCCGGTAACGAGATTGAACTAGGTATTGGATACCGACGATCGAATCTCGGGCAAGTAACATACCGATGACAAAGGGAACAACGTATGTTGTTATGCGGTCTGACCGATAAAGATCTTCGTAGAATATGTAGGAACCAATATGGGCATCCGTGTCCCGCTATTGGTTATTGACCGGAGATGTGTCTCGGTCATGTCTACATTGTTCTCGAACCGTAGGGTCCGCACGCAAGGTTTCGATGGCAGTTATATTATGAGTTTGTGTATTTTGATGTACGAAGGTTGTTCGGAGTCCGGATATGATCACGGACATGACGAGGAGTCTCGAAATGGTCGAGACATAAAGATTAATATATTGGACGGATATATTTGGACACCGGAAAGGTTCCGGAGAAGTTTGGAGCTCCGGAGGTTACCGAACCCCCGGGAGGTATATGGGCCTTATTGGGCCCATGTAGGAGGAAGGGAGAAGGAACAAGGGAGGCGCGCCCCAAGCCCAATCCGACTGGGGAGGGGCCAGCCCTTTCCTTTCTCCTTCCCCCTCTTCCTATTCCTACTACTAGTACTACTTCCTAATACTAGTACTCCTTCCTTCCCCCTCCAAATAAGATAAGGTAAAAGAGAGGGAAACCTACTTGGAGTAGGTTTCCCCCTCCCTTGGTGCGCCTCCCCCTTGGGCCGGCCACCTCCTCCCTCCCTCCTTTATATACGGGGGAGGGGGGGCACCCTAGGACACACAAGTTGATCCTTGAGATCGTTCCTTAGCCGTGTGCGGTGCCCCTCCACCATATTCCACCTCACCATATCAGAAGGTGCTTAGGCGAAGCCTGCGACGGTGAAACATCAAGATCGCCACCACGCCGTCGTCGATTGGAACTCCCTCCCCGGAGCTTTGGCCGGATCGGAGCCCGAGGAGCGCCATCGAGCTGGACGTGTGCCAAGAACTCGGAGGCGCCGGAGTAACGGCGCTGGATCGGTGGATCGCGAGGAGAACGTCTGACTACTTCCTCTACGTCATCATCGACTCGGAGGTGCCGGAGTAAAGGCTGGGATCGGCAGGATCGCGAGGAGAACGTCGACTACTTCCTCTACGTTGTGATCGCTTCCGCCACGGTCTCACGAGGGCACGTAGACAACACTCTCCCCTCTCGTTGCTATGCCATCACCATGGTCCCGTAAAAGCGTAGGAAATTTTTTGAAATTACTGCGTTCACCAACAGCTAGTACCTTGCTTGATAATGATGATGTGCCACTTGGTGATTTTCTTGATGCACAAATTGCTAGAGTAATGCAACATGATGTTGTTGAATCTGATGATGAGCTTGAAACCAAACTCCTGAAACACCTGCTAGAACTAGCCTTCCTAGATATGAATTGCCTAAGGCACCGGAAGGTTAGGTTATGAATGAGGCGAAAACTAGAGATATTCATGCTTGTAAGGATAGAGATGATCTAGAGAAATTATTATGCAAGTATAAAGAAAAATCTTTGAATGCTAGAATGAAATGTAAGTTTGCTACTTCACCTATCTTTATTGATGATAAGGATTATGGATTCTCTGTTGACCCAGAGTTAATTACTTTGGTTGAACCTGATCCTTTCCATGGTTATGAAACTGAAACTGTTGTGGCACATCTTACTAAGTTAAATGACATAGCAACCCTTTTTACTCGTGATGAGAAGACTCGCTATTACTTTATTCTCAAATTATTTCCTTTCTCATTAAAGGGCGATGCTAAAGCTTGGTACAATACTCTTGCTCGTGGTTGTGTGCATAGTCCCCAGGATATGATTTATTACTTCTCTGAATAATATTTTCTTGCTCATAAGAAACAAGCTGCTTTACAGGAAATATTTAACTTTGTGCAAACTAAAGAAGAGAGTCTCCCACAAGCTAGGGGGAGGATTTGCCAGTTACTTAATGCTTTGCCTAATCATCCTCTTAAGAAAAATGAAATACTTGATATCTTCTATAATGGACTAACCGATGCTTCTAGGGATTTCCTAAATAGTTGTGCTGGTTGTGTTTTCAGGGAACGAACTATTGGACAAGATGAAAAATTATTGAATAACATATTGAAAAATTATGATGATTGGACTCTTCCCTAACCACCGCCTAAGCCCACTCAAGAAGAGGGGTATATTATATCTCAGTTCTGAAAATATACAAGAGGCAAAGAAATCTATGAAGGAAAAAGGTATTAAAGTCAAGACGTTAAAAATTTACCTCATGTTGAAGAAATACATGTCCTTAATACACCACCAACGCCTAAGGTAGTAGAGGTAAATTCTCTAATGAAGTTCAATGATAATGACAGTCCTCACAATATGCAACCTAGCCAATGCCTTTATGAGTTTGAAAATTAGAATAGAAAGCAAGATCACTTCAATGCAAATGTTATGAAACAATTGAAATATAATTCTGATATGATTGCTCGCTTGAGTGACTTGTTATTTAGAATCTCAAATGATGTTAGAGTTGTTGGAAAGCATGCCTCTATGGTTCAAACTCAGTTAGACCAAGTTGCTAAATCTCAAAGAGAATTACTTGATGAAATGAATAATAATATGCATGACTTTGCTGTTTGAGTTGCAACTAGAGGAGGTAAAATGACTCAGGAACCACTTTATCCTGAGGGACATCCAAAAAGAATTGAACAAGACTCGCAAAGAGTTAACACTGATGCACCTAGTCCTTCTAGAAAGAAAAAGAAGAAGAAAAATGATAGGACTTTGCATGCTTCTAGTGAACCTGAAATAGAAAAACCTCCTCATAATGATAATGAAACTTCTATCTCTGATGCTGAAACTCAATCTGGTAATGAACACTCACCTAGTGATAATGAAAAGGATAATGCCGATGTTCATGAAGATACTCAACCAAATAATGAAAAAGAATCAGATAATGATGTCGAGATAGAACCTCCAGTTGATCTTGATAACCCACAACCTAAGAATAAAAGATATGATAAAAGAGACTTCACTACTAGAAAACACAATAAAGAAAGAGAACCGTGGGTTCAAAAACCTATGCCTTTTCCACCCAGGTCAACTGAAAAGAAAGATGATGAAGAATTTAAACGCTTTGCTGAAATGCCGAGGCCAGTCTTTTTGCGTACTCGCTTGAATGATATCTTAAAAATGCCTCCTTATGCAAAGTATATGAAATACATCATCACAAATAAGAGAAAAATACCAGAAGCTGAAATCTCCACTATGCTTGCTAATTATACTTTCAAAGATGGAGTACCTAAAAAACTTGGAGATCCGGGAATACCAACTATACCTTGCTCTATCAAAAAGAATTATGTGAAAACGGCTCTGTGTGATTTTGGAGCTGGTGTTACTGTTATGCCTTTCTCTTTATATAAAAGACTTAACTTGAATAAGCTCACACCTACTGAAATATCTTTGCAAATGGCTGACAAATCAACTGCCATACCTATCGGTATCTGTGATGATGTGCCCGTTGTTGTTGCTAATGTTACCATTTTGACTCACTTTGTTATACTTGAGATGCCCGAGGACGACAACATGTCGATTATCCTTGGTAGACCCTTCTTGAATACTGCAGGGGCTGTTATTGATTGCAATAAAAGTAACGTCACTTTTAATATTAATGGTAATGAGCATACGGTGCACTTTCCGAAGAAACAATTCCAAGTGAATGGTATTAATTTTAATGAAAAATCTCCGACAATCACTATTGGAATTTTTCAAATACCTCAACATACTGCCAAAAGAAATATGAAATGCTTATTGTTGGGGACATTCATATCCCCATTGAGGTAACTTAGTGATTTAAGAAACTTCTTCCGTTTCATGCTAATCGAAAGTGGTTGTTAATAAGATCTAATCAACCTTATTAATGGATCATTTTCTAGCAGTATGAAGTTGATGAATTTAGTAAGCACTACCTTCTGTCCTTACTTTTTATTCTCTATTTTTATTAGTAAAATAAAATAAAATGCCATGTTGTCGGTGTACAAAAGTAGGGGCTCTGCTTTTGACCCCTTTACTTGTGCACGGGCAGTCAGAGCCTCCCGCCACGGCCACGCATAACATGGCAGGGAAGGGGAGCTGGAGAGAAGCCAAAGCCACGAGGACAAACAAAGCAACAACAAGGACCAAGGCCCCAAAGATCGAGATAGGCGTAGCGTGTTCTCCGGCAAGGACCCTTCTTGTCAAGGCACCTCAAAGAGCCCGGCAAGACCCTTGCCGGGGCAGCTCTGAAGGAAATATGCCCTAGAGGCAATAATAAAGTTATTATTTATTTCCTTATATCATGATAAATGTTTATTATTCATGCTAGAATTGTATTAACCGGAAACATAATACATGTGTGAATATATAGACAAACAAGATGTCACTAGTATGCCTCTACTTGACTAGCTTGTTAATCAAAGATGGTTATGTTTCCTAACCATGAACAAGGAGTTGTTATTTGATTAACAAGGTCACATCATTAGTAGAATGATCTGATTGACATGACCCATTCCGTTAGCTTAACACTTGATCGCTTAGTATGTTAATGCTTTCTTCATGACCCATACATGTTCCTGTAACTATGAGATTATGCAACTCCGTTCTGGGAGGAACACTTTGGTGCTACCAAACGTCACAACGTAATCGGGTGATTATAAAGGAGTACTACAGGTGTCTCCAAAGGTACTTGTTGGGTTGGCGTATTTCGAGATTAGGTTTTGTCACTCCGATTGTCGGAGAGGTATCTCCAGGCCTTCTCGGTAATGCACATCACTTAAGCCTTGCAAGCATTACAACTAATGAGTTAATTGTGAGATGATGTATTACGAACGAGTAAAGAGACTTACCAAAGTAACGAGATTGAACTAGGTATTGGATACCGACGATCGAATCTCGGGTAAGTAACATACCGATGACAAAGGGAACAACGATGTCGTTATGCGGTTTGACCGATAAAGATCTTCGTAGAATATGTAGGAACCAATATGGGCATCCAGGTTCCGCTATTGGTTATTGACCGAGAATGGTTCTAGGTCATGTCTACATAGTTCTCGAACCCGTAGGGTCCGCACGCTAACGCTTCGATGACAGTTCATAATGAGTTTATAAGTATTGATGCACCGAAGGTTGTTCGAGTCCCGGATGTGATCACGGACATGACGAGGAGTCTCGAAATGGTCGAGACATAAAGATTGATATATTGGAAGCCTATGTTTGGACTTGGAAGGGTTCCGAGTGAAATCGAGAATTTACTGAGTACCGGAGGTTACCTAACCCCCGAACTACATGGGCCATAGTGGGCCTTAGTGGAAAGGAGAGAGGGCCAGCCCTAGGTGGTCGCCACGCTTCTTCCCTAGTCCTATTAGGACTAGGAAAGGTGGGCCGCCCCTCTCTCTCTTTCCCTCCGGAATCCTAATCCAACTAGGATTGAGGGGGAGTCCTACTCCCGGAGGGAGTAGGACTCCTTGCGCGCCTCCCCTTGGGCCGGCCACCTTCCCTTGGCTCCTTTATATCACGGGGCAGGGGGCACCCCTGAACACACAAGTTGATCTACGGATCTTTCCTTAGCCGTGTGCGGTGCCCCTTCCACCATATTCCACCTCGGTCATATCGTCAGAGAGCTTAGGCGAAGCCCTCGCGCGGAGAAGACATATCGTCGCAGTGCTTAGGCGAAGCCTCGCGTCGGTAGAGCATCAACATCGCCATCACGCCGTCGTCGACGGAACTCATCCCCGACACTTTGCTGGATCGAGTCCGGGATCGCCATCGAGCTGAACGTGTGCAGAACTTCGGAGGTGCCGTCACGTTCGGTGCTTGGATCGGTCGGATCGTGAAGACGTGCGACTACATCAACCGCGTTGTTATAACGCTTCCGCTTTCGGTCTCACGAGGGTACGTGGGACGGACACTCTTCCCTCTCGTTGCTATACCATCACCATGGTCTTGGCGTGATCGTAGGAAAATTTTTGAAATTACTACGTTCCCCAACAAGGGCATCCGAGCCTAGGTTTTATGGTTTGATGTTATTTGCACGAGTAGAACACAAGTGAGTTGTGGACTATACAAGTCATATTGACTACCAGCAAGTCATACTTTGGTTCAGCGGTATTATTGTAAAGACGAACCAGACCAACCTTACTCGAACTCTTACGCTAGACCGGTACCCTCGACGTACTTTGCACATAGATGGCTTGCGGAAGACCTGTCTCTCCAACTTTAGTTGAACCGAAAGGCTACGCCCGGTCCTTGAGAAGGTTAAACGGAGTCTATTTGACAAACTATCGCTGTGGTTTTGATGCATAGGTAAGAACGGTTCTTGCTCAGCCCGTAGCAGCCACGTAAAACTTGCAACAACAAAGTAGAGGATGCCTAACTTGTTTTTGCAGGGCATGTTGTGATGTGATATGGTCAAGACATGATGCTAAATTTTATTGTATGAGATGATCATGTTTTGTAACAGAGTTATCGGCAACCGGCAGGAGCCATATGGTTGTCGCTTTATTGTATGAAATGCAAACGCCATGTAATTGCTTTACTTTATCACTAAGCGGTAGCGATAGTCGTGGAAGCAATAGTTGGCGAGACGACAACGATGCTACGATGGAGATCAAGGTGTCGCTACCGGTGACGATGGTGATCATGATTGCGGTGCCGGAGATGGAGATCACAAGCACAAGATGATGATGACCATATCATATCACTTATATTGATTGCATGTGATGTTTATCCTTTATGCATCTTATCTTGCTTTGATTGACGGTAGCATTATAAGATGATCTCTCACTAAAAATTATCAAGAAGTGTTCTCCCCGAGTATGCACCGCTATGAAAGTTCTTCGTCTTTGAGACACCACGTGATGATCGGGTGTGATAGGCTCTACGTTCAAATACAACGGGTGCAAAACAGTTGCACACGCAGAATACTCAGGTTAAACTTGACGAGCCTAGCATATAACAGATATGGCCTCGGAACACAGAGACCGAAAGGTCGGCGTGAATCATATAGTAGATATGATCAACATAATGATGTTCACCATTGAAACTACTCCATCTCACGTGATGATCGGACATGGTTTAGTTGATTTGGATCACGTGATCACTTAGATGACTAGAGAGATGTCTGCCTAAGTGGGAGGTTTTTAATATGATTAATCAAACTTAAATTTATCATGAACTTAGTACCGATAGTATTTTGCTTGTCTATGTTTGATGTAGATAGATGGCTCGTCTTTGTTGTTCCGTTGAATTTTAATGCGTTCCTTGAGAAAGCAAAGTTGAAAGATGATGGTAGCAATTACACGGACTGGGTCCGTAATTTGAGGATTATCCTCATTGCTGCACGTAAAATTACGCCCCGAAGCACCGCCGGGTGACAGTTCTGCTGCAGATGCCGAGCTGAAGTTGTGAACGTCTGCAAAGCAGAGCTGATGACTACTCTATAGTTCAGTGTGCCATGCTTTACGGCTTAGAACCGGGTCTTCAACGACGTTTTGAACGTCATGGAGCATATGAAATGTTCCAGGAGTTGAAGTTAATATTTCAAGCAAATGCCCGGATTGAGAGATATGAAGTCTCCAATAAGTTCTATAGCTGCAAGATGGAGGAGAATAGTTCTGTCAGTGAGCACATACTCAAAATGTCTGGGTATAACAATCACTTAATTAAGCTGGGAGTTAATCTTCCGGATGATAGTGTCATTGATGTAATTCTCCAATCATCGCCACCAAGCTACAAGAGCTTCGTGATGAACTATAATATGCAAGGGATGACTAAGACAATTCTCGAGCTCTTCGCGATGTCAAAGTCATGGAGGTAGAAATCAAGAAAGAGCATCAAGTGTTGATGGTCAGCAAGACCACTAGTTTCAAGAAAAAGGGCAAAGGGAAGAAGAAGGAAACTTCAAAAGAACAGCAAGAAAGTTGCTGATCAAGAGAAGAAACCCAAGTCTGGACCTAAGCTCAAACCGAAAGTGTTTTATTGCAAGCAGACTGGACACTGGAAGTGGAACTGCCCCAAGTATTTGGCGGATAAAAAGGATGGCAAGGTGAACAAAGGTATATATGATATACATGTTATTGATGTGTACCTTACTAATACTCGCAGAGTACAGGTATTTGATAATCGGTTACATTGCTAATATTTGCAACTCGAAACAGGAACTACGGATTGCGAAGATTGGCTAAGGACGAGGTGACGATCTTGGCGTTGGAAATGGTTCCAAAGTCGATGTGATCGCAATGGCACGCTACCTCTACATCTACCTTCTGGATTAGTTTTAGACCTAAATAATTGTTATTTGGTGCCGCCGTTGAGCATGAACATTATATCTGGATCTTGTTTATTGCGAGACGGTTATTCATTTAAATCGTAGAATAATGGTTGTTCTATTTATATGAGTAATATCTTTTATGGTCATGCACCCTTGAAGAATGGTCTATTCTTGTTGAATCTCGACAAAGAGTGATACACATATTCATAATGTTGAAGCCAAAAGATGCAGAGTTGATAATGATAGTGCAACTTATTTGTGGCACCGCCGTTTAGGTCATATCGGTGTAAAACGCATGAAGAAACTCCATCTTGATGGGCTTCGAATCACTTGATTATGAATCACTTGGTACTTATGTAACCGTGCCTCATGGGCAAGATGACAAAACGCCGCGTTCTCCGGAACTATGGAGCGTGCAACTGATTTGTTGGAAATCATACATACCGATGTATGTGGTCCAATGAATGTTGAAGCACGCCGGCGGTATCAAGTTATTTTCTCACCTTCACAGATGATTTGAGCAGATATGGGTATATCTACTTAATGAAACACAAATCTGAAACATTTGAAAAGTTCAAAGAATTTCAGAGTGAAGTGGAAAATCATCGTAACAAGAAAATAAAATTTCTACGATCTGATCGTGGAGGAGAATATTTGAGTTACGAGTTTGGTTTACATTTGAAACAATGTGGAATAGTTTCACAACTCACGCCACCCGGAACACCACAGAGAAATGGTGTGTCTGAACGTCGTAATCGTACTTTACTAGATATGGTGCGATCTAGGATGTCTATTTCCGATTTACCGCTATCTTTTTGGGGTTATGCTTTAGAGACGGCCGCATTCACGTTGAATAGGACACCGTCAAAATCCGTTGAGACGACGCCTTATGAACTGTGGTTTGGCAAGAAACCAAAGTTGTCGCTTTCTTAAAGTTTGGGGCTGCGATGCTTATGTAAAGAAACTTCAACCGTATAAGCTCGAACCCAAATCGGAAAAATGTGTCTTCATAGGATACCCAAAGGAGACTGCTGGGTACAACTTCTATCACAGATCTGAAGGCAAGATTTTCGTTGCTAAATTCGGATCCTTTCTAGAGAAGGAGTTTCTCTCGAAAGAAGTGAGTGGGAGGAAAGTAGAACTTGATGAGATAATCAGATTCTGCTCCCTTATTGGAAAGTAGTTCATCACAAGAAATGGTTCCCGTGACAACTACACCAATTAGTGAGGAAACTAATGATGATGATCATGAAGTTTCGCATCAAGTTACTATCGAACCTCGTGAGGTCAACCAGAGTAAAATACGCACTGAGTGGTACGGTAATCCTATTCGAAGTCATGTTACTTGACCATGGCGAACCTACAAACTATGAAGAAGCGATGGTGAGCCCAGATTCCGCAAAATGGCTGAAAGCCATGAAATCTGAGATGGGATCCATGTATGAGAACAAAGTATGGACTTTGGTTGACTTGCCCGATGATCGGCAAGCCATTGAAAATAAATGGATCTTTAAGAAGAAGACTGACGCCGATGGTAATGTAACCGTCTACAAAGCTCGACTTGTTGCGAAGGTTTTCGACAAGTTCAAGGGGTTGACTACGATGAGACTTTCTCACCCGTAGCGATGCTTAAGTCTGTCCGAATCATGTTAGCAATTGCCGCATTTTATGATTATGAAATTTGGCAAATGGATGTAAAAACTGCATTCTTGAATGGATTTCTAGAAGAAGAGTTGTATATGATGCAACCAGAAGGTTTTGTCGATCCAAAAGGTGCTAACAAAGTGTGCAAGCTCCAACGATCAATTTATGGTCCGTGCAAGCCTCTCGGAGTTGGAATAAACGCTTTGATAGTGTGATCAAAGCATATGGGTTTACATGCACTTTTGGAGAAGCCTCAGATTTACAAGAAAGTGAGTGGGAGCTCAGTAGCATTTCGATATTATATGTAGACGACATATTATTAATTGGAAATGATATAGAATTTCTGGATAGCATAAAAGGATACTTGAATAAAAGTTTTTCAATGAAAGACCTCGGTGAAGCTGCTTACATATTGGGCATCAAGATCTATAGAGATAGATCAAGACGCTTAATTGGACTTTCACAAAGCACATACCTTGATAAAATTTTGAAAAAGTTCAAAATGGATCGTGCAAAGAAAGGTTTTTGCCTGTGTTGCAAGGTGTAAGATTGAGTCGACTCAATGCCCGACCACAGCAGAAGATAGAGAGAAAATGAAAGATGTTCCCTATGCTTCAGCCATAGGCTCTATCATGTATGCAATGCTGTGTACCAGACTGACGTATGCTTAGTCAGTAAGCTTGGCAGAAGGTACCAAAGTAATCCAGAATGGATCATCGACAGCGGTCAAGAACATCCCGAAATACCCGAAAAGGACTAAGGATATGTTTCTCGTATATGGAGGTGACAAAGAGCTAGTCGTAAATGGTTACGCCGATGTAAGCTTTGACACCGATCCGGACGATTCTAAATCGCAAACCGGATACGTGTTTTTATTAAACGGTGGAGCCGCTGTCGGTTGGTGCAGTTCTAAACAAAGCGTCGTGGCGGGATCTACATGTGAAGCGGAGTACATAGCTGCTTCGGAAGCAGCAAATGAAGGAGTCTGGATGAAAGAGTTCATTTCCGATCTAGGTGTTGTACCTAGTGCGTCGGGACCGATGAAGATCTTCTGTGACAATACTGGTGCAATTGCCTTGGCAAAGCAATCCAGATTTCACAAGAGGACCAAGCACATCAAGAGACGCTTCAATTCCATTCGGGACCAAGTCCAAGTGGGATACATAGAGATTTGCAAAATACATACGGATCTGAATGTTGCGCATCTGCTAACTAAGCCTCTTCCACGAGCAAAACATGATCAGCACCAAGACTCCATGGGTGTTAGGATCATTACTTTGTAATCTAGATTATTGACTCTAGTGCAAGTGGGAGATCAAGGAAATATGCCCTAGAGGCAATAATAAAGTTATTATTTATTTCCTTATATCATGATAAATGTTTATTATTCATGCTAGAATTGTATTAACCTAAACATAATACATGTGTGAATATATAGACAAACAAAGATGTCACTAGTATGCCTCTACTTGACTAGCTTGTTAATCAAAGATGGTTATGTTTCCTAACCATGAACAAGGAGTTGTTATTTGATTAACAAGGTCACATCATTAGTAGAATGATCTGATTGACATGACCCATTCCGTTAGCTTAACACTTGATCGCTTAGTATGTTAATGCTTTCTTCATGACCCATACATGTTCCTCGTAACTATGAGATTATGCAACTCCTGCTTACCGGAGGAACACTTTGGTGCTACCAAACGTCACAACGTAATCGGGTGATTATAAAGGAGTACTACAGGTGTCTCCAAAGGTACTTGTTGGGTTGGCGTATTTCGAGATTAGGTTTTGTCACTCCGATTGTCGGAGAGGTATCTCCAGGCCTTCTCGGTAATGCACATCACTTAAGCCTTGCAAGCATTACAACTAATGAGTTAATTGTGAGATGATGTATTACGGAACGAGTAAAGAGACTTACCAAGAATCTAGATTGAACTAGGTATTGGATACCGACGATCGAATCTCGGGTAAGTAACATACCGATGACAAAGGGAACAACGTATGTCGTTATGCGGTTTGACCGATAAAGATCTTCAGAGAATATGTAGGAACCAATATGAGCATCCAGGTTCCGCTTATTGGTTATTGACCGAGAATGGTTCTAGGTCATGTCTACATAGTTCTCGAACCCGTAGGGTCCGCACGCTTAACGCTTCGGCGACAGCTCATAATGAGTTTATAAGTATTGATGCACCGAAGGTTGTTCGGAGTCCCGGATGTGATCACGGACATGACGAGGAGTCTCGAAATGGTCGAGACATAAAGATTGATATATTGGAAGCCTATGTTTGGACTTCGGAAAGGGTTCCGAGTGAAATCGGGAATTTACCGGAGTACCGGGAGGTTACCGGAACCCCCCGGGAACTACATGGGCCATAGTGGGCCTTAGTGGAAAGGAGAGAGGCCCAGCCCTAGGTGGGTCGCCCCCCTTCCCCTAGTCCTATTAGGACTAGGAAAGGTGGGCCGCCCCCTCTCTCTCTTTCCCTCCCGGAATCCTAATCCAACTAGGATTGAGGGGAGTCCTACTCCCGAGGGAGTAGGACTCTTGCGCGCCTCCCCTTGGGCCGCCACCTTCCCTTGGCTCCTTTATATCACGGGGCAGGGGGGCACCCCAGAACACACAAGTTGATCTACGGATCTTTCCTTAGCCGTGCGGTGCCCCTTCCACCATATTCCACCTCGGTCATATCGTCAGAGAGCTTAGGCGAAGCCTGCCACGGAGAAGACATATCGTCGCAGTTGCTTAGGCGAAGCCTCGCCGGTAGAGCATCAACATCGCTATCACGCCGTCAGGCCGACGGAACTCATCCTCGACACTTTGCCGGATCGGAGTCCGGGATCGCCATCGAGCTGAACGTGTGCGTAACTTCGGAGGTGCCGTCGTTCGGTGCTTGGATCGGTCGGATCGTGAAGACGCACGACTACATCAACCGCGTTGTTATAACGCTTCCGCTTTCGGTCTCGAGTGCGTGGACGGACACTCTTCCCTCTCGTTGCTATACCATCACCATGGTCTTGCGTGATCGTAGGAAATTTTTTGAAATTACTACGTTCCCCAACAAGCTCGCCCACGCCGGCTGAAGTGAGCCGCCCTTGAGCCCACCAACGCTCGACAAATGCGTTGGGACAGGGCTCGGGAGGCACCTCCGTGGTGGCATGCAGATCTTTGTGAAGACATAGAATGCTCAAGATCAAATGAGGATAAGAGGGCAACCATCCTCACCGAAGAAACCCACAAGACCCCCGGCAAGACTTTTGCCGGGGAGGCCAGCATGCCACGGCAAGACCTTTGTCGGGCCACCTGACAAGACCCTTGCCAGGCCACCCGACAAGGCCCTCGCCAAAGCGCACCAGCTGGGCCACTGCCAGGCCCGCACCAGATAAGTCTTCGCCGCCGTTCGCATGCAGCTGCCGACCCAACCAGCTGGGCAGGCACCTGCGTGGCGGCATGCAATCCTTCGTGGAGGCTCCACCACCGCGCCACCTCAGCTGCCTGCCTGCCTACATGGCACCGCATGCATCGCTGGCCAGGGCGCGTGTCGAAGCAAGGAGGAGCGGTGACGGACGGGACGGGCCTCGCCCCCGTCCCCAATGAAGCGAAGGGACACCTAAGCCTCGCATTAAATGCGTCTTGTCCTGTAATACTAGCGTAGACTCGCGACACTGTAGCACTTTCCACCTCCTGTGTGCTACTGTGGCAGCCCCTTTCGCCTATAAAAGGAGGCCCATGGCACATAGAGAAAGGATTCGGCTCTTTCGAACCTCGCAGCACCTAGAGCTAGTTTGAGAGCTCAAGAACGCTAAATACATCCACCAAAGCAGGATCGTAGGGTTTTACGCACCTTTGCGGCCCGAACCTGGGTAAAATCCCTTTGTGTTGCTGCTGGTCCCGCTCTTCTCATGATCCCCGCGCCCCGCAACCGTAGAAGGGATTCCAGTGATCCCATAGGTGTCGTTTCCCACCGACATATTTGGCGCGCCAGGTAGGGGGACGCTATTGTGAGAATCTGGTCTAGGAGTTGACCTAACTGTTCTTCATCGCCATGGCTCCTAAGAAGAAGGCGACCACGGCGATCGGTTCGTCCGGAGCCGGGTTGGTACCGGTGCGGACCGGCAGCGGGCCAGTCACGGAGAGGACGAAGGCGCGCCGCCATGAACATCCACATCGCTCGACGGTCCGGGCCTGGCGAAGCGGCGCTGTCAGCGCACCGGGCGGCGAGCCACCAGTCGCGGGCTCCAGAGATGGAGTCGGGCCCCCCGCAGGCGGCGCGGGGCCCTCCAGGGGTGCCGCCGTACCGCCAGGCGGCGGCACGGCGATCTCCAAGACGCCAACACCGGCGCCCACGGCGTGCTCTTCTTAGGTTGTGCATGATGAGCAGTGTCACCCTACTGGTGACCCTGCGCGCCGCCCTGGCAAGAGTCTCGTGCGTTCGTCACATGAAAGAGAGGGCCAGCTTGCGCGCCGAGGTACTGATGGAGGTGGCGGACGGCTGCGGAGCCGCGACGCGGCTCCTTCTAACGTGGTTAGGAGTCGAGGCGCATAGCGGTCCACCCAGCTCTCACCACCACCCATGCCAGCGGAAGCCCTAGCGCGCGCAGCTGCTCCTCGATTTTCCTCCCGCCGCGGAGAAGCTCGATGAATGGAGGGCCACCGTCCGGAGCCTCGTCGGCATCGCCAACGACGACAGGCTGTGGCCGGCGGAACCCGTCGGCCGTCACTCCGCCGGGCTGCCACCTGCTAGCTGAGGCCACACCGGAGGCGACGCGGCCACGGTGTACTCCCCACATCCATCCCGACCGCCTCGGGCGTCGGCCCGACGCGGCGACGCTCGTGATGATATCTCCATCGCGTCGTCCGACCCGCGGACCAATCGTGATCAGCGCCAAGTCCTTCGGGAGCGGGCTCACGAGGACGCTCGAACTACGATCAAGCGCCGACGCGACGCGTGCCACCAGTCGGACAGGCGGGCAGGGCCGGCTATGGACCACCCAGCGCCGGGAGGCTACGGTGGCCTACATTACAAGGTGGGTTGTCCGACCTTCACCCGTGAGCTGCAGCAGTTCCAGTGGCCCTCCCACCGTACGTTCAAACCCGACGTTGGTGAGAAGTACAACGGCAAGACTCACCCATCAGAGTTCCTCAGCATCTACACCATCACGATGCAAGCTGCCGGGGCTCGCGACGACAAGGTGCTTGCCAACTACTTCCTGTTGGCACTCAAGCCTAATGTTATGTCATGGTTGATGCACTTGCCGGTGGATTCCATCTCTTCTTGGGCGGATCTGTGCCATGAGTTTGTTGGCGCCTTTACCGAAGGTCACCAAGCTCATGGCCTGGCGAGTGATTTACACATCATCCCCCGGAAGGAAGGAGGAAACCTGCGCAAGTACATCCAAAGGTTCAGCCGGGTGCAGTACAACATCCCCGATGTTCATCCCGCCGCTGTGATCAGTGCGTTCCATCAGAACGTGCGCAATCGCAAGATGCATGAAGAGCTGGCGATGAACAAGGTTAAGGATGTGGCCGAGCTCTATGTTCTGGCTGATCGGTGCGCTCGTGCCTTGGAAGGAAGTACCCCGGCGAAGATGCCGGTGCAGAAACCGACTCCACTGGCGATACCGCCACCCTAGCAAAGAAAGGCCGACGCCGTAATAGGAAGCGCAAGGGCAAGGCCGTGCTTGCCGTTGAGGGATCCGACGACACCGGTACCACCAAGAAGACCAAGGTGAGCGACCCCGGCAAGGAGATTGCCGGTTGTGACACTTGCCAGGCCTTGGCGGCTGGCGACAAGCCAGGAGGCTCCGACAAGCAGTACTGCAAGATCCACCGCACCAAGGGCCACGATCTCCAAAACTGCCGGCAGGTAGAGCTGCTCGCCGAGAAGCAGAAATCCGAGTATGAGTGGCGGGACAAGGAGAAAGGCCCAGACGGTGCCGAAGGATCTGGCAAGAAACGTGGCAGCCAAGGAGGCCGCCGCGGCAAGGAGAGTCCGCGAGAGAGGCCCGCCCGGGGCCGCGACAAGGAGTAGGAAGACGATGATCATGACGAGGACGACGAGTCCGGCGACCACGAGTTTCAGAAAGCCACAGAGGCCATGTGCGTCGATGGCGGCGCCTCGCTACACGCATCCCACCGCCAACTCAAACAGTGGGCGTGTGAGATCACAGCGGTGGAGCCATCGTTTGACGCACAGAAGCCGCTGAAATGGTCCAGCACGCCCATCATCTTCGACACCGAGGACCACCCTAACCGCACCACTGCGGTCGGGTGCTTGCCGTTGCTGGTTTCACCAACAATCCGCAACCTCAAGGTGACAAAGATATTGGTTGACGGCAGGACCGGCCTGAACTTGATCTCGCCCGTTGTGGTTAGAAGGCTGCAGATCCCTGGCGGAGACCTCGAGGAGACGGTTACGTTCCAAGGGGTTAACCCAGGGAGGAGCCAGCCAAAGGGAAAGATCATGCTGCCCGTGACATTCGGAGGCGAGTTGAACCACATGACGGAGAGGATTGTCTTCGACGTAGCCGAGATCCCTTTGCCTTACAACGGGATCCTCGGCCGCCCGGCGCTGGCCAAGTTCATGGCGGCTTCACACTACGCCAATAACATGCTGAAGATGCCCGTGCCGATGAACATCATCACTGTCCCCTCTGACAAGAAAGATGCGCTGATCTGCGCTGACCAACACTACCGGGAAGCAGTTGCAGCAGCTGCCACTAAGGTACCTGCTCCTACCGACGGAGCCCCGGGGGGGAAGAAGACCGGCGAGACTCCTAGCACCCACTCCGGCAAGCGCACCTCTTCGGGGTGTTGCGCTCCCGTAGAGGACGTGCCAGAGAGCTCCGCCGGCAAGAGCAAGAAGTCCAGAGCCACGCCACCAGAGACCAAGAAGGTTCCCGTCAAGGAGGACGGTACGGGGGGAGTTATTACCATAAGCTCCACCCTCGATGGCAAATAGGAAAGCGAGCTCGTCGCCTTCCTGCGGGCGAATGTTGATGTGTTTGCATGGCAAGCCTCCGACATCCCCGGCGTTCTCAGGGAGGTGAGTGAGCACCACCTTGCACGGCCCGTCAAGCAGAAGGTCAGGAAGCAAGCTCTGGAGAGGCAGGAGTTCATCACGGAGGAAATCAGAAAGCTAGAGACGGCAGGCTTGGTGAGAGGAGTACTCCATCCAACGTGGTTGGCCAATCTGGTAGTGGTGCGCAAGGCAAATGGGAAATGGAGGCTATGTATTGATTACACAGACATCAATAAGGCCTGCCCAAAGGATCCTTTCCCATTGCTGCGCATTGACTAGATTGTTGACTCCACGACTGGGTGTGACCTCTTATCGTTCCTGGACACCTACTCAGGATACCACCAGATCTTCATAACAAAGTAAGAGGAGGAAAAGACAACATTCATCACCCCATGTGGTACGTATTGCTTTTTACGGATGCCTTTCGGGTTGAAGAGTGCTGGCTCGACCTTTGCAAGAGCAGTCCAAATTGGTTTTGAGCCCCAGCTACATAGAAATATGGAAGCTTATATGGATGACATAGTGGTCAAAACCAAGGACATAGCAACGCTCGTGCAAGATCTGGAGGAAACATTTGGGAACCTGCGCAAGATCAACCTCAAATTGAACCCTGAGAAGTGTGTCTTCGGCGTTCCATCCGGCAAGCTTCTCGGGTTCTTTGTGTCCCAGCGTGGGATTGAAGCAAACCCAGATAAGATCGAGGCCATCGAGAAGATTTAGGCACCCAAACGGATCAAGGACGTGTATCGGCTCACTGTCTGCGTTGCTACCATGAGCCGGTTCATCTCCAAGTCCGCGGAGCGTGCCCTCCTTTTTTCAAGATCTTAAAGAAAGCAGGACCGATGGAGTGGACCCCAGAGGCCGAGGCAGCGCTGCAAGATTTGAAGAATTACCTCTCCTATACCCCAGTGCTGGTTGCGCCCAAACCACAAGAACCGTTGCTGCTTTATCTAGCGGCAACGAATCAGGTGGTTAGCGCCACACTAGTGGCACGGAGGGAGGTTGATGAGGAGACAGCAGCAGCGGCAAAGTCGACGGTTGGCGGGCCGGAACCCTCCCCGGCAGGGCTGAGCCCCGGCAAGGCTGAGCCCCCGACAGGGTTCGGCCCCGGCAAGGCTGGCGCCCGTGCGACGGGACCCACGCGACCAGATGAAGAAGCACAGAAGAGGAAAATGGTGCAGCACCCATTTCGGCCTCCCTTTGCAGGGGCTAGGTTGAGGTACTCAGGTGTGCAAAAGCTGCTCTTCGGCCTCCTTATGGCTTCGAGAAAGCTGCGCCATTACTTCCAAGCGCATGAGATCACGGTGGTCACCCGCCTCCCATTGCAACAGATACTGCATAACCCAGATGCAACGGGGAGGATTGTGGAATGGGCCCTGGAGTTGTCAAGCTTCGGTTTAAAGTTCGAAAGTACCTCGACGATTCAGAGCAGAGTCTTGGCGGAGTTTGTTGCAGAATGGACCTCGACGCCTGACGAAGAGGTACGAGAGACCACTCTCCCCGGCAAGGAAACGAGTCGCAACTGGATCATGTACTTTGATGGTGCCTTCTCGCTGCAAGGCGCCGGCGCTGGTGTGCTGCTTGTCACACCCACCGGAGAGCACCTCAAGTACATCGTCCAGATGTACTTCCCCCGGGAGATGTCAACCAACAACACCGCCGAGTACAAGGGTTTGCTTGCCGGTCTCAGGATCGCGGCGGACCTCGGAGTTAAAAAGCTCATCATCAGGGGCGACTCACAGCTCGTCGTCAGGCAGATCAACAAAGATTATCAAAGCCCGTTGATGGAAGCTTACGTAGATGAGGTGAGGAAACTGGAGGAACGCTTTGACGGTATACAAGCGGAGCATGTCCCTCGGGTGGAGAACGACATCGCCGATTACCTGTCAAAGCGCGCTTCCCTCAAGCTACCTGTGGAACTAGGTACTTTTGTGCTTCAGTTAACTCAGCCATCCGTTGAGCCGTCGACCGGGCAGAACAAGCGGAGGAAGCTAGGCCCCGGCAAGTACTTCCCCACCGAGCTGCCCGGAGCCGCCGGCGAAGATGTTGCCATGGATGCAGATCCTGCCGCGGGGCGACCGACTCCGGCAGGACCTCAGGTCACGGCTGTGGAGGCGGCCGCCCCCGTAGCAGAAGAAATGCCTTTGGTCCTTGTCCTCGAGCCACAGGCTCCGGCATGGGCACAGCACACCGTCTGATTCCTTCAGAAGGGAGAGCTTCCTGAGGGGCAGGAAGAGGCAGAAAGAGTAGCCCGCCGGTCTGCTCTGTACCAATTCGTTGACAGCGTATTGTACAGAAGAAGACCGAATGGGGTGAAATTGATGTGCATCTTCCGGGAGGAAGGAATAAGGCTGTTGGCAGAGATACATGGAGGCATATGTGGCTCCCACATAGGGTCGAGGGCCCTTGCCGGCAAGGCTTTCCGGCAAGGTTTCTTCTGGCCCACCGCCCTCCAAGATGCAATGGCACTAGTAACCAAGTGTGAAGCATGCCGCCCATTCGAAGAAGCTTCATCAACCAGCTCAAGCCCTTCAAACCATCCCTCTCTCCTGGCCCTTCTCGGTCTGGGGGCTCGACATACTGGGCCCTTTCCCCCATGCCGTCAGGGGCTTTGAGTACTTGTACTTCGCAATCGACAAGTTCACAAAGTGGCCAGAGGTGGAAGCAGTGAGGAAGGTGACAGCGCAGTCAACCGTCAAGTTCTTTAAGGGGCTAGTTGCCGTTTTGGGGTGCCCAACAGGATCATCACCAACAACGGCACACAGTTCACAAGCCACGCATTCATGCAGTACATTGAGGATCTCGGCAGTAGGGTTTGTTTTGCTTTCGTGGCACATCCACGGAGCAACGGCCAAGCGGAAAGAGCAAATGCTGAAGTCCTGTGAGGCTTGAGGACAAGGACTTTTGATAGACTGCGCAAAAGCGGGAGGCGCTGGATTGATCAGTTGCCGGCGGTTCTTTTGTCGATCAGAACGACGCCAAATCGAGCCACCGGCCAGACACCCTTTGCCCTGGTTTACGGGCGTAGCAGTTCTCCCCACGGAACTCATATACGGGTCACCTCGAGTGCTCGCTTATGATGAGGTTGAGCAAGAGCGATTGCGGCGAGATGACGCGACGCCTCTTGAGGAAGATCGCCTCTGGGCGGTCAGGAGAGCAGCACGCTACCAAAGAAGCCTTGCGCCGCTACCATAGCCGCAAGGTTCATGCCCGAAGCTTTGAGTAAGGCGACCTTGTTCTTCGGCACGTTCAGTCGGCCAAGAATTCCAACAAGTTGACGCCAAAGTGGGAAGGCCCTTATCGGGTAACACGAGTCACCAGGCCCGGCGCAGTCCGCCTGGAGACCGAAGATGCCATTCCAGTGAGCAACTCCTGGAACATCGAGCATCTTCGCAAGTTTTACCCATAAGGCGCGGCTGCCGGGCCTCCCGACAAGCCCCCTTTTGTACAAGCCTTGCTGGCAAGGCATGTAACCCTTTGTACAAAGCCAGGCGCAGACCCTGAGCATAAATAAATGAAGCGCTGGCGCCCTAAGTTATTGCATGCATGCTAGGTTGAGTCTCTTCCTTGGTTAGGGTTGATAGTGCTTAGTGGCGGCTAACCCCTAGCTTAGAGGTCGAGTGCGCGTCTCTCTGTTCTTCTCCGTCTTCTTTGGTTCGCAGGGCACGTAAGTATTCTTGCCGAGCTGTTTTGGAAGAAAGGGAACAGATCGGCCTCGCCCCGGCAAGACAGAGTTGCCGGGGGCTGCAAGAACAAGGATTCCTCCACGGCAAGCCAAGATCGCCGGGGGCTGCAGATCCAGATAAGTCCTTTATCCTCTATCGTGCATTTCATTATGGACTGGGATACGTGAAACCCCGTTCTATCTCTGAGCTACCGCGCTCCCCCTTTTCGGCACCCAAGGATTATCCCCTGGGTCTGGATTTGGTCGTAGCCGCAGCAGCAAAGGAAGGGAATGGGGGGCCTAAACCCACCTCATCCCTGCCTCCGCCAAGAGTGTGAGGAAGGTCGAGCGAAGTGGGGAAACGGCAAGGCCTGTTGCCGGGCGAGAAAACGTTTGTCTTAAAGATAACAAGGATTCACTCCTTGTCATGGGTTCCTCCCACGAACGAAAATCCCGGCAAACATCCCTTTTTCATTAAAAAACATCCTGTACAGGTACAGTCCATACGAAATGAAAAACATGAGCAATGGGATTACAAGCTTTAAATTCTACTAAGGCCCGAAGGCTTACAAACTAAAAAGAGATAAGGAGCCCGTAATCCCTTTCTTATCCCTCTCCTCAAGAAATGGAACAAGAAAAACAGGAGGGCAAAAGGGGCGCCTAGGCGAGCTATGGGTGGCAGAAGACACCAAGAGAACATCTTGGTGGCCGTCCAAGGGCTGGATGGTGATGGCTGCGCCGGAGGCAGAGCTCGAAGATGAGGAGGCAGGACGTCAAGATGCTGAAGGCGTCGGTGCCCGCGTACTCCGACTTGACGGCCTTGCCGCCCGCCCTCTTCCTCTTCCGCAGCCTCCCAACGCCAGCCGCCCAAGGAGACGACCCCGAGAAGTTCAAGGAGCCGGCGACACGGAGGATGGGGTCACCGGTGCCGCCCGGAGCGGTGCCCGACGCCTAGTCGGACCCGTCATCCTGCCGCCCGCTTGCCTCGCCGTCGCTGCCGTTGTCCTCCTCGTCACTCTCGCTCGAGGAGGAATCTTCATCATCATAAGAGCTCTCCACGCAGCACCTCACACGGGTCCCGAAGTGCCCGAAGATTTTGACGGAGAGAAGGCCGCCCTCCATTAGTTTGAAATGGAAAGTGAGCCCATCCGTCAAGCTGTGGAGGCGAGCGAAGGTCTTCCACCCTCGGTGAAGATACATGACGTGAGGGGCGGGGAACTCGACGTCGACCCATGTGCCGCTGTTCCCACAACCCCTCATGTGCAGCCGCAGCGCTTGCGGCGGATCCAGCTCCATCTCCTGCGCAAATGGGGTCAGGAGGCGAAGGCAACGACGCGGTGGATGGCGCAGCCTGACAAAGAATTCGCAGGGGTTGTCCCCGGCGTGGCCCTCCATCAGAGAGAGGGGCTGCTGCGGGAGGCGAGGCCGATCTGCCGCCCCGTCCTCCTCTCCCTCGAGCAGCACGACGGCCTCGACCTCGCCCCCTCCCCCTCCCTCTAGCGGCCGGCTCCGCTGCTACGAGCTCTTGGGGAGGAGCGATGCGCTGTCTGGCCGAAACCCTCGCCGCCACCGATGAAGCGTCGCCACGCCCCCTCGCCATGGCAGGAGAAGAAAGGAAGCGGTAATGGAGAGAGCCGGATGGCGAAAGATTGAGGGCACCGCTCCCCGCTCCCTCTTTATAAAGGCGGGCAGGCTCGCCGCCCTCTCGGCCAATCCGACTTTTTGAAGTGACAGCAAGAGGGGCCGTCGACCGCCCTCCCCGCTCCATTGAAGGCGCATGGGAATCGACCCGCACGAGCGCGACTACCCACGTCCCGTGCGCCTGTCACTTGCTCTGCGTTATGCATGCGGCGGACGTGGCGCAAGGGGCGGGCACAGTGGGACACATGGAACGACGGTTCCCGAGCAAGGACAGTAAATGGGAGGCGGCCCTATGGTTTCGAAGAGACACGCAAGCCGCCTCTTTACTGTCCACCACAAGGTGACGCCAGCATGCTTCCATCATGCACGCACGCATGACCCCCACACCGCGCATTCAACACGGGTCATGGGGAAGCACGTCGGACATAACAGTGGCCGCGGTAAAAATCCGCCCCAACTGCCCGCGCACCATTATGGGCCTGGCCCAACAACGTGCTACGCCTGTGTGTGGCCCAGGCCTGGGGGCTCCTGTCGGTGTACAAAAGTAGGGGTTCTGCTTTTGACCCCTTTACTTGTGCACGGGCAGTCAGAGCCTCCCGCCACGGCCACGCATAACATGGCAGGGAAGGGGAGCTGGAGAGAAGCCAAAGCCACGAGGACAAACGAAGCAACAACAAGGACCAAGGCCACAAAGATCAGATAGGCGTAGCAGGTTCCCCCGGCAAGGACCCTTGTCAAGAAGCCTCAAGAGCCCCAAAGAAGACCCTTGCCGGGGCAGCTCTCCCACGCCGGCCGAAGTGAGCCGCCCTTGAGCCCACCAACGCTCGACAAATGCGTTGGGACAGGGCTCGGGAGGCACCTCCGTGGTGGCATGCAGATCTTTGTGAAGACATAGAATGCTCATGATCAAATGAGGATAAGAGGGCAACCATCCTCACCGAAGAAACCCACAAGACCCCCGGCAAGACCCTTGCCGGGGAGGCCAGCGTGCCACGGCAAGACCCTTGCCGGGCCACCCGACAAGGCCCTCGCCAAAGCGCACCGGCTGGGCCACTGCCAGGCCCGCACCAGATAAGTCTTCGCCGCCGTTCGCATGCAGCTGCCGACCCAACCAGCTGGGCAGGCACCTGCGTGGCGGCATGCAATCCTTCGTGGAGGCTCCACCACCGCGCCACCTCAGCTGCCAGCTTGCCTACATGGCACCGCATGCATCGCTGGACAGGGCGCGTGTCGAAGCAAGGAGGAGCGGCGATGGACGGGACGGGCCTCGCCCCCGTCCCCAATAAAGCGAAGGGACACCTAAGCCTCGCATTAAGTGCGTCTTGTCCTGTAATACTAGCAATAGACTCGCGACACTGTAGCACTTTCCACCTGCTGTGTGCCACTGTGGCAGCCCCTTTCGCCTATAAAAGGAGGCCCATGGCACACAGAGAAAGGATTCGGCTCTTTCGAACCTCGCAGCACCTAGAGCTAGTTCGAGAGCTCAAGAACACTAAATACATCCACCAAAGCAGGATCATAGGGTTTTACGCACCTTTGCGGCCCGAACCTGGGTAAAATCCCTTTGTGTTGTCTGCTGGTCCCGCTCTTCTCACGATCCCCGCGCCCCGCAACCGTAGAAGGGATTCCAGTGATCCCATAGGTGTCGTTTCCCACCGACACATGTTTTCTGAATTTCACGTGCAATAAAAAAATGAACCAAAAATAAAAGTTCTCAGAATGCCCTGAAAATTTAATACAATTTTTTTCTGAATATTTATGATTTTTTGGTGCAAATAATATCAGAGGGAGGTGCACCAGGTGGGCACAACCCACCTGGGCGCGCCAGGACCCCTAGGCGCGCCCTGGTGGGTTGTGGTCCCCACGTGGCCCCCCTCACTTACCTCTTCATCCCACATCATCACTTAGCTCCAGAAAAAATCTCCATTGCTCTCTCTCCCGTGTTCTTGCTCTCAAACCCGCGGATTTCGATCTCTTTGCTCGAAGCTCCATTTTTGAAACTGTTTCGAGGGATTGTTGCTTCGTATGTGACTCCACCGTTTGTCCAATTTGTTTTTGTTTTAGTGGGTTATATTTGGAATAATTAGCTACTCTTGGTGTTGTTGTAGACGAGCTTGCATGTTGAATTCTTAGAGTTCCAAGTAGTTTGAATGCTTGCTACAGCCTCTATGTATCCCTATGAGTAGTTGGTATCATTTTTGTGAAGTTCTGTTGAGAAAATTTTGTGGGCTAATAAATTTCAGAATTTTGTTCATAGGAAAACCATGAATATCTTTAGGAACTTTGGCTCTATAAGAAGAACTACAAGGGTGTTATTGGGGAGTCATCTGATAGTGATCTCCATCCTTGGAGGTTGGCCAAAGTACGACCGTGTGAATGGCCGCATACCCCGTTCCTGGAAGAGGCTGGAATCCTTCAAGAGTTTGCACAATATGCTGCTAATGCCGGCCTCATCGACTTCATAGCAGATGAGTGTGACCAACATCAAATCCTCACAAACATATTTGTTCAAAGTTTTACTTTCCTGCCTAGGAATACTTCTCCTGAAGTGAGCTTTGATTTATATGCCGAAAACCATCAGATACCACTTACTGAATTTTGTGACATATGCATGATCCCTTCTGATGGGAGCTTAGCCGAGCCTAGGCCGGCTGGGTTTGAGGCCTTTTATCGCACTTTGACAGTGAGAGATGAGAGAGGGGTGTCAGCTACCATAGCCGCAAGCATACACTTTCCTGCCATACATTATTTTGCTTTATTTGTTGCTAAGTTTTTGCTTGCTAGAGAGAAAGTAGGTGCGCTCAGTGCACCAGACTTTGTTGTTTTACATCGCGCACTGGAGGGCGACAACACTTATAGCTTGGGGGCTATTGTGGCTCGCCGCCTTCACCTTAATAAATCTCGGGGTAAAATACATGGTGGGATTTATGCTACTCGTTTGGTGGCCCACTTTAATGTTGGGATACGCCCTCATGATTATCCTCTGACCAAGGTTTACCTAGACCGCGCCGCCATAGATGACCACCAGTTTACTGATGTCGAATCTCCAGACATCCCTATTCCATATAACCTGGTTTTTAGTGTGAGGACTCATGATATTATTCCATTGACTGCTCCTGCTTTGTTTGATTCTGTTGCCAGAGGCGGATATAGGATTATGCCAGTGGACATCATCGCCATCAGAACGCTTAGGCTTAGGCTGCCGCGGAGGCAGCACAGGAACCTTAGCAGTGGGATGAGTGGATGACCGCTCCTCAGCACCCCTACTACCCTCCAGGCTATTGATTGATTACCAAGTTAGGCCAAAAAGCCTAAGCTTGGGGGAGTACGTGTTTCTCACTGACATTATATTCATGTTCACGCATATCATTCCATTTGTCGGTGTTCACACTTTTTGATTGTATCATCCATGCTCAGATTTATTTTCTTGCTTTCTTCTTATGTGTTTGAAAAACTTTTGAAAAACTGAAAAAATTAGTTGTAGTAGTTTACTTTCTATGCATGCTTAGTAGTAATATTAAAAAGAAAACCCAAAAAGATTTCCTGATTCTTCTTTTGCTTGTTGGGAGCTTTCCCGTGTAAACAGTTTTTTCTCATTTTTGCTTTTCCCTTTTATTTCCTTGTTCAAGAAAACCAAAAACTCCAAAAACATTTCAGTGTGTTTCTCAGAATTTCTTTTCTTTTTATTCGAGTTGTACCGAGGAGAAGACCACGATGAAAATGTTGAGTGACTCTCATATGAATAATTGTTGAACTAATAAAGAGCACATTTTACCTTGTCTTCTCCTATTGAATAAAATGTTTGCAGATTCCATCTTAGTCCATGGCACTCTTGAACTATTATTATTTTCATATCGTTCGGTCGTGCAAGTGAAAGGCAATAATGACGATATTCGATGAACTGGCCGTGGCAGAGAGAAACTAGTATGAACTCGACTTGTTCTGTTTGTGTAAATATGTTTAGCCTAGTATCCATGATTCAGCACATTATGATTAAACATGTTTGCAATGACAATTAGAGATTATAGTTTCTCATGCCATGCATAAGTAGCTAGGAGTGGATAATGATTTATCTTGGATATCAACATCGCGTTAAGACGATTGTGACCTAGTATGATGATATGGTATCCTCCTCTGAATGTTCGAGTGGCTTGACTTGGCACATGTTCATGCATGTAGTTGAATCAAAACCAACATAGCCTCTATGATATTTATGTTCATGCACTAGTAGAAAAAGGGCCAAATGTTCAGCTCATTAGTTCCGGTTTGAATTTGAGCCGACACTAATGTGACCATTAGTGCCGGTTCCAACGGCTAGGCGGGCCGCTCTCATTAGTACCGGTTCGTGCCGAACTTTTAGCACCAGTTCGTGCCACGAGCCGGTACTAAAGAGAGTGGTGGCAGGATGTTGTCAGTCTGGGGCCCCTCCAGCACCTTTAGTACTGGTTCGTGCCTCGAACAGGTACTAAAGGTTGTCCTATATAAACCCTTCATCAATCCGCGCTCTGTTCTTCCCCCTTTCCCCTCTCCTCTCTATTCTTCCCTTCTTCCTCTCGAGCTCATCACAAATTTTGCCCAAATTTTGTCAAGATTTGAAGGCCCCCATCCATTCAAATGATCACAAAGGTTAGCAACTTTGTCCTTTCATCTCTCATTGCTAGATTAGCTCTTGCAATGGTTTATATAGTGATTAATTTGTGGGTTTTAGTAATTTGGGAGGAATTATTTATATGTGGTAGTATTTCATTTATATGCAATTTGAGGTCAAAATAACACTTACTTTCCATATGTAGGTGTGGTTTACTTAGTGCCTAGGTGTGGTTTACTTAGTGCCTTCTAAATCTCCGTCGTAACCACCGTCGATCGCTCGCACCGTCCCGTTGCCGGCACCACCTTGTGGTGAGCCTCTTGTTCTTATCTTTTTTTATATAAAAAATTCATGTTTGTGTGATTTGGATATATAGTTACTCATATAATTATCTTACCCGTATGTTGTTTGTTATACATAGTGCCATGGTTTTGATATCCGTCCCCGTCGGCCCTCGTCCGTGTTATGATTCGGATGTGGTATATTCTCTTTCAAAACTATTTGTTGCATTTCGTGTTTATGACAAATTATGCCCATCAAGTTGACATAGATATTTTTATCCAGGAGGTATGTGAACCAGAAATTCCAACCGACCCTATTGTCGAGAGGTTAAATTTAGTTGAAAGAGAAAACGAGTATTTGAAAGAAAAATTGAAAAGAATTGAGGGGGAGAAGATGAAATTGGAGTTGCATGTTGCCTATGTCGTCGATGATCACAAGATCAAGATGGAAAAAAATGCTCTTGAAGATTAGAAAGATTAGAAAATATGCCATTGGTAGTGAGGATTGGTATCATTATGCTGTTGGATCAATTGCTACCTTAGTTGCGATCTTGATCGCATTTGTTGTTGCATTTAAATGCTTTAGCTAGAGAGTTATTTGTTTGTTGCATTTAAGTGTTGTATGAACTTTATGTATGAACTTGTATTAATTTGGTCTTTTCGTGTTGTGTAATGAAGATGAGCCGACAATGGATGTACGATGACCGATGCTCTCCGAGTTCATTAATGGCGTACATACTTTTCTCGCTTCTTGGTGAGGCAAACAAGCGGGCGGATGGTTTTATGCCTTGTCCATGTGCAGGCTGTAAGAATGATCACAATTACTCTTAACTCAAGAACCATTCACATCCACCTGTTTGAGTCCGGTTTCATGCCCCACTATAATGTTTGGACCAAGCACGAAGAAAGAGGGGTTATGATGGAAGACAATTAAGAAGAAGATCACTACAAAAAAAAGACACATCCGTGACATTTTGGGCCGAACGAAATTTTTTCTGTCATACTTATGACACTTCTGTGACGATAATTGTGACAAAACCCGGTATCATCATAGATGTGGTGGGCTCCTACTTCTATGACAAAAATCATGACAAAAATGGGCTTTTCGTCCTGGGCGGGCCGGAGACACAGCTGCATGACATTCTTTGGGCCGTCCATGACGTAAAAAACCGTGGTAGAAGCGAGGGCGAGGAAAATATCGGGGTGTTCCCGGTTAGGGTGGGTGGTTGGGACCAAGCGATGCGCGTTTCTCTCGTACACGCACGCGCGTGGGGTGCGAGGCGTTGGGCTCTAATCGAACCCGAAGCGAGGCGTTGGGCTCTAATTGAACCCGGCGATTGCACTACAAAGGCTACGTTATCGAACCCAAGCAATCGATCGATGGTCGTTAATCGATCCCGATCGGGCGATTCTTCGCCATCGCCGCTAATCAAGCCGATCGATGCTGCCTCTAGATGAACAGTGAGCGTTGCTGGGGGGGGGGGGGTTTGGATGAACAGGACCCCGATCGATCGAGTCGGTTGGGGCAGGATGAACAGGAACCCGTGGAGGGCTGGATGAACAGGACCACCCCGTGGAGGGCTGGATGAACAGTAGACGGTGGAGGGCTGGATGAACAGTAGCCCGTGGAGGGGTGGTTGAACAGGAGCCCGTAGAGAGGGCTGGTTGAGCGAGAGCTGGAGTAAGCGCCCGGTGGAGGCTGGATGAACAGGAGCCCGTGGATGAATAGTCACAGGTGGAGGCTAGAGGAGGTCGACGGTGGATGAATAGTAGCCCGTGGAGGCTGGAGGGGGTCGACGGTGGAGATGAACAGTATCCCGTGGAGTCCCGTTTTGCGGTACGCCACACCCCTCCGGATGAACAGGACTCCGTTTAACCGTGGCGCTCCAACACAAGTCCGCTTCCTCCGCTTTTGCGGTACGCCACACCCTCCCGATCAACAGACCCTGTTTCAACCGTAGGAGGTCCGTTTCGCCGTTTTGCGATGCTGCGGACCCCTCCCGATGAACAGGATCCCGTTTGAACGTGGCGGTCGAACACAAGGTCGTTTCCTCCGTTCTGCGGTACGCCAGGCCTCGTTTCCATCGGGTGTTCCGTCCAAGCCCTCCCGTTGAACACGACGACGCATTCCGTTCCGACCCAGCCGGTTGGCTCCCCATGAACACGACGATGACGCAGTTTCTCTGTTCCGACCCAGCCATGTACACGAGCCCTGGCCGTACGTATGCGCGAGTAGGCGTTCGAGACCCCGCCCGTATGTACGTACGTGGCCGTATTTTCTTTCTTGCACATCGGCGTTGTATGCGTGCGTGTACATGCTACGTGCGCGCCTCTACTACGACACGTGCGCGCCTCTACATCAACCAATATGTACGTACACGTTTGCGACCAGAATGACAACGCTATGTACGCTCCGACCAGGTGGGTCTCGACTGTCAGGCACTTCCTTGCGTGCGAAGATGTAGCTGGTGGGTCCCAGCAGTCAGGGGGGCGAATCGTTTTCTTTTTTGCCCGGACGCACTTCCTTGCGTGCGAAGATGTAGCTGGTAGGTCCCAGCAGTCAGGGCGGAAACATTTTTTCGCAAAATATGGTTGCCCGTCCGGTAGGTCCCTGCTATCAGGTGGCGGAATCATTATTTTCCGCGTAATAAGGAGGCACTTCCTTGCTGCGGCCGTGGACCCAGCTGTCAGCCTCTCCACGTACAGTCCATGTCCGATGGAAGCCGTTCCTTGACCACGTTGACCACGCCGCGCCGAGAGCACCAGGGCGGTGGACGACGGCGAGGCCTAGGAAGGGGACGACGCGGAGCCGGGGAAGACGCGGCAGTGGATGCCCACGCGTAGAGGAGTATGAGGGTTCACTGGTTTGCTGCGGTGTGAGGCTGCCGTCGCCGCAGAATAACAGGGGGTGTGGGTGAGTAGAGGGATGGCCTGGCCAGCGGTGAGGCCTCCGCGGCATCGCAGCCGGACATGGGAGGCAGGAGCACGAGGCATGACCGACGCTGGTTTGGGTGGCTGGAGCAAGAAGACCAGAGGTTGAAGAAGCACTACGGCCGTTGGATGGACATCGTACGATCACTGGAGCTAGAATCGTTCATATTGACTAAGTTGACAAAGCCCTTTGTCCCCGTTAACTTAGTTGACCCACAAGTCAGCCTCCCACTATTTTGGGTCCCAGCTAGCAGGGGGTATTCATTTTTTTGTGCGTATTAAGGAGGCACTTCCTTGCGTGCGAGGATATAGCTGGTGGGTCCGACCTGTCAGCGGTGCGAACATTTTTTTCATGAAATATAGAGGCCCTTCCGGTGGGTCCCAGCTGTCAGGTGGAGGAATCATTATTTTGCGTGTAATAAGGAGGCATTTCCTTGTGTGCGGCCGTGGACCCAGCTGTCAGCCTCTCCACGCATAGTATACTTCCGATGGTGTCGTTCGTTGACCACGTTGCCACTCCGCGCCGAGCGCATCCAAGGTGGTGGACGACGGCGAGGCCCCGGACAGCAACGAGTCGGAGATGGGAAGACACGGGAGTAGAGTCGCAGACGGAGAGGTGTCTGAGGGTTAATCGGTTACAGTGCGGTGTGGTTCAGCAGTCGGTGGAGAAGAACAGGAGGTGTGGAGGGGTGCAGGGATGGCCTGACCAACGGTGGAGTAGCGCTTCACAGCGAAGCGCGCTAAGCAGAGCTGCTAGCAGCAGGAGGCGGGAGCATGTGGTCCCGGTGGCGCTGGAGGAAGAAGACGAGAGATTGAAGATGGATGCCGGTCATTGAATGTAAATCCAACGGCTAACGATGTCAGAATCATTTGTTGACTAAGTTGGCATCGACTTGCATTGGCTTCGACCTATTGGCCCACATTTCAGCCTCCAAAAATGTGGCACGTATTCAACCCATTTTTTCAGAATTTACAGTATTTTTTTTTGCAGGGTAGAATTTACAGTCTTTTTTTTGCAGGGTAGAATTTATAGTCAATTTGATCTCTCTTTTTTGAATTACAGCCCATTAGCTGGGCTGGGTGAACAAATAATGTAGCGTCCATGCGGCCCATTTATGTTTTTCCTAAAAAATTACAGGCTATTTGCACTTTCTTGAAATACACAATATTGCTAGGCTGATTCTAATTATAATGTTGGGGTGGGCACATCAATGTTATCAAAAAATAAACAGAGGCTGTAATTATATGGGTTGGTACTCCTAGGAGTACATACTCCTAGGCACTAGCCACGAGTTATTCTCTCCTTTCCCACGCATGCTCTTGGATTCTGGTCATGCAGTCGTCAATATTTAAATAGTCCAAAAAACTACGCGTGCAGATTGAAAAGTTGTTGCCGTGTTAATAGGGATAACTCATACTAATGCTTTTTGTGTTTGTTGTTGGACTGGTAGTGCTACGTAGGCTCATATTCTGTTCCGACTTTATCTGGTAGATACTCATCTCATCAACCAGCATGCGGCGGCGGCGGCGACGACGACGACATGCGGCCGCCAGCATCTGATCCCATGCTTTCGCCTGACGGTCAAGGTCGGCATACCCTCTGCGTCAGCCGGGAAGGAGCAGATGCTTCTCATGTCCGGCTACAATGACGACCAACTCCATGGGCGACAAGCTCCGCCCAAGATCTCCTGGTACGTACACTTAAACATGCCTGAATTAATTGTGTTCTTTAGGTCCTAATATTAATTTATATGCATGCATGCAGCTTGCCGATCCTACATGATACTAAGACCACGGTGAATCATCAAAGCATCTTCGGCCCATGATGTAAATCGATCAGATTTTTAAGGCCGGTCTTCAACAGCCACTTGCTTTTTCTCCGTGCACTGTGATTCAACTCCTATGAAACGACGCTACAACATCGATCGGCATGATGGCTCCCTTCATATAGTGGTACGATGTGCAGCTCCGGGGGTGCTCGACGGCGGCGGCTTGCGTGTTGGGATGGTATGATGCTCGCGACGCGGTTGCTGCACGATCCAAGACCCTGACTCATCTATTCTCTGCGGCATGCATACTCGAGATATATACTTATGTGTGTTCCGACCTTACAAACTTTGATATACATACCAATTGCAGTCTTGTTTGTTAGCTCCACGGATGAATACACGTCTCTGTGGATGAATATACTACTTATCTTCTGATGCATATACACTCATTCAAAAGAAAGATTGTAGACTCTTTTTCTTTTTACCAAAATATTGTATACGCTCCATTAGAAATATTGAATGTATACTCCGTCGTAAAAAAATCAGTGTGCACTCCTTAAACTATTTTAGTATATACTCATTACCATGCCGAGCAGTATATACTCATTCGAGAAAGTTCAGTACATGCTCCTTCACAAAAGTGTATACTCCATACAAATTGTATTGATGTATAAACATGCTTCAACCTCATATGTACGTAACCTATTTTTTCTGTAGGTAATAACCGGATACACTTTAATGTTTTGTTGGAAAGTAGTATGTACTCACAAAGTAGTATATACGTCTCTCCAATGAAGTATATTCTCACTCGAAACAAGTAGTGTATACCTTTCTAGCATAAAACAAATAGTATATATCAGCAAAATGGAAAAATTCTCTCAGTAAAATGTACTATATGCTTCTTTGTGGAAAAAGCATATACTCTCACAACATAGATCTACACAACAGTATATATACTACAGGAGTACAGGTATGTCCCCGTGCAAAAAAAAAAGAGTACAGGTATGTCCACACATAATAAAAATAGTGAATGCACACGTGCAAATAAAAAATAAGTGTACATGTTCGGCAAGGAAGAGAGACGTGCCCCGGATCACTAATTTTTGGGAGGTTGTTAATGCATGCAAGTATGGATAACTAACCAAAGGACATCCAATAACCAGAAACCTGCTAAGAGAGATGGGAGCGAGATGGGAGTATGTACACCCAGGAGTATGGAAAATGAGACCTATATATATATATATATATATATATATATATATATATATATATATAAATAATAAATGATTTATTATTACATTGGTCCTTAAATCTTACCAAGCTTTTGTACACAATCACCAGGATTTTCGTTGCAAAAAAAATCCAGGATTTTATTGTTAAGAAATTATTTTTATAAGTTAACAAGATGTGGGATATTTTTTTCTTACATATGTAAGTATCTGTTAAATATATGATGACAATAACAATAACATATAATAACATATAAAATAATTTAAATATATATAATATAGTTAGAAGGGAAACATAAGTTGGACCAAGCGTTCCTATTTTTATATAGAAAAATAGAACAAACCTCTGCGTTTTCTTCAAAAAAAAAAAACATAAATTGGGCTGCCGATGTTTCAGGAAAAATAAAACCTAGGATGGGAGGTCCATAGCCGGTCGATACATGACGGCCCTCAAGAAAATACAAACAGGCCTATGGACCTCCCATCCGAGGTCGTGGGTTGCGCATGTTAAAAAACAAAGCCTAGACTGGGCAGCCCAAAACCCAGCTGATACTTGCTGCCCCAGTGAAAATAAATGATACCTGCCAGCTCCCCGGCTTCGTTGTGAATTTATCTCCTATAGTAACTACGTTGAAGCACCTAAAAAATGTAACTATGTTGACAAACCTGTGGGCCCCAACGTCAGTATAGCATTAGGAGGAAGTATTTTTTCGATGAGGCACTTGCTTGCGTACGGCCATAGACCAGGTGGGTCCCGACTGTCCGCCTCTCCACGTAGAGCCCTCTCCAGATTCCTCTCGTTTGTTCAACATGTTCACAACGGCAGACAGTGGCGTCATGGAGAGTGCACAAAGGCGCGGGAGGAGATCCGACCACCTGAGGAAGTGCCTTATTAGTAACGAAACAACTGAACTAGCCTAGTGGCCGAGTGACACTACCCGACAGTTGTTCCGCCCGGGTTCGATTCCACCTGTGCAGAGAAAATATCTCCAAATTTTTTGCCTCTGCCTTTATTCACATGTGGGTCCCAATTGTCATGTACGCAAACCACGTCCAACACTTGCCAAAACTTCATCCCTCGTTTTCTCTATTTTTCGTACACTCGACATTGTGTGGGCATTTTGAAAATAGCATATCTTTTTGACTATGCATCATATGAAGATGTGCTATGCATGAATGTTGATCAGCATGATGTTAACTGGCTGGTAGTTCCAGTTTTGACCATGAATAAAACTCCCAACATGATGTTAACACTGTTTGAAAAGGCCGTGTAAATATAAATGATCTGCCTCTGAAAGTTGCAGTTTCTTATCTGAAACTGAACTTGGAGTTTCTTATCTGAAACTGAAACTTGCAGTTTCTTCTCTGAGAATCACATTGTCTGCACTTTTATACTCCTATGAAACTACATTTTTTTAAGTGCTAAAAATAGATCTCTAGAATTCATAAAATACATCATATGTTCAATACTTCAAATCTGAAATTTAAAAGACATTCATATCTGAAAGTACTCTCAAAATACACAACACAAAACACAATTCACAACCTGCAAATACTGACAAACCTAAGCTCCTCCTGATAATTCACAACCTGTCCGACTATTGGGCTGGTGGGGGGGGGGGGCAGTCCCTCCTATTCCTCAACGGCAGACAGCCGCCCCGTGAGACGATGTGAACGGCGAGGGAGAGGATGGCGGGGAAGCGTCGTCGGACCAACTGTTTTTCTCCTCTTGCAGTTGGATTCGGTCGATGAAGACTCCACCGGCTCGCTCTGGCATGACACCCTCACAAATGGCACCCTGTAGATGCTCGATCCTTAAATCTCTGGTGGATGCTCCATCTGGGATCGATACTCTGATACGTCCATTTTGCATCATGGTTTTATATCGATATTTATTGCATTATGGGCTGTTATTACACATGATGTCACAATATTTATGCCTATTCACTCTTATTTTACAAGGTTTACATAAGGAGGGAGAATGCCGGCAGCTGGAATTCTGGGCTGGAAAAGGAGCAAATATTAGAGACCTATTCTGCACAACCCCAAAATTCCTGAAACTCCACAGAAGTTGTTTTTGGAAATAATGAGAAATACTGAGCGGAAGAAATACCAGAGGGGGCCCACACCCTGGCCACGAGGGTGGGGGGCGCGCCCTACCCCCTAGGCGTGCCCCACTTCCTCGTGGGCCCCTTGTTGGCCCTTCGGTGCCCATCTTCTGCTATGTGAAGTCTTTCATCCGAAGAAAAATCATAAGCACGGGACAAGACTCCGCCACCACGAGGCGGAACCTTGGCGGAACCAATCTAGGGCTCCGGCGGAGCTATTCTACCGGGGGCACTTCCCTCCGGGAGGGGGAAATCATCGCCATCGTCATCACCAACGCTCCTCTCATCGGGAGGGGGCCAATCTCCATCAACATCTTCACCAGCACCATCTCCTCTCAAACCCTATTTCATCTATTGTCTCCAATTCTTGTCTCTAAGTCCGGATTGGTACCAGTAGGTTTCTAGTTTTGTTTATTACTCCTTGTAGTTGATGCTAGTTGGTTTATTTGGTGGAAGATCATATGTTCAGATCCTATATGCATATTAATACTCCTCTGATTATGAACATGAATATGCTTTGTGAGTAGTTACGTTTGTTCCTGAGGACATGGGAGAAGTCTTGCTATTAGTAGTCATGTGAATTTGGTATTCATTCGATATTTTGATGAGATGTATGTTGTCTCTCCTCTAGTGGTGTTATGTGAACGTCGACTACATGACACTTCACCATTATTTGGGCCTAGAGGAAGGCATTGGGAAGTAATAAGTAGATGATGGGTTGCTAGAGTGATGTGCTTAAACCCTAGTTTATGCGTTGCTTCGTAAGGGGCTGATTTGGACCCATATGTTTCATGCTATGGTTAGCTTTACCTTAATACTTCTTTTATAGTTGCGGATGCTTGCAATAGGAGTTAATCATAAGTGGGTTGCTTGTCCAAGTAAGGACAGCACCCAAGCACCGGTCCACCCACATATCAAATTATTAAAGTACTGAACGCGAATCATATGAACGTGATGAAAACTAGCTTGACGATAATTCCCATGTGTCCTCCGGAGCGTTTTCCTTTATATAAGAGTTTGTCCAGGCTTGTCCTTTGCTACAAAAAGGATTGGGCCACCTTGCTGCACTTTATTTACTTTTGTTACTTATTGCTCGTTACAAATTATCTTATCACAAACCTATCTCATTACCTATAATTTCAGTGCTTGCAGAGAATACCTTGCTGAAAACCGCTTATAATTTCCTTCTGCTCCTCGTTGGTTCGACACTCTTACTTATCGAAAGGACTACGATAGATCCCCTATACTTGTGGGTCGTGTTATTTATTTCTGTGATGAGACTGCTAGAACTGCTAAACCTTGTGCTAAAGATAAACATAGACCGGTGGTAGGCATGCCTGTTATTTCTGTTAAAATAGGAGATCATTGTTATCATGGCTTGTGTGATATGGGTGCTAGTGCTAGTGCAATACCTATTGACTTATACAAAGAAATTATGCATGATATTGCACCTACTAAGTTAGAAGAAATTGATGTCACAATTAATCTTGCCAATAGATATACTATATCACCAATTGGAATTGTTAGAGATGTTGAAGTCTTATGTGGGAAAACTAAATATTCGACTGATTTTCTCGTTCTTGGTTCTCCACAAGGTAGCTTTTGTCCCATTATATTTGGTAGACCCTTCTTAAACACTGTTAATGCTAGGATAGACTGCAAAAAGGATGTTGTTACTATCGGTTTAGGTGATATGTCTCATGAGTTTAATTTTTCTAAATTTCGTAGACAACACCATGAAGAGGAACTGTCTAGTAAAGATGAAATTATTGGTCTTGCTTCTATTGCCGTATCTCCTAGTGATCCTTTAGAACAATATTTGCTAGACCATGAAAATGATATGTTTATGAATGAAAGAATGGAAGTAGATTAGGTGTTCTTTAAACAAGGACCTATTCTGAAACACAACTTGCCTGTTGAAATCCTAGGGGATCCTCCTCCACCTAAGGGTGATCCCGTGTTTGAGCTTAAACCATTGCCTTATACTCTTAAATATGCTTATCTTGATGAAAAGAAGATATATCCTGTTATTATTAGTGCTAACCTTTCAGAGAAGGAGGAAGAAAAATTAGTGAAAACTCTGAAGAAGCACCGTGCTGCTATTGGATATACTCTTGATGATCTTAAGGGCATTAGTCCCACTCTATGCCAACACAAAATAAATTTGGAGAAAGACACCAAACAAGTTATTGATCATCAACGAGGGCTGAATCCTAAGATGAAAGAAGTGGTAAGAAAGGAAATCCTAAAGCTCCTTGAGGCAGGTATAATTTATCCCATTGCTGATAGTCAGTGGGTAAGTCCTGTCCATTGTGTCCCTAAGAAGGGAGGTATTACTGTCGTTCCTAATGATAAAGATGAATTAATTCCACAAAGAATTATTACAGGTTATAGGATTGTAATTGACTTCCGCAAATTAAATAAACCTACTAAAAAGATCATTACCCCTTACCTTTTATTGATCAAATGCTAGAAATATTATCCAAACATACACATTTTTGCTTTCTAGATGGTTATTCCGGTTTCTCTCAAATACCTGTGTCAGCTGATGATCAAGCTAAGACCACTTTTACTTGCCCTTTCGGTACTTTTTCTTATAGACGTATGCCTTTTGGTTTATGTAATGCACCTGCTACCTTTCAAAGATGCATGATGGCTATATTCTCTGATTTTTGTGAAAAGATTTGTGAGGTTTTTCATGGACGATTTCTCCGTTTATGGATCCTCTTTTGATGATTGCTTGAGCAACCTTGATCGAGTTTTGCAGAGATGTGAAGAAACTAATCTTGTCTTGAATTGGGAGAAGTGCCACTTTAAGGTTAATGAAGGCATTGTCTTGGGGCATAAAATTTCTGAAAGAGGTATTGAAGTTGATAAAGCCAAGGTTGATGCATCAAAGGTATAAGAAGTTTCATTGGTCATGCCGGATTTTATAGGAGGTTCATTAAGGACTTCTCAAAAATTTCTCGGCCTCTGACTAATTTATTACAAAAAGATATACCATTTGTTTTTGATGAAGATTGTGCAGAAGCATTTGAAATACTTAAAAAAGCATTAATTTCTGCACCTATTGTTCAACCACCTGATTGGAATTTACCCTTTGAAATCATGTGTGATGCTAGTGATTATGCTGTAGGTGCTGTTCTAGGGCAAAGAGTTGATAAGAAATTAAATGTTATTCAATATGCTAGTAAAAATTACGGTACTACTGAAAAAGAATTCTTAGCAGTTGTATTTGCTTGTGATAAGTTTAGACCTTACATTGTTGATTCTAAAGTAACTATTCACACTAATCACTGATACGTCTCCGTCGTATCTACTTTTCCAAACGCTTTTGCCCTTGTTTTGGACTCTAACTTGCATGATTTGAATGGAACTAAGCCGGACAGATGATGTTTTCAGCAGAATTGCCATGGTGTTACTTATGTGCAGAAACAAAAGTTCTCAGAATGACCTGAAACTCCACGAACGTCTTTTCAGAAATAATAAAAAATCCTTGCCAAAGATGAAGACCAGGGGCCCACACCCTGTCCACGAGGGTGGGAGGCACGCCCCCCTAGGGCGCGCCCCCTACCTCGTGGGCCCCCTGGAGCTCCTCCGACGCCAACTCCAACTTTATATATTTTCTTTCGGGGAGAAAAAAAATCAAGGAGAAGAAATCATCACGTTTTACGATACGGAGCCGCTGCCAAGACCTAAAACCTCTTGGGAGGGCTGAAATGGAGTCCGTTCGGGGCTCCGGAGAGGGGGATTCGTCGCCATCGTCATCATCAACCATCCTCCATCACCAATTTCATGATGCTCACCGCCGTGCATGAGTAATTCCATCATAGGCTTGCTAGACGGTCATGGGTTGGATGAGATCTATCATGTAATCGAGTTAGTTTTATTAGGGTTTGATCCCTATTATCCACTATGTTCTGAGATTGATGTTTCTATGACTTTGCTATGCTTAATGCTTGTCACTAGGGCCCGAGTGCCATGATTTCAGATCTGAACCTATTATGTTTTCATGAATATATCTGTGTTCTTGATCCTATCTTGCAAGTCTATAGTCACCTACTATGTGTTATGATCCGCAACCCAAGTGACAATAATCGGGACCACTCCGGTGATGACCATAGTTTGAGGAGTTCATGTATTCACTATGTGCTAATGCTTTGTTCCGGTTCTCTATTAAAAGGAGGCCTTAATATCCCTTAGTTTCCATTAGGACCCGCTGCCACGGAGGGTAGGGCAAAAGATGTCATGCAAGTTCTTTTCCATAAGCACGTATGACTATATTCGGAATACATGCCTACATTACATTGATGAATTGGAGCTAGTTCTGTGTCACCCTATGTTATGATTGCTACATGATGAATCGCATCCGGCATAATTCTCCATCAACGATCCGATGCCTACGAGCTTTTCCTATATTGGTTCTCGCTTATTTACCTTTCTGTTGCTACTGTTACAATCACTGAAAACACCAAAAATATTACTTTTGCTTCCGTTACCTTTTATTACCGTTACCACTACTATCATATTACTTTGCTACTAAATACTTCGCTGCAGATACTAAGTTATCCATGTGTGGTTGAATTGACAACTCAACTGCTAATACTTGAGAATATTCTTTGGCTCCCCTTGTGTCGAATCAATAAATTTGGGTTGAATACTCTACCGTCGAAAACTATTGCGATCCCCTATACTTGTGGGTTATCAAGACTATTTTCTGGCGCTGTTGCCGGGGAGCATAGCTCTATTCTTTGAGTCACTTGGGATTTATATCTGCTGGTCACTATGAAGAACTTGAAAGACGCTAAGACAACAATTTATCCCTCAACTACGAGGGGAGGTAAGGAACTTCCATCTAGCTCTGCACTTGATTCACCTTCTGTTTTGAGTAAGCTTGCGACACCTAAACCTGCTTCTGCTATTCGTTCTGACATGTGCATGTTATTGATGATGTCACTTCTGCTATGCATGATACTTAAATGCAGAGCACCTTCAAAGATCAAGGACTGACTAGACATTGTAATTCATGGTAAAAGAGATCCAATCATAGTCATACCCAATATAAATTAATGGTAATGAATGCAAATGACAGCTGCGCTCACCAGCTAGTGTTCTTTAATAAGAGGGTGATGACTCAACATAAAAGTAAATAGATAGGCCCTTCGCAGAGGGAAGCAGTGATTTGTAGAGGTGCCAGAGCTCGGTTTTGAAATAGAGATAAATTATATTTTGAGCGGCATACTTTCATTGTCAACATAACAACTAAGAGATGACGATATCTTCCATGCTAAACAAATTATAGGCGGTTCCCAAACAGAATGGTAAACTTTATACTCCCCCTCCTCCACAAGCATCAATCCATGGCTTGCTCGAAACAATGAGTGCCTACAACATTCAACGGGTCCCAGGGGGAGTTTTGTTTGCAATTATTTTGATTTAGTTTGCATAAAGCATGGGACTGGGCATCCCGGTGACCAGCCATTTTCTCGTGAGTGAGGAGCGGAGTCCCCTCCTCTTGAGAATAACCCGCCTAACACGGAACATAAGGGCAGCCCTAGTTGATATATGAGCTATTCGAGCATGCAAAACAAAATGTTTATTTGAAGGTTTAGAGTTTGGCACATACAAATTTACTTGGAACGGCAGGTAGATACCGCATATAGGAAGGTATGGTGGACTCATTTGGAATAACTTTGGGGTTTAAGGAATTGGATGCACAAGTAGTATTCCCGCTTAGTACAAGTGAAGGCTAGCAAAAGACTGGGAAGCGACCAACTAGAGAGCGACAACAGTCATGAACATGCATTATAATTAATAAACATTGAATACAAGCATGAGTAGGATATAATCCACCATGAACATAAATATCATGAAGGCTATGTTGATTTGTTTCAACTACATGCGTGAACATGTTCCAAGTCAAGTCACTTAAATCATTCAAAGGAGGATACCACCCCATCATACCACATCACAACCATTTTAATAGCATGTTGGCACGCAAGGTAAACCATTATAACTCATAGCTAATCAAGCATGGCACAAGTAACTATGATCTCTAATTGTCATTGCAAACATGTTTATTCATAATAAGCTAAATCAAGAACGATGGACTCATCATATTTACAAAAACAAAAGAGGTCGAGTTCATACCAGCTTTTCCCATCTCAGTCAGTCCATCATATTGTTGGGGAACGCAGTAATTTCAAAAAATTTCCTACGCACACACAGGACCATGGTGATGGCATAGCAACGAGAGGGGAGAGTGTTGTCTACGTACCCTCGTAGACCGTAAGCGGAAGCGATCACAACGTAGAGGAAGTAGTCAGACGTTCTCCTCGCGATCCTGCCGATCCCAGCGCCCGTTACTCCGGCACCTCCGAGTCGATGATGACGTAGAGGAAGTAGTCAGACGCGTTCTCCTCGCGATCCAGCCGATCCCAGCGCCGTTACTCGGCGCCTCCGAGTTCTTGGCACACGTTCAGCTCGATGACGCTCCTCGGGCTCCGATCCAAAAAAAGCTCCGGGGAGGGAGTTCCGTCGACGACGGCGTGGTGACGATCTTGATGTTTCACCGTCGCAGGCTTCGCCTAAGCACCGCTACGATATGACTGAGTTGGAATATGGTGGAGGGGGCACCGACACGGCTAAGGAACGATCTCAAGGATCAACTTGTGTGTTCTAGGGTGCCCCTCCCCGTATATAAAGGAGGGAGGGAGGAGGTGGCCGCCCAAGGGGGGTGGCGCACCATAGGTGGTGGAAACCTACTCCAAGTAGGTTTCCCTCTCTTTTCCTTATCTTACTTGGAGGGAGAAGGAAGGAGTACTAGTATTTAGGAAGTAGTACTAGTAGTAGGAACATGAAGAGGGGGAAGGAGAAAGGAAAGGGGGGGCCGGCCCCCCTCCCCAATTCGGATTGGGCTTGGGGCGCCCCCTCCTTGTTCCTTCTCCTTCCTCCTACATGGGCCCAATAAGGCCCATATACCTTCCGGGGTTCCAGGTAACCTCCCGGAGCTCCAAACTTATCCGAACCTTTCCGGTGTCCAAATATATCCGTCCAATATATTAATCTTTATGTCTCGACCATTTCGAGACTCCTCGTCATGTCCGTGATCATATCCGGACTCAACAACCTTCGGTACATCAAAATACACAAACTCATAATATAACCGCCATCGAAACCTTAAGCGTGCGGACCCTACGGTTCGAGAACAATGTAGACATGACCGAGACACATCTCCGGTCAATAACCAATAGCGGGACCTGGATGCCCATATTGGTTCCTACATATTCTACGTAAGATCTTTATCGGTCAGACCGCATAACAACATACGTTGTTCCCTTTGTCATCGGTATGTTACTTGCCCGAGATTCGATCGTCGGTATCCAATACCTAGTTCAATCTCGTTACCGCAAGTCTCTTTACTCGTTCCGTAATACATCATCTCACAACTAACTCATTAGTTGTAATGCTTGCAAGGCTTATGTGATGTGTATTACCGAGAAGGCCCAGAGATACCTCTCCGACAATCGGAGTGACAAAACCTAATCTCGAAATACGCCAACCCAACAAGTACCTTTGGAGACACCTGTAGTACTCCTTTATAATCACCCGATTACGTTGTGACGTTTGGTAGTACCTAAAGTGTTCCTCCGTAAACGGGAGTTGCATAATCTCATAGTTACAGGAACATGTATAAGTCATGAAGAAAGCAATAGCAACATACTAAAGCGATCAAGTGCTAGGCTAACGGAATGGGTCATGTCAATCAGATCATTCTCCTAATGATGTGATCCCGTTAATCAAATGACAACTCATGTCTATGGTTAGGAAACATAACCATCTTTGATTAACGAGCTAGTCAAGTAGAGGCATACTAGTGACACTGTTTGTCTATGTATTCACACATGTATTATGTTTCCGTTAATACAATTCTAGCATGAATAATAAACATTTATCATGATATAAGGAAATAAATAATAACTTTATTATTGCCTCCGGGGCATATTTCCTTCAGTCTCCCACTTGCACTAGAGTCAATAATCTAGTTCACTCAAGAATGATTCTAACACCCATGGAGTCTTGGTGCTGATCATGTTTTGCTCGTGGAAGAGGCTTAGTCAACGGGTCTGCGATGTTCGAGATCCGTATGTACTTTGCAAATCTCTATGTCTCCCACTTGGACTTGGTCCCGAATGGAATTGAAGCGTCTCTTGATATGCTTGGTCCTCTTGTGAAATCTGGATTCCTTTGCCAAGGCAATTGCACCAAAGATTGTCACGTAAGATCTTCATTGGTCCCGATGCACTAGGTATAACACCTAGATCGGAAATGAACTCTTTCATCCAGACTCCTTCTTTTGCTGCTTCCGAAGCAGCTATGTACTCCGCTTCACATGTAGATCCCGCCACGACGCTTTGTTGTGAACTGCACCAACTGACTGCTCCACGGTTTAACAAAAACAGGTATCAGGTTTGCGTTTTAGATTCGTCCTGATCAGTGTCAAAGCTTGCATCGACGTAACCATTTACGACTAGCTCTTTGTCACCTCCAAAAACGAGAAACATATCCTTAGTCCTTTTCGTGTATTTCAGATGTTCTTGACCGCTGTCCGATGATCCACTCCGATTACTTTGGTACCTTCTGCCAAGCTTACAAAGCATACGTCAGTCTGGTACACAGCATTGCATACATGATAGAGCCTATGGCTGAAGCATAGGGAACATCTTTCATTTTCTCTCTATCTTCTGCTGTGGTCGGGCATTGAGTCGACTCAATTTCACACCTTGTAATACAAGTAAAAACCTTTCTTTGCTCGATCCATTTTGAACTTCTTCAAAACTTTATCAAGGTATGTGCTTTGTGAAAGTCCAATTAAGCGTCTTGATCTATCTCTATAGATCTTGATGCCCAATATGTAAGCAGCTTCACCAAGGTCTTTCATCGAAAAACTCTTGTTCAAGTATCCCTTTATGCTATCCAGAATTCTATATCATTTCCGATCAAGAATATGTCATCTACATATAATATCGTAAATGCTACAGAGCTCCCACTCACTTTCTTGTAAATACAGGCTTCTCCATAAGTCTCAGATAAACCCAAATGCTTTGATCACACTATCAAAGCGTTTAGTCCAACTCCGAGATGCTTGCACCAGTCCATAAATGGATCACTGGAGCTTGCACACTTTGTTAGCTCCCTTTGGATCGATAAAACCTTCTGGTTGCATCATATACAACTCTTCTTCCGTAAATCCATTCAGGAATGCGGTCTTTACATCCATTTGCCAAATTTCATAATCATAAAATGCGGCAATTGCTAACATGATTCGGACAGACTTAAGCATCGCTACGGGTGAGAAGGTCTCATCGTAGTCAACCCCTTGAACTTGTCGAAAACCCTTTGCGACAAGTCGAGCTTTGTAGACAGCAATATTACCGTCGGCGTCGGTCTTCTTCTTGAAGATCCACTTGTTTTCTATTGCTTGCCGACCCTCGGGCAAGTCAACCAAAGTCCACACTTTGTTTTCATACATGGATCCCATCTCGGATTTCATGGCCTCAAGCCATTTTATGAATCTGGGCTCACCATCGCTTCTTCATAGTTCGTAGGTTCATCATGATCTAGTAGCATGACTTCCGAGAACAGGATTGCCGTACCACTGCAGTGCGGATTTTATTCTGGTTGATCTACGAGGTTACGTAGTAACTTGATCTGAAGTTTCATGATCAACATCATCAACTTCCTCACTATTTGGTGTAGATGTCGCGGAAACTGGTTTTCGTGATAAACTACTTTCAAATGAGGGAGAAGGCATGATTACCTCATCAAGTTCTACTTTCCTCCCACTCACTTCTTTCGAGAGAAACTCCTTCTCTAGAAAGGATCCATTCTTAGCAACAAATGTCTTGCCTTCGGATCTGTGATAGAAGGTGTACCCAACTGTCTCCTTTGGGTATCCTATGAAGACACATTTCTCCGATTTAGGTTCGAGCTTATCAGGTTGAAGCTTTTTCACATAAGCATCGCATCCCCAAACTTTAAGAAAGCGACAACTTTGGTTTCTTGCTAAACCACGATTCATAAGGTGTCGCCTCAACGGATTTTGACGGTGTTCTAATCAGCGTGAATGCGGCCGTCTCAAGAGCATAACCCCAAAACGATAGCGGTAAATCAGAAAGAGACATCATAGATCGCACCATATCTAGTAAAGTGCGATTACGACGTTCGGACACACCATTGCTACTGTGGTGTTTCGGTATGGCGTGAGTTGCGAAACTATTCCGCATTGTTTCAAATGTAGACCAAACTTCGTAACTCAAATATTCGCCTCCACGATCAGATCGAAGAAACTTTATTTTCTTATTACGATGATTTTCAACTTCACTCTGAAATTCTTTGAACTTTTCAAATGTTTCAGACTTATGTTTCATTAAGAAGATATACCCATATCTGCTTAAATCATCTGTGAAGTTGAGAAAATAACGATATCCGCCACGAGCTTCAACATTCATTGGACCACATATATCTGTATGTATGATTTCCAACAAATCTGTTGCTCTCTCCATAGTACCGGAGAACGGGGTTTTAGTCATCTTGCCCATGAGGCACGGTTACTTAAGTGCCAAGTGATTCATAATCAAGTGACTCCAAAAGTCCATCAACATGGAGTTTCTTCATGCGCTTTCTCCCGCTATGACCTACACGGCAATGCCACAACTACGTCGCACTATCATTATCAACTCTGCATCTTTTGGTTTCAACATTATGAATATGTGTATCACTACTATCGAGATTCATTAAAATAGACCACTCTTCAAGGGTGCATGACCATAAAAGATATTATTCATATAAATAGAACAACCTTTATTCTCTGATTTAAATGAATAACCGTCTCGCGTCAAACAAGATCCAGATATAATGTTCATGCTTAACGCTGGCACCAAATAACAATTATTTAGGTCTAAAACTAATCCCGAAGGTAGATGTAGAGGTAGCGTGCCGACCGCGATCACATCGACTTTGGAACCATTTCCCACGCCGCATCGTCACCTCGCCCTTTGCCGTGTTCGCTAATCAGTAGTCCCCTGTTCGAGATGCAAATATTAGCAACATAACCAGTATCAAATACCCAGGTGCTACTGAGAGCTCTAGTAAGGTACACATCAATAACATGTATATCACATATACCTTTGTTCACTTTGCCATCCTTCTTATCCGCCAAATACTTGTGGCAGTTCTGCTTCCAAAGGACTGACCGCTTGCAGAGAAGCACTCGATTTCAGGTTTAGGTCCAGACTTGGGTTTCTTCCCTTGAGCAGCAACTTGTTTGCTGTTCTTCTTGAAGTTCCCCTTCTTCTTCCCTTTACCTTTCTTCTTGAAACTAGTGGTCTTATTGACCATCAACACTTGATGCTCCTTCTTGATTTCTACCTCCGCAGCTTTCAAAGATTGCGAAGAGCTCGAGCATAGTCTTTACTAACCCTTGCATATTATAGTTCATCACGAAGCCTTTGTAGCTTGGTGGCGTTGATTGAAGAATTCTGTCAATGACACAATCATCCGGAAGATCAACTCCCGGTTGAGTCAAGTGATTGTAATACCCGGACATTACGAGTATGTGCTCACCGATGCACCCATTCTCCTCCATCTTGCAGCTATAGAACTTATTGGAGACTTCATATCTCTCAATCCGGGCATTCTGTTGAAATATCAACTTCAACTCTTGGAACATCTCATATGCTCCACGACTTTCAAAACGTCGTTGAAGACCCGGTTCTAAGCCATAAAGCATTATCTGATTCTTTTTCATTATTTGGTGAGTATCTTCATGAACATCGGCATTATCCTTTTCATTATCACTAGGTGAGTGTTCATTACCAGATTGAGTTTCAGCATCAGAGATAGAAGTTTCATTATCATTATGAGGAGGTTTTTCTATTTCGTGTTCACTAGAAGCATGCAAAGTCCTATCATTTTTCTTCTTCTTTTTCTTTCTAGAAGGACTAGGTGCATCAGTGTTAACTCTTTGCGAGTCTTGTTCAATTCTTTTTGGATGTCCCTCAGGATAAAGTGGTTCCTGAGTCATTTTACCTCCTCTAGTTGCAACTCAAACAGCAAAGTCATGCATATTATTATTAATTTCATCAAGTAATTCTCTTTGAGATTTAGCAACTTGGTCTAACTGAGTTTGAACCATAGAGGCATGCTTTCCAACAACTCTAACATCATTTGAGATTCTAAATAACAAGTCACTCAAGCGAGCAATCATATCGTAATTATATTTCAATTGTTTCATAACATTTGCATTGAAGTGATCTTGCTTTCTATTCTAATTTTCAAACTCATAAAGGCATTGGCTAGGTTGCATATTGTGAGGACTGTCATTATCATTGAACTTCATTAGAGAATTTACCTCTACTACCTTAGGCGTTGGTGGTGTATTAAGGACATGTATTTCTTCAACATGAGGTAAATTTTTAACGTCTTCAGCTTTAATACCTTTTTCCTTCATAGATTTCTTTGCCTCTTGTATATTTTCAGAACTGAGATATAATATACCCCTCTTCTTCGGAGTGGGCTTAGGCGGTGGTTCAGGAAGAGTCCAATCATCATAATTTTTCAATATGTTATTCAATAATTTTTCATCTTGTCCAATAGTTCGTTCCCTGAAAACACAACCAGCACAACTATTTAGGAAATCCCTAGAAGCATCGGTTAGTCCATTATAGAAGATATCAAGTATTTCATTTTTCTTAAGAGGATGATTAGGCAAAGCATTAAGTAACTGGCAAATCCTCCCCTAGCTTGTGGGAGACTCTCTTCTTTAGTTTGCACAAAGTTAAATATTTCCTGTAAAGCAGCTTGTTTCTTATGAGCAAGAAAATATTATTCAGAGAAGTAATAAATCATATCCTGGGGACTATGCACACAACCACGAGCAAGAGTATTGTACCAAGCTTTAGCATCGCCCTTTAATGAGAAAGGAAATAATTTGAGAATAAAGTAATAGCGAGTCTTCTCATCACGAGTAAAAAGGGTTGCTATGTCATTTAACTTAGTAAGATGTGCCACAACAGTTTTGGTTTCATAACCATGGAAAGGATCAGGTTCAACCAAAGTAATTAACTCTGGGTCAACAGAGAATCCATAATCCTTATCATCAATAAAGATAGGTGAAGTAGCAAACTTACATTTCATTCTAGCATTCAAAGATTTTTCTTTATACTTGCATAATAATTTCTCTAGATCATCTCTATCCTTACAAGCATGAATATCTCTAGTTTTCGCCTCATTCATAACCTAACCTTCCGGTGCCTTAGGCAATTCATATCTAGGAAGGCTAGTTCTAGCAGGTGTTTCAGGAGTTTCAGTTTCAAGCTCATCATCAGATTCAACAACATCATGTTGCATTACTCTAGCAATTTGTGCATCAAGAAAATCACCAAGTGGCACATCATCATTATCAAGCAAGGTACTAGCTGTTGGTGAACGCAGTAATTTCAAAAATTTTCCTACGCACACACAGGACCATGGTGATGGCATAGCAACGAGAGGGGAGAGTGTTGTCTACGCACTCGTGAGACCGTGGCGGAAGCGATCACAACGTAGAGGAAGTAGTCGACGTTCTCCTCGCGATCCTGCCGATCCCAGCGCCGTTACTCCGGCACCTCCGAGTCGATGATGACGTAGAGGAAGTAGTCGACGTTCTCCTCGCGATCCAGCCGATCCCAGCGCCGTTACTCCGGCGCCTCCGAGTTCTTGGCACACGCCCAGCTCGATGGCGCTCCTCGGGCTCCGATCCAGCAAAGCTCCGGGAGGGGGAGTTCCACAAGACGACGGCGTGGTGACGATCTTGATGTTTCACCTCGCAGGGCTTCGCCTAAGCACCGCTACGATATGATTGAGGTGGAATATGGTGGAGGGGGGCACCGCACACGGCTAAGGAACGATCTCAAGGATCAACTTGTGTGTCCTAGGGTGCCCCCTCCCCCGTATATAAAGGAGGGAGGGAGGAGGTGGCCGGCCCAAGGGGGAGGCGCACCAAGGAGGGGGAAACCTACTCCAAGTAGGTTTCCCTCTCTTTTTCCTTATCTTATTTGGAGGGGAAAGGAAGGAGTACTAGTATTAGGAAGTAGTACTAGTAGTAGGAATAGGAAGAGGGGAAGGAGAAAGGAAGGGGGCCGCCCCCTCCCCACCGGATTGGGCTTGGGGGCGCGCCTCCCTTGTTCCTTCTCCTTCCTCCTACATGGGCCCAATAAGGCCCATATACCTCCCGGGGTTCCGGTAACCTCCGAGCTCCAAACTTCTCCGGAACCTTTCCGGTGTCCAAATATATCCGTCCAATATATCAATCTTTATGTCTCGACCATTTCGAGACTCCTCGTCATGTCCGTGATCATATCCGGGACTCCGAACAACCTTCGGTACATCAAAATACACAAACTCATAATATAACTGTCATCGAAACCTTAAGCGTGCGGACCCTACGGTTCGAGAACAATGTAGACATGACCGAGACACATCTCCGGTCAATAACCAATAGCGGGACCTGGATGCCCATATTGGTTCCTACATATTCTATGAAGATCTTTATCGGTCGGACCGCATAACAACATACGTTGTTCCCTTTGTCATCGGTATGTTACTTGCCCGAGATTCGATCGTCGGTATCCAATACCTAGTTCAATCTCGTTACGGCAAGTCTCTTTACTCGTTCCGTAATACATCATCTCACAACTAACTCATTAGTTGTAATGCTTGCAAGGCTTATGTGATGTGTATTACCGAGAAGGCCCAGAGATACCTCTCCGACAATCGGAGTGACAAAACCTAATTTCGAAATCGCCAACCCAACAAGTACCTTTGGAGACACCTGTAGTACTCCTTTATAATCACCCGATTACGTTGTGACGTTTGGTAGTACCAAAGTGTTCCTCCGATAAACGGGAGTTGCATAATCTCATAGTTACGGGAACATGTATAAGTCATGAAGAAAGCAATAGCAACATACTAAGCGATCAAGTGCTAGGCTAACGGAATGGGTCATGTCAATCGATCATTCTCCTAATGATGTGATCCCGTTAATCAAATGACAACTCATGTCTATGGTTAGGAAACATAACCATCTTTGATTAACGAGCTAGTCAAGTAGAGGCATACTAGTGACACTGTTTGTCTATGTATTCACACATGTATTATGTTTCCGGTTAATACAATTCTAGCATGAATAATAAACATTTATCATGATATAAGGAAATAAATAATAACTTTATTATTGCCTCTAGGGCATATTTCCTTGATCTCCCACTTGCACTAGAGTCAATAATCTAGTTCACACAGTAATGATTCTAACACCCATGGAGTCTTGGTGCTGATCATGTTTTGCTCGTGGAAGAGGCTTAGTCAACGGGTCTGCGATGTTCAGATCCGTATGTACTTTGCAAATCTCTATGTCTCCCACTTGGACTTGGTCCGAATGGAATTGAAGCGTCTCTTGATATGCTTGGTCCTCTTGTGAAATCTGGATTCCTTTGCCAAGGCAATTGCACCGATATTGTCACGGAAGATCTTCATTGGTCCCGATGCACTAGGTATAACACCTAGATCGGAAATGAACTCTTTCATCCAGACTCCTTCATTTGCTGCTTCCAAGCAGCTATGTACTCCGCTTCACATGTAGATCCCGCCACGGCGCTTTGTTTAGAACTGCACCAACCGACAGCTCCACCGTTTAACAAAAACACGTATCCGGTTTGCGATTTAGAATCGTCCGGATCGGTGTCAAAGCTTGCATCGACGTAACCATTTACGACTAGCTCTTTGTCACCTCCATATACGAGAAACATATCCTTAGTCCTTTTCGTATTTCAGATGTTCTTGACCGCTGTCGATGATCCACTCTGGATTACTTTGGTACCTTCTGCCAAGCTTACAGCTAAGCATACGTCAGTCTGGTACACAGCATTGCATACATGATAGAGCCTATGGCTGAAGCATAGGGAACATCTTTCATTTTCTCTCTATCTTCTGCTGTGGTCGGGCATTGAGTCCGACTCAATTTCACACCTTGTAATACAGGTAAAAACCTTTCTTTGCACGATCCATTTTGAACTTCTTCAAAACTTTATCAAGGTATGTGCTTTGTGAAAGTCCAATTAAGCGTCTTGATCTATCTCTATAGATCTTGATGCCCAATATGTAAGCAGCTTCACCAAGGTCTTTCATCGAAAAACTCTTGTTCAAGTATCCCTTTATGCTATCCAGAAATTCTATATCATTTCCGATCGGTAATATGTCATCTACATATAATATCGTAAATGCTACTGAGCTCCCACTCACTTTCTTGTAAATCTGTGCTTCTCCATAAGTCTCAGATAAAACCAAATGCTTTGATCACACTATCAAAGCGTTTATTCCAACTCCGAGATGCTTGCACCAGTCCATAAATGGATCGCTGGAGCTTGCACACTTTGTTAGCTCCCTTTGGATCGATAAAACCTTCTGGTTGCATCATATACAACTCTTCTTCCGTAAATCCATTCAGAATGCGGTCTTTACATCCATTTGCCAAATTTCATAATCATAAAATGCGGCAATTGCTAACATGATTCGGACGGACTTAAGCATCGCTACGGGTGAGAAGGTCTCATCGTAGTCAACCCCTTGAACTTGTCGAAAACCCTTTGCGACAAGTCGAGCTTTGTAGACAGCAATATTACCGTCAGCGACCGTCTTCTTCTTGAAGATCCACTTGTTTTCTATTGCTTGCCGACCCTCGGGCAAGTCAACCAAAGTCCACACTTTGTTTTCATACATGGATCCCATCTCGGATTTCATGGCCTCAAGCCATTTTATGAATCTGGGCTCACCATCGCTTCTTCATAGTTCGTAGGTTCATCATGATCTAGTAGCATGACTTCCGAACAGGATTGCCGTACCACTCAGTGCGGATTTTATTCTGGTTGATCTACGAGGTTACGTAGTAACTTGATCTGAAGTTTCATGATCAACATCATCAACTTCCTCACTATTTGGTGTAGATGTCGCAGAAACTGGTTTCGTGATAAACTACTTTCAAATGAGGGAGAAGGTACAGATTACCTCATCAAGTTCTACTTTCCTCCCACTCACTTCTTTCGAGAGAAACTCCTTCTCTAGAAAGGATCCATTCTTAGCAACAAATGTCTTGCCTTGGATCTGTGATAGAAGGTGTACCCAACTGTCTCCTTTGGGTATCCTATGAAGACACATTTCTCTCGATTTAGGTTCGAGCTTATCAGGTTGAAGCTTTTTCACATAAGCATCGCATCCCCAAACTTTAAGAAAGCGACAACTTTGGTTTCTTGCTAAACCACGATTCATAAGGTGTCGTCTCAACGGATTTTGACGGTGTTCTATTCAGCGTGAATGCGGCCGTCTCAAGAGCATAACCCCAAAAGCGATAGCGGTAAATCTGTAAGAGACATAATAGATCGCACCATATATTGTAAAGTGCGATTAAGACGTTCGGACACACCATTGCGCTGTGGTGTTCCGGGTGGCGTGAGTTGCGAAACTATTCCGCATTGGTTCAAATGTAGACCAAACTCGTAACTCAAATATTTGCCTCCACGATCAGATCGAAGAAACTTTATTTTCTTATTACGATGATTTTCAACTTCACTCTGAAATTCTTTGAACTTCTCAAATGTTTCAGACTTATGTTTCATTAAGAAGATATACCCATATCTGCTTAAATCATCTGTGAAGGTGAGAAAATAACGATATCCGCCACGAGCTTCAACATTCATTGGACCACATACATACGTATGTATGATTTCCAACAAATCTGTTGCTCTCTCCATAGTACCGGAGAACGGGTTTTAGTCATCTTGCCCATGAGGCACGGTTACGCAAGTGCCAAGTGATTCATAATCAAGTGACTCCAAAAGTCCATCAAGATGGAGTTTCTTCATGCGCTTTATACCGATATGACCTAAACGGCAATGCCACAAATAAGTCGCACTATCATTATCAACTCTGTATCTTTTGGTTTCAACATTATGAATATGTGTATCACTACTATCGAGATTCATTAAAATAGACCACTCTTCAAGGGTGCATGACCATAAAAGATATTATTCATATAAATAGAACAACCTTTATTCTCTCGATTTAAATGAATAACCGTCTTGCATCAAACAAGATCCAGATATAATGTTCATGCTTAACGCGGCACCAAATAACAATTATTTAGGTCTAAAACTAATCCCGAAGGTAGATGTAGAGGTAGCGTGCCGACCGCGATCACATCGACTTTGGAACCATTTCCCACGCGCATCGTCACCTCGTCCTTTGCCGGTGTTCGCAATCTATAGTCCCTGTTTGAGTTGCAAATATTAGCAATGTAACCAAGATCAAATACCAGTGCTCTGCGAGCTCTAGTAAGGTACACATCAATAACATGTATATCACATATACCTTTGTTCACTTTGCCATCCTTCTTATCCGCCAAATACTTGGGGCAGTTCCGCTTCCAAAGTGACTACCGCTTGCGGTAGAAGCACTTTCGATTTCAGGTTTAGGTCCAGAGTTGGGTTTCTTCCTTGAGCAGCAACTTGTTTGCTGTTCTTCTTGAAGTTCCTTCTTCTTCCCTTTACCTTTCTTCTTGAAACTAGTGGTCTTATTGACCATCAACACTTGATGCTCCTTCTTGATTTCTACCTCCGCAGCTTTTCGGCATTACGAAGAGCTCGAGCATAGTCTTTACTAACCCTTGCATATTATAGTTCATCACGAAGCCTTTGTAGCTTGGTGGCGGTGATTGAAGAATTACATCAATGGCACAATCATCCGGAAGATCAACTCCCGGTTGAGTCAAGTGATTGTAATACCCGGACATTACGGTATGTGCTCACCGATGCACCCATTCTCCTCCAACTTGCAGCTATAGAACTTAGTGGATAAATCATATCTCTCAATCCGGGAATAAAGATGAAAAATCAAATTCAACTCTAGGAAAATCTCATATGCTACACGACTTTCAAAACGTCGTTGAAGACCCGGATCTAAGCCGTAAAGCATGGCACACGAACTATAGAGTAGTCATCGGCTTTGCTCGCCAGACGTTCTTAACGTAAATCGGTTACATCAGCGGCACGGCACCTAGCGGTGCATCCAGACGTAACTCTTACGTGCAGCAATGAGGATAATCCTCAAAGTTACGGACCCAGTCCGTGTAATTGCTACCATCATCTTTCAACTTTGCTTTCTCAAGGAACGCATTAAAATTCAACGGAACAACCACGAGCCATCTATCTACAAGCAGACATAGACAAGCAAGATACTATCGGTACTAAGTTCATGATAAATTTAAATTCAATTAATCATATTACTTAAGAACTCCCGCCAGATGTACATCTCTCTAGTCATCTAAGTGATCACGTGATCCAAATCAACTAAACCATAACCGATCATCACGTGAGATGGAGTAGTTTTCAATGGTGAACATCTTATGTTGATCATATCTACTATATGATTCACGCTCGACCTTTCGGTCTCCGTGTTCCGAGGCCATATCCGCATATGCTAGGCTCGTCAAGTATAACCTGAGTATTCTGCGTGTGCAAAACTGGCTTGCACCCGTTGTAGATGGACGTAGAGCTTATCACACCCGATCATCACGTGGTGTCTCGGCACGACGAACTTTGGCAACGGTGCATACTCAGGAGAACACTACTTGATAATTTTAGTGAGAGATCATCTTAAAATGCTACCGTCAATCAAAGCAAAATAAGATGCATAAAGGATAAACATCACATGCAATCAATATAAGTGATATGATATGGCCATCATCATCTTGTGCTTGTGATCTCCATCTCAAGCACCGTCATGATCACCATCGTCACCGCGCGACACCTTGATCTCCATCGTAGCATCGTTGTCGTTTCGCCATCTATTGCTTCTCGACTATCGCTACCGCTTAGTGATAAAGTAAAGCAATTACAGGCGTTGCATTTCATACAATAAAGCGACAACCATATGGCTCCTGCCATTGCCGATAACTCGGTTACAAAACATGATCATCTCATACAATAAAATATAGCATCACGTCTTGACCATATCACATCACAACATGCCCTGCAAAAACAAGTTAGACGTCCTCTACTTTGTTGTTGCAAGTTTTACGTGGCTGCTACGGGCTGAGAAAGAACCGTTCTTACCTACGCATCAAAACCACAACGATACTTCGTCAAATAGACTCCGTTTTAACCTTCTCAAGGACCGGGCGTAGCCATACTCGGTTCAACTAAAGTGAGAGAGATAGACACCCGCCAGCCACCTTTAAGCACGAATGCTCGTAACGGTGAAACCAGTCTCGCGTAAGCGTACGCGTAATGTCGGTCCGGGCCGCTTCATCTCACAATACCGCTGAACCAAAGTATGACATGCTTTGGTAGGTAGTATGACTTGTATCGCCCACAACTCACTTGTGTTCTACTCGTGCATATGACATCAACGCATAAAACCAGGCTCGGATGCCACCGTTGGGGAACGCAGTAATTTCAAAAATTTTCCCTCGCACACACGGGACCATGGTGATGGCATAGCAACGAGAGGGAGAGTGTTGTCTCGTACCCTCGTGAGACCGTGGCGGAAGCGATCACAACGTAGAGGAAGTAGTCGACGTTCTCCTCGCGATCCTGCCGATCCCAGCCGTTACTCCGGCACCTCCGAGTCGATGATGACGTAGAGGAAGTAGTCGTACGTTCTCCTCGCGATCCAGCCGATCCCAGCGCCGTTACTCCGGCGCCTCCGAGTTCTTGGCACACGTTCAGCTCGATGACGCTCCTCGGGCTCCGATCCAGCAAAGCTCCGGGGAGGGGGAGTTCCGTCAGCACGACGGCGTGGTGACGATCTTGAAGTTTCACCGTTGCAGGGCTTCACCTAAGCACCGCTACGATATGACTGAGGTGGAATATGGTGGAGGGGGGCACCGCACACGGCTAAGGAACGATCTCAAGGATCAACTTGTGTGTTCTAGGGTGCCCCTCCCCCAGATATAAAGGAGGAGGGAGGAGGTGGCCGGCCCAAGGGGCGCACCATAGGAGGGTTAAACCTACTCCAAGTAGGTTTCCCTCTCTTTTCCTTATCTTACTTGGAGGGGGAAGGAAGGAGTACTAGTATTTAGGAAGTAGTACTAGTAGTAGGAATAGGAAGAGGGGGAAGGAGAAAGGAAAGGGGGGGCCGGCCCCCCTCCCCAATTCGGATTGGGCTTGGGGGGGCGCGCCTCCCTTGTTCCTTCTCCTTCCTCCTACATGGGCCCAATAAGGCCCATATACCTTCCGGGGTTCCGGTAACCTCCGGAGCTCCAAACTTATCCGAACCTTTCCGGTGTCCAAATATATCCGTCCAATATATTAATCTTTATGTCTCGACCATTTCGAGACTCCTCGTCATGTCCGTGATCATATCCGGGACTCGAACAACCTTCGGTACATCAAAATACACAAACTCATAATATAACATCGCCATCGAAACCTTAAGCGTCACGGACCCTACGGTTCGAGAACAATGTAGACATGACCGAGACACATCTCCGGTCAATAACCAATAAGCGGGACCTGGATGCCCATATTGGTTCCTACATATTCTACGAAGATCTTTATCGGTCGGACCGCATAACACCATACGTTGTTCCCTTTGTCATCGGTATGTTACTTGCCGAGATTCGATCGTCGGTATCCAATACCTAGTTCAATCTCGTTACGGCAAGTCTCTTTACTCGTTCGTAATACATCATCTCACAACTAACTCATTAGTTGTAATGCTTGCAAGGCTTATGTGATGTGTATTACCGAGAAGGCCCAGAGATACCTCTCCGACAATCGGAGTGACAAAACCTAATCTCGAAATCGCCAACCCAACAAGTACCTTTGGAGACACCTGTAGTACTCCTTTATAATCACCCGATTCGTTGTGACGTTTGGTAGTACCAAAGTGTTCCTCCGTAAACGGGAGTTGCATAATCTCATAGTTACAGGAACATGTATAAGTCATGAAGAAAGCAATAGCAACATACTAAGCGATCAAGTGCTAGGCTAACGGAATGGGTCATGTCAATCAGATCATTCTCCTAATGATGTGATCCCGTTAATCAAATGACAACTCATGTCTATGGTTAGGAAACATAACCATCTTTGATTAACGAGCTAGTCAAGTAGAGGCATACTAGTGACACTCTGTTTGTCTATGTATTCACACATGTATTATGTTTCCGGTTAATACAATTCTAGCATGAATAATAAACATTTATCATGATATAAGGAAATAAATAATAACTTTATTATTGCCTCTAGGGCATATTTCCTTCACATATATGTCATCATAATTGCCTTTCACTTGCACGACCAAACGATGTGAATAATAATAAGAGTGCACGTGCATTGGACTAAGCTGGAATCTGCGAGAATACAATAAACAGGAGAAGACAAGGCAATATGTGCTCTTGGTTAAATCAACAATAATGCATATAAGAGCCACTTCAACAATTTAATCATGGTCTTCTCCTACTGACCCCAAAGAAAAGAAAAGAAATAAAAACTATTTACATGGGAAAGCTCCCAACAAGCAAAGGAAGAACGGGAAATATTTTTGGGTTTTCTATTTAATTATTACTACTACAGCAGGAAAAATAAACTACTACTAATTTTCTTTGGTTTTTCTAAGGTTTATTAAACACACAAGAAGAAAGCAGGAAAACGAAATAAACTAGCATGGATATTACAGTGAAAGAGTATGAGCACCGACATCTAGCAATGAGTATGTGTGAACATAAATGTAATGTCGGTGGGAAATACGTACCCCCCCCCAAGCATAGGCTTTTGGCCTAAGTTGGTCTATTGCCAGGGATAGCCTGGCGGATACCCGTAGGTGTAGCTGGGGTCGTCTTTATGACGAAGAATAGTTGGGATCATACTGTGATGAGGAGGACTCTGACTGCCACTGGCTGGCAACCACCTCCGGATCCCAAGAATAAATAGACTCTCGTGGAGGCTCATCTTGTGGTTCTGGTTCCGGGGCTGGTGCAGGATTCCGATAGGCTTGAACGGCCGCCCACGGAATGATGTGAGGACATGCAGACAAGTTAAACAAAGAGGGAGCAGGCAAAGTAATAGTCTCAGGGTGATGTTTATCAAAGTACAATTTATATTTAAGCTCCCCTTCCTTGCCCTTAACAAGAAAGTCATGCACTAGCATACTCTTATAATCTAAATAAACACGGGCCAACGATGTTTCTTATTTCTCCGAATGCCTAATAGGTATCTCAAAATATTCAGCTAGGCGTGAAGCATAAATGCCTCCAAAGATGGGGCCCTTAGTACGGTTCAGACGTAACCGTCTAGCAACAATTCCCCCCATACTAACAGAGTTATTGCGGTATAAACCATGGAACAAATTGATAATACCAGGAACACTAGGGTTTCCACAGTTCCCGCGACCAATCAAGCAACGACTAGCAAATAAGGCAAAGTAGCGTAAAACAGGAAAATGTATGCTAGTAATTCTTGCATCAGAAACCTTCCTGGTTTCTCCCACAGTGATAGTGTTAATAAGAGCTTCCACTTCGTTACGGTGTGGTTCATCTAAGGTACCATCAAAGGGTATTTTGCAAACCTCGCAACATTCAGCTAATGGCCTCTCCTTAACAACGTCATATAAATGAAACTCTACTGTTGGAGGTGATTTCTTAGGGAAAAAGTAGAAGTTCTGCACAAAAGTATTTGTGAGTAAGAGATACTGATGACGTTGGTCGCGGAGGAAGTCGGTGAGGCCAGCATTCTGAATCAATAAATAGAAATGCTCATAAATCCCAGCTCTCCTCAAGAAGTCATCGGAAGGCCATTCACACGGCCGGACCTCCGCGGTACGAGGCAAATTGAACTTGGACTTCTGCTCTTCTTCCTTTTGTTTTTCCTTCGAGCTTCGGCTCGATGAGCCCCTCAAAAGTCTCTTCATTATTTTCTGAAATAATCTGAAATTTTTAGTAACTTCAAACAAAAGTGAACCAACTTCAGTAAAATTGATAGCAACTAATCCTACAAGTGCCTAGAGCCTATATCAAGCATTAGAACTACTTGGAACCATATAAATTTGACATGCAAGCTCAAGAACATGGTCACCTATGCAGCACAAATTTGCAAAGAATAAAGCACTAGACCAAAAACTAATTGGACCAATGGAGGAGTCACATACCAAGGAACAATCTCCCCAAGCAGTTTTGCGAGAGGTGCTTTGAGCAAGGAGATCGAAAATCACAACAAAAGTGGCTGGAACTCGTGCTTGAGTTGGTTTTTCGGGTTTGTGTGAGGCAGAGGAAGAAGATGGGTGCAGGGATAAGTGGAGGAGGGCCACCGTGGGCCCACAAGGCAGGGGGCGCGCCCTCCACCCTCGTGGCCAGGTGGCAGCTCCCCATGATAATTTTTGCACTAAAATCCTCAAATATTCCCGAAAAAATCATATTAAATTGGCATGGCATTACGAGGACTTTTATTTTCGGATATTTTTATATTGCACGGATAAATCAGAAATAGATGTAAAAATACTATTTTTACTTTATTTCTACTAAACAACAGAAAATATAAAGAGGGTACAGAAGGTTGTGCTTCTAGTTTCATCCATCTCATGCTCATCAAAAAGGAATCCATTAACAAGGTTGATCAAGTCTTGTTAACAAACTCATTCCGACTAACATGGAACCGGAGAAATTTCTAATAACACTATGTTACCTAAACGGGGATATGGACATCCCCAATAATAAGTATATCATATTTCTTCTTGACAGTAGGGAGAGGAAATTCAAAACCTCCAAATATAATCGATGGAATTTTTTCAATAGAGTTGATACTATGAACTTGAGGTTGTTTCCTCGGAAAGTGTACCGTATGCTCATTACCATTAACATATAAAGTGACATTGCCTTTGTTGCAATCAATAACAGCCCCTGGAGTATTAAGGAAAGGTCTTCCAAGAATAATAGACATACTATCATCCTCGGGAATATCAAGAATAACAAAGTCCGTTAAAATAGTAACGTTTGCAACCACAACAGGCACATCCTCACACATACTGACAGGTATAGTAGTTGATTTATCAGCCATTTGCATGATATTTCAGTAGGTGTCAACTTAATCAAGTCAAGTCTACGATATAAAGAGAGAGGCATAACACTAACACCGGCTCCAAGATCACATAAAGCAGTTTTAACATAATTTCTCTTGATGGAGCATGGTATAGTAGGTATTCCTGGATCTCCAAGTTTCTTTGGTATTCCACCCTTAAAAGTATAATTAGCAAGCATGGTGGAAATTTCAGCTTCCGGTATCTTTCTTTTATTTGTAACAATATCTTTCATATATTTAGCATAAGGATTCATTTTGAGCATATCAGTCAATCGCATACGCAAAAAGATGGGTCTAATCATTTCAGCAAAGCGCTCAAAATCCTCATCATCCTTTTTCATGGATGGTTTCGGAGGAAAAGGCATGGGTTTCTAAACCCATGGTTCCCTTTCTTTACCATGTTTCCTAGCAACGAAGTCTCTTTTATCATAACATTGATTCTTTGATTGTGGGTTATCAAGATCAACAGCAGGTTCAACTTCTACATCATTATCATTACTAGGTTGATCATCATCATGAACATCATCATTAACATTTTTACTAGGTTCATGTTCATTACCAGATTGTGTTTCAGCATCAGACATAGAGATATCATTTGGATTCTCAGGTGGTTCAGCAATAGGTTCACTAGAAGTTTGCAAAGTCCTATCATTTTTATTTTTCTTCCTTTTAGAAGAACTAGGTGCATCAATATTATTTCTCTGAGAATCTTGCTCGACTCTCTTAGGGTGGCCTTCAGGATACAAAGGTTCGTGAGTTATTCTACCAGTTCTAGTAGCCACTCTAACAGCATAATCGTTTTTCTTACTATTCATTTCATCAAGCACTTCTTTCTGAGCTTTAAGTACTTGTTCTACTTGAGTGGTAACCATAGAAGCATGTTTGCTAACAAATTTAAGTTCACCTCTAATATTAGCCATATAATCACCCAAGCGTTTAATCATAAAGGTACTTTGTTTTAATTGTCTACCAAAATAAGCATTAAAGTCATCTTGCTTATACATAAAGTTATCAAACTCATCCAAGCACTGACTAGCAATTTTAGTAGGAGGGACTTCAGCTTTATCATATCTATAGAGAGAATTTACCTTTACTACCTGTGTCAGGATATCGGGATCAGGAGGTTCTTCAGTGAATCAAGAATTGAGATCATATACTTCTTCAACGGGCGGTAAATTAAGACCATTTATTTCTTCAATAGGAGGTAAATTCTTAATATCTTCAGCTTTAATACCTTTTTCTTTCATAGATTTATTTGCCTCTTTTATATCTTCGGGACTGAGAAATAGAACACCTCTCTTCTTCGGAGTTGGTTTAGGAACAGGCTCGATGGTGGAGCAGAGGCTGGCTCGGGGAGTTGGCTCAGGAGGTGCCCAATTATTTTCATTTGTCAACATATTATTCAATAGAATTTCAGCTTCATCCGTAGTTCTTTCCCTGAAAAGAGAACCAGCACAACTATCTAGGTAATCTCTGGAAGCATCGGTTAGTCCATTATAAAAGATATCAAGTATTTCAGGTTTCTTAAGAGGATGATCGAGCAAAGCATTAAGTAACTTGAGAAGCCTCCCCAAGCTTGTGGGAGACTCTCTTCTTTAATTTGCACGAAGTTGTATATTTCCCTCAAAGCAGCTTGTTTCTTATGAGCAGGGAAATATTTAGCAGAGAAGTAATAAATCATATCCTGGGGACTACGCACACAACCAGGATCAAGAGAATTAAACCATATCTTAGCATCACCCTTTAATGAGAACGGAAATATTTTGAGTATATAAAAGTAGCGCGATCTCTCATCATTAGTAAATAGGGCAGCTATATCATTTAACTTAGTAAGATGTGCCACAACAGTTTCAGATTCATAGCCAGAAAAAGGATCAGATTCAACCAAAGTAATTATATCTGGATCAATAGAAAATTCATAATCCTTATCAGGAACACAGATAGGTGAAGTAGCAAAAGCAGGATCAGGTTTCATTCTATCTCTAAGAGATTCTTTACTCCATTTAGCTAGTAGCCTCTTAAGTTCGTATCTATCCTGGCAAGCAAAAATAGCTGCAGAAGATTCCATATCAAAAAGATAAGCCTCAGGAATAGCAGGCATATCTTCATCATCACTTTCATCAATATTATCAGTTTCAATAATTTCTCTCTCTCTAGACCTAGCAATTTGTTCATCAAGAAATTTACCAAGGGGCATAGTAGTATCAAGCATAGAAGTAGTTTCATCATAAGTATCATGCATAGCAGAAGTGGCATCATCAATAACATGCGACATATCAGATCGAATAGAAAAAGCAGGTTAAGGTGTCGCTAGCTTACTCATAACAGAAGGTGAATCAAGTGCAGAGCTAGATGGCAGTTCCTTACCTCCCCTCGTAGTTGAGGGATAAATTTTTGTCTTGGCGTCTTTCAAGTTCTTCATAGTGTCCAGCAGATATAAATCCCAAGTGACTCAAAGAATAGAGCTATGCTCCCGACATGGCCTTGAAAAAGGTCTTGATAACCCACAAGTATAGGGGATCGCAACAGTTTTCGAGGGTAGAGTATTCAACCCAAATTTATTGATTCGACACAAGGGGAGCCAAAGAATATTCTCAAGTATTAGCATCTGAGTTGTCAATTCAAACACACCTGGAAACTTAGTATCTGCAGTAAAGTGTTTAGTAGCAAAGTAATATGATAATGGTGGTAACGGTAACAAAAGTAAAGACAGCAAAAGTAATGTTTTTGGTATTTTTGTAGTGATTGTAACAGTAGCAACGGAAAAGTAAATAAGCGTAAACCAGTATATGGAAAGCTCGTAGGCACCGGATTAGTGATGGATAATTATGCCGGATGCGGTTCGTCATGTAACAGTCATAACATAGGGTGACACAGAACTAGCTCCAATTCATCAATGTAATGTAGGCATGTATTCAGTATATAGTCATACGTGCTTATGGAAAAGAACTTGCATGACATCTTTTGTCCTACCCTCCCGTGGCAGCCGGGTCCTATTGGAAACTAAGGGATGTTAAGGCCTCCTTTTAATAGAGAACCGGACCAAAGCATTAGCACATAGTGAATACATGAACTCCTCAAACTATGGTCATCACCGAGAAGTATCCGGATTATTGTCACTTCGGGTTTGTCGGATCATAACACATAATAGGTGACTATAGACTTGCAAGATAGGATCAAGAACACACATATATTCATGAAAACATAATAGGTTCAGATCTGAAATCATGGCACTCGGGCCCTAGTGACAAGCATTAAGCATAGCAAAGTCATAGCAACATCAATCTCAGAACATAGCTAGTGGATACTAGGGATCAAGCCCTAACAAAACTAACTCGATTACATGATAAATCTCATCCAACCCATCACCGTCCAGCAAGCCTAGGATGGAATTACTCACGCACGGCGGTGAGCATCATGAAATTGGTGATGGAGGATGGTTGATGATGACGACGGCGATAAATCCCCCTCTCCGGAGCCCCGAACGGACTCCAGATCAGCCCTCCCGAGAGAGATTAGGGCTTGGCGGCAGCTCCGTATCGTAAAACGCGATGATTTCTTCTCTCTAATTTTTCTCTCCCCGAAAGCCAATAAATAGAGTTCGAGTTGGCGTCGGAAGGTGTCCAGGGGGCCCACGAGGTGAGGCGCGCCCGGGAGGCGCCCCACCCTCATGGACAGTGTGGGCCCCTGGTCTTCATCTTTGGCGAGGATTTTTATTATTTGTTCTAAGATATTCCGTGGAGTTTGGTCATTCCGAGAACTTTTGTTTTACGCACATAAAATAACATCATGGCAATTCTGCTGAAAACAGCGTCAGTCCGGGTTAGTTCCATTCAAATCATACAAGTTAGAGTCCAAAACAAGGGCAAAAGTGTTTGGAAAAGTAGATACGACGGAGACGTATCACTCTGCATTTAAGTTTTGCGGTCTCAGAAAAGGGATAGCGAGATACCATCTTGTTATATCATATTATGATTGTTTTGAGAAAGTGTTGTCATCCAAGATTTATTATTATGACTCGCTAGTTGATTATGCTATTGATATGAGTAAATATGAGACCTAAGAGTTATTGCAAATGTGGTTAGTTATAATCTTTGCTGAAAACTTGAATGCTGGCTTTACATATTTACAACAACAAGAGCAAACAAAGTTTGTAAAAGTTTTTCTTTATCACTTTCAGTTTATCAACTGAATTGCTTGAGGACAAGCAATGGTTTAAGATTGTGGGAGTTGATACGTCACTGTCGTATCTACTTTTCCAATCACTTTTGCCCTTGATTTGGACTCTAAATAGCATGATTTGAATGGAACTAACCCGGATGACCTTTGTTTTCAGCAGAATTGCCATGGTGTTATTTATGTGCAGAAACAAAAGTTCTCGGAATGACCTGAAACTCCACGGAACGTCTTTTCAGAAATAATAAAAACTTCTTGCCAAAGATGAAGACCAGGGGGCCCACACCCTGTCCACGAGGGTGTGGGGGGGGGGGGGCGTCCCCCCAAGGGCGCGCCCCCTACCTTGTGGGCCCCCTGGAGCTCCTCGGACGCCAAGTCCAACTCTATATATTTCCTTTCGGGGGGAAAAATCAAGGAGAAGAAATCATCGCGTTTTACAATATGGAGCCGCCGCCAAGCCCTAAAACCTCTCGGGAGGGCTGATCTGGAGTCCGTCCGGGGCTCCGGAGAGGGGGATTCGTTGCCATCATCATCATCAACCATCCTCCACACCAATTTCATGATGCTCACTGCCGTGCATGAGTAATTCCATAGTAGGCTCGCTGGACGGTGATGGGTTGGATGAGATCTATCATGTAATCGAGTTAGTTTTGTTAGTGTTTGATCCCTAGTATCCACTATGTTCTGAGATTGATGTTTCTATGACTTTGCTATGCTTAATGCTTGTCACTAGGTCCCGAGTGCCATGATTTCAGATCTGAACCTATTATGTTTTCATGAATATATGTGTGTTCTTGATCCTTGTCGGTGTCAAAACCGGCGGATCTCGGGTAGGGGGTCCCGAACTGTGCGTCTAGGCAGATGGTAACAGGAGACAAGGGACACGATGTTTTACCCAGGTTCGGGCCCTCTTGATGGAGGTAAAACCCTACGTCCTGCTTGATTAATATTGATGATGTGTGTTACAAGAGTAGATCTACCACGAGATCAAAGAGGCTAAACCCTAGAAGCTAGCCTATGGTATGATTGTTGTTCGTCCTATGGACTAAAACCCTCCGGTTTATATAGACACGGATAGGGTTAGGGTTACCCAGTCGGTTACAATGGTAGGAGATCTACATATCCGTATCGCCAAGCTTGCCTTCCACGCCAAGGAAAGTCCCATCCGGACACGGGACGAAGTCTTCAATCTTGTATCTTCATAGTCTTGGAGTCCGGCCGATGATGATAGTTCGCTATCCGAACACCCCTAGTCCGAACTCCTCGGTAGCCCTTGAACCAGGCTTCAATGACGACGAGTCCGGCGCATATTGTCTTCGGCATTGCAAGGCGGGTTCTTCCTCCAAATAATTTATAGAAGATTGTGAACACCAGGATAGTGTCCGGCTCTGCAAAACAAGTTCCACATAACACCGTAGAGAGAATAATTCTTGCACAGATCTGCTGACGTATTTCGCGGCGTGACATCACACCACGGCCAGGCCTTTATATGAATCGTTTTTTGTTGTTCCACCTCAGCATGTTTAGCGAGGCGGTTTCCTTGGCACGTCTTATCAAAACGTAGATCGTGCCCCCTTATTCCGGGATTCTCATCAATACGGACGTGGGTAACCCAACCGTGCCCGTTGGCCCGCCTTCTCTATCAAAGGCGAGTCCTAGTCGACCACGGGGTGGGCTCTTGGTATTCAACCTCTTTTATAACGAGACCAAGGCCCTCTCCTTTTTACACCCTCTATCGAGTTCGCCTCGCACTTCGAGTTCCAACACCCAAAGCTTCAGATTCAGGCGCTTCGGACTTTCGGCGATGTCCGCTCCGACCAAGATGGCCGATGGATGTCTTCCTCCGTCACGAAGAAGGCGTGCTAAAGCTGCGAGACGCCGGTATCTAATCGGTGAGATCTCACATAGGCTGCCTGCTCGAGGCAGGTAATTCCCACTCCCCTGAGCCGGTGAGAGCGTGGTGTTCGTGTCCCACTTCCTTGAGGTTTAGGCTTCCCGACGGATCCCTTTGTGCGGGGGCTCATGTTTTATTATGGGCTTGATTTCCATGACTTGAATCCGAGTCCATCCTCCATATCTTGTCATTCATTGTCGTATGTGAGGCCTTCCTCCATATTACCCCCACTTTGGATTGTGGCTCAAAACCTTCAAGGTGGAGCCAAAAGGCGATCAAGGGGCAGCAAGCGAGTGCGGAGGGGCGGTCATAAGCAAATGTGCCGGATGCTCCGTGGCCGAGGGCTCTTTTCAAGAGGAGCTTGGTTTGTGTAGCAGGAGTGGTTTTATATTACCGCTCGGGGGCACCAAATGGGCGGCTCTCCACGCCTTCGCTCAGGTCCACCACAGCGGGTGGCGTCATGGGTCAACAAGGGCTCGTGGGGGCCATCCAAGGGCGTTCCCCTGCTGCGGGGCCGTGTCGAGATCTCCGGAAAGAGGATCAATCTGGTTGCGATGGCGCGAGTTATGGTGATCCGGCGCCTTCAGCCCTGCAAGCGTCGCCCCCTCCTTTGTGGGAATTCAATCCGGAGGGACCACGAGCTCTCAAAATTTTATGGGCACGACGCCCGTGGAGATGTATAAACTGTTCTTCGGATAACAAGAGAAGTGTCCGGACTTGACCGAGGATGCAGGACTAAGCTGCAATCGCCCAGATACTCAAGTAAGTAGTCCTGTAACCGGACAAGCTGTTCATTCATTTATTTTATATATATGCCCTTTAAAGGAACCGTTTCTTGAACATGAGTGGATAGCCAAGGCAAAGTTGATAAGGTGTCCGGCTCCCCTCCCAGAGACCACACCGGATCCCATGTTGACCAAGATGTTGAAGGTCGCGCCTTTTGAAGAAGGCGAAGGGAGGAGCGGGGAGCAACTGCCTCTGCTTAGGAGGCTATCTAGGTAGGAGTGATTTAGAGTCACACCTTCCGAGGAGAGAAGAGGACAGGTTCAGTAGACCCGGTGGTCAAGGCCTCAATGAAATGAAGGGAATCTTCGGCAGAGAGTCCGGCGCTGGGAAGTAACCCAGCCGCATTATTTCCCCAAGGGGATCAGCCCTCCAGCGAGCCGTAAGTAGAAAGAAGGGGTCTTGTAAATAAGGATCATCCCTGTATTTATCTATGAAGATAACCGAAATTGTACCTTGTAGTTCGGACCTCAGCCCTTCTCAGTGAGCTTCGTCTTGAGGATCTTCTTCCGGAGATGATGGAGAGCGAACGCCTCCACCTGTCGCACCCTCATGTGAAGCGGACTGACCCGGAGGTGTCGTGCAGAGGGTTCCCAAGTCCCTTGAGGCGGAAGGTCCGCGCCAAGTGGTGTCTTGATCGGAGGAGTGAAGGATCTGCTCAGGCGGCGGCTATATCAAAAGATCACCGTGCTCTAATGGGTACGGTGATTGAAAGAATTGCATCCGCAGAGAGCGGATTACCGCGTCGAAGCTTCTTGTGACGGGTTTGAGGTACGCAAAAATAATGTACCTTCAGCGATTATGCATATAAAATGCGCCATGTATAGATAGTAGCCCACGAGACTCGGTATGTTGTCAAAATTGACGACGTGCGAGGATCAAATCTCGATTTTAACATATCGCCGCTCCTAAATAGGTGGCGGGCGTCCGGAGGCCAGCGGACTGATGAATGTGCCGAACTAAAGCGGCAGCTTGATGAGGCGGATCACGGACATCACGCTGGTCTATAAACGGTTTGACGAGGCACAAGGTATGCGACTTCTATGCGGACACTGGTAAGGGAGCTTGACACCCATGTTTTACTAATCATATGCTTAATGCAGATGGTGCCCTTTGCCGATGGAAGAGCTGCGGCAGAACTACTTTGAGAGAAAGAGCAAGCCAGAATTAGTAATGTGGCGCTTTAAAGGCGGCGAAGAGCTAGAAGTTGAACGGGCTGCTCCTTGCCGAAGCAAAGAGGAGATGGCCGAGATGGCCAAAAGTTAAGGAATACTACCGATTGCTGCGCGGTTCTTGAAAAGGAAGGCGTCAAAGCGGAACAAGAGGACCTAAAGAAGGCCGCCGCCCGAATCCAAGAATGCCCAATCGGCTTTGAGAACTGCCAAGGAGGAGCTGAGGTAGGCCGGGGCAATTGCGGCTGGAAAACCGTTTCTGCTGCGGAGGAAATATACATATCCAAAGTATGCTCAGTTGGATAAATTGTGGAGTTCGGAGGATGCTTATCTGGACTTGCGGCGAGCGCTGTGGGCGCAGTTGAGCACTTCCGGGGTCAGAAGGGGCACAGAAGGGAAGAGCTATTTTGGTCGCAATTCCATAGTCCGGAGCGTCCTCTGCCGCTGACCGATCGGTTGGCCGAATGGCCCGAGCTGAATCGATTGTCCGGATTTGCCATGAAGCATGTCTTGACTCACTTGTGGCTGGACGGACCCCAGCCGAAGAGCTATTTTGGTTTAGTGCAGCAGTTTCTTGGTGCGGTGCCGCGTATCGACGCAATAAAGCGATCGGCGTGTATTGAGGGAGCGCGGATGGCTCTTGCCCGTGTCAAGACATACTGGGCAGAGATGAAGGCCACTGACGTTGCATCCCAGGATTCGGACAAAGGCCGAGTACCTGCCAAGCACTACTTTGAAGAAGTCCTGCGGGCGCTTCGTTTAATAGAGACGCGATTGCTCGAAGGATATTATGTTTAAATGACATGTATGATTTGTGAAAGCAATGTTTCAATGTAATATAAGTGCTTTTTATACTTGTGCGTTCAAGTAGTAAACTACTCCCTGTGCGGCCGTTTATGTATATGTGTATATAACTTGAAATATGGCAGTCCTTGGCTTCTGCCCCCACGCACATAGTGCGGGGGTGTTTGCAAAAAAGCGCCTTTTCACACTTAATCCAGCGTATTGGTCCTGTTAAGGAGGTGATAGCGTAGCAAACCAGGCAACCGGACTATAATGCTTTATCACTTTCACTTAGCCATAGGAGTTCGAGGTGGGGCTACTATATAGCCCCACAGCACCGCACTCTCCCGAATTAAAGTGCGTATGTGCCTGACCGAAAACCGGTCCTTCGTTAATGCGGAGGAATTCTAAATATTCCTGTGAGTCATCGAGTGGTTGACCGGTCTCGTTATATCACGGCGATCGGTTTCGGCTTTCTCTCTTGAGGTGCTCGCCCGGCGAACCGGGCACAATCGCGATAGTTCTCCGGTGCCGCGTTAGCCGTGAAAACGGAACGTAAGGCAGCAAAACACAGGAGCCGGGCAACCCAACATTTGACCAAAGACATGATTCAGAGCTGATGCATATAAGGCCTAACTCGAGACGCCGAATACTCCCGAAGGTATTTGGTCTTTATGAAAATGGGCAAAATAATGCCCTAAGCCCCTTGTGTCCAGGTACGCGCAAAAATTCTGGTGCGGCCAATGCCAAGCACCAGCCTCCTCCTCGATTATATTAAGGAACTGGGGAATGTATATCAACAAGAGACAGTGAGAAAAGGTTTACAGGGGTCTTAATCTGAAAAGAATCCTTGCAATGGGTCCTGCTGCACGTATGCTTTGTGTCTCCGTTGTGCCGTATCTGGGCCGGGTGTAGCACGTTGTTCATCTGTAAAGAGAGGAACTTAGTTTGAAAGAAAAGGATCGTCTGAAAGGTGTACTTAATATTAAATAAACAGAGTACGGTTTGAAGAATGAAATAAAATTGAGCTTTATTGTCTCTTGTTATACATGCATGCGGCCCCTCGTATGGGGGTATGCCGCTAGTAGGCGCCGGACTCGTCTAGCCGTGTCCGGGGTTTGAATGACCAATTCAGGTTCTTTGCCTAGCAGAGTCGGATAGCTGCGGGGCTGTCAAGGCAGTCTCCCCTTCTTCCGTGCTCGAGTAACACTTAATACTTCCCTTTAACGAGATGATGCCGCGTGGACCGGGCATTTTAAGTGTTAGAGATGCATAATGCGGTATTGCGTTAAAGCGGGCGAAAGCTTCGCGTCCCAATAGTGCTTGATGGCTACTTTTAAGCAGGCGACATGGAAGAGTAACCTTCGCGATGGAAGTTGTCGGATGAACCAAACACAACTTCGAGCAGTATGGAGCCCGTGCGAGAGGAGTATGGGCAGGCGGTACTCCTTTAAAGGAGGTGTTGCTACGGCGAATTTTGGTTGGGTTTATCCCCATCCTGCGGATAGCGTCCTGATATATCAGGTTTATATCACTGCCGCCATCCATGAGGACATGTGTAAATTGGAATCCGTCGATTATAGGATCCAATATCAAGGCAGTCCATCCTGCGTTCCGGATATTATCGAAATAGTCCTGATAGTCGAAGGTGATTGGTTTTGACAACCAGTGTGCGGTAGCGCCTTTTAGGGGCGCCGCTTTTTTCCTTTTGATCACGTGAAGTGAGTTTACTGTTTTAACCTCCTGTGGGAAAGTTTTTGTTTTCCGGTTACGCTTGTGGTGCTCGTCGTCATCTTTACTTGGTGTGTCGAGCCCCTTGTGTTCGGCGTTCAGTCTGCCGGACTGTTTGAAGACCCAACAATCTCTGTGGGTATGGTTTGCAGGCTTCCCGGAGGTACCATGTATTTGGCACAGTCTATCCAGAATCTTGTTTAGGTTGGATAGCTCGTCCTTTATTATCCTTTAGGGCGGTGTTTTGTTGTTCGCCGAGAGCTTTTGAATCCGGCGTTGACCGCCGTACTATTTGGGACATCTTCCTTATTCGGCGCTGATCTTTTTCTGCGTCGTGATTTCCATTTCCATCCCTGATCTCGGATGTACTCGGTCGCTGGTGCTGCATCTAGCCAGCCATTTGTCGTCTCCAGCAAAAGCGGGTCATGAGGCTTGTTAATGCGGCCATTGTTCTTGGTTTTTCTTGGCGAGTTATGCAGCGAGCCATTCGTCTCGGACGTTGTGTTTGAAAGCTGCTAAGGCTTGGCGTCCGGACAATCGACTATTTGGTTCTTTTAGTAAGGAACCTGTTCCAGAATTTCCGGGCTGACTCTCCGGCTGTTGAGTTATGTGACTTAGATAAATGCATCCGGAGGGCAGACATAAGTCCCCGAAAATTTGCCCGAAATGCATCCTCGAGCTCTCCCGGCTTCCAATGGTATTTTCGGGAGGCTTTTAAGCCGATGCCGAGCTGGCCCTTTGAGTTTAAGGGTAAGTATTTTATGGTGTGGAGATCGTCTCCTCTAGCCATGTGTATGTGGAGGATGTAATCCTCGATCCGCACTCAGTGCTGTTGTTCCGTCGTATGCCTCTATGTTTACGGGTTTGAATCCGCTGGAAATTCATGATCCAGCACCTCGTCGGTGAAACATAGGGGTGTCTGGCGCCCTATTTGGGTGTGCCGTGATCTTGAATTTTGGCGTATTGCATTGCTTTGTGAGCACCTTTCTTGGCCCATAGATGGACCTAATCGGGCCATCCTCTTGATGTGAATCCTTATGCGGATCGCATATTGGCTTGTGTCTTGGCGCCATTAGCGCTCTCTTTTTGCCGTGAGGTCGTCCATCCGACCGGGTGGCCTTCTTGCTTTTTAGTTGTGGGGGCTCTAAGGCCTCCTCGTCAATTCAGGCGATAGCTTTCTCTTGGGTAGCTCTTTGTTCGGGCGATCGTCGCCGTGCTTATCTTCGGTGCTGAATACTTTGCTCCATCTAATCCTGAGTGCATCTTCCGCTGTTTTGAGCTTCCGCTTCTGCTTTTTCAGGCTACGCGCAGTGGCGGCGAGCCTTTTCTGGAGGTCATTTTGCTCCAATGGTTTGTCCGGCGTGAGGTCGTCCGGACTGTTGTCTTCCGCGGGGACAAATTGTTTATCCAAGTTGTCTTGTTCGGACGATTGCTCGATATCTTGTTCGTTGTCCACCGGTTCGCCCTGCTCTATGGCTGGGTCTTTGTTGAGGCGGGACTTTGTTCGGCGTTTACGTTGCCGTTTTGACTGCTTTTCGAGGGATTTATCCTTCGTAGCGTCCCGTTGCTCCTCGTCTTCATTTGCTTTAGGTGTATCCACCATGTATACATCATGGGGTGAGGTTGTCCAGCATCCTATAGGTGATGGTTCATTGTTGTCTCCTACATCGTCGTCCATACCGTCGATGTCTTCGCAGTCGAAATTGAGCACGTCGTGTAGGCTATCGACAGTGGCTATGAAGTGGGTGGTGGGTGGGCATTGAATTTCTTCGTCGTCCGTATCCCAACCTTCCTGACCGTAGTCCGGCCAGGGCTCTCCGGATAAAGAGAGAGACTTTAGTGAATTCAGGATCTCGCCAAAGGGCGAGTGCTGAAAGATGTCCGCGGCCGTGAACTCCATAACGGGCGCCCAATCGGATTCGATTGGCAAGGGCGCGGAGGGTTCGGAGTCCGGAGAGGAGTCCGGCACCCTGGGGTCAAGGTCTTCGTAAAGGACAGGGATGGAGTTCAGCTCGATCGCCGTAGAGATTGAAGCCCCCGAGGCGGTGTCCAACCACTCGTCCTCGATCGGGAAATCCGGCTCCGGATTAAGGGTCAGAGCGGATTCTCGTGCGGCCTCCGAGCCTTTGACCGGTTGCGAGCTAGATCATGCCCATCGAGACAGTGCGGCGCGCTCGGCTGGGGCTCGAATCCGTCGAAGATCAAGTCTCCGCGGATATCGGCCGTATGGTTTAGACTCCCAAATCTGACCTGACGGCCAGGGTCGTAGCTTTCGATCTGCTCCAGATGGCCAAGCGAATTGGCCCGCAGTGCAAAGCTGCCGAACACGAAGATCTGTCCGGGGAGAAAAGTGTCACCCTGGACGCGTCGTTGTTTATGATCAAAGGAGCCATCGAGCCTATCGGTGGCGACACGGAGGAACTCTCAATGAAAGCACCAATGTCGGTGTCAAAACCGGCGGATCTTGGGTAGGGGTCCCGAATCGTGCGTCTAGGCGGATGGTAACAGGAGACAAGGGACACGATGTTTTACCCGAGGTTGGGCCCTCTTGATGGAGGTAAAACCCTCGTCCTGCTTGATTAATATTGATGATGTGTGTTACAAGAGTAGATCTACCACGAGATCAAAGAGGCTAAACCCTAGAAGCTAGCCTATGGTATGATTGTTGTTCGTCCTATGGACTAAAACCCTCCGGTTTATATAGACACCGGATAGGGTTAGGGTTACACAGTCGATTACAATGGTAGGAGATCTACATATCCGTGTCGCCAAGCTTGCCTTCCACGCCAAGGAAAGTCCCATCCGCACACGGGACGAAGTCTTCAATCTTGTATCTTCATAGTCTTGGAGTCCGGCCGATGATGATAGTTCGGCTATCCGGACACCCCCTAGTCCGGAACTCCCTCAATCCTATCTTGCAAGTCTATAGTCACCTACTATGTGTTATGATCCGGCAACCCCGAATTGACAATAATCAGGACCACTCCCGGTGATGACCATAGTTTGAGGAGTTCATGTATTCACTATGTGCTAATGCTTTGTTCCGGTTCTCTATTAAAAGGAGGCCTTAATATCCCTTAGTTTCCATTAGGACCCCGCTGCCACGGAAGGGTAGGACAAAAGATGTCATGCAAGTTCTTTTCCATAAGCACATATGACTATATTCTAATACATGCCTACATTACATTGATGAATTGGAGCTAGTTACATGTCACCCTATGTTATGATTGTTATATGATGAACCGCATCCGGCATAATTCTCCATCACCGATCCAATGCCTACGAGCTTTTCCTATATTGGTTCTCTCTTATTTACCTTTCCGTTTCTACTGTTACAATCACTACAAAATACCAAAAATATTACTTTTTCTTCCATTAACTTTTATTACCGTTATCACTACTATCATATTACTTTGCTACTAAATACTTTGCTGCAGATACTAAGTTATCCAGGTGTGGTTGAATTGACAACTCAACTGCTAATACTTGAGAATATTCTTTGGCTCCCCTTGTGTCGAATCAATAAATTTGGGTTGAATACTCTACCCTCAAAAACTGTTGCGATCCCCTATACTTGTGGGTTATCAATCACGCTGCTATTAAATATCTTATGGAAAAGAAAGATGCTAAACCTAGACTTATTAGATGGGTCCTCTTGCTACAAGAATTTGATTCACATATTATTGATAGGAAGGGAGCTGAGAACCCCATTGCAGACAACTTGTCTAGGTTAGAAAATGTTCTTGATGACCCACTACCTTTTGATGATAGCTTTCCTGATGAACAATTAAATGTCATAAATGCTTCTCGAACTGCTCCATGGTATGCTGATTATGCTAATTACATTGTTTCTAAATTTATACCTCCTAGTTTCACATACCAACAAAAGAAAAAGTTTTTCTATGATTTAAGACATTACTTTTGGGATGACCCACATCTTTATAAAGAAGGAGTAGATGGTGTTATTAGACGTTGTGTACCTGAGCATGAACAAGAACAGATCCTACGCAAGTGTCACTCCGAAGCTTATGGAGGACACCACGCTGGAAATAGAACTGCGCATAAGGTATTGCAATCCGGTTTTTATTGGCTTACTCTCTTCAAGGATGCCCGTAAGTTTGTCTTATCCTGTGATGAATGTCAAAGAATTGGTAATATTAGTAGACGTCAAGAAATGCCTATGAATTATTCACTTGTTATTGAACCATTTGATGTTTGGGGCTTTGATTATATGGGACGTTTCCTACCTCTAATGGATATACACATATTTTAGTTGCTATTGATTACGTTACTAAGTGGGTAGAAGCTATTCCAACTAGTAGTGTTGATCATAACACTTCTATTAAGATGCTTAAAGAAGTTATTTTTCCGAGGTTTGGAGTCCCTAGATATTTAATGACTGATGGTGGTTCACATTTTATTCATGGTGCCTTTCGTAAAATGCTTGCTAAGTATGATGTTAATCATAGAATTGCATCTCCTTATCACCCACAGTCTAGTGGTCAAGTAGAATTGAGTAATAGAGAACTCAAATTAATTTTGCGTAGAACCTTTGTTAATAGATCTAGAAAGAATTGGTCCAAGAAACTTGATGATGCATTATGGGCCTATAGAACTGCATATAAAAATCCTATGGGTATGTCTCCTTATAAAATGTTTTATGGAAAGCATGTCACTTACCTCTCGAACTAGAACATAAGGCATATTGGGCCATTAAAGAGCTCAACTATGATTTCAAACTTGCCGGTGAGAAGAGGTTATTTGACATTAGCTCACTTGATGAATGGAGAACCCAAGCCTATGAGAATGCCAAGTTATTTAAAGAAAAAGTTAAAAGATGGCATGACAAAAGAATACAAAAGCGTGAATTTAATGCAGGTGATTATGTATTATTATACAACTCTCGTTTAAGATTTTTTGCAGGAAAACTTGTCTCTAAACGGGAAGGTCCTTACGTTATCGAGGAGGTCGATCGTTCCGGTGCCATAAAAATCAACAACTTTGAAGGCACAAATCCGAAGGTGGTGAACAGTCAAAGAATCAAACACTATATCTCAGGTAATCCTATAAATGTTGAAACTAATGTTATTGAAACCGTAACACCGGAGGAATACATAAGAGACACTTTCCAGAACGTTTCAGACTCCGAAAAGGAATAGGTATGTGGTACGGTAAGTAAACTGACTCCAAAACAGTTCTAATGGCAATTTGTCTCCGTTTTGGAATATTTAGAAAAATATAAAAATAAGAAGCAGACCGGGAAGGAAAGGAGGCCTCCACGAGGGTGGAGGGCGTGCCCTACCCCCCTGGGGGCACCCCTGCCTCGTGGGCACCTCGTGCGCTCTCCGGACTCCGTTTTCTTGCACGATACGTATTTTGATCGGCAAAAATTCATTATATAGACTCCCGAAGGTTTTGACTCCTGTATCACGCAATTGTCCTATGTTCTTGTTTCGAGCTGTTTTTCTGACAGATCTAGATCATCATGACGTCTCCAAGTGTCGGTGTGGAACGACACCTATGGGATCACAAGAATCCCTACTACGGTTGCCGGGGCGCGGGGTTGTGAGAAGAGCAGGGCTAGTAGACAGCACAAGGATCGTTTACCTAGGTTCGGGCCGCGAGGACGCGTAAATCCCTAGTCCTACTTTGGTGGGTGTATTTCAGAGAGTTCTTGAGCTCTCGAACTAGCTGTGGTCAGTGCGTGGTTCAAAAGAGCCGAATCCTTCTCCAGTATGCCATGGGCCTCCTTTTATAGTCGGAAGGGGCTGCCACAGTGGCACACAGGAGGTGGAAAGGCGTACAGTGCCCTGAGCTTATCGCTCGTATTACAGGACAAGACGCATTTAATGTGTAGCTTAGGTGTCCCCTTGCTTTATTGGGCACGAGGGCGAGGCCCGTCCCGTCCGTCGCTGCTACTCCTTGTTTCGACACGTGCCCTGGCCAGCGATGAGTGCGGCGCCGTGTAGGCAGGCATGCAGCTGGGGTGGCGCGGTGGTGGAGCCTTCACGAAGATCTGCATGCCGCCACACAGGCGCTTGATGAGTTGGCCTGGGGGCTGCATGTTGCCACGCAGGTGCTTGCCCAGCTGGTTGGGCTGGCAGCTGCATGTGAACAGCGGTGGAAGCTTGGTTGGCGTGGGCCTAGCGGTGTTCCTGCTGGCGTCCTTGGTGAGGGCCTTGCCGGGTGGCTCGGCAAGGGTCTTGCCTGGTGGCCCAGCAAGGGTCTTGTCGTGGCGCGCTGTCGTTCCCAGCAAGGGCCTTGCCGGGGGTCTGGTGGCCTTCCTCGGCAAGGATCTTGCCGAGGATGATCGTCTTCTAATGCTCATCTGATCTTGAATATGTATTCGCAAAGATCTGCATGCCACCGCAGAGGTGCCTTCGAGCCACCGCCCCACGTGGATGATGGCGTTGGGGACCGTGGGCTCAAGGGTGGCTCGCTCTGTTGGTGTGGGGCGAGCTGCCCGGCAAGGGTCTTGCCGGGGCTACTGAGGCTGCCCCGTCAAGGGTCTTGTCGGGGGAACCTACTTTGTCCCTCTGCTCTTTGTGGTCTTGGCCTTGGCGTTGCTCTGAGTATCTTGGGCTTCGGTCTTACCTTGGCTCACCTTCCCTGTTCTGCTTGGTGTGACCGTGGGCGCGGCTTCGACTGCCCGTGCACATGTATAGGGGTACAAAAACACACCCCTCTTTTTGTATACCGACAGGAGCCCCCGGGCCTGGGCCACACACAAGCACGACACGTTGTTGGGCCAGGCCCAAAATGGTGTGTGGGCAGGCGGGGCGGTTTTTACCGTGGTAAGACTTTTCGCGCGCTTTACTTCCCACGACCTGCGCGCGGCGCAGCGTGGAGGGGTGTGCGTGACGTGGGCGGCATGCGTGGGGCGGTTCCCACACGCATGCGTCATATCACAGTAAAGAGGCGGCTCGCGCCTTCCCCGTAAAAAGAGGGAGGCGTGGAGGCGCGACTCATTTACTGAACGGGGCTGGGTCGCAGTCTTCAAGGCGTCCACTCCCCACGATCACGGGGTGGGGAGAGGTCGCTTCACCCGTCCCCTCAGTTCTACACGCCCACCATGCGTCCTTCATGCGCCTGGGGTGGCAAGCGTTGGAGGCGGGAAACCAGGTCGTCGCTGGTTGGGGCAGCGGCCGGTCCTGATTCCCTGCGCTTCCGGTGGCTGGATTGGCTGAGTGGGGCGGCCGAGCCCCGACCCCGCCCCTTTATAAAGAGGGGGAAGGGGGGATGGAGTCCCGCATTCTTCTGTCACCTATCTCCTCTTGCTTCTGCTTCTTCCTTTCACTCGCCATGGAGAAAGGGAACCCGGGTCCCTCGACGGTGGCGGCAAGGGTCGCCGCTCGACAGCGCATCCCTCCTCCCCCTGAGCCTGTGGTGGTGGAACCGGCCGCGAGGGGAAGGGGGAGGGGGCGAGGCCGTGGGCGAGGCTGGGAAGAGGTTGTAGTGCTCGGGGAATAGGAGGACGGGGCGGCGCGCCAGCTTCGCCCCCGCCAATGGTGCCTTTCTTGACAGAAGGACATGTCGGAGACCAGCCCCGCGAGTTCTTCATTAGGCTGTGCGGGCCCCCGTGTCACCGTCTCCGTCTTCCCGCCCCGTTTGCTCGGGAGATAGAGCGTGACCGGCCCCAATCCCTCAGATTGCACATGAGGGGTTGTGGGAATGGGGGCACGCGGGTCGACGTCGACTTCCCAGCTCCTCGGGTCATGTACCTCCGTCGTGGGTGGAAGACGTTCGCTCGCATCCATAGCCTGACGGCGGGGCTTGTCCTTTAATTCAAATTGATGGAGGACGGCCTGCTCTCTGTCAAGGTATTCGGAGACTTCGGGACTCGCCTGAAGTGCTGCGTGGAGAGCTCCTTCGATGGAGATTCCGACGATGGAAGCTCTTCCTCGAGTGAGAGTGATGAGGAGAATAGCGGGGCAGATGACGGGGATGAGTCCGACTAGGCATCGGACGCCCCGCGCCTGGGCGGGTGTGGCAGCAGCAGCATCTGCACATGGCCGCTCCTCCGGCAGGGTTTTGCCGGGGGTGGAGCCAGCTCCTTGAACTTCTCGGGGCCGTCTCCTTAGGCTGCTGGCGTCGGGAGGCTGCTAAAGAGGAAGAGGACGGGCGACAATGCCGTCAACTCAGAGTACGCGGGCACTGACGCCTTCATCGCGTATTGCTGGTCCTGCCGTCTTGTCTTCCAGCTCCTTTCCCGGCACCGTCATCACCAGCCCACCCATGGGCGGCCACCGAGGTGTTCTCTTGGTGCTTTCTGCTGCTCGTAGCTCTCCTAGGCGCCACTTTTGCCCTATCGCCTCCTTGACCTGCCTCCTGAGGAGAGGGATAAGAACGGGATTACGGGCATCTTATCTCTTTTTTAGTTTGTAAGCCTGTGGGCCTTTGTTAAATTTAGAACTCGTAATCCCCTTGCTCATGTTTTTCATTTCGTATGAACTGTACCAGTATGGGATGTTTTTAATGAAAAAGGGATGCTTGCTGGGTTTTTCGTTTGTGGGTAAATACCGCGACAAGGAGCGAATCCTTGTTATTGTTTAAGATAAACGTTTTTCGCCCGGCAACAGGCCTTGCCGTCCCCCCACTCCACTCAACCGTTCTCACGCTTTTGGCGGAGGCAGGGATGAAGTGGGCTTTAGGCTCCCCGTTCAACCTCCTTGCCGCCGCGGCTACAACCAAATCCGGACACAGGAAATAATCCTTAGGTATAGGAAAAATGGGAGCACGGCAGCCTAGAGATAAAAATGAGGTTTCACATGCCCCAGTCATGTTCCGAAATGCATGACAGAGGATAAAAGACTTATCTGGATCTGCAGCCCCCGGCAATCTCATCTTGCCGTGGTTGGATCCTTGTGCTTGCAGCCCCCGCCAACTCTGGTTTGCCGGGGTCGGGACGCCGGTCTGTTTCCTTTCTTCCAAGTAGCCCGACAGAAGTGCTCATGTGCCCTACGAACCAAAGGTGGACAGAAGAGAAACAGATAGACGCACACTCGACCTCTAAGCTAGGGGTTAGTCGCTGCTGAGCACTATCAACCCTAACCAAGGAAGAGACTCGACCTAGCATGCATGCTATGAGTTAGGGCGCCAGCGCTTCATTTATTTATGCTCAGGGTCTACGCCTGGCTTTGTACGAAGGGTTACATGCCTTGCCGGCAAAGCATGTACAAAAGGTGGCTTGCCGGGAGGCCCGGCAAGCCGCCATATCTGAGTAAAACTTGCGAAGATGCTCGATGTTCCAGGAGTTGCTCACTGGGACGACATCGTCGGTCTCCAGGCGGACTGCGCCGGGCCAGGTGACTCGTATTACCCAATAAGGGCCTTCCCACTTCGGCATCAACTTGCTGGCATTCTTGGCCGACTGAATGCACCGAAGAACAAGGTCGCCTTCCTCAAAGCTTCGGGCATGAACCTTGCGGCTATGGTAGCGGCGCAAGGCTTGCTGGTAGCGCGCTGCTCTCACAGCCACCCGAAGACGATCTTCCTCAAGGAGCGTCGCGTCATCTTGGCCCAACTGCTCTTGCTCAAGCTCATCATAAGCGAGCACTCGAGGTGACCCGTATATGAGTTCCGTGGGGAGAACTGCTTCTTCCCCGTAGACCAGGGCAAAAGGTGTCTCGTTGGTGGCTCGATTTGGCATCGTCCTGATCGACCAAAGAACCGCCGGCAATTCATCAATCCAATGCCTTCCGCTCTTGCTCATCTTGTCAAAAGTCTTTGTCCTTAGGCCTCGCAACACTTCAGCATTCGCCCTCTCCGCTTGGCCGTTGCTCCGTGGGTGTGCCACGGAAGCAAAACCGACCTTGCTGCCGAGGTCTTGAATGTATTGCATGAAGGTGTGGCTCGTGAACTACGTGCCGTTGTCGGTGATGACTCTATTTGGCACACCAAAACGGCAGACCAGTCCTTTGAAAAACTTGACAGCTGACTGAGCAGTCACCTTTCTCACTGCTTCCACCTCCGGCCACTTTGTGAACTTGTCGATTGCAACGTACAAGTACTCAAAGCCCCCGACAGCGCGGGGGAAATGGCCCAGTATGTCGAGCCCCCAGACCGAGAATGGCCAGGAGAGAGGGATTGTTTGAAGGGCTTGGGCTAGTCGATGAAGCTTTTTTGAATGGAACTGACACGCTTCACACTTGGTTACAAGTGCCTTTGCATCCTGGAGGGTGGTGGGCCAGAAGAAACCTTGCCGGAACGCCTTCCTGGCAAGGGCCCTTGACCCTATGTGGGAGCCACATATGCCTCCATGTATCTCCGCCAACAGCTCCAGTCCTTCCTCCCGGGGGATGCACTTCAATTTCACACCGTTTGGCCTTCTCCGGTACAGGGCAGACCGACGGGCTACTTTTTCCACTTCTTCCTGCTCCTCAGGAAGCTCCCCTATTTGGAGGAATTGGACGGTATGCTGCGCCCATGCCGAGCACAGGGCTCGGCAGCAAGGACCAAAGGCATTTCTTCCGCCATGGGAAGCGGCTCTCTGACGGCAGGCTTGACGCCCTGCTGGGGCTGTTCTTAGGCAGGCTCGGCGTCCATGGCGGCATCCTTGCTGCCGTCAGGGGCTCGGTAGGAAAGTACTTGCCGGGACCTGACTTCCTTCGCTTGTTCTACCCTGCTGATGGTTCGACGGATGGTTGAGTTAACCAGAGGAAAAAGGTACCTGGTTCCACAGGTAGCTTGAGTGCGGCATGCTTTAACAGGTAATCAGCGATGTCGTTCTCCGCTCGGGGGATGTGCTCCGCTTGGATACCGTCAAAGCATTCCTCCAGCTTCGTCACCTCATCTACGTAAGCTTCCATCAATGGCTCTGATAATCCTTGTTGACCTGTCTGAAAACGAGCTGCGAGTCACCCCTGATGATGAGCTTCTTAACCCCGAGGTCTACCGCGATCCTGAGATCGGCAAGCAATCCCTCGTACTCAGCAGTGTTGTTGGTGGACATCTCCCTGAGGAAGTGCATCTGGATCACGTACCTGAGGTGCTCTCCGGTGGGTGCGACGAGCAGCACACCGGCACCGGCGCCTTGAAGTGAGAAAGCCCCATCAAAGTACATGATCCAGTTGCGGTCTGCTTCCTTGCCGGGGAGAGCGGTCTCTTGGATTTCTTCGTTAGGCATCGAGGTCCATTCTGCAATGAACTCCGCCAAGACTCTGCTCTGAATTGTCGAGGTGCTTTCAAACTTTAAACCAAAGCTTGACAACTCCAAGGCCCATTCCACAATCCTTCCAGTCGCATCCGGGTTATGCAGTATCCGTTGCAAAGGGAGGCGGGTGACGACAGTGATCTCGTGGGCTTGGAAGTAATGACGCAGCTTCCTCGAGGCCATAAGGAGGCCGAAGAACAATTTCTGCACACCGGAGTACCTCGATCTAGCTCCCTGCAAGAGGGAGCTGACAAAGTAAACCGGGTGCTACATCATCTTCTTCTTCTGCACCACCTCACTTGACTGCGCGGGCACTGCCTCGGTGGCATCAGACTCTGCCGGGGGCCTCGCCTTGCCGGCACCAGGCCCTGCCGGGGGAATCTTGGGCTTGCCATCCGCTGGTTCTGCCGCCGTCACTGCCTCCTCGTTGACCTCCCTCTGTGCCACTAAGCGCGACATCGACCACTTGATTAAATCGCTGCCGGAATCTGAGCAACAACTCTTGTGGTTTAGGCGCAATCAGTATTGGCATGGAGGAAAGGTATTTCTCAGATCCTGCAATGCTGCCTAGGCTTCTGGGGTCCATTCCATTGGGCATGCCTTCTTCAAGATTTTGAAGAAAGGAAGGGCACGCTCGGCGGACTTGGAGATGAATCGGCTCATGGTGGCAACGCAGCTGGTGAGCCGACGCACATCCTTGATCCGCTTGGGCGCCTCAATCTGCTCAATAGCCTTGATCTTGTCTAGGTTTTCCTCGATCCCGTGCTGCGACACAAATAACCCGAGAAGCTTGCCGGATGGAACACCGAAGACACACTTCTCAGGGTTCATCTTGAGGTTGATCTTGCGCAGGTTGGCAAATGTCTCTTCCAGATCTTGCACAAGAGTTGGCCCGTCCTTGGTTCTGACCACTATGCCATCCATGTATGCCTCCATATTTCTATGGAGCTGAGGTTCAAAACCAATTTGGACTACTCTTGCAAACGTTGAGACAACACTCTTCAACCCTAAAGGCATCCGTAAAAAGCAATACGTACCACATGGGGTGATGAATGCTATATTCTCTTCATCCGCTCTTGTCATGAAGATCTGGTGCTAGCCTGAGTAGGCGTCAAGGAATGATAACAGATCACACCCGGCTATGGAGTTAACAATCTGGTCGATGCGCGGCAACGGGAAGGGGTCCTTAGGACAAGCCTTATTGATATCTGTGTAATCAATACACAGCCTCCACTTCCCATTTGCCTTGCGCACCACTACCGGATTGGCCAACCACGTCGGGTGGAGCACTCCTCTCACCAACCCTGCCGCTTCCAACTTCCTGATCTCCTCCAATGATGAACTCCTGCCTCTCCAGAGCCTGCTTTCTGACCTTCTGCTTGACGGCCCGCGCATGGGGGCAAACAGCTCGGTGGTGCTCAATCACCTCCCTGGGAACACCGGGGATGTTGGATGCTTGCCACGCAAACACATCGACATTCACCCGCAGGAAGGTGATGAGCGTGCCTTGCTATCCGCTGTCGAGGGTGGAGCCTATGGTGAAGGCCCCTCCCGTGCCATCCTCCACAGCGGGCACCTTCTTGATGCAGGGCGGCTCGGCTCTGGATCTCTTGCTCTTGTCGGTAGAGCTCTCACGCGTCCTCGATGGTAGCACAACACTTCGAGGAGGTGCGCTTGCGGAGTGGGTACGAGAGGTCTTGCGGGCTTCTTCTTCCCTCCCGGGCTTTCGGCGGGGAGCAGGTGCCTCGGCGGCAAAGCCGCAATCGCTTCCCGGTAGAGTTGGTCGGCGCAGATCAGTGCATCCTTCTTGTCGGAGGGGACGGAGATGATGGTCAATGGACCGGGCATCTTCAGCATGTTGTAGGCATAGTGTGATGCCGCCATGAACTTGGCTAGTGCCGGGCGGCCGAGGATCCCGTTGTAGGGCAAGGGGATCTCGGCCACGTCAAAGATGATCCTCTCTATCCTGTAGTTCAACTCTCCTCCAAACGTCATGGGCAGTGTGACCTTCCCCTTTGGCTGGCTCCTTCCCGGATTGACCCCTTGAAACGTGCCCGTTTCCTCGAGGTCTCCATCAGGGATTTGCAATCTTTTGATCACAACAGGCGAGATCAGGTTCAGGCCGGCCCGCCGTCAACCAACATCTTGTTCACCCTGAGGTTGCGTATCGTTGGTGAGACCAACAATGGCAAACACCCGACCGCGGTAGTGCGGTCAGGGTGGTCCTCGGCGTCAAAGATGAGGGGCGTGCCAGACCATTTCAGCGGCTTCTGAGCGTCGAACAATGGTTCCGCTGCTGTAATCTCACGTGCCCACTGCTTGAGCTGGCGGTGAGAGGTATGTAGTGAAGCGCCGCCATCGACGCACATGGCCTCCGTAGCCTTCTGGAACCCTTGCCCACCAGACTCGTCGTGGTCATCGTATTCTTGTTTCTTGTCACGGCCCCGGGCGGGCCTCTCTTGCTGGTTGTCTTTGCCGGGGCGGCTTATTGGCTGCCACGCTTCTTGCCAGATCCCTCAGTACCGTCCTGGTCCTTCTCCTTGTCCCGCCTCTCGTACTCACCCTTTTGCTTCTCAGCAAGCAGCTCGACTTGTCGGCAGTTCTGGAGGTCGTGGCCCTTGGTGCGGTGGATCTTGCAGTATTGCTTGCCGGAGCTCCCTGGCTTGTCGGTAGCCGCCAAGGCCCGGCAGGCGGCACACCCGGAAATCCCCTTGTTAGGAGCGCCTGCCTTGACCTTCTTGCCGCTACCGGTGTCGTCACATCTCTCAACGGCAAGCGCGGCCTTGCCATTGCGTTTCCTGTTGCGTCGCCGGCCCTTCTTCGTCGGGGTAGCGGCGTCCTCATCGGTAGAGTCGGTTTCCGCGCCGGCGTCTTCACCGGGGTACTTCCTTCCCTCTTCAGCCCGGGCGCATTTATCGGCCAAAACGTAGAGCTCGGCCACATCCTTAATCTTGGTCATCGCCAGCTCCTCGCGTATCTTGCGATTGCGCATGTTCTGGTGGAACGCACTAATCACAGCGGCGGGATGAACGTCGGGGATGTTGTACCGCACACGGTTGAATCTCTGGATGTACTTGCGCAGGATCTCCCCTTCCTTCTGGGGAATGATATGCAGATCACTGGCTTGGCCATGAGCTTGGTGGCCTCATGTGAAGGCGCCAACGAACTCATGGCACAGATCCGACCAAGAAGAAATGGAATCCACCGGCAAGTGCATCAACCAAGACATCACATTGGGCTTGAGCGCTAGCGGGAAATAGTTGGCAAGCACCTTATCGTCGCGAGCCACAGCAGCCTGCATCGCGATGGTGTAGATGCTGAGGAACTCGGACGGATGGGTCTTGCCAGTGTACTTCTCGCCGGCATCGGGCTTGAACTGTTGGGGAACGTTGCAGAAAATTAAAATTTTTCCTACGGTTTCACCAAGATCCATCTATGAGTTCATCTAAGCAACGAGTCATGGGAGAGAGATTTCATCTACATACCACTTGCAGATCGCGTGCGGAAGCGTTCACTAGAACGTGGATGATGGAGTCGTACTCGCCGTGATCCAAATCACCGATGACCGAGTGCCGAACGGACGACACCTCCGCGTTCAACACACGTGCAGGAGGCGGATGACGTCTCCTCCTTCTTGATCCAGCAAGGGGAGGAGAGGTTGACGAAGATGGCTCCAGCAGCAAAGACGACGGCGTGGTGTTGGTGGAGAAGCAGATCTCCGGCAGGCTTCGGCCAAGCACGTGACGGAGGAGGAGAGGTGTAGCAGGGGAGAGGGAGGCGCCAAGATGCAAGGGCGCGGCTGCCCCCTCCCTCCCCCCTTTATATAGGCCCCCTGGGGGGGGCGCTGGCCCTTGGAGATCTAATCTCCCAAGGGGGGTGGCAGCCAAGGGGGAAGGCTTTCCCCCCAAGGCAAGTGGGGCGCCCCCCCACCCTAGGGTTTCCAACCCTAGGCGCAGGGGGGCCCAAGTGGGGGGCGCACCAGCCCACCAGGGGCTGGTTCCCTCCCACTTCAGCCCACGGGCCCTCCCGGGACAGGTGGCCCCACCGGTGGACCTCAGGACCCTTCCGGTGGTCCCGGTACAATACCGTAACCCCGAAATTCTCCCGATGGCGAAATAGCACTTCCTATATATAATTCTTTACCTCTGGACCATTACGAACTCCTCTTGACGTCCGGGATCTCATCCGGACTCAACAACATTCGGTTTGCTGCATACTCATATTCATACAACCCTAGCATCACCGAACCTTAAGTGTGTAGACCCTACGGGTTCGGAGACATGCGAACATGACCGAGACGGCTCTCCGGTCAATAACCAACAGCGGGATCTGGATACCCATGTTGGCTCCTACATACTCCTCGATGATCTCATCGGATGAACCACAATGTCGAGGATTCAATTAATCCCGTATTCAATTCCCTTTATCAATCGGTACGTTACTTGCCCGAGACTCGATCGTCGGTATCCCAATACCTCGTTCAGTCTCGTTACCGGCAAGTCACTTTACTCGTACTGTAATGCATGATCCCGTGACTATACACTTGGTCACTTTGAGCTCATTATGATGATGCACTACCGAGTGGGCCCAGTGATACCTCTCCGTAACACGCAGTGACAAATCCCAGCCTCGATCCGTGTCAACCCAATGTACACTTTCAGAGATACCGTAGTGTACCTTTATAGTCACCCGATTACGTTGTGACGCTTTGGTACACCCAAAGCACTCCTACGGTATCCGGGAGTTACACGATCTCATGGTCTAAGGAAGAGATACTTGACATTGGAAAAGCTCTAGCAAAACGAACTACACGATCTTGTGCTATGCTTAGGATTGGGTCTTGTCCATCACATCATTCTCCTAATGATGTGATCCCGTTATCAATGACTTCCAATGTCCATAGTCAGGAAACCATGACTATCTACTGATCAACGAGCTAGTCAACTAGAGGCTCACTAGGGACATAAAGTGGTCTATGTATTCACACGTGTATTACGATTTCCGGATAATACAATTATAGCATGAATAAAAGACAATTATCATGAACAAGGAAATATAATAATAATCCTTTATTATTGCCTCTAGGGCATATTTCCAACAGTCTCCCACTTGCACTAGAGTCAATAATCTAGTTACATTGTGATGAATCGAACACCCATAGAGTTCTCGTGTTGATCATGTTTTGCCCCCGAAGAGGTTTAGTCAACGGATCTGCGACATTCAGATCCGTATGCACTTTGCAAATTTCTATGTCTCCATCTTGAACATTTTCACGGATGGAGTTGAAGCGGCAACTTGATGTGCCTGGTCTTCTTGTGAAACCCTGGGCTCCTTGGCAAGTGCAATAGCTCCGGTGTTGTCACAGAAGAGTTTGATCGGCCCGACGCATTGGGTATGACTCCTAGGTCGGTGATGAACTCCTTCACCCAAATTGATTCATGCGCTGCCTCCGAGGCTGCCATGTACTCCGCTTCACACGTAGATCCCGCCACGACGCTTCGCTTGCAGCTGCACCAGCCATCGCTCCGCCATTCAACATATACATCGTATCCGGTTTGTGACTTAGAGTCATCCAGATCTGTGTCGAAGCTAAGCGTCGACGTAACCCTTCTACGACGAGCTCTTCGTCACCTCCATAAACGAGAAACATGTCCTTTGTCCTTTTCGTGTACTTCAGGATATTCTTGACCGCTGTCCGGTGTTCCTTGCCGGGATTACTTTGGTACCTTCCTACCAAACTTACGGCAAGGTTTACATCAGGTCCGTACACAACATGGCATACATAATAGATCCTATGGCCGAGGCATAGGGGATGACGCTCATCTCTTCTTTATCTTTTGCCGTGGTCGGGCATTGAGCCGAGCTCAATCTCACACCTTGCAGTACCGGCAAGAACCCTTTCTTGGACTGATCCATTTTGAATTTCTTCAAAATCTTATCAAGGTATGTGTTTTGTGAAAGACCTATGAGGCGTCTCGATCTATCTCTATAGATCTTGATGCCTAATATATAAGCATCTTCTCCAAGGTCCTTCATTGAAAAACTTTTATTCAAGTAGGCCTTAATGTTGTACAAGAGTTCTATATCATTTCCCATCAAAAGTATGTCATCTACATATAATATGAGAAATGCTACAGAGCTCCCACTCACTTTCTTGTAAACGCAGGCTTCTCCATAAGTCTGCATAAAACCAAATGCTTTGATCATCTCATCAAAGCGAATGTTCCAACTCCGAGATGCTTGCACCAGCCCATAAATGGATCGCTGGAGCTTGCATACTTTGTTAGCATTCTTAGGATCGACAAAACCTTCCGGCTGCATCATATACAGCTCTTCCTTAAGATAACCGTTAAGGAACGCTGTTTTGACGTCCATCTGCCATATCTCATAATCATAGTATGCGGCAATTACTAACATGATTCGGATGGACTTAAGCTTTGCCACGAAAGAGAAAGTCTCATCGTAGTCAATCCCTTGAACTTGCCGATAACCCTTAGCGACAAGTCGAGCTTTATAGATGGTGACATTACCATCCGCGTCCGTCTTCTTCTTAAAGATCCATTTGTTTTCTATCGCTTGTCGATCATCGGGCAAGTCTGTCAAAGTCCATACTTTGTTTTCATACATGGATCCTATCTCGGATTGCATGGCTTCAAGCCATTTGTTGGAATCCGGGCCCGCCATCGCTTCTTCATAGTTCGAAGGTTCACCGTTGTCTAACAACATGATTTACGTGACAGGGTTGCCATACCACTGGGTGCGGAACGTGTCCTTGTGGACCCACGAAGTTCAAGAGCAACTTGATCCAAGTACCTTGATCATCATCATTAATTTCCTCTCCAAGAGGGTGTAGGCACCACAGAACATTTTCTGAGCTGCACTACTTTCCGGTTCAAGAGGTAGTACTTCATCGAGTTCTACTTTCCTCCCACTTACTCCTTTCGAGAGAAACTCTTTTTCCAGAAAGGATCCATTCTTGGCAAGAAAGATCTTGCCTTCGGATCTAAGGTAGAAGGTATACCCAATGGTTTCCTTAGGGTACCTATGAAGACGCATTTTTCCGACTTGGGTTCGAGCTTTTCAGGTTGAAGTTTCTTGACATAAGCATCGCATCCCCAAACTTTTAGAAACGACAGCTTAGGTTTCTTTCCAAACCATAATTCATACGGTGTCGTCTCAACGGATTTAGACGGTGCCCTATTTAAAGTGAATGTAGCTGTCTCTAGTGCGTATCCCCAAAATGATAGCGGTAAATCAAGAAGAGACATCATAGATCACACCATATCCAATAGAGTGCGACACGACGTTCGGACACACCGTTACGCTGAGGTGTTCCAGCGGCGTGAGTTGTGAAACGATTCCACATTTCCTTAAGTGTGTACCAAATTCGTGACTTAAATATTCTCCTCCACGATCTGATCAGAAGAACTTTATTTTTCAGTCACGTTGATTCTCCACCTCATTCTGAAATTCCTTGAACTTTTCAAAGGTCTCAGACTTGTGTTTCATCAAGTAGACATACCCATATCTACTTAAGTCGTCTGTGAGAGTGAGAACATAATGATATCCTCCGCGAGCCTCAACGCTCATTGGACCGCACACATCGGTATGTATGATTTCCAATAAGTTGGTTGCTCGCTCCATTGTTCCGGAGAACGGAGTCTTGGTCATTTTTCCCATGAGGCATGGTTCTCATGTGTCAAATGATTCATAATCTAGAGACTCTAAAATTCCATCGACATGGAGCTTCTTCATGCGCTTGACACCAATGTGACCAAGGCGGCAAGGCCACAAGTATGTGGGACTATCGTTATCAACTTTATATCTTTTAGTATTCACACTATGAATATGTGTAATATTACGCTCGAGATTCATTAAGAATAAACCATTGACCATCGGAGCATGACCATAAAACATATCTCTCATATGAATAGAACAACCATTATTCTTGGATTTAAATGAGTAGCCATATCGCATTAAACGAGATCCTAATACAATGTTCATGCTCAAACTTGGCACTAAATAACAATTATTGAGGTTCAAAACTAATACCGTAGGTAAATGTAGAGGTAGCGTGCCGACGGCGATCACATCGACCTTGGAACCATTCCCGACGCGCATCGTCACCTCGTCCTTTGCCAGTCTTCGTTTATTCCGCAGCTCCTGCTGTGAGTTACAAATATGAGCAACGGCACCGGTATCAAATACCTGTGAGTTACTACGAGTAATCGGTAAGGTACACATCAATTACATGTATATCAAATATACCTTTAGTGTTGCCGGCCTTCTTGTTCTGCTAAGTATTTGGGGCAGTTCCGCTTCCAAAGTGGCCCTTCCCTAAGCAATAAAAGCACACTGACTCAGGCTTGTGTCCATACTATGACATCTTCCCGCCAACTAGCTTACTGGGCGCGGCAACATCTTTGCCATCCTTCTTGAAGTTCTTCTTACCTTGCCCTTTTTGAACTTAGTGGTTTTATTGACCATCAACACTTGATGTTCTTTCTTGATTTCAACCTCTCACGACTTCAGCATTGAGAATACTTCAGGAATGGTCTTCACCATCCCCTGCATATTGTAGTTCATCACAAAGCTCTTGTAGCTTGGTGGGAGCGATCAAGGATTCTCACAATGACCGCCTTGTCCGGAGGTTAATGTCCACCGACAAAGCGGTTGTGCAACCCTGTACATTTTGAGTATGTGCTCACCGATGTAACTGTTTTCCTCCATCTTACAACTATAGAACTTGTCGGAGACTTCATATCTCTCGACCCGGCATGAGCTTGGAAAACCATTTTCAGCTCCTAACATCTCATATGCTCCGTGTTGCTGAAAACGCTTTTGGAGCCCCGGTTCTAAGTCTGTAAAGCATGCCGCACCGAACAAGGGAGTAATCATCAAGACGATACTGCCAAGCATTCATAATGTCTTGGTTCTTCGATAGGGTGCATCACCTAGCGGTGCTTCTAGGACATATTGTTTCTTGGCTGCTATGAGGATGATCCTTATGTTCCGGACCCAGTCCGAATAGTTGCTGCCATCATCTTTCAGCTTGGTTTTCTCTAGGAACGCGTTGAAGTTCATGGTGACATGAGCGTTGGCCATTTTATCTACAAGACATTTTGCAAAGATTTTAGACTAATGTTCATGATAATTAAGTTCATCTAATCAAATTATTTAATGAACTCCCACTCAGATTTGACATCCCTCTAGTCATCTAAGTGTTACATGATCCGAGTCGACTAGGCCGTGTCCGATCATCACGTGAGACAGACTAGTCATCATCGGTGAACATCTCCATGTTGATCGTATCTTCCATACGACTCATGTTCGACCTTTCGGTCTCTTGTGCTCCGAGGCCATGTCTGTACATGCTAGGCTCGTCAAGTTAACCCTAAGTGTTCTGCATGTGTAAATCTGTCTTACACCCGTTGTATGTGAACATAAGGATCTATCACACCCGATCATCACGTGGTGCTTCAAACGCATTTAACTTTAGCAACGGTGCACGCTTAGGGGAACACTTTCTTGAAATTATTATAAGGGATAATCTTATTTACTACCGCCGTTCTAAATAAACAAGATGCATAAAACATAATAAACATCACATGCAATTATATAGTAGTGACATGATATGGCCAATATCATATAGCTCCTTCGATCTCCATCTTCGGGGCTCCATGATCATCTTCGTCACCGGCATGACACCATGATCTCCATCATCATGATCTCCATCATTGTGTCTTCATGAAGTTGTCACGCCAACGACTACTTCTACTTCTACGGCTAACGCTTAGCAATAAAGTAAAGTAATTTACATGGCGTTCTTCAATGACACGCAGGTCATACAAAAATAAAGACAACTCCTATGGCTCCTGCCGTTGTCATACTCATCGACATGCAAGTCGTGATTCCTATTACAAGAACATGATCTCATACATCACAATATATCATTCATCATTCATCACAACTTCTGGCCATATCACATCACATGACAATTGCTGCAAAAACAAGTTAGACGTCCTCTAATTGTTGTTGCATCTTTTACGTGGCTGCAATTGGGTTCTAGCAAGAACGCTTTCTTACCTACGAATAACCACAACGTGATTTTGTCAACTTCTATTTACCCTTCATAAGGACCCTTTTCATCGAATCCGCTCCAACTAAAGTAGGAGAGACAGACACCCGCTAGCCACCTTATGCAACTAGTGCATGTCAGTCGGTGGAACCTGTCTCACGTAAGCATACGTGTAAGGTCGGTCCGGGCCGCTTCATCCCACAATACCGCTGAAGCAAGAAAAGACTAGTAGCAGCAAGCAAGTTGACAAGATCTACGCCCACAACAAAATTGTGTTCTACTCGTGCAATAGGGAACTACGACAGACCTAGCTCATGATGCCCTTTGTTGGGGAGCGTTGCGAGAAAATTAAAATTTTTCCTACGGTTTCACCAAGATCCATCTATGAGTTCATCTAAGCAACGAGTCATGGGAGAGAGATTGCATCTACATACCACTTGTAGATCACGGCGGAAGCGTTCACTAGAACGTGGATGATGGAGTCGCATCGCCGTGATCCAAATCACCGATGACCGAAAGTGCCGAACGGACGGCACCTCCGCGTTCAACACACGTGCGGAGCGGATGACGTCTCCTCCTTCTTGATCCAGCAAGGGGAAGGAGAGGTTGAGGAAGATGGCTCCAGCAGCAAGACGACGGCGTGGTGTTGGTGGAGAAGCAAGATCTCTCAGGCTTCGCCAAGCACGTGACGGAGGAGGAGAGGTGTAGCAGGGGAGAGGGAGGTGCCAAGATGCAAGGGTGCGGCTGCCCCCTCCCCCCCCCTTTATATAGGCCCCCTGGGGGGGCGCCGGCCCTTGGAGATCTGATCTCCCAAGGGGGGCGGCAGCCAAGGGGGGAGGCTTGCCCCCCAAGGCAAGTGGGGCGCCCCCCCACCCTAGGGTTTCCAACCCTAGGCGCAGGGGGGCCCAAGTGGGGGGCGCACCAGCCCACCAGGGGCTGGTTCCCTCCCACTTCAGCCCACGGGCCCTCCGGGATAGGTGGCCCCACCGGTGGACCCTCGACCCTTCCGGTGGTCCCGGTACAATACCAGAACCCCAAATTCTCCCGATGGCTGAAATAGCACTTCCTATATATAATTCTTTACCTCCGGACCATTCCGGAACTCCTCGTGATGTCCGGGATCTCATCCGGGACTCCGAACAACATTGGGTTTGCTGCATACTCATATTCATACAACCCTAGCGTCACCGAACCTTAAGTGTGTAGACCCCTACGGGTTCGGGAGACATGCGTATATGACCGAGACGGCTCTCCGGTCAATAACCAACAGCGGGATCTGGATACCCATGTTGGCTCCCACATACTCCTCGATGATCTCATCGGATGAACCACGATGTCGAGGATTCAATTAATCCCGTATTCAATTCCCTTTATCAATCGATACGTTACTTGACCGAGACTCAATCGTCGGTATCCCAATACCTCGTTCGCCTCAAGTTACGGCAAGTCACTTTACTGCAGATCAGTAATGCATGATCCCGTGACTGCATTAATTTGGTCACTTTGAGCTCATTATGATGATGCACTACCGAGTGGGCCCAAGTGATACCTCTTCGTAACACGGAGTGACAAATCCTGGCCTCGATCCGTGTCAACCCAATGCACACTTTCGGAGATACCTGTAGTGTACCTTTATAGTCACCCGATTCACGATGTGACGTTTGGTACACCCAAAGCACTCCTCTGCGGTATCCGGGAGTTACATGATCTCATGGTCTAAGGAAGAGATACTTGACATTGGAAAAGCTCTAGCAAAACGAACTACACGATCTTGTGCTATGCTTAGGATTGGGTCTTGTCCATCACATCATTCTCCTAATGATGTGATCCCGTTATCAATGACATCCAATGTCCATAGTCGAAACCATGACTATCTATTGATCAACGAGCTAGTCAACTAGAGGCTCACTAGGGACATAAAGTGGTCTATGTATTCACACGTGTATTACGATTTCCGGATAATACAATTATAGCATGAATAAAAGACAATTATCATGAACAAGGAAATATAATAATAATCCTTTATTATTGCCTCTAGGGCATATTTCCAACATGAACGTGCGGTGGGACGGCCACTGGAACTGCCACAGCTCACGGGTAAAGGCCGGGCAACCCACCTCGTAAGGTAGGCCCGCGGAGCCCCCCGGTGCCGGGTGGTCCATAGCGGGTCCCGCCCGCTTGTCCGATCGGGCGGCGTTGCTCGCGGCCGCGCTCGACGGTGGTTCGAGCGTCTTCGTGATCTCGTTCCCGAAGGACCTGGCGCTGGTCGCGGAGGGTCCACGGGTCGGACGACGCTGTGGAGATGTTATCACAAGCATCGTCACGACGGGCCGACGCCCGTGGTGGCTGGCGAGGAGGAGGAGAGTGCACCGTGGCCGCAACTCCCCCGGTCCTCCCAGTGCCAGCATGCGGTGGCTCGGTGGAGCGCTGACCCGAGGTTCCCGCCGGTCACAGATCGTCTTTGTTGGCGACGGCGACGAGGCTCCGGATGGTGGCCCTCCACTCGTCAAGCTTCTCCACAGCAGGAGGGAAGTCGAGGAGCAGCTGCGCGCGCGCCAAAGCTTCTACCGGGCGTATGGGCGGCGACAACAAGCGTGGATCGCGGCGAGCTTCGACTTCTAACTATGTTAGAAGGAGCTCCGTTCCGACCCATCGGCTGCGTGCCATTTTTGCCAGCGCTTCGGCGGGAGTGTTGAACCCCTTCATCCTGCGGACGACGCACGGGGCTCTTCCCACGGCGGTGCCCAGGGTCACCAACACGGTGGTGCTGCTCGATGCGCACACCATGGGAAGAGCCCAGTGGTCGCCGGTGTGAGCGTCCTGGAGGTCGCTGCGCCGCCCGGAGGTGGCACAACGACACCCTTGGTGGGCCCCGCGCCGCCTGCGGGGGGCACAGCTCTGGATCCGGTGACGTGTAGTCGGTCGTCTGGTGCGCGAACGATGCCGCTCGCCAGGCTCTGACTACCAGGGCGATGCTGGTGCTCACGGAACGCGGCCCGGGTCCTATCTGTGACCGGTCCACTGCCCACCTGCAGCGGCACGAGCCGTTCGGCTCCTGACGAGCCGACCGCCGTGGCCGTCTTCTTCTTAGGAGCCATGGCGACGAAGAACTGCTAGGCTAACTACTAGAACAGATTCTCACAATTGCGCCCCCTACCTGGCGCGCCAAAGAGTTGGTGTGGAACGACACCTATGGGATCACAAGAATCCCTACTACGGTTGCCGGGGCGCGGGGTTGCGAGAAGAGCAAAGCTAGTAGACAGCACAAGGATCGTTTACCCAGGTTCGGGCCGCGAGGATGCGTAAAACCCTAGTCCTGCTTTGGTGGGTGTATTTCAGAGATTTCTTGAGCTCTCGAACTAGCTGTGGTCAGTGCGTGGTTCATAAGAGCCGAATCCTTCTCATGCATGCCATGGGCCTCCTTTTATAGTCGGAAGGGGCTGCCACAGTGGCACACATGAGGTGGAAAGGCGTACAGTGCCCTGAGCTTATCGCTCGTATTACAGGACAAGACGCATTTTAATGCGTAGCTTAGGTGTCCCCTTGCTTTATTGGGGACAGGGGCGAGGCCCGTCCCGTCTGTCGCCACTCGTCCTTGCTTCGACACGCGCCTTGGCCAGCGATGCATGCGGTGCCATGTAAGCAAGCAAGCAGCTGGGGTGGCACGATGGTGGAGCCTTCACGAAGATCTGCATGCCGCCACGCAGGCACTTGATGAGTTGGCCTGGGGAATGCATGTTGCCACGCAGGTGCCCGCCCAGCTGGTTGGGCTGGCAGCTGCATGTGAACGGCGGTGGAAGCTTGGTTGGCGTGGGCCTGGCGGTGGCCCTGCTGGCGTCCTTGGTGAGGGCCTTGCCAGGTGGCTCGGCAAGGGTTTTGCCGGGTGGCCCGGCAAGGGTCTTGCCGTGGCACGCTGTCGTCCCCGGCAAGGTCCTTGCCGGGGGTCTAGTGGCCTTCCTCGGCAAGGATCTTGCCGAGGATTGTCGTCTGTAATCCTCATCTGATCTTGAATATGTCATCACAAAGATCTGCATGCCACCACAGAGGTGCCTTCCTGAGCCCTGGCCCCACGCGGATGATGGCATTGGGGACCGTGGGCTCAAGGGTGGCTCGCTCTGTTGGTGTGGGACGAGCTGCCCCGGCAAGGGTCTTGCCGGGGCAACCTGCTTCGTCCCTCTGCTCTTTGTGGTCTTGGCCTTGGCGTTGCTCTGGTTATCTTGGGCTTCAGTCTTACCTTGGCTCACCTTCCCTGTTCTGCTTGGTGTGACCGCGGGTGCGGCTCCGACTGCCCATGCACTGGTATAGGGGTACAAAAATGCACCCCTCTTTTTGTACACCGACACCAAGTGCCCCCAAGGACAAGTTCTTCGAGAAGGTTATCAACCCCTACCTCGCGGAGGTGCTGCAACACCCTCAAACCATTGAGATGCATGAGGGGGTGCTGCACATCCACGATGTTGAGGGACCAAGGAGGACCAGAAAAAACGTGGAGATAAGGCTCGAGGCAATGGAGCAACAAGTTTTCAAGTGCCAGGAGATGGTGGAACGTGGACTTGACTCCAATCACATAATGATCACGGAGTTCACCAACAACCACAAGCTAGATGCCAAGGACATTGGGGAGGCCATTTTCAAGCTCCACGAGAAAATCAAGCACCTCCAAGCCCAAATTTATGACCTGCAAAACCAAAACTGTGAGTATGAATATAGATTCAAGAGGATGAGTTTGGCTGCAGATTTAAGGATCCCGGAGACTCGATCATCCTTCTATGATGGTGAGCCTATGCCTTGGAAGATGAACAACAAGTCTACATCATCAACAACCCCTTCACCAGCAAAGGAGACATAATCATATGGGTATGGGCACTCCCCTTGGAAACTGCCAAGCTTGGGGGAGGTGCCTCGGTATCGTATCACCATCCCACTCCTATCTTTACCATTTTTCTTAGTTCGATCCTTTTTAGTATTATCTTGATCTAGTAGAATGATGTTTTGGTATGATCTAGTTTTGAGTTTTTCTTTTATGATCCCTCTATGTAATCGAGTCCATGAGTTATATAATAAAGATTAGTGTTGAGTCAAGGTCTTGATTATTTTTCTATGGTCTTGAGGGAATAAAAGAAAAAGAAATAATAAAAAGAAACAAAGAGATCATATTGATCTTATGGAGAGTAATGACTTCACATAGAAAGAGTATGATGATTAAAAGTTGTTGAGAGTTGACAAATTTAGTTTTGGTCATCCTTGCAATTAATAGGAAGTGATAAAGAAAGAGCGGTTTCACATATAAATATACTATCTTGGACATCTTTTATGATTGTGAGCACTCATTAAAATATGACATGGTATAGGGTTGATGTTGGACAAGGAAGACAACATAATGGGTTATGTTTTCTTATATCTGAAATAAACTATATTGTCATGGATCATCCAACATGTTGAGCTTGCCTTTCCCCCTCATGCTAGCCAAATTATTTGCACCAATTAGAGAGACTACTTGTGCTTCCAGAAATCCTTAAACCCAGTTTTGCCATGAGAGTCCACCATATCTACCTATGGATTGAGTAAGATCCTTCAAGTAAGTTGTCATCGGTGCAAGCAATAAAAATTGCTCTCTAAATATGTATGATTGATTGGTGTGGAGGAAATGAGCTTTATATGATCTTGTGATGTGGAAGAAATAAAAGCGACGGACTGCATAATAAAGGTCCATATCACAAGTGGCAATATAAAGTGACGTTCTTTCGCATTAAGATTTTGTGCATCCAACTCTGAAAGCGCATGGCAACCTCTGCTTTCCTCTGCGAAGGGCCTATCTTTTAATTTTATCTTCTACCCTTATGCAAGAGTCATGGTGATCTTCACCTTTCCTTTTTATATTTTATCCTTTGGCAAGCACAATGTGTTGGAAAAATCCTGACATATATATCTAATTGGATGTAAGTTAGCATGAACTATTATTGTTGACATTACCCTTGAGGTAAAAGGTTGGGAGGCGAAACTATAAGCCCCTATCTTTCTCTGTGTCTGATTAAAACTCTGTGACCACAAGTATTGCGTGAGTGTTACCAATTGTGAAAGACTAAATGATAGTTGAGTATGTGGACTTGCTGAAAAGCTCTGACATAGACTCTTTCTGATGTTATGATAAATTGCAATTGCTTCAATGACTGAGATTATAGTTTGTTAGTTCTCAATAAAGTTTCTGATTCATACTTTGCATTGTGAATATATTATTACTTAAGCATAAGAAATCATATGACATTATCCATATATGTTGCTGTTATGAGAATAATCATGATGCCCTCATGTCCGTATTTTATTTTATCGACACCTCTACCTCTAAACATGTGGACATATTTATCGTTATCGGCTTCCGCTTGAGGAGAAGCGAGGTCTAAGCTTGGGGGAGTTGATATGTCCATTTTGCATCATGCTTTTATATCGATATTTATTGCATTATGGGCTGTTATTACACATTATGTCACAATACTTATGCCTATTCTCTCTTATTTTACAAGGTTTACATAAGGAGGGAGAATGCCGACAGCTGGAATTCTGGGCTGGAAAAGGAGCAAATATTAGAGACCTATTCTGCACAACTCCAGAAGTCCTGAAACTCCACGAAAGTTGTTTTTGGAAATAATGAAAAATACTGAGCGGAAGAAATACCAGAGGGGGCCCACACCCTGGCCACGAGGGTGGGGGGCGCGCCCTACCCCCCTGGGCACGCCCCCCTGCCTCGTGGGCCCCCTGTTGGCCCTCCAGTGCCCATCTTCTGCTATATGAAGTCTTTCGTCCGAAGAAAAATCATAAGCAAGCTTTCGGGACGAGACTCCGCCGCCATGAGGCGGAACCTTGGCGGAACCAATCTAGGGCTCTGGCGGAGCTATTCTGCTGGGGACACTTCCCTCCGGGAGGGGGAAATCATCGCCATCGTCATCACCAACGCTCCTCTCATCGGGAGGGGGCCAATCTCCATCAACATCTTCACCTGCACCATCTCCTCTCAAACCCTAGTTCATCTCTTGTATCCAATTCTTGTCTCTAAGTCTGGGATTGGTACCTGTAGGTTGCTAGTAGTGTTGATTACTCCTTGTAGTTGATGCTAGTTGGTTTATTTGGTGGAAGATCATATGTTCAGATCCTATATGCATATTAATACTCCTCTGATTATGAACATGAATATGCTTTGTGAGTAGTTACGTTTGTTCCTGAGGACATGGGAGAAGTCTTGCTATTAGTAGTCATGTGAATTTGGTATTCGTTCGGTATTTTGATGAGATGTATGTTGTCTCTCCTCTAGTGGTGTTATGTGAACATCGACTACATGACACTTCACCATCATTTGGGCCTAGAGGAAGGCATTGGGAAGTAATAAGTAGATGATGGGTTGCTAGAGTGATGTGCTTAAACCCTAGTTTATGCGTTGTTTCGTAAGGGCTGATTTGGATCCATATGTTTCATGCTATGGTTAGGTTTACCTTAATACTTCTTTTGTAGTTGCGGATGCTTGCAATAGGAGTTAATCATAAGTGGGATGCTTGTCCAAGTACGGACAGCACCCAAGCACTGGTCCACCCACATATCAAATTATCAAAGTACCGAACGCGAATCATATGAACGTGATGAAAACTAGCTTGACGATAATTCCCATGTGTCCTGGGAGCGTTTTCCTTTATATAAGAGTTTGTCCAGGCTTGTCCTTTGCTACAAAAAGGATTGGACCACCTTGCTGCACTTTATTTACTTTTGTTACTTATTGCTCGTTACAAATTATCTTATCACAAAACTATCTGTTACCTATAATTTCAGTGCTTGCAGAGAATACCTTGCTGAAAACCGCTTATCATTTCCTTCTGCTCCTCGTTGGGTTCGACACTCTTACTTATCGAAAGGACTACGATAGATCCCTATACTTGTGGGTCATCATACTCCCACCACCGCTCCCTCATGATCGGATTCGATGAATCTGTTGGCTCCATGGCCTAGAGGAGTAGCTCTATGTACTCCCGCGCGACTCCCTCCAGGAGTATCGCCGCATTTTCGTTGTGTTGCAGATATTTGGCAATGGATGTCGCCGTCGCCGCTAGTTGGTCCTTGTTGTAAAACCAACATTGTATCTCCAACATCCTAGCTAGCTTCACAGGGTCGCCGTCTGCGATCCTCACGTATCGGTTGTACTCCTCCATAGATCTACTTCTCCACAACACCTTCACTCGCCGTTGGTGGTTTTTGGATGGAAGAGGAGAGGAGCAACGCTGGTTTTGGATTAGAACGGGAGAGGAGCGATGCTGGTTTTGGATTGGAACAGGAGAGGAGGGGCGGTGTTTTTGAAATGGAAGAGGAAAGGAGCGGCGCTGGATTTAGATTGTAATAGGAGAGGAGCGGCGGTGGTTTAAGAGGAGAAGAGCGGAAGAGCGGCGCTGGTCTTGGAAGTATTTTTTTGTTTTGCGTATTTTGGGCCAAAGTTTGACCACATACTGTATTTGACAAGCAAAATGTGAATGCATGTCACCAAAAATTGTATCATTTGGTTCGTATCTGAATGTACTTTAAAATTATATTATATTTGCGACATATAACATATATTTTATTTGTGAAAATCATGGTCAATTATGACCCAAAATAAAAGAGAGACTAGTTAATGTGGGGTCGCTTTCTTAATTGAAGGGTAAATTGATTTTGATTTTGATCCAGTCACAGCGCGCCGGCCCTCTCGTCCAATCCTAAATCGCTGCCGCACGCTCCTCTCCCTCTTCTCCATTGCAAAACCACCTCCTCTCCTCTCCATCATCTCCATTCAAAATCCACCGTGTCGCCTCTCCCTCTTCTCCATTGCAAAACCACCTCCTCTCCTCTCCATCATCTCCATTCCAAAACCACCGTCTCGCCTCTCCCTCTTCTCTATTGCAAGACCACCGTCTCTCCTCCCATCTTCCAAAGCTAGCACCGGACCACTCAGAAGGTCATTTATGGAGAGGATGCAGCAGCGAATCAGGCAGATTGCTGGCGGCGATAGGCAAAGTTAGCCAGGTTGAAGGAGATCCTTACTTGGTTTGACAATGAGTGGGAGATTTCAAGGATGGTGAGGGCCATGTGGCAATGTATACGGAAGAGCGAGACGGCAGCGATGAGGGCGGCGATGTACATGTACTCCTCGGCGGCACTCACGCCGCAGTCCTTCGAGTTCATCGAGTATCTCCCCTGGGCGATGGAGCAGACAGATTCGCCCGAGGCAAAAGTCAGGCGGAGGTGGTGGGCGTACAGGTCGAAGGTCGAGCACCCAGAGGACAACGAATTGATCGAGTACCGTGTGCCGTTCGTGAGGGTGTAGAGCCAGCCGGAGCCACAGGAGTATTCGTTCTCCCACTGCAAGAGGAGGCCAGATGGCGCGACGTCGCTTCCCCGCCGTTCTCCACGGTTCCCTCGATGGTCGCCTCATTTCAACAGCGGCGGTAGGGTTTATGGTAAGCTTCGCACTAACCTAATCTTCCACCTACTCATGCTTACAATCAGTGTGACAGCTAATGAAAATCATGCTTACAATCAGTCTCCTAGTACTATGCCAATCACCCTTAAATAGCTCTGGACCTTTGGGTCAATGTTGTGACACTGTGTACAAATAAAGAAAAATAGATTGCTGCTTCTTTCAGAAAAGAGTACTCCCTAGAAAACTGCCAATATAAGCTACTAGTATTTGGTTAGAGGATTTGCTGCCGAGAAAGATCCGTCCACAGAGAGCGCCACACATCCCACTGGTGGTGGTGGATGCCAATGCGTGCATGGAGCATGGTTGGTGTCGGTAATTTTTACTCGGCACACCTCGCACTCTGCATATAAGCCGGTTCCATCTGTACATTTGTGCAGTTCCACCAAAATGCAGCTGAATAACCCTGTTTGCATAGATAATGAAAAAGCATGATTACATTATAGTGGCACTAGTTGATGAAACACGCGAGATAAATAGAAGAAAATATTGCGGTAGTATCATAGTATGACATGCTACGAGGGCGAGATGGGCCCTACGACGCCTCATACGGTACGCCACGCCTCATACTGGAAATCGTCCCAAGTCTCCCCGATACACTTTCTGCCAGTGATGAACATCAGTGTACAACAATAGTACAAGGAGGGGCCTTGAGACATTGAAATCTCTATTTTTGTGTAGATCAACTAAAATTAATCACCCCAGTTTGCAAAAACGCTTAAACATTAACAATGGGACTAGTTGATGAAACATACATTAACAAAGAGAAGCACTTTCTTTATCTACATTGGAAATGAAATGATAGAGAGGACACTCGCTCTATTTTAACGGTATTATTACTTCATTTTATCAGTGACACTAGGGTCGAAAGGTGTGGCAAACGAGGTGTACCGTGTGTCGCAAGGATGAAGGCCGGGGGTGCTTAGACTGGGATGCTGAAGCTGGCTCTTTCAGTCCCTATCTTCCCCCTGATGTTTCTGTGGTAGCATTTGGGTTGTAATCCAAACTTGGTCGAGCTGGTGCTGCGTCCCCCTACCTGCCTAGCTTATGTGGCGAACTTGTCTCCTGCTAGTACTCAGTCCGTTCTAGTAGTAGTTGCGTAACTGCCCGTTTACACTGAGATGTTATCGGATAATGGTTCTCTATGGTTGGGTTTCTTTAATGAAATCGGAGGGAACCCCCTCTTTCGATATATATAAAAAAAATAGTGGCACTAGCGGTGCCAAAACATTGCCTCAAATTAATAGCGCCACTAGATTAAGGTGCAAAATAATAACATTACTGCTTTATCATGGCAGTGCCAAAACAGTAGCACAAGAGCAGGATCAACATGCAGGATCTTTGGCAAACGGTCAGACCAAAAAGGAACATACCTCATGATGGGAACCATATCTGTAGTCAACACCATCGTAGAAGGGATGACACCAGTCACCAACATGGATGATTCAATTCATGGGACTTTTTGGTGCAGTTCACCTAAAATGAAGCAATGTCCCATGAGCTAGCATCTTCTTCTTCTTTTTTTTAAGAAAATGGCTCCAGCCCTGGTTCCATTTCCATCAGAAAACGAAACCCACACAGCTTCTTCATCATTAGTTGCAATAAAATTGAGCAACATCAAGGTTGGTCGTGAAGCTCCTGGAATGTTCATCTATAATTTGTATATCATTTGTGCAGTTCAACTAAGATCAAGCGTGAAATGTATATCTCTGTTTGCACAAAAAAGGTGGAAAGGAGGGTGACTAACAAGTGATGAAACATGCATCAAATGAAAAAAGCATGTTCCTTATCTAAATGGCAATCATACAAGGACAGTAGCAATTTCTAGCAGCATTGCTAGATATTAGTGTGGGCATTAGGATTAACTATGACAACCGTTAAATACGACATTACTTTAATGGTGCCATTGCTTCATTTTACAAGCAACATTACATTAACAGCTGCTACAGAGTCGGTATTTGGGCACGGGAGAGTAGGCGGACCAGGACAGTTGCATCTCTAACGAAAAGAAGCAACTTATCTTAATGGGAAATTTAGCAGGACATGAAAAAAGTGCCATTGATTCATATTACTGGAGGCATTACATTGAAAACAACATTGGTTTAACGTGTCCTTACTTTTAACAGTCGATCGCTACATTTTACCAGTGGCATTACATAAGAGAGGCTCGGGGCAACAAACATCAGAAGAGGATTTCTGGGTTGGTCCCATTTTTGTTCGGTATATAGCCACCTTATACTGTGTGATGCTAGCAAATCTAGTGCTGGACTTACTCTGTTGACTTGTCCCCCAGTCCCCACTTTCTTTCCTTTTTCAACCAATAGATCGGGTTTATATTGAGTTTGTACTGCGTTCCCTTTATTTAATTATTAGACCTAGAGACCAGTTGGATAGCCAGTCTCTGCTACTTTTTGCCCCCATTATTTCCTCTTTCGACCAAGTCCTAGATTCAGGTAACAAATCTTCCCCCACCCCACCCCCTTTCTTCCCTTTTTTGAACCAAGTAGTACTAGATTCGAGTGCATGAACTAGTTTTACCTCTTAAAAGTAAAAAATTAGGTGGTATTCGAACAGCCGATCGATCCAATCTATAAGGGGGCCTGAGAAATAGTAAAAGATACAAATGCAGCGACGTCAGGAGCTCGGGAAGTAGAGCAAAGCCGGTTTCGAAGGAAGTTATACCTGAGTGTCGCCGGGATGTCGCTAAGTGGGCGGCGGGAGGCCGGATCTGCCCGCACTACGGCAGCGAGGAAGAAGGGGTGGGAGGCCCTCCCTCGCCAGCGATGCTTGGGAGAGAACAGCAAGGCACGCTGATCGGGACGCGCCGGCAGTGGGTAAGAGCCGTCGCCGAGGACGACCGCGTGAACGTTGCACCTTCTCACCTTCCCCGGCGGAGAGGATCCGGCTGGATCTGTGACCAGCGGTGAGCAGAGAGAGAGAGAGAGAGAGAGAGAGAGAGAGAGAGAGAGAGAGAGAGAGAGAGAGAGAGAGAGAGAGAGAGGCCACCGCTGTCGTGTTTAGATCTGGAGAGGACGAGATAGTGTGAAGAGAGCAACACTAGCAAGCAAGCGCATAGGCTCCTACCTATATAGTGGAGTACTAGTTTTCCTTTGTCTACCGGCCGGAGCCGGCTTGACCTTGGCAATGATTGTCGAGAAGTCTTCATGCACGTGCCCCGGAGGCGCAGTTGTGGTCATTTTGATCTGAAGCACCGGATTATAACATATAACATGAAAAAATGCCACATGACAAGAAATCATAACCTCACTGCCCAAAGGAGACAAGATGAATCCCGACGGACAAACTAGACGAGGATCAAAGCTCAAATTAAAGATAAACTCGTAGAAAAGGGGACCGTCGATAGATGTCCTAATTAACATAGCCGGGTTGACCTAGATGGCAGCCGAGTAGTCTTCATGCATGTTCCCCCAATGACTAGCCCAACTCAGTTGTCGCTGTTTAACCCTCGAAGTGATCCAAAGCACATGACACCTAATTTTGCGAGATGACAAGAAACCTTTTTTAGATTTCTCACCAGAACTACAACCCTGTACAACACAGCCTGCACGATATGTAGACGATAGCCAATCCAGGCGTGTCTGCTGGAGTCTGGTCACATGCATGGATGAAATGATCTTCCGTGTCTTGCAGGGATCGTCCAGGTAACAACGTATGTACTCCTACAACACTTCTCTAGTAGCACTATCGCTCGTCTCTCTCTTCTATTAACTCACCCGACTTGCGGAGCCGGGGAGTGTGCCTATGGTCGGTTCTCAATTGCGGTCCAACATGTGTGTGCAAACGTAATATGACGCGAGTTCCATTCAGAGAGCGGCGTGCCAGACAGACCGACCGTCTGGGGTGCGATGCGAACGCGACGGGCGTGATGTATACTCCGTACATGTGTACTGCCATTTTCTTGAGGCTTTGCTCCATGGCGCAATCCATTGATACAAAATTAGTATACTGCACTATTTAAAAGTCAAGGGGCGGGGCTTTTCCTGCACAGTAGGCGGGGCAGTTCCAGCTAGTTGGTTCGAAAAAGACGCAAGAAGATGAGGGAGTAGGCTGCTGCAAACGTAGGGCTGTGTCATTTGACAAATGAAGTTATCATGGACAGGTGGGGCCCCGTGATTTGACTTGCCATTATCATTTTAATCACAAGGCCAGACCGGCATGAGTCTCTCGATTCTTGACCACCTCCATACAGGTACCTGTCCCAATGCTCCACCATGTAGAGGCTGGCTCTTGCATGAGAGCCCACTCCTCTACTTTTTCCTTGCCTCTTTCCTCCACATATGCAAAAATGCCATGTAAAGCGGGCCTATAGCCCACTATTGTACTCCCTCCGTTCCAAAATAGATGACCCAACTTTGTACTAACTCAAAGTTAAGACTTTGTACTAACTTAAAGTTAAGTTAGTACAAAGTTGTGTCATCTATTTTGGAAGAGATGGAGTACTTACTTGCTCCTACAGGTGCTAAGCTTGCCACATAGGCATAAAGTCTGATGTGGCAAGTTAATTAAGAAGAGAGAGACTAGTTTGGTGAGCCAAGGAAGAAATGGTGCTAAGCGCGTGTACCTAGGTGAAAAGACAATTTTGAGTCTATAGTTAATTAAATGAAGCAAACTTAGCAACAAAAAACTAAGCACCTATGCATTGGGGACTTGATTTCTAAGCCATTTAATGCCCTTAGCACCTCATCTAAGCACCATTTCATTGAAAGAGATCACTACTTGGCAAATGCAATAAATACTACGAAGAAAGAGATAGAGAGAAGTAAAAAAAATACTCTCATAGCTAACCTTGTTGTAGTACGAGTGACTGAGTGATGACTATGTATGACATGCCAACATCAGATAGCCTAACGCACCAAGTTAAATCTCCCAGGGCGCGAGCGAGGCGACGGTCGTGGTTGGCGGCGTGACCATGATAAGGGCTGCTGGCAGCCCTTGGATCTGAGATCGAATGGTCACATGCTAAGTTGCTGAAAATTTGCAGAATAACCCTCCAGGATAGGATATTCACCCATAGGTTTAGAATCACGCCATGCAGCCATTCGATCTCAGATCCAAGGGCTCTCGGAAGCCCGTATCATGGGAGAATGGAAAGCTTCCTATCACCTATAATTTTCCCAACGCTAGACATGACATTGAAAGCCATTTAATTGGGCGTCGAGTAGACATGACATCTAATTGGGCCCCCATAGCACTGTGCATGAATCCATTTATCCAGGAGGCAAGCCACTACCCTACCATTTACACGCCCCACTCAGCATTTTTAAAATCGAAAAACCACTGGCAGTTCGCTCCTACTCGTCCCCAGACGTCCTTTAACATTATGATAGTTCGCTCCTAGTCGTCTCGTCCTTTCACATTATGGCAGTTCCACTAATCCTAACCCTCCTCCCAAATTCATGGTGTCCCAAATCTCCATGATCAGCGGTGAGTACAAGGTTAGAACCATCACCGGTGATGAGTTCGACGTCATCTACACCCGTTCTTCCGCAACGGTGAAAGGATGCCTTGCTCGCTTCAGTCGCATGTTCGAAAACTCAAATGATGAGTGGGTCGCTGGGCTAGATGTTGAGTACACCACAGTCCTGGGACAAGAGAAGGATCTAAAGGAGGAAGAGAAGAAGAAGCCCGCCATGATCTAGGTTTGCGTGCATGACTTATGCTTGGTTTACCACAGATGCCATGCCGACGTTGAGTGCGAGGAATTTAAGAAGTTCCTCAAGGGCGGCCTAGTCAAATTAATTACTGTAGACTTTACGAACGACAAAAGAGTCCTGGGTCGGATAGGCCTCGTTGTAGGCAACCTCTTCGACCTCCAGAAGAATCGGCTGCTAGCCTCCCGTGGTCAGCCTTCAATGTTGACCTTGGCAAGAGCCATGGTTCATCCTTCGTACGATAAACTAGATAAACCTCCATACACGTTTCATCGTCATGCATGGCAGTGGAATGTACTAGATATATACAAAATCCACTACGCTACAATGGATGGCTACCTTTGTTTCAATATCTACAAGGGTTGGATGAAGAGCAAGAGCCAAGTTTGCGGTTCAAGAAAAGAAGTATCGGCCAAGAGGAAGAGGGACAAGGACGAAGTCGAGGACGTGGACGAGGACTCCGAGTAAGGTGGCAGTGTCATTGCTCATGGTGGTTCTAATGCAGTGTCTACCGGATTAGTTGCATGGTTTAATTTCAGGTGTGCTTAGATTAATTTGAGGGGTGTGTTGTGCTGAGCCCCCAGCAGAACTATTTTATGTTTATTCTCGTTATATTTCGCACATTTCATCTTTTAGTTGGTATAGTACTACCACTCGTTTCTTCACATTATATACGTACAATATATATGGCCAACATCATATAGCCAGTAGTTTAGTTGTCAAAGAATTTCAGGGTGTTTAGTTTTGTCAAAGAATTCCAGGGTGCTTGGTTTATTTGAGGGGTGTGTTGTGCTGGACACCATTAACTTATCATTGTGAGAATCGGCTTATTTTTGTCATGTAACATGGTCAACGGGTTTGACGTGAAAATAACAATGTCTAATGGCATTTCTGAGCAAACATCTAACTTAACGATGGCACTTTTTAGATATCTAATTGCATTTTTGAGCAGGCATCTCACGGATCGATGGCATTTTTTGAGTAGTTGTAACTTCTAAGGGCAAAACTGAGTAGTGATACACAACTAGTGGCATAAATAATAAGAACCCAGGAATTAAATAGGTATGCTGATTTATTTATTTCTTTATACCTTTGTGTGCGAAACAATATACGCTGCCTCCCCCCAGATTTTCTTTACAGAGGCAACATAGAACTATATGAGTGCCCTTTTAAATTTTGGAATTATTCCGGGTTCGTTTGGCCTTTTTTATACATTAATTGAGTTTCTGGTCATTTAATGTGCATAATTCAAATTTGAACTACAAGCACATGCTCCCGTGCACCAAAGTTGATTGAAAAATCACATGTGTGTCCTCGGGTGAATTTCTAGGTCCCATGCAAGAAATGGGAATGAAAGTCAAACATCTGGGCATCGTGGTTCGGGCGGGAACATTGAGAAGCTTGGTTTTAAAATTCTTGTAAATCCAAAGCACGCCTGAAAATCATGAAACTTGCCATGGTGTCATGTCATGGTACTACCATGCTGTAGTAAAAAAAATTGCAGAATAGGAACAAGTTTTGGTACAAGTTTCTTGCAAACCGGAGCTTCTCTCAAGGAGGCTCGTGGTTCTGAGAGGGAACGTGTCACCTTTGTGTGCATAATTAAAATTTTAAATACAAGCACATGCTCCAGTGCACCAAAGCTGGTTGAAAAATCACATGTGTGTCCTCGGGTAAATTTCTAGGTCCCATTCCAGAGATGGGAATGAAATTCAAACATATGGACGTCATGGCTCGGCTGGAAACATTGAGAAACTTGGTTTTTTAATTCCTGTAAATCTGAAACACGCATGAAAATCATGAAACTTGGCTTGGTGTCATGACATGGCACCAACATGATGTGGTAATTTTGTTGTCCGATTTGTGAAGGCGCACACATTAACAATCAACAAAGTCATTTTGGAACAAGTGTTGTCACGTTACAATCGGAAACACAAGTATTATTGAAATCGTGGGCGTTCTATTTACCATTTACGTGCCGCCACGCATCCCCTTTTTTTATTACCTAGGAGGCGCCATGCAGGGTAGCTATTTGAGTACGGGAGGCGTGCGATCAGACCCCTGCGCGTGCTTATCGGGAGAAGAGCCCTTGGACCTCCATCTGCCGTCCACCTCTCTCCCAAGGTCTCCATTAATGGCGCCTGAGCCTCTGTTTAATGGCGTGGCAATGACTCACTCGACTGAGATTTAAGAGACAAAAAAGAAAATCTAAAAAGAAAATTTTGCACTGATCTTGATGTAAAATCCGATGGACCTATATAGCATCTACTGCGACTTATAGCAAGACTGTAAGTGCATCTAGTGCCCCTTTGTGATTTTGGTGTATTGAAGACTTATAGGTTAAGGGACTAATGTGTTTATGAGTGTACACAGGTCTATAAGTCTATGAGGAGTTTGATATTTACAAAGAAAGTCAACCCCTAAAAATGAAGTTCTTCGATTGAAGACTTTGGATTTCTGAAGACTTTCTGAAGACTTTGAAAGTGAAGAAATTGGTGTGACCTTGAAGACTTGGTACTCATTTGAGGAACATGAAGCGTGAAGACATTTGTTTTCGTTGTTTCATTTTTTCTTTCTTGAGTCATAGGAAACACCGTACTGTTAAAGGGGGTCGAGGAAATACTAAGGAAAAATTTCCATGTGATGCTCAACTCAAAATCCTACACCTACCAATCCCTTCGAGTGAAGCCATTGGAAATCTCATACAGTTCAGTCAATTTCTTCAGTGACAGAGACGAAGTTCTTCTCGTCGCTGAGGAATTTGTCCTGACTGAGGAGTTAGGAATTCTCCAGTGCGGATTGCCTACACAGCGAGGAACATGATAGCCCTGAGGAATTTAATCCTCAAATTTCCGACCGTTGCTGTACTATGCGCCAGCTGTCCCAAAATATCTTATCGACCTAATGCTCATATCATTGAAGGGCATTTATGTCTTATCATGCCGGGCTGCTCCCTAGGCTATAAATAGCCACCCCCTACAACCACTAGCTGGTTGGCTGCTCCGAGAGAAACTGACACTTGTCATTTGAGAGCATCCCATCCTCCGAGGACTTTGAACTAAAATCATTGAGTGAGGAAAACCCAAACCCAAACACCTACAAACCCAAAGTGATTGAGCATCACTAAAGAGATTGATCCTGCGTGGATCCTACGCTTGTTACCTTTGAAGACTGTGCTTCTTCCAGACGGTTAGGCGTCATGGTCTAGAGCATCCAAGAGGAATTGTGGATCGCCGAGTGACCGAGTTTGTGAAGGTTCGGAAGTCACCTGAAGACTTACCACGAGTGATTGGGCGAGGTCTGTGTGACCTTAGCTCAAGGAGAATACAGTGAGGACTGTGTGTCCTCATGTTTAAATACCTAGCGGCTCCAACCAGATGTACAACAGAAACAGCAGTTGGAACTGGTCTACCAAATCATTGTCTTCACCAAGCCAACTGGTTCTATTTCCTCAACTCTTTCATTTCCTCATTACTGTGTTGTGTGCTTGTCATATCTGTGTTTCAAGACTTTGACTGAACACTTTCTCAATTTCCTCAGTTCAATTTCTTCAGTCTGTTTGTCTTCATCCTGTGTTATCCTGTGTTTACGCTTTTCCATTGCTGTGCTTGTCTTCATTTCATCATGATGACTATGCTTGTCTTCTGTTATGTTTACTTTTGAGTACTTATTCCGCTGCAAGTAATTCTTCGCTAAGGAATTTCCTCGCCAGCAAATTCCTCAGTGAAGGGTTCATAAAAATCGCCTATTCACCCCCCTCTAGTCGATATAACGCACTTTCAATTGGTATCAGAGCAAGGTACTCCCTTGTTCTGTGTGATTTTGGTTTAACCGCCTGGAGTTTTAGTTATGTCGACCGCAGGTATGAAGAAAGTGACATGCCCCATCTTTGACGGTCACGAGTATCCCAAGTGGAAGGCCATGATGAAGAAGCGCCTCATGGCGATGAACAGCGAACTGCGGACCGTCACTGAGATTGGCCTTACCGATCTGTGCAAGACGGTGGGAGCTGATGACATTTGCAAGTACACTCTTCTCAACCTCACGATGAAGGACGTCATCTGCTCCTGTCTGTCTCAAAATCAGTTCAGGAACATCATGCATCTCGATCATGTGAAGCTTATCTGGGACCGTCTCTCTGTGGTCTATGAAGGTCATCGAACCCGTCAAGATCCTTGGTTTGAGTACTTCAAGGAGTCTCTCAAAGCGATGACATCCGAACCAGAATCATCATCCTCTTCATCATGCCTTATGGCAAAAAGTTCTGAGGTAACTGAATGCTACCTATCCGAGTCAAGAGATGATGAATCTGGTGATGAATTTGGACCCAGCTATGTCAAATTTGCTTCCCTTGCCACTAAACAACAAAGAGCTTTAGAAAAAGTTCAATACATGCTAAATAAGAGTGATGACATGTTGGGTGAAGAAATGGATCAGTCAAAAGCTTTGGCTAAAAGTCTTCAGAGACTCCATACTAAGTATGATATCCTTCAAGATCAGCATAACACTCTCTTATTTGATCATGAGAAGCTTTCAAATGAATTTCTTGAGAGAAAGCAAGATCTTTAAAAGCTAAGAGTGAGGTATGAATATCTTCAGAAGGAGCGCGATTCATTACTTGCTCAACAAATCTGCGCTGCTCAGGAAGAAATTGTTCCTCCATGTTTGAAATGCATTGAACGTGAATTTGCTAATTCTTCACCTGAATGTTCAAATGCTTCTAATGCTACAAATTCTTCAAATATCTCTGCTGTCACTAATTCCTCATCTGAGGACATTGCTAGTATCACTGACGATGCAGGGCTGAGGGAATTGTACATGACCGGCATGTACAAAAGCCTCAAAGGGCATCAGACTCTTTGTGATGTGCTTAAAAAGCAGATCCTCAACAGGAACCCTAGGAAAGAGGGTATTGCCTTCGAGAGGAAACTCAATGCTGATGGTACATATTGGAAGCCTGAGAAATACCCCAAAACCTCATGGGTTGCTGCAAAGGGACCTCCAGTTGATCCATCTAATCTATCTGGCTTTACATGTGAATCTCCTCATTCTTCTGATGAGTCATTTGACCCCAACTATAAACTGTTCAAAAATCAGAATGGTCAAGTATTTGCTAGATATGTTGGCACTAACTGCAGGAACGGTTCCCCTATGAAGAAAATCTGGGTTCCCAAAAGGTGCCTTGAAATTCTTCAGGTGAATGTCCTCATGACACCACCTGCGAAGAATAGGAACCCCAGATCAAATTCTTCATACGGACCAAATTCTTCATATGGATCCAAGTCCTCATACACACCAAATTCATCACGTGGATCATATTCCTCAAAAGGATCAAAGTCCACATATGAATATCATCGTGCTAACAACTCTGTTTTGAAGGGAAGAGCTAAGGGCTATGAATATGAGCATTATTCTTCTAACCATTATGTTCATAAGTCCTCGAAGAATTTCTCTGCTTATTCATATGCTTACCCTAACTCCTCTTATGTGAAACGGAATGGATTGGCTTCTATGACACCTTTCTTGTATGGAGCTCGCAGAGTGATGAACTCTTTGCCACCCCTTCAGATGTGGGTGGTGAAGAAAAATAACTAATCTCTTCTGCAGGGTCAGGTCTCCAGACGTGCGTGAACGTCTGAAGAATTTGCTGGAGACCTGAAAAGTGCCTGAAAGGACGCATGCTAATCATGAAGAAATGAACTTTCATTTCTCATGTCCTCATACTGCTATATCTGTCTTACTGCTTGATGAAATTCATCTGATGAATTTGATATCATATTCTTCACTGATGAAGTATATGAGTTCGTAAGCTGCAGAAATTCATCTGCAGGATGATCAACCCAAAGCCACTGAGTGGGTCCTCGATAGTGGATGTACAAATCACATGACTGGTGAAATGAATCTATTGATGGATGCTCCCTTATCACCATCGCATCTGAAGCATATCATCTTCGCTGACAAAGGCAAAAGTCAGGTATTGGGTCTAGGTAAGGTTGCGATCACAAAGGATCGACACATGGACAAAGTCATGCTTGTCGAGTCCTTAGGATACAACCTCATGTCTGTCTCAATGCTTTGTGATCTTGATATGGTTGTTTTCTTTGGCATGTATCTTTGTGTTATGGTTATGGAAGCTGACAATTCCAAAGTCTTCGAAGGCTTTAGGAGAGGAGACTTGTATATTGTTGATTTCTCTACAGGACTACAACCAGCCGTGTGCCTACTTGCAAAATCTTCAGAAGGCTGGCTATGACATCGACGACTTGGTCACGTAGGCATGAGGAATTTGCACACGCTTGCGAAGAAGAAGCATGTCATTGGCATTGAGAATGTCAAGTTCCTCAAGGATCACTTATGCGGAGCCTATGAAGCTGGGAAGATAACAAAGGCTAAGCATCTAGCGAAGACTATGATGACCACCACTCGACCATTTGAATTGCTTCATATGGATCTCTTCGGTCCTAATCATTACTTAGCAGTAACCAATGATGCATCTCTATATGGTCTTGTTATTGTTGATGATTACTCTCGATACACATGGGTACACATTGTTACTTACAAACATGAAGTGCAGGAAGTCCTCAAACGATTTTCCTCGAGGGCTTCAACCAACTTTGGTGTGAAGATCAAGCACATCGGCGACAATGGAACCGAAGTTCAAGAATTCTGGTCTCGATGACTATCTTGATGTACTTGGTATTACTCATGAGTTATCTGCTCCTTATACTCCTCAGTAGAATGGCGTCGTGGAGCGCAAGAACAGGACTCTTGTTGAGATGGCTCGCACTATGCTTGATGAATACAAGACGCCTCGTTACTTCTGGATTAAGGCCATTTATACTGCGTGCCACATCATCAATAGGGTATATCTTCACAAATTCTTCAAGAAGACTGCCTATGAACTCCTCACTGACAAGAAACCCAATGTGAGTTATTTCAAAGTCTTCGGTGCTAAATGTTGGATTAGAGATCCTCATCACAATGCTAAATTTGCACCGAAAGCACATGAAGGTTTTATGCTTGGTTACGGAAAGGACTCGCACACCTACAGAGTCTTCAACAACGTTCTTCACAATGTTCTTGAAACTGTAGATGTGCGGTTCGATGAAACTAATGGCTCGCAAAGAGAGCACCTACCTTCTGTGATAGATGAACCAGCACCTGAGGAAACTATCAAGTTCAAGGCTACTGAGGATGTCATTCCTACCGAAGAATCTGCTGAAGAATTCATTCCAGAACGTGAAGAACGTCGAGCTAATGCACCTGAAGAAAATGCTGAAGAAAATGGTGCTGAAGAAAATGCTGATCAAATTCCTCGACGACAACCAGCTCATCCTCGCGTTGCAAAAGAAGTGCAAGTGGAAAAGATCATCGATGACATTGAAGCACGAGGTCCTCTCACACGCTCAAAAGCTTCACATTTTTCTAACTTTTGTGGGCACTATGCTTTTGTCTCTATCACAGAGCCCACAAAGGTAGATGAAGCATTTCTGGAGCCTGAGTGGATTCAGGCCATGCAAGAAGAATTACATCAGTTCGATCTCTACAACGTCTGGGAACTGGTCAAACGTCCAGATCCTCTCAAGCACAATATCACTGGCACAAAGTGGATCTACCGCAACAAGCAAGATGAAAATGGCCTTATGGTGAGGAATAAGGCACGGCTTGTAGCTCAAGGCTATACACAGGTTGAAGGAATTGATTTCGATGAAACTTCTGCTCCTATTGCTAGACTTGAGGCTATTCGCATATTACTTGCTTATGCTAACCATCATGATATCACTTTATATCAAATGTATGTGAAAAGTGCATTCCTCAATGGTAAGCTTGAGGAAGAAGTATATGTTGCTCAACCCCGTGTTTTGAAGATCCAAAGAATCCGACAAAGTCTTCAGACTCAACAAGGCCCTCAGATGGCCTCAAGCAGGCCCCTCGTGCATGGTATGATACTTTGAAGGAATTCCTCATGAAGAAAGGCTTCAAACCGGTTCACTCGACCCTACTCTTTTCACTAAATCTTATGATGGTGAATTGTTTGTGTGCCAAATATATGTTGATGATATTATCTTTGGTCTGTAGACCAACGTTATAGTGATGAATTTGCCTATATGATGAGTGAAGAATATCAAATGTCTATGATGGGAGAGTTGAAATTCTTCTTAGGTCTTCAAATTCGTCAACAGCGCAACATCATATTCATATCTCAGGAGAAATACCTCAAGGATGTACTGAGGAAATTCGGCATGCAAGATTGCAAAGGCGTCAAAATTCCTATGCCCACAAATTAAATGGCCATTTTGTGCACTGATGAAAATGGTATTGACTTCGATCATAAGGTATACCGCTCCATGATTGGTTCTTTATTGTACTTATGTGCATCTAGGCCAGATATAGTGCTTAGTGTTTGCATGTGTGCCCGATTTCAAGCTACACCAAAGGAATCGCACCATAAGGGTGTGAAGCATATTCTTCGATATCTAGCTCACACACCAACACTTGGATTATGGTACCCCAAGGGCTCGGCTTTTGATCTCATTGGATATTTTGACTCTGACTATGCTGGTGATCGTGTGGACCGCAAGTCAACATCTGGTACATGTCATTTCCTCGGACGATCATTGGTTTGTTGGTCCTCGAAGAAACAGAACTGTGTATCACTGTCTACTGCTAAAGCTGAGTACATTGCTGCTGGTTCTTGCTGTGCTCAACTACTATGGATGAAGCAAACTCTCAAGGACTACGGCGTCAACGTGAAGAATGTGCCTCTCCTCTGTGACAATGAGAGTGCCATCAAGATTGCTCACAACCTAGTTTAGCACTCGAAGACAAAGCACATTCAGATTCGTCATCATTTTCCTCGTGATCATGTGTTGAAGGGCGACATTTCTATTGAGCATGTGAAGACTTAAGAACAGATAGCCGATATCTTCACAAAGCCCTTGGATGAGAAGAGATTTAGCAAGTTGTGGTGTGAGATAAATATCTTAGAGTCTTCGAATGTTCTTTGAAAAGGACACTCATCCTAACACTTATGCAAAATTGATGACTTAGATGTGCAACACATGAAGAAACGTTTTTCTTCAATCAATGAAGAATAACACTCTAAGTGTGAAGAAATTAACGAAGAATTTGATTCTCAGAACCCTACGACAATTGTAAGCGGTGTCTGAAATCATCATTCTTATATGGTGGGTCACGCCACCACAAAAGTTGAAAATCTTGAATTTGAGTTTTTCCTCAGTTTTGAAATTCCTCAGTTTTTCAAATTCTTCAACTTTGCAAAATCTTCACTGTTTCCGTCATTTTTCTTCATTGATTATATATATATATATATATATATATATATATATATATATATATATATATATATATATATATGATTTTATGTCCTCTACATCATTCACTTATTGCTATTTCTTCAAGTTGCTTTTTCTGCTAAGTGAATGTGATCGGACCCTTCCCCTTCTGTGCTATACTCAACCCAATCTATTCACAAATTCTTCATGTGCGTTCTATTTGAAACTCGTTCAAAATCTTCACTGTGTCCTTGTCAGCTGAAAAATTTGCGAACATAACTTTTAACTTATCTTATCCAAATTTTTGGTTTTGCCGCTAAAACCGTTCCGCATCCCACGATAGACTTATCTATTCACCCACGATCTCCACTTCTCAGTACGTGGGTGACACATGTCATGCTAATGAGAAGGGTCAGGGGCACGTTCGTCCAAAATCTTTGGGCGAACAGTTTTTCACCGTGGCTATAAATACCCCCTCTCCCCTTCCTCACTTCCTTTACTCCGCTCGACCTCTCTCTCCCACTCGAGCTTCTCAAACCCTAGTGCCGCCGCTACTCCATCGTCACCGGCGAGGAAGAGCTTCACTGCCTTGACCTCGTCGCCGATGTACTCGCACCGGCCACGGAAATCTTCACTCCGCCGCTGTCGTAGCCGTCTTCCTCCCCGAGTTAGGGCACGGAAGATCTGCACTAACGAACTTCAATTCTCCACCTCACAGTTCGTCGTGTTCTTCGTTAGGGTAATTAAAAGTTACTTTTACTACCCTCCTTGATTCAAATGTTTACTACAAAATCTTCAAAGGTGTTTTTATTCAAATCCTCACACACTAAATACCTCACAAGTCATCTGTTCTTGATTCGTTTCTCTAAGCATCATTTTTCTTCAAGATTCCTCAATTGTGTGGATTTTCGATCTATACAACTCTGGAACCTAAGACAAAGAATGCTTAGTGAAATTCTTCAAGACTCACCTGGTCAAATTCCTCAAACTTGTTCTTTTTGAAAAACCTTCTGAGAACGCATATGACCTCTCCAAATTCCTCGCAACTATACTCTGTTCACAGGTACTCATGACCGCTGCTGAATAACTAGGTTCTCATCAACTTAACTCATTTGCAGCGTTCCTCAAAGAAAAATTGCATACTTCTTCATAGAATTCGATTGTTCAAATTCCTCAACTGAAGAAAATGGTAGACGGAAAGAAGCCACAGAAAGGAGGAAAGAGGCCTGAAATTGACACTGTCTTTGAGATCCCTGATGACATATACAAAGACTATTGCAATCTTGATGAGGCCAAGTTTGGTAAGGAGAACAAAAATCAGCGCAAGGTGCGCATCCAGAAGATAGAAAGGAGATGTGCAAGAAAGTGGAGGGAGTACAGGTATGTAACTCCCAAGTACATAAAGAAATTTGCTCTAAATCCTCAATGCCCAAGACCTCCATTGGCACCTGGCCAAGAAACGGATCCCACGAGCCTCAAGCGCGGTGAGGACTATCCTGAAGAATGGGCCAAGCGCCAGGCCAAGTTGGCCAAACAGGCAAAAGAAGCAGTGAGGAAATTCAATGAAGACTCTGCTGCTGCTGCTGCTGCCACTGAGGCCTCTGTCAAGCCGAAGAAATCTATGGCAAAGAAGCATGTGTGTAAGCCAAGTGCTTCACCTTCAGTGCCCTCGAGGCCTAGTTCCTCCGCAATGCCCTCACGGCCAGAATCTTTAAAGCCCTCAAGGCCAATTCCTCATGCTGCTCCTGCTCCTCCAAAGTCCTCAGCTACTCCGACAAAGTCCTCAGCACCTGTGCATCTTGCCACGTGCCAAAGGACTACAGGCATCTCTATTGCCTCAGAGCTTCAGCTAGTTCCTCAGCTGCACCCAATTATTCAACGGGACCCTCTCTCCTGAAGACAAAGGCCACTGGTGGACAAGGTCCTCGCCCTTGTCCTCAGAAGAAGCAGGTCGACTTCCAAGTGTCGTCTGAAGAAGACGAAGCTGATGATGAAGAACTTGCTGAGATCATCAGAGATAGGCAAGTCAGGGCCGCTAGAGCCAAAGGCACAAATGTGCCACTGCTTGTGGATCCAAGGTTGATCCTCGATTATATTGATCTCTGGCACAAGGACCCAAACACCCCTATGCCTGATTTCAAGTTGACTCCTGGCCAAAGTCACATGCTGACCCATTTCATCCAAGAAGAAAAATGGAAATATGAGAAGGCCAGGCAGATCAAGAAAGCGCTGTGCAGGAAGGAGAAATTTCTGAAGATCAATGTTGTCTTTATGACAACTGATGAACTTGTAAAAATCCAGTCTGAAATCAAAACCCTCAGTGATGATTTCAATGCCTACTATGCTGATTGGCAAGGAGCCAAAGCCAACTGAAGAACATGCCAGCACAGCTGATGACTTTTAGACTGCTAAAAAAAAGTGAGTTCCAGGGCTGATGACTGCATTCCAGCCGCTGAAGAAATTGCCAGGGCATCCACTAGTGGTGCGCCTGAAATAAATGAAGAGGTCAGGGCAACTGCATCAGTTGTGCCTGAAGAAAATCAACCAGATTCCTCTGCTCCTCCTGCACCTACCCCAACTCCGATCCTTCCATCTGCATCAGATGTGAAGAAGACCAAGGCTGCAGAGCGTGCAGCTGTGAAGAAAAGGAAAGCATCAGCTAATTTAGATTCTTCATCTCCGAAGAAGATGAAGCCTTTGACCAATTCATTTGCAAATCCCATTGATGTTGTTTTGATCTCTACCATGCCATCAAAGGAAATCGTCCCTTTTGATGAAGAATATGTGATCCCTAGCGGATCTGATGAAGAAAATCCTTCTGCTGCTTCGTCAGAGCAGATGGATGAAGAAATTGAAGCGGATCAAATCCCTTCAACACTAGTTGTTTCCTCGCCTATGCCTCAGTTCACAGCTGAAGAGGCTGGCGTTGAAGAAATGGAAGATGAAGATGTGGACATTGGCTGCACCACACCAGTGTTGAATGATGTTTTTTGGGAAAGTCAGCATCCCAACTCTCCACTCTTCACACCATTGCAGAAAATACCTCAGTCCCCTGCACAAACTGTTCAAATGGGCTCTGAAGAAACTCACCCCACTTTGTCTATACGTGAAGAATTCCAGCCACTAGTGCTGAATAAACTGCTGCAGCTGAACATCTGCAGACGCAGACTACCACTAAAGAGGAACCATAAATTCCTCAGCCTGAAGAACCTGAGATTGCGATTCCTGAGGTTGTGATGCAACTCACTGACATTCCTCTGCCCAAGCCAAAAGATCCATTCTCAAGGAAGCAAAAATTCAAGGCTGAAGACTTCTTCGGCGAGCACGTATTCTTCACAGACTACAAACCCTATGACTCTACTCGCATAAGGAAGAGGCGTTTCTGGACGGCCAGCCAGGCTAATTTCTATTCCTCAGTGCTGTTCAACAAATACAAAGACTTCGATCATGCGCACATTCCACACGTGGATATGGAATCACTGCCGTGCTTCGAGCTAGTCCTCAGTGTTCTTCACGACGCTGGATTGTTAAATTTCTGCACTGACATCTGTGATGGGAATGAAGAACTTATTCTTCAATTTTATGCGACGCTGCACATCAGCGGAGATTCTGAAGATGTGAATTCATGGGTGCTGGACTGGATGTATGAAAACACTCACTACAAGGCACCAACTACTGAATTGCTTCGTGCCTTACCACTCAGTCCTCCCCTTGAAGCTGCTCATTGCGTCTACAGTGAACCTGTGCTTACAGATCATTGCATCCAAGTGCCGATGAAGCCATTGAAGCCAGGGCAGGCCCCTCGAACCAAATTCCTCGTGAAGGAATTACTGTATGTGCCTCGGACTGTCTATCGCATTTTGACGAAGACATTGAGTCCAATCAAGGGCCATGACTCGAATGAAGAAGAAGTCGTTGGCATCATGAAGAATCTGCCTTTCAATATCATTCATGGTGTTCTCGTCAACTTCCATGATTTCTTCATAAGGACTCTGGCCAATGTCGCTATGTCACCGTTTGAGCTGAAGCCTTATGCACCTTGGATTATGAGATTCATCAGAACAAGGTCTTCACTCAACTACAAAGCTGATACACTGAACCATTGCAGCTACTTGCCTCTGATTGAAGTCCTCAAACGAACATTTTCCTCAGCTGATGACAAGGCCAAGGCCGCTGCTGTTATAGATGAAGTCATTCGTCCCTTGGATGGTCAATTTCGCAAGGCTGCATCCTACTCAACCAATGACGACTCTGCCACTCATGACTCTGCCGCCAACACAACCAAGCAAAATCCTCAAGGCACAACACCTGTGGTGATGACCGACAGAGCTTCTCCTCAGTCTTCATCAGAAGGTTGATCGCAATCATAAATGGGTCAAGCGTCAGTTTGGTTCAATTCTTCACAACATGACTGCGACCCACAATGCAGTTAAGAAAAACCACTACTACCTCCATGAAACCTTCAACCATACCTGGGCTGTTCTGTCTCATGTCTATAGCACAGAAGATCTGAAGAAAATGGGTCTCAAAGAAGACTTTGACTGGTCTGCACCTCCACCGAAGAAATACAAGAAGGTCAAGGTTCCTTCCTTGGTGGACAGCTCCTGTTCTTCATCGTGCGACACCGACGAGAATGAGGACTTGGACGACACTGTGGCAGGCCCAACATCAACAAACGACCCCAACAACGTTGGCGCTCCTTCATCAATTTGATATTCTTCAGGGGCGTTAGTCCTCATTTTCAACCCTTTTGGTCATTCGATGACAAAGGGGGAGAAATTTGAGTTAGTCTTCAAGCGGGTCATTATTATATGGGTGTTTTTTCTAAGTTACAACTCTCGTTCTTCTGATGACTTTGCTGGATCGAGTTGTAAACTTAAACTCTATGGTGACCTGATACTTTTGGTGTGTTCTTCTGCATGCTTATTCCTCGTTAATGTTATTGCACGCATGCTGAATTACATCAGTCACCATATTTCATCAGGCATTTCAAACTCTTCATATTATATGTCAAATGCGTGTATGAATTACAAGATATACGGGGAGATCTCCACGATTCTACTCTTCAAGTGTGCATTGCTTCAAAAGCAAATTCCTCACTATGCACATCTTCAGGGGGAGTTCTTCTATATCTTGCAATCAAATTCCTCAATATCAGTATTTACACTTCATATGTTTATCCCTGTTGAAAACTTAACCTATATTGTCATCAATCACCAAAAAGGGGGAGATTGTAAGTGCACTACAAAAAAAGACACATCCGTGACATCTTGGGCCGAACGAAAAAAAATTCTGTCATACATATGACACTTCTATGACGATAATTGTGACAGAACCCGGTATCATCATAGATGTGGTGGGCTCCTACTTCTATGACAAAAAATCATGACAGAAAATGGGCTTTTCGTCACAGGCAGGCCGGAGACGCAGCTGCATGACATTCTTTGGGTCGTCCATGACGGAAAAAACCATGGTAGAAGCGAGGAGTAGAAAAATTTCGGGGAGTTGCCGGTTACGATGGGAGGTCGAGGGCCGAGCGATGCGCGTTTCTCTCGTACACGTACGCTGCTGCGTAGGCGTTGGCTCTAATCGAACTCGAGCGAGGTGTTGGGCTCTAATCGAACCCGGCGATTGCACCGCAGGATACGCTGCTATCGAACTCGAAGCGATCGATCGATGGTCGTTAATCAACCCGATGGAGCGATTCTTCGCTACTACTGCTAATCAAGCCGATCGATTGGATGAACAAAGGAGCGTTATGGGGGTTGGATGAAGCGATGGCGGTGGCGTTGCCTCTGGATGAATAGGACCCCGTGGTGTGGAGGGTTGGATGAACAGTAGACGGTGGAGGGGTGGCCGTGGAGGGGTCGTTGAACAGGACCCCGTGGTGTGGAGGGCTGGATGAACAGTGGACGGTGGAGGGGTGCCTGTGGAGGGGTGGTTGAACAGTAGCTGGTGGAGTAGCACGCGGGGGAGGCTGAATGAACAGGAGCCCATGGAGGCTGGAGGAGGTCGACGGTAGCCCGTGGAGGCTGGAGGAGGTCGACGGTGGAGATGAACAGATCCCGTGGAGTCCTGCTTTTGCACGCCACACCCTCCCGCCGAACAGACCCCCTGCTTTCGACCGTAGGAGGTCCGCTTCCTCCGCTTTTGCGGTACGCCACACCCTCCCCGATCAACAGACCCCTGCTTTGACCATAGGAGGTCCGCTTCCTCCGCTTTTGGCAGACGCCACCCCGATCAACAGGACCCCCGTTTGGACCATAGGAGGTCCGTTTCCTCCGTTTTGCGGTACGCCACACCCCTCCCGATCAACAGGACCCCGTTCCTAACGTGGCCGGTCAAACACAAGGCCGTTTCCTCCATTCTGCGGTACGCCAGGCCTCGTTTCCATCGCCTGTTCTGTCAAAGCCGGTTGGCTCCCACGCGTTCCATTGCCTCCCGATGAACACGACGCATTCTGTTGCGTCCCCATGAACACGACGCATTCCGTTGCCTCCCCATGAACACGACGCATTCCGTCGCCTCCCCATGAACACGAGCCTTCGCCGTACGTATGCGCGACTAGGCGTTCGAGACCCCGCCCGTATGTACACATACGTGGTCAGATTTTCTTTCTTGCACCACGCTGTCAGACGACGCAGTACATGCTACGTGCGCGCCTCTACTACGACACGTGCGCACCTCTACATCGACCAATATGTACGTACACGTTCGCGACCAGGATGACAACGCTACGTATGCTTCGACCAGGTGGGTCCCGACTTTTAGGCACTTCCTTGCCTGCGAAGATGTAGCTGGTGGGTCCCAGCAATGTGGGGGCGAATCGCTTTTGGTTTTTTTGCCGGACGCACTTCCTTGCGTGCGAAGGTGTAGCTGCCGGGTCCCAGCAAGTGGGTGAATCATTTTTTGCCCGGACGCACTTCCTTGCATGCGAAGGTGTAGCAGCCGGTCCCAACAAATGTGGGGGCTTAATCGTTTTTTGCCCGAACGCACTTCCTTGCGTGCGAAGGTGTAGCTGGTGGGTCCCAGCAGTCGGGGGGCGAATCGTTTTTTTCGGACGCACTTCCTTGCGTGCGAAGATGTAGCTGGTGGGTCCCAGCAGTCAGGGGGCGAATCATTTTTTTTCCGGACGCACTTCCTTGCGTGCAAAGATGTATCTCTTGGGTCCCAGCAGTCAGGGGGCGAATCATTTTTTTCGCGAAATACGGTGGCCAGTCCGATGGGCCCCCGCTGTCAGGTGGAGGAATAATTATTTTGCGCGTAATAAGGAGACACTTCCTTGCGGCTGCCGTGGACCCAGCTGTCAGCCTCTTCACGTACAGTCCACGTCCGATGGAAGTCGTTCCTTGACCACGTTGACCACGCCGCGCCGAGAGCACCACGGCGGTGGACGACGGCGAGGCCTAGGAAGGGAACGACGCGGAGCCGGGGAAGACGCGGCAGTGGATGCACACGCGGAGAGGAGTACGAGGGTTCACTGGTTCGGCTGCGCTGCCATCACCACAGAATAACAGAGGGTGCGGGTGAGTGGAGGGATGGCCTGGCCAGCGGTAGGAGTAGTAGGGGGCGGTGAGGCCTCCGCGGCAGCACAACCGACCACGGAAGGCAGGAGCAGGCGGCACGACCGGCACTGCTTTGGGCGGCTGGAGCAAGAAGACGGACATTGTACGGTCACTGCAGGTAGAATCGTTTATTATTGATTAAGTTGACAAAGCCCTTGGTACGTCAACTTAGTAGGCCCACAGGTCAGCTTCCGAAACGGTGCGCCCCAGATGTCAGGGGGAGGAATCATTTTTTGGGCGGGTGAAGCTAGAATATCCGAGATTGAAGAAGAAGCACGACATCCATTGGATGGACATCCAACGGCCACTGTTGCTAGAACCGTGTGTTCACTATAAGAAGCCTTGCATACGTGTCAACTCTGTTTTTTTAGGGGACGCGTCAACTTAGTAAGGCCAGAACTGTGTGGCAGAGAACTTATAGCCCATTTGAGATTTGTAAGAATGTGTAGCCCATTTTTTAATACTAATGGAATTTACTACAGCCCATTTACAGTTTGTTCAAACTACAGCCCATTTCAACCAACCGTTCAAAACAGAATTCAATAAAATTTTCCACATTTTGATGGGATCCGAATATTTTTATCCCGAAATTTCTAGTCAGATTAAATACAATTTCAATATAACTTTATATTACGTAAAAATCCAACAAAACATTGCGCCAAGAACAATTAATGAAATTAAAATTTTCAATATTCCAATAATATTTTATAAAGTAATCACTGTTTGGTGCATTTTTTAATAGTTACTACCCAGTTTTTATAATTTCATCCCATTTATTATTTCTTACAGCCCACTTTTCTTAAAGATTTGCAACCCAGCGGGGCGGTGAATAACAACTTGACCTTGCCTGGGTATTCCTAAAAAAAAGTATAACTGGGCTAGCCATTTTCAGCTTGAAAAAAATTAATATCTGGCTGGATATCTGGCCTGGGCTAGACGGGCCACAGCCCGCCCAGTTACTACCTGCAGCGATGTTTTCGTTGTTGTTCAGAAGAGAAAAATTAATATTTGGGGTAAACATCGAAAAAATCTGCAGTGCTCACACCTCAAAAACACAAATACTGCTCAAGCTGCTTGGTCCCAGCTGTCGGCCGCTTCTTGTGCAATTCTCTTGTTTATTGACTAGAGTACATAGGTTGACAATGGTGTGGGACCGTGATGTCAGGAAACCAGGAGGAAGCAAAATAAATTATAGTTATATATATATATATAGGGTGGGTCTATTATGATAACACCCTTAAGAGTCTTATTCTGCACACCACTTTCTTATTCTGCTAAGACCCCACCCCACGCCGTGCCATCAGAAACAAACCGCACCCACGCATGCGCCGAACCCCCACACTCCCACCTTCTTCCCCGTCGGGACCCCCGCACCCGCCATCTTCCTCACCGCCCCCATCCTGCCTTCTTCCTCGCCGGTGCCCCCGCACCCCCACTTTCTTTCCCGCTGCTCCCACACCACAACCCACCTTCTTTCCTTGCAGAGCTCCCCGCACCCCAAACTTCTTCCCCTCCGGGCTCCTGCACCCCCACACGCCGGCCATCGTGGCCTCCACATCCACCGCCGGCCGGCCAAGAGCGATGTGCCGCCAGCCACCCCTACCTATCCCAGCGAGATCTCCCCCTTCCCTATTCCTCTGCCTCCCGCCAGACCAGCGGCGTCGCGCCCCCTCCCACGCACGGGCCAAGACCGCTGGATCCAGGCCATGAGGCACCTGCGCCAAGACTTCGAGAAGCGCGAGATCTCCCCTTCCCTATTCCTCTGCCTCCCGTCGGACCAGCCTTGATCGCGCCCCTCACGCACGGCTAGCACTGCCAGATCCGGCCGCCCGAGGCACTGCGTCGCCTCCCGAGAACCTCCTTCCATCGACTCACCAAGTCCCTTCCCCCGCCAGTCCGCACATCAGCCAAGCATAAGGCGGATCCACCTCCACCAGGCTTGCCCCGACCGGATCGGGCCGGACTCCCCACGCTTAGCCTCACCACAGGCTTCCCTCGCCGGAGATCCTCAGGCCTCCTTTGCGTGCGCCCAGACGCCGTCACGCCATGTCAGAGCACCTGTGCCTACGGAGTGGCGGAGGCCTGTGCCTGCAATGACGAGGGATGGAGAAGGCCAGGAGAGTCCCCTCGCTCGAGGACGCAGGGGCGTTGCTGTTCAGTTTTTTGTTCTTGTTTTTGCTATTGAAAATCTTTAGTGCGCGGTGAGGGATGGCTCCGGGGCTCCTCCGGCGTCCTCCGGTGCCTGATTTCCTCCACTTCCTCTGTTGTGCAGGTCCGACAGCACTCCCGGCGTTGATGCAGCTCACTTCATCCCGTATCGGGTGGTTTTTTGTTCAAACTGCAGCTCACTACGTCACAGCGTCTGGCAACAGCGTGAGGGTGCGGGCGCCCCTTCCCTGCAGTTCAGCGATTCCACCTCCACAAATGAGGTCGTCAAAAGTTGAAGAGCGGCCAGTGTGGTGCCCCTTTCCAGTTTCCAGCGATCACATCGTGCAGTGCTGTCGAGTGTGGCGAGCGGTGCAGCTAGACCTAGTGTGCGATCTACGGCCCTCACGCGCAAGTCTCTCCTGGGCTTGTTCGCGCGGAGGTAGACAAGTGCACTGCAGAGAGGGTGGCCGCGACATACTTATCGCTTTTTAGTAGTTAACTTTTGCATTATGTTCTAATTTCACCATGTTTGTGGTTCCTTTGTGGCATCCTGCAGTACAGATTGCAGGTGCATGCAGTTTTTTAAATGTAGAGATAAAAATGATGGTTAGAGCATCGTTATAATAAAAATAACATTAATGTAGTTAAATTAATGAAGTTCACTTGCTCAGTCCCTGCGGACCGTTCGCTTGGTCTACACACGTAAAAAAATATTGAGTTTGGAAAAAACTCATGCGGTCCGTTTACGGTAGTCTTGAGGTTCACGTTTCATAATATTGCGGTTCACCAGCGCTCGACATGAAGTGCACTCCATCTTGTTTGGAAAAATTTACGTCCAACAAAAAAAATCATGCAGCCCGTTAGCCCGTCTGATGCAGTGCGGCTTTCAGTCTAAAAGCAGTGCGGTTTTCTTTCTTGTCTTCAAAAATTTACGTCCCACAAAAAAGAAATCATGCAGTCCGCTAGCGTGTCTGATGCGGTGCGGTTTTCAGTCTAAAAGCAGTGCGGTTTTCTTTCTCGTCTTCAAAAATTTACATCCCACCAAAAGGAAACCATGCAGATCTCTTGCCCTTCTAATGCAGTGCGGCATTTCGTCAGATGCAGTGCGGTTTTCAGTCGGATGAATTACGCACGTCGATTTGGGTGTCGCGAAAAACAGAGTGCCTGCATTTTGGTAATTTGAAAACTGCTCTTAAACCGTAATGAATTAGAGAGAATGTTCTACATGAAAAAGTTGCGTCTCGTCGATATCTTTCCAACAGCGTATGATTTGAATTATTCCGACAAGCCGTTCGTAAAAATTTCGCGAAAAAACAGCCGCTGCCTCTCGAAGTCAGCCGCACGATTTTCAAAATTAACTAAAAATTGTAAGGAATCTCAAGACCATTTCAACATATGAAAGTTGCGCCTCGTCCGTAGCTTTCGAACGGCGTATCACACGCCTCATTTTGACAAACGGTTAGAAAACTGGAGCAAAAACAGTACCGAAAATTTCCAAAAATTTGAAAAATCACTGGTGGAAAAACAGGCTTCCGTCCAGCCCCATAAGTCGCGAAGCTGTAGGAACCGCGACTAATGGGACCTTTAGTCGTGGTTCTGGAGGTGAACCACGACCAAAGGCCTGGGCCCAGGGCGCTCGGTGGCAGTGGCGCCGTGAGGTCTTTAGTCGCGGTTTGCCGGGACAACCGCGACTAAAAGGTTTTCGGCACCTTTAGTCACGGTTTGCTGTGCCAACCGCAACTAAAGCCCCTCCCTATATATACCCATCCAGCAGCCAACACTTAGCCATTTGGAGCCATTCTCTTCACAAGTGGGTGTAGGTTTGCTTTTGGTTCCTCTTATGCACATAAGGTGTTTGATGAAATGCCCCAAGAGCATGAAACAAACATGACATGAAGTGTTGGAGCCACACTCCTCGATCGCGGTTAGCAACTTGATGAACCTTTGATGTGTCATTGATAAAATATGCATGTGTGTAGTTCATTGTTTAATTTATATTGTTTGTAGCTAGTTAGTTTAACAAATGCATGATGGTTAATTATATATTTTATATTATAATAATGCAGATGAATCAGCAATGGATGTACGGTAACCGACTCTCCGGCGAGTTCACTACGGGTTTGAAAGATTTCCTCGTAGTGGCTAATCACGAAACAAGCGGGGGGGTTTTGTTATCTGTCCATGTGTTATCTGTAAGAATCAGAAGGGTTACTCTTCCTCAAGAGATGTTCACATGCATCTGCTTCGGCTCGGTTTCATGCCAATCTATAATTGTTGGACCAAGCATGGAGAAAGAGGGGTTATAATGGAAGAAGATGAAGAAGGGGATGATTTCATCGATGAAAGCTATCTTGCTCATTTCGGTGATACTTTCATGGAGGATGTCAAGGTGAAGGGGAAGGTGAAGAAGAGGCACGTGATGATCCCGTTGATGATCTTGGTCGGACCATTGCCGATGCACGGAGACGCTGCGAAACTGAAAAGGAGAGGGAGAATTTGGATCGCATGTTAGAGGATCACAGAAAGGCGCTGTACCCCGGATGCGATGATGGTCTGAAAAAGCTGGGTTTGGGGGGGGGGGGCTAAAACCCTAAACCTGCGGCGGCCTTTAGTCGCGGTTGGCCAGACCAACCGCGACTAAAGGTGGGGGCGCGGGAACACAAAAAACCCGCCAAAAACCCTTTAGTCGCGGTTGGGCAGGCGACCCACGACTAAAGGGTACCTTTAGTCGCGGGTCTCGTCGCCAACCGCGACGAAAGGGGGGGGGCGATAAATACAAGGCTACGATTATAGTGTTCTCCGATTACGATTCTGCTTTGTTAGTCTACGCGCGCCCTCGGCGCCCGCCCGTCGCCCTCGCCCTCGGCCGCCGCCCATGCCGTCGCCCTCGCCTACAGCCCAGCGCCCGGCCCGGCCTCGATCTGCCGCCTCGCTCGCCCGCCCTCCACGCCGCCGACCGGCCTCCCTCGCCCACCGGCCGGCCACGGTACTGCCGCCTCGCTCGCCCGCCCTCGATGCAACAGTAGTGCATCCGGCCAAAACCACCTCCGGCTACTTCACTGTCATCGCGCTCTCCAGCGCCTCGACCCATTCTTGGGCTCACCTTGGCAGCGCCCGCCCATGACATCACCCTTCCTTGGCTTCTCCAGCGTGCCACGCGCCGGCAAGCGGGCGTGCCAGCAGTGGAGGCCGGCAATGGATAAGTGGCAGTGATGGCCGGCAATGGATAAGTGGCAGTGGTGGCAGGGGGTTTTCTATAAAAATAAAAATAAAGCACAAAAGAAACACAAAAGAAAACTCCTTCAAAATTAAAATAAAGCACAAAAGAAATAAAACAATACAAATTAAAGAGAAAACAGGTTTAGGGGGGGGGGGCTAAAACCCTAAACCTGTGGCGGCCTTTATTAGCGGTTGGCGTAAGAACCGCGACTAAAGGTCCTCCGCCTTGACGGCCGCTGGCGCCCACGTGGACGGGCCGTTAGTCGCGGTTCTTAAGCAGCCGCGACTAAAGGTGGGGGGCATTAGTCGCGCTTATTTGGTCGCGGTTGCCCAACCGCGACTAATGGCAGTTGCGAACCGCGACCAAAGGCCTTTTTTCCACCAGTGAATAGAGTTCCGCGATTTAGTAAATTCGAAACAGCTCTTAAACCGTAACGAATTAGAGAAAGATTTATATATGTAAAAGATGCGTCTCGACGATATCTATCCAACGGCGTATCATTTGCTTCATTCCGACAAGCGGTTTAGAAAAAAACACGAAAAAACGCTTGCTGCCACTCGTTATCCGCCGCACTATTTTCAAAACTGCTCTTAAACCGTGTGGAATCTCGAAAAGTGTTCAACATGTTGAAGTTGCGCCTAATCCATAGCTTTTCAATGGTATATTACACGCCTCATTCTGATAGACGGTTAAAAAATTAGATCGAAAACAGTACCGAAAAAACACCGCGTGCAATTTTTTTCGACACGAAGTTCACTAGTCTCTATTGCAGTGCTCGTCGTCAAAATGATGCAGTGCGCTTCTATTGAGCGTGCAGTGCCGAAGTGGTGTGCAGAATAGTTATTCTGCTAATATTAGCAGAATAGACCGTCTGTATATATTAAGGAGGCACTTGCGTACGTGAGGCTATGGACCTGGTGGGTCCCCATTGTCATCCTATACAACTAATGTCATCTCCTCGCCCGCGCGCTCTCCGCCCGAAACAGTCAGCGCCGGCCGCCCCGCTTCCCGGTGCAGGCGATTGCTCCGCCTTCAAACGACACAAGTGTCGTCCGTCCGTCCATCTGCCGCACACATTAATGATATGCGGTTGCCGAGGCGGCTACTCCGGTGCCACACGTCCGTCCCTTCGCTCGCCCAGCATTGCTATATAAACTGCTGCGCCGGCCATAGCCGCAGTCATCAGCATCCGTTCCCTTTCTCCTGTCCACACCACTACTGCCCACCATGGCTTCCTCACGCTCCAGCGCTCTTTGGGATGGGCGGACGACAGACCACAAGGAGATGGCAGCCATTGCTGCCGACCGGCTAGCCGTCAGGTAGCCAGAGGACGACGACGTCCTAATGGAGAACATGGTAGTCGATGATCCGGCACCAACCCCCTCCTCCGCGCCATCCTCGCCGGTGCAATGCACCATGACCATCGGCGAGGCCCGTTCCCAATATATGGACAGGGTGAAGCCGATGCGTGAGGAGCAGTTCCGGGAGGTGCGGGCTGACGCCGCCTACAACCACCATATCCTCCGGGAGCACCTGCAGGAGGAGGAGCAGATCGCCGCGGAGCGGGCGGAGCAGGAGGCGCTGCTCGACTCGTACCGCTCCGCCCGCAAGGGCCGCCTCGAGCGCTGGCGGTACCGCATGCGGGTGGCGGAGGCTGCCGTCGCCTACAAAGAGGCTAGCAAAGAGGGCGATGAAGCGGGCGAGGCGCTGTTTGGCGAGACAGAGGACGAGGCAGAGGACAATGCCGGCTTCGACGAGTCCCCGCTCCGCTGGCGTCGACGACGCCCTACTCCGCTGAGGCCCCGCGGTGCCAACAACGAGGCAGAGGACACCGCCGGCTCCACCGAGGCCCCGCCCCGCCAACAACGAGGCAGAGGACATCGCCGGCTCAGCCGAGGCCCCACCCTGCCATCAACGTGGGGGAGGATTTCCACCGCTCACGAGGCGCCGCCCGCCGCAACGAGACAAAGGACATCGCCGGCTCCGCCGAGGCCCCGCCCCGCTGCCAACGAGGCCGCGCCACACAGAAAACGAGGAAGAGTAGAACACGGTAGGTCGCCACCGCTCGGGTCCAAGTAAGGCCACCGCTGCTACCCTCCGGTTGAAGCCAAGCTAGGCGGGTTGACCACTGACGGACGGTTAGTTTCTTGGCAGCGACGTGGAGTCGGAGAGCTGCGCTGGAGAAGAACGCTGCTTCCACTTAACTGCTGGTGCAGTTGGCTGACTGACACGTGGGCCCAACAGGCCACATGTCGATTACGCAATCGCACTGCAGCTAAGTCACCAAGCTTTCTGCTCGGCTCAGGACACAGGTGGGTAGCTTCGGTTAATTAATTATACCTCCAGCGCACCCCTTTTTAGTTTTTTTTGAAAAGGAGGATGACCCCCGGCCTCTGCATCTGGGAGATGCATGCGGCCACAAACACCCCTTTTTAGTTGAAGAATGTATGAAATGTAATGAAATCTGACATGTTTATATGAAATCTGACCGTGTACGAATGAAATTATTTCGATTAGTTCAATACTCAGATCACTGGCATTGGATGAACATGCAAAACAATACGTACTAGCATTATTCCCAGGGTGATCACCACGTTTGCAGCAGTTTCACATGTACTCCCTCCGGTCCTTTCTAGTCTGCATACAAGTTTTGTCTGTAGTACAAAGAGTTTGAGCAGCTTTTTAGTGTTTCTGTACATTGCAATCAAACACACTTTCATAGAGAACATTCAAAACAATCGATGATTATGCATCTCAGCGACTCACATGTCAGAGGCAATATTTACTTCACAACTAAAGAATAAAGAAAAAATTAATCGCCGCTGCTGACAGCAAAGGGCGTCCCATTCAAAAATATCAAACGCATATCTTGCTAAAATCAATGAGGAAAATTTGACAAGGTTGTCCCATTCCAAAAATATCAAATGCCTACGATTGTGGAATGGGCAGGGTTTGCCATCAGTTCGGACATTGACATGGCACCTCGTGCTAAATAAACCAAATTGTTCTTTTGTGCGGTTCCACCAAAATCAACCAAATTCGCTGCGTAGCTTGTATGATTTCACCCTTATATGTTGCAACGCCTTGAACTTATGGGAACCTCCTTTCTTGTGGTGGAAATGAATGATTCGATGTATTCATGAACATTTTGTGCAGTTCCCTGCTGAAATCCAAATGAGCACCCTGTTTGCACAAATACAAAAAAGTGATTAGTATAAAGCAAACTGTACTATGAATTGACAGTTTCAACAGCACATACATGGTCCATGTAGAGCACACTTTCGTAAAAATGGAACTCACCAGAAAGAATCCTAGAACAACATTGTACTCACAAGCATCACAAAGAAAAAATGGAAATTTGTCAATCCTTCTGAGCTGAAGTTAGTTTGGTCTTGTGGGGAGTAATGTAACCATCCCTCAACTGCTCCTTCTGATGAGAAGATAGACAGGGCTTCTTCATCCTGGCATAATCGGAACTAGTCACTTCACGTACTCCATATTCTTCTTCAGAGGAAGATGATCCCTGTTTTCTTGAAAAAAAGGAAAGGAAATATTTAAAACAGCACAGATGAAGCACTTCTCAAGGACAATACCACTTTTTCATGACAGTATCTAAACAGTAGCACAACACCAATAGAGATGACAAAGCTCAATCATATGGATGAAATCAGTGGGTGAGTACCAACATTTGTCAGGAGGCTGATTGTGTAGAGCATACGGATGAAGCATTTCTCCGGAACCATCTATTGCTATCTACTGGGGTGGCCATGCTTACTATATACTCCTCGATTAGTTTAATGTTTCCATCATCTTCTTGTGAAGTTCCACTAAAATATATGGTATCTTCAAAGAAGATACTGTTTGCACAAGTAGAGATAATTACGTATGGCATCAAATCAGTGGCAAAACAATTGCTCGCTCCAGCAATAGCAATAAATTAAGATGCAAAACTATATCATTACTTGTGTCATCACAGTTCCCAAAGGTTTCATTACAGCACCGGAGTTGATTTTTCTTTTTCTTCCGCTTGTTCTTCCCCTTCATCACTTGTTTCAATAACAGACAAGCTTCGCCTTCAATGTAAGATTTGGCATGTCAATTAGGGAGCAAAAGTATAGTACTAAACTTAATTTTCTGATGAAAGTGGCAAAATACAGGCCGACAGTTGTGAAATATCCTTATCTTACCTCAATGGGATATTACGGTGCACATACAGATTGGAAGTCTTGTCTCCATTTGTGCAGTTCACTAAAATCAAGCAACATTATCGTACAAGTAGCACAATATATGAAAGCACACTGCAAAATCATGTGAAAGAAGGTTAGTACTGACCTCTCATGATGCGGAATTCAAACAACTCACAAGAAGAAGATCTGAACCAAATTCGCCTTAACGGATAGGAAGTAAGATCTCCTCTTGTGCAGTTCCACTAAGATCAAGCAATCAAGCAACGTTTTCGGTGTGACATTTTGGTTGAACTGCACAAAACACTCTTAAAACAAAAGTGTTTTGTGCAAAGGCAACAAAAGGTCACAATGGCAACGTAGGTGAAGTAGATAACCCTGTTTACACAGAGGTGCAAAGGAAACAATTAGTGGTCAACAACGGTGGATGACATGTAAGCCAACAAAAAGAAGCATCTACCTTATCTAAATGGGAAAGAAAGCAAGACAGTGGCATTGATTAATATTAACATAGATATTATATTAACAATAAAATTCGTTAAACATGTAATTTGCTTTTAACTGTGGCATTACATCAATTTTCCAGCGGCATTATTAAAGGGTGTTTGTTTACAGGGACATTTTGGTGTAGGGACTAAAAAACTCCATGTCAGTCACATCTAAATCAAACAGGAGGGACTTTTCGGGACTAAAAGTGGGCATTTGGGACTGAAGAAAGAAGACCCCGAGGGAGTCTTTTTGGGACTTTTCCAACAGTTTCCCCTGCCACGCATCGCACCTTGTTTCTATTAGTTCATTACTAGGGTAACATGGTCTTTTATCATGTCATTTAATAACCTCTAGTCCATGTTTAGTCCCTGGAACCAAGCAGGTAGGGACTAGGGAGTTTTTAACCAAACAGGGCCTTAGATTAACAACAGCTAATGAGTTGCACGAGACAGTGAATGCACTAGCACCATTTGCATCTACGGATGTACTGTGGTCATGCATAGTCTGTTGCAACAAAGAACAAACAACCAAGGAGCAAATTTGTGTTGGTCCCAGTTTTGTTATCTTTAGATACCTTTCCCTATGTGAGCGCTGCAAATCTAGTCCTGCTCAAACTCTACAGCCTTGTCCCTTCCTTTCCTTTTTGAACTAGTACTTTTGCCCCTTCCTTTCCTCTTTGAACCACGTCCTTGTGATACAACTTTCCCCCATTCCTTTCCTCTTTGAACCACATCCTAGATTCATGCTATACAACTTTCCCCCTTCATTTCCTCTTTGAACCACGTCCTAGATTCATGCTATATACAAATTTTCCCACTCCTTTCCTCTTTGAACCACGTCCTAGATTCATGGTATACATGCAGCTAGAGCAATGCATGTGGAGTAAGTAAAATATACCTTAAGGTTCTTGGGGCGTGGTTCGGTGGGCGACGGGACGGCTGCAAAGAAGAACGGGTCGGAGGCCCTGCTGGGTGGAAAGTGAACAGCAGCGCCGGTAGTGGATTCCCTCCCTCGCCGACGGCGACAACATTAAGCCTCCTTCCCTTCCCGGAGGACGGATCCTGTCGGCTCTTTGAGCAGCAGTGAGGGGAGAGAGACGCCAACGAAGTCTTGTTTAGATCTGGAGAGGGCGAGAGAGTGTGAAGAGAGCAAGTCCAAGCGCTGAGGCTCCAGCCGGAGAGGGCGAGAGAGTATGAAGAGAGCAACTACAAGCGCTGAGGCTCCAGCATGTATATATATACTGGAGAGAGAGTGTGAAGCATGCAAACCCTAGAAAACATTTTGACCAGTCAAAGAATCCTCCTGGCAAAAATTATGCTCAAGTGTAGTTATCGAACCCGAGACCTCAAGTTTGATGAGTGAACAGGCTAACCAGCTACACAACCCTGCCGTTATGTTCAACGAGAGGAAAATAACCTTTCATACATTCTTGCATTCGTGTGACAGGCATGCCGTGTTTTTTGTGTGTGTGTGGGAGTCATTAGGATTTCAATCATAATCGTGTCATGTGGCTTTGGTGGTAATACTATCCACAGTGGTGTAGAAATAATGTAGCCTTAGTCACCTTACCTCTCTCCACGTAGTAATGCTGGGTCCCACCAGTCAGAGGGTGAAACAAACAAATTAATAAGAAAAATTAAAAGCGCTAGCGGTGTATCTTACTACCTCACACATCTCGCTACTGCTCGGGAACACTGTCCAATTGATCCCTCTGTTTGCTTACGTACTATTTTAAGTGAATCCTTATTATAACATGCACACAAATTTTGGGCACTTGTATTCGACTTAAGTCAGTGTGCCACCGTATCTTGTATACTTACTACTCCCTCCGTCTAGGTGTAATAAGTCACGTTAGAAGGTGCAACGGGACCAAGGTGCGTGCGTGTGCGTGTGTGTGTGTGTTTAACAACATGTGTGTGTTAGAGAGTGCGACAGATCGACCTACTCCTACAGAAATATGGTGTGTAGTGTACGATTTTAGCCGCGAGAGTCGGTGCATCCTCTCGATTCCAGGCGTGTCCGGTAGGGACATGCGGATAGCTGCCACACCCGCTCCTCACCAGCCTGGCCCACCCAAAGCCCCTCCATCGCCCGCGCGCGCTTCCCGCCCGAAACGGTCAGCGCCGCTCCAAAGAATCGATGCCGCATTCATGCCCGGGCAGAGCGGACGCGACCTCTCACTGGCGCAAGAGTGATGGTTGCTTCGTCCGTCCAACTTAGTGCTAGGTTTATGTGATTTGACGGCTCATTGGTCTTTATTACTGAGGTGGTAGGATTGCTGGATGTCCTACGCTTTCGGCGAAAGGAGGTAGTAATAGATTACAATTTTCTCCATTCTTACAGCGGAGGAGTGCAAGAGCAGTGAAAACACGCGGGCTCAGTGATTACAAGTCCCACCTCACACTATCACCGCGCGACACCTAACTCTTTACATAGTACTCCCTCTGTTCCTAAATATAACTAGATGAGTCCCCGCGCGTTGCCGCGGAACAGCGGTATATCTCTCTGCGCAAAATTATCGATTTCATAGAACTAAAAAAAAATCTATAACCGCATGACAAATGTGGTAGCCAAACTAAATAAACTCCCATCATCATTTAGATCATCCCATGTAAGGAAAAAAGATCAGCCAACTCCTACTGCATAATGGGATTATATTATTTTTTTGACATGTTAATGGGACTTAAAAGCTCGATTACATGCATGCTACGGTACATGCTTGCATGCAAACATGTTGATGTGATTTAAAACCCACTCACATGCATGTGCCACGGTATTTCTGCATGCTTGCATGTGGCTTAGTCTTGAGCCTCTCAACGTCTAGATCAGACGGCTATTATGACTGATTTACTTCATCTAACGGCTCGTCAATTTTGATGATGTGGCTCAAGGAGAGGATAGAGAATTCCTAGTAGTGGGGCTAGCTATTACTAGTATATAAGTCTTTGTAGAGATTCCACTAGGTGAACTACATACGGAACAAAATGAATGAATCTACACTTAAAATGCATCTATATACATCCGCATGTGGTTAATGGTGAAATCTCTACAAAGACTTATATTTAGGAACGAAGGAAGTACTAGTATAGTACTAGTACCTACTGTAATTTATCAGCGAGATAAATTTGTACAATGCTATGAAGCTTCCAAAGACTGTTACATGTATCTTGCGTCCAAGGTTGCCCGTTGCAACATTTCATCAAATACAAATGAGACTGACATGCATGCTATTGCATCTCAATGATTGACAGATCATAGCAAATATGTACTCCCTCCGTTCCAAAATAAGTGTCTCAACTTTGTGAAAACTTTAGTACAAAGTTGTACTACTACTAAAGTTGACACTTATTTTGGAACAGAGGCAGCTAAAGAAAAAAACGATCCATGCAGTCCCTAGCCCTTGAACCGTGAACCCTGGCCAGGCTTCAATTTGCTAGCAACGTTCGAGCTTCCTAATAAATGAAGTTTCCAACCTTTCGACCATCGGATCATTTTGTGCAGTTTCACCAAAATCGAGATGAGCATCCCTGTGGCAAAGAAATTGAAGAAGCGTGATTAGAATAAGATTACTAGGACTAGTTGATGAGAGATAAACTCATCACAAATACAGTACGTAAAAGCTAGTAGAGGTATCAGGTATGTGCGGGGCAAAGAAGTAGAGAAATATCCACAAGGAGTGATGTGCGCAGCTGGAGCAGTGGTGCAAGACGACTGTAAAGGGAGTTGTACCTGAGGGACGTAGCTCAACCTTGAGGAGGGCGGCGGGAGGCGGCAACTTCCCACGTCGCGGCAGTGAGCAAGGGACAAAGGCAACCTCACCGGCTTTGTGAGAGAGAACAGAGGGGACCCCTGATCAGGACGTGCCGACAGTGGGTTTTCACCGTCGGCGACGGCCACCGCATCTACTCTAAGCATCCACCCCTTCCCCAAGCGGACGTGATCCGCCGAGATGTTAGAGATGTGGCCACAGTCGTTTTGTGCGAGAGAGTGTGAAGAGAGCAACCCCAGCAAGCAACCGTGTAGGCTGGCCCGTCCTAACTATGTATATAGTGGAGCAATTTCCTTTTCTCTCCATATGAACCTATCATATTGCGTACGTCCACTGAAGAAAAAAAATTATTTATAAATGACGCGACACCTACTAACCTTGCGCTTGGCATCTCCAAAATATTAACCTTGCGATTGGCTCTTCGCCTCTTCCGGAAGTCGAGAAATAATGGTAGTGCAGTATATATCGTTCTGGCTATATGAGACCGAATGAATTGCTGCACGTCCACCACGTGGGCGAGGGTCGAGGGGAGAGGGAGAGTGCTACTACATACGGAGCAAAATGAGTGAATGTACACTCTAAAATACGTCTATATACGTCAGTGTTTGGAGTATGTACTAGTAGTTCATATTGAAATCTACTAAAGGACATATATATTCCAAACAATATGATATAATTTCTATAACCAAGGTAGTAGGGACGAGGAGTAAACGGAGGGAGTAGTAAATTTTTCTCCTCGTCCTGCGAGCCATCACACAAGATGGGCGAGGGAGGAGGAAGCTTTACCTCATCCTGCGAGCCACCGCGCCCGTGGGCGGGGGAGACAACGTACTAAGCAAGCTTCTCCTCATTCTGCGAGTTGACGGGACACATCAAAAGTACTCCAGTGTATAGAGCCTTGCCTCTAAGGTAGGCCCCACATGGTTTGCCTCTTTTTTTAATTTAACATAACGCGTCAAGTCGCAATTTGTTTGTTCACCCGTGGTAGACGATCCTCCCTCCACCAAGTGGACAACCAGTACACATGCCAAATTACCACGTGGGCTGCCTTTTTCGTACAGAAAGAGCTCCACCGCGTACCCGCGTGGGTGTGGTTGGGAAAGAGACGGGAGTACGTGCGCCGTGCATGCACCTCTTCTCTTCGTGCACGTCCCCCACCTACGTGGGTGTGTGTGAGAGATACAAACTGTGTTCGTGAGTGTTTTTTGTTTTGTGGTGGGGGTGGGGGTGGGGTGGGGGGTTGATTTCGTGAATTATTTGTGGGAATATGTGTCGATCACATCTCCAACAAAATTTTGCATGCAATGTGTGTGAAATGGAGGCCTATCCATATCATACATAGAGGGTCGGGCAATCCACGAGAAGAGAGGGAGGGGTCATAGCTATCGATATAGTCGAAGAGAGGATCAAGTGGGTGGGTGCGATATTGATGAAGAGAGCCATCGAAATTGTGTGTGTGTGTGTGTGTGTGCAAGTCAAAGATATAGGGCGACTGGCCTACCGGAACGTTAGAGGGCACATGTCAAGTTTGTGTGTGGCAGGGAGACATGACTAGAGCACTTGATGTATCGGTGTGTGTGGGGGGGAGGGGTGGGGGGAGGGGTAGGCAGAGGCCTAACTATAGAGGTAGAACGACTCGTATGTGTTGAGAAGGAGAGACCCATCTATGTCTTGAGGGAGATTCGTCGACATCCATACATAACTGAAGGACGAGAAATATGATGGGACAGAGAGAGAGAGAGAGAGAGAGGAGAGAGAGAGGGAGAGGGAGGGAGAGGGTAGAGCGCTGGATGGGTGATGGAGTTGCTTCTCGGGGATGTTGGGAGAGGCCTACTAGACAAACTAAGGGTGGAACTGCAATATTATCAATAAGAGTGGGGATGTGTTTACGTGTGTGCACATGCGTGATAGATCTGTCGGGACGCATCCATTGATGATGAAGGGGAACCATGTGTTTGGTAAGCAAACCTAACTAGATCGGTAGATCAATTGTTGTTTGTCGGAGGAAAGGGAGAGACACAACTAATGAGGTAGATCGATCGATGTGTTGGTAAAAACGAGTTATATGGACCTAGCTGGCTATATGTATAGCGAGAGATCGGTCGGTGTACATCCATTTGTTAGAGGCAAATAAGGCCCAGCGAGACGGATAGACAGAGAGAATGGAGCTAGGAGGTGGTGCGAGAGGCCCCACTACTAGCTAGATAGGGGGAGGAGTGTGCGGTTGTGAGATCGATGAAAAGAGGGGCGAGAGTTTACACGTGTGTCTGACCATATGAGAGACATGAGGCAAGGACACAGAAAGGAGGAGATTGAAGCTGTGTGTGTATGCTGTAGGCAGGCATCGTTGGAGAGGTTTATCGGTCGGTGTGTGTCGGAAAGGAGTTGTGGAGACTCTGGGAGAACAACCTAAAGAAAAAATGAATGTGCCTGGTGGATAGAATGCCGAGGGAGGAGGAGGGCGAGGAGGGCGTGTGCATGCACGAGAGAAAGTTAGTGGTAGCTACAAAGGCTAGAGGATTGTGTGGGTGTAAGAGACTAACAAATATCATAATTTGATATGAAAGCGGATTCATATATTTGAATAGGAGATCATAGTGTTTTAAACATTGCATGCATGAATATAGCGGTGATACACGTGTTGTGCACATGTTATACCATAATGTGATAATGCATGGCGTTTGCAACTCATGCCTAAATGCCGAACAATCTAAACCATACTATACATCAAACAATCTCACATTTTATTTGAATTTGTGATAATGTGCAGCGTTGCAGCTTACAACTAAATATCGAGCAATCTAAACAATACTATATATCGAACATTCTCACATTTTATTTGAATTTGTGGTAATGTGTGGTGTTTGCAACTCACATCTAAATACTTGTAGGCGTAGTGGGCGGGGCACCATACATAATGTGATAAACACATTATACATATGAGACATGGTTTAGATTATGAAGATCTAGCTAGAGCTAGAAATGTAATGTGATTTGAAATCAAAATAAAGTGGATTCAAAATCTAGTTCGAGTTCATATAGTACACATAGTTCATATGTAACTCGAGACTAATCATGTGGTGTGCTGTGAAGATAATACACAAACAATGGTTTAACTTGACAATAATGATGATTGTAGATCTTATTAAAACAGAGAAACGAATTCAAATGCTTTGACTTCAGAACAATCATTACTGTAGGTCTTATCCAAATTTAGTTCATATTGAAGCGGTAGTATATACGTTTGGAATGCACTAAAACGTTCATTTGAGTAGTAGGTTGCATGCATTATACACGTAGAGAAATATTTTAATTGAACATAACATGAATTCAAAGTTTTGAATGACATTTGTAGTGCGCATTGATTTGGTACAATACACGTTAGGCTTGTCTGGAAATTTTAACCCGCGACTGGTTAGCCCCAAATATTTAAGATATATCTTTGTCTCACAGTTCGACAACTCCCTCCATCTCAACCTGCGCCTTGCTATTCCGAAATTACAACGCGAAAACTCCCACCTCCTCTGAAATCTCGACACGCGAAATGCCTGTGGTACCCCTGAACCGAAAGAACCGCCTCAAATCGGTGGGGGTACTTTCGTAACTTACCCCACATTTCGGACAAGCGCGTCTCTAAGCCATGGTTCCCCACTGCCATCCCATCCGCCCACCCATTCGTACACCGAGGCCGCGAAAACCTGCGATGAAACCCCACACCCTGCTCCGTCCACCACCCAGCCGGAGCCTCTTCCCCGAAGACGTCGTCCACTACAACACCTCGACGTCCCTCATCCACCGTACCGGATGAGGATCCGTCGTCGATCTCATCGTCGCGCCGGTTCAGCCACCCTGTCCTCCACCTCCAAGGAGCTGCCCCGACGTTCCCCTCGTCTTTCGCGCCACCTCCATTCCCACACTGCCGTCTTCACCTGCACCACCGGAAGAGCATCATCATCACCGTTTCCTCGGATGAAGCTGCGGTCTAATCGGCGCCACCAAAGAGGTTCTACACTAATCGCCGCATTTTCTTCTTGACTCGATCTCACGGTGCTTCCGGCGCTCGGTCCCGAGCCGACACGGCGCGGCTCCATCCACGGCGGCGTCACCGGCCACTTCCTCCACGACATCGCTCCCTCAGCGGCGACGTCCACATCAGTAGGAGCTGCTACTGCTTTAGCTCTCGCTCGCGCTGCTACTCTGCTCTTGCTCTCAGTCCCCTGCCCGGTCTGCTCTTGCTATTGCTCTTGCTTGCGCTGCTGCTCTCGCTCTTGCTCTTGCTTGCGATGCTGCTCCGATTTTGCTACACTTCAGTCGACTGAATTGACTTTTGTGTCCGTCGATTTTCAAGGGGTGGGCTCGCCGGGGTGAAGGAAGAACCAGCCGCAGCGAGGAGGGGGGCTCGCTGGAGAGGTACCCCACTATCTATCTTAGGGTTCAGGATGGGGGCGGTGGTCGCCGGCGGTGGCGGGGCGGTGGCGTGGGGATCTCTGCAGAAAAAGCTCGGCACGTGGGGGCCTACAGGGATGGCCGGGGCGGCGGCGGACCAGTGGTGGGGAGTGTTTTCGGGGCGGGCGGGGCGGCGCACCGCCGGCCGAGGGCGGCGGGGGGCTGCTGTTTGGCCGGTGGTGGCTGGCGGCTCAGGGAGGTGGAGGTTGAAGATGAACCGCAGACCCTTGATTTCATATCCAACGGCTGCAAAATCGATTGACCAGAGATGAAAAAGTCAGTCGACCGACGTGTAGCCTCACCTTGCTAGTGCGTTCAGTTTCGACAGCAAAATTCAGTTTCGACAGCAAAATTCAGTTTCGACAGTTAGGTTCAGTTTCGACAGTTAAGTTCAGAGATGAGCGGCTGATGTATTTTACATCTAGCACTTTGTGGTTATGTATTTTACGTCATGTATTGGAGATGCTATTAGTATTCCACTCAGGTTAACGTTGTTCGTTGTCTCTCTTGTCCTGCTTCAGCATCGGCGTCCTACAACTCACCGGAGTTGCTCCAACGACAAAACCCTCCATCACATCGGAGCAGTACCTCGGGCTCCATCTCCAGACGCCTAAGATCTTCTTCCCCTCCTCCGACAACAAAGTCAGCCGAAACATCCTCACCGGCCAACCCAATCACGCTGAGATCGACATGGCTTCTCCAAAGAGGTTGTACACTTGTTGCATCTCTTTTTTACTCTACATGTTATATATATTGTCCACTGAGCACACGGATTTGTTCCTTTAGTGTCTCCTTGAAAGAAAAGCGTAGGAATTTTAATTTTCACGTGTCCTCCTTTTCAAATTCCTATTCATGAAGCACAAGACTAAGAGATAGTAGCATAATAGCATTATAACCATACATTTTCTTGTGGTTTGACTTAATCTCACCATGCTTCTTTGCATCCTGTGATCTTCCAATTGTTGTGAGTCAAACACCCAGATTGGCAGAAATCCTGTGTTTTTAAATTCTCTGTTTTGCACGTGCATTCCTATCCTATTCCTGCCTATTTCCTATCCCTGCATTGTTGGAATCCTCCAATTCAAACGAGCCCTTACAGAATTACTTCTCTTACAGATAGTTGTCAAAGAAAATCTTGCGTGGTTTGTCCCGCTCCTGCTGCGCCGTCGTCCACCCCAGCTCAGCTGCTCCAACGACAGAAGGGTCCAGCTCAGCAGGGATCCGGCCTCCAGACTGTCCTTCGCCGCCTCAGATCTTGTTCTCCGCCGCTGGCACCCATGAAAACTGCATTACCATCATCAACCGAGCAGATGACCTTGAGGACTACACGGGTCCGCAAGAGAGGTCGCACTCTTTCGTGTCTGCTTACATGCTACTTTATCATCTTGTTCACCGATTAGACTCCGAATCAGGTCCAAACTAATGCTCAAACTTGAGTTTTTAAATGGTTGTGGGGTACATATCGGGCCGCTATCAATAGTATCTATCTACTATCTCGCTTAATCTTCTGTCTACTATGAGTTTCATGTTGGGTGGGAAACAAACAGTAAAGAAGCCATTATCTGTATTTATTAACTCAAGCCATTATCTGCCTGCTATTATTGGTCTTGGGTCTATCCACAGGTTGCTACCATCACTCTGGATTTCTGCATGCACTCCTTACATAATCTCACTATGTTTTATTCCTATGCATGACAGTTATTATAAACAATGGAACTGAACATGTAGAGCAAAAGAGACGAGCCTTGCACGACAATATAATTTCATGGAGACGTCGCTCCATGGTAGGCGCAAAGGCAGCCCCCTCCACGCATTTCTGATTGTAATCGAGAGGAAGATATCTGTTCTGAGGGGGATTCAGAAGGAGAAGATAACTCCTATTTACCCCCTGAGGTCTTCGCTCTAACTTGGCATGCTGATGTTGGTTATATCATGCATATGGTGTTTTGCATTGCTTACTTTATACATCAAATATGCCATCTGCTTAGTTTAGACATCCTTTGTGCGAATGCCATCTGTTTAGTTTATTCATCGTTTATGTGAATTATGCAACGCCACCTTGTTTAGCCAGGCATCACATTTGTGAATTTTGCAATGCCATCCTGCTTAGCCAGTCATCTTATATGTAAATTATATCAGGCCATCCTTTTTTTCCGTTACATATTACATTTGTCAACAATGTTAGTACATTCAACTGCTCTTCGTGTGCATCAATCATTTGACACGGTGATGGCAAATTCTGGAGTGAAAACAAGGTCTTTTGAGCAGACTATGCTATCTGACGAAGCGCATATCTCACTGGTTACAGATAGCTCCTCAGAGGAGGATTCAGAGAGAGATGACCAAGATTATTCCCCGAGGTGTATGCTCTAACTTGGCAGGGTTATGTTGCTCATATCGTGCGTATGGTGTCTCGCATTGCTATGCCATTTGATTAGTTTAGACATGCTTTGTGTGAATGCCACCTGTTAAGTGTCTAATTACCATATATGTGAATTTTTCATTGCCATCTTGTTGCAAGACATTATATATGTGAATTATACAATGCTATCTTGTTGCAAAGGCATTATATATGTGAATTATGCAATTCCATGCTGTTTAGCCAATCATCATGTATGTGAATTATATCATGCTATCATTTTTTTGTATTACGTGTTCCATTTGTTGACAATGTTTGTATATTCAACTACTCTTCCTGTGCATCAGCCATTTGAAGCGGTGATGGAAGTATCTGGAGTGAAAAGAAGGTATTCAGAGCAGACAATGCTACCTGCTGAAGCAGACATCTTGGTGGCTACAAAGAGCTCCTCAGAGGAGGATTCAGAGACTGATGACCAGTCCTATTTCCTCCCTGAGGTCTATGCTCAAACTTGGAAGGGTTATATTACCCATGTCATGCATGTTGTCTTGCATTGCTTAGTTTTTACATCATATATAGATTGTCATCTGCTTACTTGCTTACTATATAAATCATATATTTGAATTATATCATGCCATCATGCTTACATAGTACATACACATCATCTATCTGAATTATGGCATGGCAACCCATTTAATAAAGACATCATATAGTTATGTCATCTCATCCTGTTTAGTGTTTACATTCATCATATTATGAATTATGGCATTCTATCCATGAATGTATGTGAATTATGGCATGCCAACCTATTTAGTAAACACATTATGTAGTTATGTCATGTCATCCTGTTTAAATAGTCTCATATTTTGAACTATGTCTTTCTATCTTTTTTAGTTAGCCATCATAATGTGAAATTGTGTTATGTTATCCTGTCTAGTTAGCCATCATATATGTGAAATTGTGTCATGCTATCCTGTTTGGTTAGAAACATAAATATGAATTATTTCATGCCCTCTTTTATTCCCCACTATCCATTGCACCTGTCTATCATACAATGTCTATACTTTCAATTACTTTTCTTGTTTATCAGCCATTTGAATTGGAGAGCGTGATGGCAGTATCTAAGGGAGTAACAACACGGTCTTCAGAAAAGATAGTGCTACCAGTTGATGCAGATAGAACCACGGTTGTACTTGCCCAAGGACCAGATCCACCACACATAACCCAGACTCTCGCAGATTGTGCCCCTACCAAGTTGGACAGAGAACCAGCTACACCCCTTCTAACCCCAACCCCGGCAGATAGTAACCCAGTTCCAGTTGACACAGCACCGTCTCCACCACAGAGCACCCAAACATGAGCGGTTAGTAAGGGAACTGCAGTGCCCAAAGCACGAGGACCACCACTCCGAATCCCAACTCAACGCTTAAAGGAGAAGAAGATTTGTTCTCAGGTCAGGTTCTGTAGCTATGGTTCATACTCCTTTGCTCTTGCATTACTGTATTTACTCTTATCAACTATTTTCAAATTTGAAGGATGGAATTGAAACTCCAATGGCGCAATAGGTATGTTTTAAACCTGTTTCTTTAACTGGTTTGCTGTTGTAACCTGCTCTATGTTGATTTTAGTTTCAATTGAATAAACAGTTATGTTCTCATGTCATGCACATTACAAGTGTTGTTATTGCTCTATAGTTAACCACACTTATATTATGTCTATTCTGCTTTGTCTTGAACAAATATTATTTGAACTGTGTCTCTATCTTAATTTGGCAACAAAAACTAGAATGATATAGACCATAAAGTGACCATGGTACATAGATATATGTTTGTTTCATGTTGTTATACTGTCCACTTTACTACTGAACTCATTTACTAAAATGAGTTTCATATACAACATGGTAAACATGTGATGTGTCTGCTTGTTTCTCTTTTAGAAAGCGGACAAAATATTGAAGAACAAAGATCGCGTTATCCAATGGTAAAGGAAGTAATGCAGATAAGGTTCAAGATAGTGAGACATCCCTGTTGGTCTCCAAAAAAGCTGATAAAAACTATCTTGACAACAATGAGAGAACCCAAAAGTCCTGTCTTGATGTAGTGTTCGAGTTACTGGCCACTCATCGGCCGCACAAGCTCTTCAAACTCGCTGCTGAATAAGTTCGTCTTCTTGAGTCTCAACTTCAAGTTGAAAGACATCGATCGAGATGTGCTCCGACAGAAGTCAAGGACCGAGGAAGTCCCTGCAGAATTCAGATGCATATTTTACGGTGCAATGACAAGCTATTTGGAGGATTTAAGCGCCAAACAAGAGAAAGTTAATAAGCTTGCTAAGCATCTTGCCAACATTATGGGTACCGGGATATTGTTTCTTGAGATCTTAAGAAGTGGTTTCAGTTCTGGATTTGTTTTGTCATGCGGCGTTTATTTGCGCTGGTCGCCAACTTTGACAACCAAAGGTATATGATATGCTGCTTTGTTTACTATATTTGCACTGGTGGCGAAATTTGATGCCCAGTGGATGTAATATGTGTAACAGCCGTGATAGCCTAGCATAAGTTGCTTGCTTATTTATTTCCTTGTTGTCTTGTTTATTTGTTTGCTTGTAGTCAGTGCAGTTCTTTTTGAAACTAGGCCACGATAACCATGGGCTAATATTTATCAGAGTGACACTTTGGGCCTCCCACGGGCCGTGAAAGCGATGGGCCTTCTACGGGCCGTAGAAACAGTAGACCTTCTACGAGCCGTAGAAACAATGGGCCTTCTACGGGCCGTAAAAACAATGGGCCTTCTACGGGCCGTAGAAACAATGGGGCTTCTACGGGCCGTAGAAACAATGGGGCTTCTATGGGCCGTATCATCAATGGGCCTTATACGGGCCATATGACCATAACGGGCCATCGTTAATAGGTCGTATTTGATGACGCTATGAAAACGGCCCAACGTATTAACAGACCACAAACGGGCCGATGTAAACACGGGCTGAATTTGGCCCACAAGCAGAAAATGACTTTAACCGACCGTAATAAACGAATGCTGGAAATGAGCCCAACAATAAATGGGCTCTGAGAAGGCTGAAAGATAACATTTGCTGGAATCGGCCCAACTGAATAACGGGCCCTTAATGGGTATAAAGTGATATACTGTTCATTACGGGCCAGTTTCACCACGGGCCGTTAATGGGTGTAAAGTGATACACTGGTCATTGCGGGCCAGATTCACCACGAGGCGTTAATAGGCCAAGAGTTACATAGGGCCTCATATGGGCCTAAAGACGTCATGGGCCATACATGGGCCAGAAGTGAAAACGGGCTGGAATCATATTGGATGGCCCAGATGACGCTACTGGGCCTAATTCGGATAGGGCGTAATGGGCCTTGGGTTAGCGGGCCGTAAATGGGCTATATGCGAACAGGCCGTTAACAGGCTTTCCATGGGCCGGCCCGCCACCTTTTGACCAAGTCAAACGGGTCGGCCTTTTCACAGGAATGGGCCTCTGTTGGGCCTGCCACGTGTCGACGTATCATAGGCGCCTTCTGTCCAATGAGTGGATGACATCTGTCCCAACGATGAGTCGACACGTGTTTCCTCCAGCCAATGATGATTTTACACGTGGAAAATCCCCATTAGTCGGGGCTGTTAACGGGTTTATCGGATCCAAAACCCGACCCGATAGCTTAACGGCGTTCCGTTACGGTGGATGCCACGTGTCGGTCACCCTTGACGAAAGCACTTCGTGGACGCGATTTATCGTCATGGAAGTGGACACTTCCGTGATGATAATTTTGGTAATGTCATGGAACACTTCTCTGACGACCACAGTATGACTATCTTGATTTTGTCATAAATTTGTCATGGATGTACATGCATGACAAAAAAACGCGACCTACTGTGACAAACACGTATCATCACGGAAGTGTATTTTTTTTGTAGTGGTGCATCTAGTGCCCCTTTGTGATTTTGGTGTGTCGAAGACTTATAGGTTAAGGGACTAATGTGTTTATGAGTGTACACAGGTCTATAAGTCTATGAGGAGTTTGATATTTACAGAGAAAGTCGACCCCTAAAAATGAAGTTCTTCGAATGAAGACTTTTGATTTTTGAAGACTTTCTGAAGACTTTGAAAGTGAAGAAATTGGTGTGACCTTGAAGACTTGGTATTCATTTGAGGAACATGAAGCGTGAAGACTTTTGTTTTCGTAGTTTCATATTCTCTTTCTCGAGTCATAGGAAACACCGTCTTTGTTAAAGGGGTCGAGGAAATACTAAGGAAAAATTTCCATGTGATGCTCAATTCAAAATCCTACACCTACCAATCCCTTCGAGTGAAGCCATTGGAAATCTCATATAGTTCAGTCAATTTCTTCAAAGGATGTAGACGAAATTCTTACAGTCGCCGAGGAATTTGTCTGGCCCGAGGAGTTAGGAATTCGCTAGTGCGGATTGCCTACACAGTGAGGAACATGATAGCCCTGAGGAATTTGAGCCTCAAATTTCCGACCGTTGCTGTGCTATGCGCCAGCTGTCCAACGGTCATATCATTGAAGGGCATTTATTTCTTATCATGTCGGGCTGCTCCCTAGGCTATAAATAGCCAGCCCCTACAACCACTAGCTGGTTGGCTGCTCCGAGAGAAACTGACACTTGTCATTTGAGAGCATCCCATCCTCCGAGGACTTTGAGCTAAAATCATCGAGTGAGGAAAACCCAAACCCAAATACCTACAAAACCAAAGTGATTGAGCATCACTGAAGAGATTGATCCTGCGTGGATCCGACACTTGTTACCTTTGAAGACTGTGCTTCTTCCAGACGGTTAGGCGTCATGGTCTAGAGCATCCAAGAGGAATTGTGGATCGCCGAGTGACTGAGTTTTTGAAGGTTAGGAAGTCACCTGAAGACTTACCACGAGTGATTGGGCGAGGTCTGTGTGAACTTAGCTCAAGGAGAATACAGTGAGGACTATGTGTCCGGGACTGTGTGTCCTCAGGTATAAATACCTAGCCGCTCCAACCAGATGTACAACTGAGATAGCAGTTGGAGCTGGTCTACCAAATCATTGTCTTCACCAAGCCAACTGGTTCTATTTCCTCAACTCTTTCATTTCCTCATTCTTTGTGTTGTGTGCTTGTCATATCTGTGTTTGAAGACTTTGACTGAAGACTTTCTCAATTTCCTCAATTCAATTTCTTCAGTCTGTTTGTCTTCATCCTGTGTTATCCCGTGTTTACGCTTTCAGTACTCTGTGCTTGTCTTCATTTCATCATGATGACTATGCTTGTCTTCTGTTATGTTTACTTTTGAGTACTTATTCCGCTGCAAGTAATTCTTCACTAAGGAATTTCCTCAGTGAAGAATTCATAAAAATCGCCTATTCACCCCCCTCTAGTCGATATAACGCACTTTCAAAGACTGATGAATATATATAAGGACGGCGAGAGTGGATAATAATTGTCTTACATAATTAGGAAGGTAACTAAAAAAGCCACATGCGTCTACGCCCGAAATACACAAGGGAAAAAGAAGAAGGAAGACGCATACAACGATCTGGCTCGTTGAACTCTAGTTTGTTTATGCGCTGCAGGTCACGGAGACTAGTTCTCGCGGCGGGCGATGATCTCTTTCATCAGTTTCATGTCCTTAATACGCTGCTTGGCAGCATCCATGGATTCCTCCACCATCATGTTGCGCTCGATGCGGAGCATGGCATTCTCGTCCACAAGTTTCTTGATGATGACGCCCGTCCTCGGCAACAAGGCAGCGGTCTCCTCCTCCTGCTTCGCCCTTCCGGCGATCTTCGTCCTCAGCAGGTCACGCTCGCCCCGGAGCTTCGCATTGCCCTCCCCTAGTTTCCGGATGACACCGGTAGCCTCATCCTGCAACCTCGCCCAGCCGGAGATCTGATCCATCTGGCTATGGACCATCACATGCATGCGCCTGTAAGAGTCCTTGCCTTCCCACGAGAAATTTTCCCAGGCTGCCGCGGCGCGGCGGGACCTCCGTGCTGCTTCAGCGGCCCAGCGGGACATCTCTGCTACTTCCACGGCGTGGCCGGACCAGTCTACTATATCGACAGTGCGACGGGACCTCCGTGCTGCTTCGGCGGCGCTGCGGGACCTCTATGCTGCTACTGCTGTGCGGCTGGACATGTCGGCTGCTTTCGCGGCGAGGCGGGACATCTCTCGTGCTTCCTCTTCCATGCTCACCTCTCCCTGGTGGAAATCTCTCGACCCAGAACTCATGCTGGCCATGGCTTGATTGACTTGATTGTTTTTTGTGGATGAGGAGTTGATGAGGAATGTGCAGTCATCTTAGCATAGTAGTAGTTATAACCGAGTACTACTAATACGCTCCTAAGTGGGAAACCGTTTAGGTTGCAGTGTGAACAGGTTTGCAATTAAATATAGCATGGTAGTAGTAGTAATTTGGAATGTGACGAGACGCACTCAAAATTTATTGACGGTTCTTGTTTCGAAGTGCGGCACTATTCCCGGATGGCGTATCGTCTGCATGTTTTCTCGGCCGTGGTGTAGCATATGCCATGGTACTAGTTCTTTTTCTACTGCTGTGTACGTGCAAAAACTGGCACCGTCGGATACATATCTAATGCTTGGCGTTCGACAGGAATAGCCTCGTGGCGAGCTATAGACTAGTCTTTTTTCAGACGCATTACACCTATCTCTCGAGACTTCTCGCACGCACCATCACTGCTCCCTAGGTCGATGCCACCCACATACACTTCTACTCTGAGAAGAGGTGCACGCACGCACCCGTCCTCTCTTACACACGCATCTGTAGCTACGAATTTTAGTGTTCTCAACCACTCGATTGGCTCTATCATAGGTTTCATGTGGCTCCTTGGCCTTGAGATTGAGAAGTTTAAAATGCGGAGGCTAAGATGGAGGCGCGAGGTTTTGGTTAAAGTGCAGGCCGCACACGACACCAACACGACACGAGCTTCGTCTGCCTGGTGCGCATGCAGTCGGGTGAGTTGTCCAAGTATAGACACAACCAGGCCCTCGTTGGTATCCGCGCCTCGACTTTGGCTGGTCATAGTGGAGAGTAACATAGACTAGTTACTAGTCTATGTTACTAGTACCTTCATAGTGGGTAGTGTCATATAGTATATGCATAATTTGGCAACGAGCGCTCTCTATATGGACCACCTTTTTTCTTTAATTTCATCTTCTTAGTTTTGCTCCATGGCGCAATCCATCGATACTACTATTGTACAAATGTATACATTTTTTAAAAGGCTAGAGGGCGGAGCAGTCTAGCTTGGTCCTTTTCACGAGAGGCGAGGGCCTCTATGATTTTTTTTGACTATACACAGTAGGGCAAAACCCCACTGCAATTTTTATATTAAAACAAAGAGGTCCAGCTGTACAAAAGGCTTGAGTTAAGCCCAAAAAACACAGAGAAAGAAGGAAAGAAAAAGAAAAAAAAGGAAAGAAAGAAAGGAAGAAAGAAGGAAGGAAAAAAGAATTTAGCAGCTACTAAGAAACAAAAGATTACAGGACAAGATTATCAAGCCAGAGACAGAAAGCTCTAGCATAGCTCTTCTTAATTCTGAACCTAAGCATATTGAGCTCCTCCAAGATGATGACTTTCCATCCCTGAATGCTTGGTTGGATGTCTTGAAAAATGAGGTTGTTCCTGGAGATCCAGATGGCCCATGATGCTAGGATGATGATTTCCATGAAGAAAGGCACATCAAGTTTAAGTTTTAGGTCAGCAAAAGCTTCAAGAACTGAGACATTTGCCTGCCTAGTGGGGCAAATCATGTCCCAACACTGTGTAGCAAAAGGACATGTCCAAAAGAGGTGCTGCAGTGTTTCCTCCTGCTGGCAATTGTTTACAGCACAATTGTAATTTTCCAAATGAAATGATTTTCTTCTAAGAAGATTCACGGTATTGAGTCATCATGTAGTAGCCTCCAGAAAAACACCTTGTGCTTGGGTTGACAAGAGCTATTCCAAATCCAGTTAAATTGTTGTGGCACTATTTTAACTCCCATCATCAGTTTATATGCCTTTGCAACAGAGAATTGATCACTTCCCCAAATATAGCTCCAGGTGTCTGTGCATTCTAGATATTCAGAACCCCTGAAAGTTATACATATGTCTTCCATTGCTTCAAATTCTTGGAATGCTTGCACAGTCAAAGGTAAGTGAAAGAGATCTTCCAGATAATCAGTGTGAATAATGGAATGCACAGTGGAGTTTCTATTTTTCACAAAAGAAAAGAGATGAGGGAACATGTCCTGAAGGCAGGCTGAGTGCCAAAGGTCTGACCAAAAAAAGGCACTTTTGCCATCTCCAATGTGGCATCTGGCCATGGATTTGAAATTGTCAATGAGCTTAAGATTAGCCTTCCACCAAAAGGATCCTATCCAACTGTTGCCAGGCAGTGAACCAGCACTGTAATATGCTTCCCAGATCAAGTTAACCCATGGGATGTTGTGTCTGTTATAAAACTTGTGCAAGTTCTTGAGGTACAAAGCTTTGTTTTGGACAAAGATGTCCATTACTCCCAATCCTCCTTGGTCCTTTGGCCTACACACAGTACTCCATGCCACCATGGTAGGCCTATGATCCTCCAAATCAGGGCCTCTCCAGAGGCAATGCCTCAACAATTTAATTGCTTGAGCTTTAATGGTGACTGGTACATCTAGGCACCCCATAAGATAAATCAGCAGGGAATTGAGCACAGATTTTACCAGCAATAGTCTTCCAGCCATGGTTAAAAAAGAAGATAGGCCCATAAGTTTCTTCTGAAGTCTTGTGACCATAGGTAAACATTGCTCAACAGTTGGTTTATAAATACCCAAGGGTGCACCCAAATATTGGATTGGAAAGGATTCCCTTTTGCATTGGAAAGTATTAGTCATAATTTCAACTTTCTCCTCAGGTACATTGAGTGGGATGAGGCTAGATTTAGAATAATTGACTTTCAGTCCAGTAGCATCTGCAAAAGTATTGAGGAGGGCTTTGAGGCAGTGTAGTTGTTTGGCATCTGCTTGAAGGAGGACCAAAGTGTCATCTGCATATTGAACTATTGGGAAATCAGGGCAGGAATTCACTTGCAGAGGTGAGGAAAGTAAGCCCATTTGCATGGCCTTGTTGAGGATTGTCTGAAGAAGATCTGCAGCAAGTACAAACAATAGTGGTGACAGAGGGTCTCCTTGTCTCACACCTCTGAGGCAATAGAATTTTTTACCAGGCACACCATTGAGCAGAATGGCAGATGAGGCAGAAGTGAACATCATTTTGATCCAATTAATCCATCTATCACCAAATCCTTTAGCTTTTAGAATATCCAATATTGCCTGATGTTCAATGGTGTCAAATGCTTTTTCAAAGTCCAGTTTCAGTACAATAATCTCTTCCTTTGATTTATGGCACTGATGCAAGTATTCATAAGCCCAACCCAAGCAGTCATGAATAGATCTCTCTTTGAGGAAGTCATATTGGTTAATGTGAACCAGCTTTAGGATGACTTTCTGTAACATGTTTGCCAACAGCTTAGTGACTAGCTTGAGACAACAATTGAGGATGGAAATTGGCCTGTAATCATTTCTTTGTGAGAGGAGAATTTCCTTTTGGAATAAGAGTAATGAATGAGGTGTTCAAACTTTCCAGAGAGATTTGTCCATCATGGAAGTCAGAAATGAAGTTGAGCACATCTCATTTAATTATGTCCCAGCATGATTTAAAAAACTCATTATTGAAGCCATCAGGACCAGGTGATTTGTCCATAGGTAATTCTTTCACTACTTCATTGATTTCTTCTTCAGAGAAAGGCAGTTCCAATGACTCAAAAAGTGTGGGATCCTGTCTTGGATGAAACAATGACTGTAAGTCAAAGTGCATGGAAGTTTTGTGTGAAGTCCCCATTCTTTTCTTATAGGTGTCCCATAGTATTGCAGCTTTCCCAGCATGATCAGATATATCAACTTGATCATTATTTTGCAGAACAGCAATATGATTATGCCTGTGATTAATAGAAGCCTTGGTATGGAAGAATTTGGTATTTTCATCCCCAAACTTTACCCCTTTAATTTTCCCCCTCTGTTTCGAGTAGATCTTTTGGTTCTTCAATAGAACTAGCAGTTGTTCTTTAAGGAGAATCCTACAATTCCATTCATAAGTGTCCAGGGGTCTAAATTCCTCAAAGAAGTCCCAAAGGAAAATGATTTCATTGATTTTAGCAATTTGAGTTTTCAGACAAGGGAGAGATCTGGCCCACAATTTCAAGGCTCTCCTCAAATTTTTAAACTTTGCATTCAGCTTTTTGACTGAATCCAGATTCCCTACTGGAACATTCCAAGCAGCATGAACTACCTGTTTGAAGTCTGAGTGATGCAACCAGTAATTCTCAAATCTATAAACTTTTGCTTTGGGAATTGAGGTGCCAACTTTGATAACACATGGCAAATGGTCTGAAATTGGTTTGGCAAGAGGTAGAACCAAAGTATTTGGGAATGTGGTCATCCAGGAGGCTGAAGTGAAAAACCAATCAAGCTTGACCAGAGAGGATTTTGTTGCATGTTACTCCAACTAAATTTCCTTCCATGCAGAGGTAGCTCCACTAAACCTTGGTTACTAATTGCTTCATTGAACATGAGCATCTCATTAACATCTCCACCAGGTTTATTTCTGTCTCATGGATCCCTCGTGAAGTTGAAATCTCCCATAAGAATCCAGTCCACATCATCAGGCATATGAATATTCAAAAACCACTCAATGAACTCCATTTTGTCCCGTGGGTCACAAGGACCATAGATATTTGTGAGAAGCCAGGACTGATTGGAGAGCAAACTTGTGAATTTGATGGAGAGTGAAAATCTGTTTTGAGAAATTACTTCTCCAGCAAAGAGAGAGCCATTCCAAGCCACTAGGAGACCCCCTGAAGCTCCAATAGAAGGAAGGAAAGCAAACTTATTGATTCTATTGGGACAGAATTTTTTATGTAAGTAGCATCAAAGTTTTCTCTCTTAGTTTCTTGTAAGCACAGAATATTGCAGTCACTCTCATCAATTTTCTGCCTTAAAGCCAGCCATTTGTCCTGTGAATTCATCCCTCTAATGTTCCAGTTCAGAATGTTCCAACTTCTATTAGTATTATTCATGGGGGCAAAGATGTGAACTGCAGCAGAGGTCAAGCACCAGCACTTGACTCATTATTAAAGTGAAGAAAAGGTTATCTGAGATTCTGGGCCACAGCATATGACAAAACCAGCAAAACATCCAAGTAGCATACACCATAGAGGTTCCATTAAGGTAGATCATCTCCAGAGCAAAGAGTTGCTTAATGTACCAACACTCAAAGATTACAGCATAATTCAGATTGACCAAAAGAGCACATGAAATTACATCCAAACTACCCTCCCCCAACCACTAGTCCAGTGATGTCTAGTAATCATCATGAAGATGTTGGTGTGTTATCCTCTCCAGTGGCCAAGGGCACCTTGACCAAGTCCTCAGCTAGCTTTCTTCTTGGCTTCTTGGCCAGCTTGTTATCCAGCTCCCCATCAGCAACCTTACAGAAAGATGCAGTGAGGTTTCTAACAACTGAGTTTTGAATGACAGGAGGAATAGCATGACAAGGTAGACAACCAGTATTTGAGAAGGAATTTCTTTTATATCCATCATTCACTTTTTTAATTCTGTCACTTCTCATTACCTCAGTTTCCACTAGGGGAGTTTTACCACTCCTTCTCTTCCTGAGGTTGTCAGTGCCAAAAGGCTGCAGAAGGGCCTGAGACTCCAAATCTTGCATGTTGGAAGCCACCTCAACATTCTCCTTACCCTTATCCTTTGCAACCTGATTTTCCAAAGTATAATGGCACGACAAATAGGAGCATGTGAAGCGGGGCATTTAGCTGGTATATGAAACAGAATAGCTTTTTCCATGTTCTCAACAGCAGAAAAGTTCCCACATCCTGCACTTAAGCATGTTCATAGTCCATTCAAACTTATCAGGAGTCAATAGAAGGTGGACAATGAAATTAAACCAACTTACTGGAATGTTGGCAGAGAAAGAACTTTGCTTATCCACAGGTTGCTCCTGAAAGTACTTCTTCCACAACAATAGACCTTCTTGGATATCACTTTGTCATTATTCTGCAGATGGCGACAAAGCTGAATACATTTCAAACCCAGGAGGGAGGGTGTCATGCTGAAATGCTCATTGATTTGATTTAACCATTTACCTTGCAAACCAGACTGAAGATTCTCAAAACTGGTGACAGGATCCAGCCCTCCTCTGAGAGTATTGATGTGAGAAGGACTTGACTGAAATACACGGTCGGAAGAACCAAGCTGCAGCTGCCAAAATGCACTCGTAACCGGCAGAGGATCTCCTTGAGGAAAGACAGGAGGCAAATTATTCTCCATAACAGGACAAAGTTGCAGAGCATTGGGATTAAGGCCCAGGACTTGATCTTCAGCACTAGCAGCAACCTCTACATCCCCAGAAGGGTTACTTGCATCCAAAAGATGTACCTGGCTTGCAGGCACTTGAACAGGAAAAGCAAAGAACCATGCGGGTTGCCTCTGTGATTTGACGGCTCATTACTACTGGAAGGCGGGGCCTTGTGATTTAACTGCTCGTATAAATGTGCCGACGACCTGAGGAGAAGCAAAGAACCATGCGGTATACTCAAGTTTTCCACTGGAGTAGTACTATGCCGGAGGAGCACGAAACACGGCAGCCCAGTGCCATATGGCGATAAAAATGATCTAATTTGCTAGTTATCTCATTATTAGCATTGTTCTATTCATGCCTCGTAGAGAACGTGACACGTGCGATGAAACACCCGAAGCAAAAGAAGAAACACAGGTGCAAAAGAAGAAGGAAGATTATCACCCCAAATGATCTAATTCGCCGCGGAGTCGTAACTGCTTCTTCATCGCCTCCACGACCTCCATCTCCTTGCGTGTCTCCTCCGCCATCTTCTTCATTCTGTCCATGACGCGGGATTTCTCGACGCGAGCCTTCATCATCTGTTTCACGGCTGCATTACGTACCTTAACAGTAGCCGGGTGCTCGATGCGGAGCTTCGCCAACTCCTCCTTCTATTCCATGATGAGGGCCTGCAGCATCTTCATCGAGGAACTACTACTCTCATGCAGCTTCTTCCAGCCGGCGTTATTCTCCTTCAGCAGGTCGAGCTCGTGGCAGAGCTTCGCCTTGTCCTCCTAAAGTTGCAGGATTTCGCCGGTCGCCTTCTTCTCCGAGGCAATGCTCTTCTTCAGCAGCATCACCAAGCCGGCGGTCAACTCCCCCTGCTTATTGAGCTCAGCGGGCATGTCGTCGAGGCTCTCCTTCAGCAGCTCCACCAAGCCGTGGATGAACTCCTTCTGCTTATTGAGGTGCTTATTGAGCTGATCGGGCATGTCGTCGAGGGATGACGACTCCAGCGACACCAGCTCAGCATGTTCGCCTCCGTGGCTAAGGCGCTCCTGGGAGCCATCGCCAGCCCATGAGAGAACTTTCGAGGTCTCTACGTGGCGGCGAGCCCTCTTTTTTCCGCAGCCTTGGTTCCCGCTCCCTTGTTACGAGTAGTTCTCGACCTAGAGCTCTGCGCACCGGACATGGCATGGACAGACGAAGAAGAAGCACTTATGAGGAGGAAAGGAAGAGTAATTTTCGGTTAGGTAGTTCCCCTTTTTATAACCGAAGTACTAGCATTAGTACTAATACCTGCATAGTGGGAACATGTTCAGGTTTGGTACGTACTAGTAGGTGTGAGCAGGCTTGCACTTAATTGTAGCACTAGTACTTTCGAATGTGATGGGAACAAGGTAAAGATAAATTGATGGGTTTTGGTTTCGAGGCCCGAAACGGCTCCCGATGAGTTTAGTGGAACATAAATTTCAAGACTACACTGCTACGATGCGTAAATATTATGTTACTGTCAAAAATTGGCACAAAATACGAAGGAGACCAATGGAAGTACTACTAGCAACCCATGATTTAACTACTCGCATGCGTGCAGTGGAGTAGTAATGTCTTTCTTCCGCCCTCACGTCCACTCAATTTGCATGCGTTGTATTAATTGACCATCAATGAAGTGAAGGACTTTACACGCGTCAAATTATCACATGGGGTGGATCTTGGTACAAAATTACGTCTGCCCGTGTACCCGCGTGGCATGCGTGCACATCTTCGCTTCGTGCATGTACCTCCGGTGTGGCTCAGGGAGGACGAGTACATTCTTCTGGAACCAGCAGCACGTCACTGTGATCAATCCACACAAGGATGTCGCGATAACGCCTCCACATGTGCCACGTGGCTTCATGAACTGTAAAGAGACACTGTGTAGCGTGCCATTGTGTTGGCACATACTCGAAGTACTAGTAAGGTACACGTGCATTGCACGCGTCAGATTTTGCAACCAAATTATGAATAAATACTACACTATAGCATGTAAGCTTTGAGTCATATATGCCTGATGTAGACCTTCGTTTAATTCTTATAGTTCATCTCATTCGAAATCAATTAGTTTTTATAAAAAAACCTAGGGCCTCTTTGATTCGTAGGTTTTCCAAAACGCGGGAATATGAAGAACATGGGATTAGAGTGGAATGTCGTCTTGAATCCTACGGGATTGTACGAGTGTTTGATTGTGCATAGAAAAAACGCAGAATTCTTTCAAAGAGGTTTGAGTGGATGAGATGTTTCGTATGAAATCTAGTGCAAATGAATCATATGGAAAAACTCCTATGGTTTACAATCCTACGAATAAAACAACCAATATAGGAAAATTTCCTAAGGATTAGAATCATCCAAAATTCCTTTGAGAATCCTTTGAATCAAAGAAGCCCTTAATCTATTTTATGATTCATGGAATTGTGTGTTGTAAAGCATAAAGTAAAAACAAATAATGGCAATTCAACTAAAAAAAGATTGGGAAGTTATGATACGGAAGATTCTAGAACAAAGGAGAACCATTATTGTTTTGAGATTTGTGCATTATGCTTAAGTTCAACCATGGAGTCTGCTAGATTGTACATGTGGCAAAATCCGGTGGGGGCTAGAAGATGGTGCGAGGGGCCGAGTGGAGGGAGACTATGAAGGAGTGCACAACTACGAGATCGATATTAGAGAGAGGGGGCAAGAACGTGCGCTGTTGCGCGCAGTGGCGGAGCCATGAAAAATGTCCCATGAGCTAGGGGGCCAAGAATTGCTAATCCTTTACGAGGAGGGCCAATTCATCAACTTAAACCATTTTTACCAGCAATTGTCTAACGATCACATTCATATTAGCCTCGATATATAGTGATGTTAGGGGGTCAGGGCTCTTGCTGCCCCCCGTCTTCGCCATTGTGCGCGCGTCTGAGATATGAAGCGGTAGGCATGGATGATGAGAGGGGGGAGTTGGATATATAATTAATGTGGGTGTATTAGCTATATACGTAATCCTATATAGAGAGGTATGGATTAATCGATGTGGATGTGGGAAAGAGGGTGAGAGATCACTAGATATATAGATTGATCGGTTTATGTGGAAAACTATGAAAGACCTAGCTATATACACACACATAGAGGAACATCGATCGTTGTGCATGCACGTGAGAGATAAAGAATGCCCGATATGATGGAGAGGGGTATGTGTGTGTGTGTGTGCCTTCATGGGAGACCGACCTGAAGCAAAAGATTGCATGTGTGCGATGGATAATGTCGACTGGTAGTGTGTGTGCATGCATGCACGAGAGAAAGTTACTGGTACAATTATAAAGAGAAGACCAATGTGTGGGTGTAAAAGACTAGGTGAGGTCATAATCAATGTAAAGTTAATTCAAATATTTTAATAAGAGATCATGATGTTTGAAACCCATGCATGCATGAATATAATGGAGATCTGCGTGGTGTGGTTTGGAAACGAGCATGTTGTAATGTATACACATTGAACAAGGTCAGACTGGTTTGAATTTGAGATACGGATGGCAGACATCGTTTGGCCACATTGCATCCGTGCATGGACACACTATTCTAATTGGAGATGATGGGTGGCTTTCGCATCACATATCTATATCTATACCCCCTGTATATATATTATATTTTATATTTTTTATATAATGTGCGGATAACTTTAACTTTGAAAGATGGTCGTTGGATGAGGCCAATCCGATGGTGCAGAGCTGGCAAATTTGAGCACTACTGGCCATTGGAAATCATCTAGATTGCACGAAATTTTGCCACATGTACAATCTGGAAGACTCTATGGTTGAACTTAAGCATAATGCAGAAACCTCAAAACACAAGCACTTCTTCTTTGTTCTAGAATCTTCCATATCAGAATTGCCCAAATGTTTTTCTACATGATTTGTTTTTTACTTTATGCCTTACAATGCACAATTCCATGAGTCTTAAAATAGATTAGCTTTATTATAAAAACTAGATGATTTTGAATGAAATGAACTATAAGAATTAAACGAACATCTACATCATGCATATATGACTCAAAGCATACATGCTATAATGTGGTATTTATTCATAATTTGGTTGCCAAATCTCATGCGTGCAATGCACGTGTACCTTACTAGTCTAAATGGTGTCTGTGTGTGTGTGTGTTGTGTGTGTTAAACACATTGTGCGTAGTATATCATACTTGTATAAATTGTCTTTTTTTGGTACACGTTAAGCTTGTTCTCCCGAAATTTCAAGCCGCGCCTTGTTATGCCGAAATTTCAAGCTAGCGGCTCTGTCTATCATGCTGCGAAACTCCCGCCTCATCAACCCGCGCCTTGTTACCCCGAAATATTTAAGATAAATCTTTGTCTCGTTGTGCTCCGACAACTCCCTCCATCACAACCCGTGCCTTGCTATTCCAAAATTACAACGCGCGCGAAAACTACCACCTCCTGTGAAATCCCGGCACGCGAAATGCCTGTGATACCCCTGAACCGAAAGAACCGCCTCAAATTAGTGGGGGTACTTTCATAACTTACCCCACATTTCGGACAAGCATGTCCCTAAGCCATGGTTCCCCACTCCCATCCCATCCACCCACCCATTCGTACACCGAGGTCGGGAAAACCCGCGAAGCCCCACACCCTCCTCCATCCGCCACCCAGCCGGAGCCTCTTCCCCGACGACGTCATCCACAGCAACACCTCGACGTCCCTCATCCACCGTACCGGATGAGGATCCGTCGTTGATCTGGTCGTCCCGCCGGTTCAGCCACTCGTCCTCCACCTCCAAGGAGCTGCCCCGATGTTCCCCTCGTCTTTCGCACCACCTCCATTCCCACACCACCGTCTTCACTTGCACCACCGTAAGAGCATCATCATCATCGTTTCCTCGCAAGAAGCTGCGGCCTAATCAGCGGCACCAAAGAGGTTGTACACTAATCGCCGCATTTTCTTCTTGATTCGATCTCACGGTGCTGTCGGCACTCGGTCCCGAGCTGACATGGCGCGGCTCCATCCACGGCGGCGTCGCCGGCCACTTCCTCCATGATGTCGCTCCCTCGGCGGCGACGTCCACATCAGTAGGAGCTGCTGCTGCCTTAGCTCTCGCTCGCACTGCTGCTCTGCTCTTGCTCTCGGTCCCCTGCCTTGTCTGATCTTGCTCTTGCTCTTGCTCTTGCTCTCGGTCCCCTGCCTTGTCTGATCTTGCTCTTGCTCTTGCTCTTGCTGCTGCTCTCGCTCTTGCTCTTGCTTGCAATGCTGCACCAATTTAGGTACACTTTAGTGGACTGAATCGACTTTTGGGTCAGTCGATTTTCAGGGGGTGGGGGGGGGGGCTCGCCGGAGTGAAGGCAGAACCAGCCGCAGCCGGGAGGGGCTCACGGAGAGGTACCCACTATCTATCTTAGGGTTCAGGTGGGGGCGGTGGTGGCAGCGGTGGTGGGGCGGTGGCGTGGGGATCGCCAAGAAAAGCTCAAGACGGGGGCTAGAGGGATGGCCGGGGAGGTGGCGGACCGGCAGTGGGGAGTGTTTTTGGGGCGGGCGGGGCGGCGCACCGCCGGCAGCGGGTGGCTGTTTGGCCGGTGGTGGCTGGCGGCACAGGGGGGTGGAGGTTGAAGATAAACTACATGCCCTTGATTTCGTATCCAACGGCTGCAAAATCGACTGACCAGAGATGAAAAAGTCAGTCGACTAATGTGTAGCTTCACCTCTAGTGCGTTCAATTTCGACAGTAAAATTCAGTTTCGACAGCAAAATTCAGTTTCAACAGTCAAGTTCAGTTTCGACAGTTAAATTCAGTTTCGACAGTTAAGTTCAGAGATGAGCGGCTGATGTATTTTACATCTATCACTTTGTGGTTATGTATTTTACGTCATCTATTGGAGATGCTATTAGAATTCCACTCAGGTTAACGTTGTCTCTCTTGTCCTGCTTCAGCCTCGGCATCATACAACTCACCGGAGCTGCTCCAACGATGAAACCCTCCATCACAATGGAGCAGTACCTCGGGCTCCATCTCCAGACGCCTAAGATCTTCTTCCCCTCCTCCGACAGCCAAGTTAGCCGGAGCATCCTCACCGGCCAACCCAATCATGCTGAGATCAACATGGCTTCGCCAAAGAGGTTGTACACTTGTTGCATATATTTTTTACTCTACATGTTATATATATTGTCCATTGAGCACACGGAGTAACGTGAAATACGATTATTTTATCCTACTATATGACAAGCAGTGAGTTACCAGGCAACTTAGCTATCCGTGATGGACTCTCTTGAATGCCATCATTATTTATCTCTGCGCTTTTGAGCTATGCATTTGTCCATGGCCCTGGGAGTTGAGCTAGTAGGGCAGTGGCCTGGGTCCAAAGTAATAGAAGTAGCACAAAAACATGTTTTTTAGTGTAGGCTTTTCCTTGCTCAAGCCTGCCTACTAGAATCGCCAGTGCTTTAAAGGAAAAGTGAATGAAAAACATAGGAATTGGAAAGTTACGTATGATACTACTTTTCATGAATTTGGTGCAAAGGAATGGAGCAAAGGAAAACTGTAGGATTTTTTCCTTTAGTGTCTCCTTGAAAGAAAAATCGTAGGAATTTTAATTTCCACTTGTCCTCCTTTTCAAATTCCTATTCATGAAGCACAAGACTAAGAGATAGTAGCATAATAGCATTATAACCATACATTTTCTTGTGGTTTGACTTAATCTCACCATGCTTCTTTGCATCCTGTGATCTTCCAATTCTTGTGAACCAAACACCCAGATTGGCAGAAATCTTGTGTTTTTAAATTCTCTGTTTTGCACGTGCATTCCTATCATATTCCTGTCTATTTCCTATCCATGCGTTGTTAGAATCCTCAAATTCAAACAAGCCCTTACACAATTACTTATGTTACAGATATGTGTCAAAGAAAACCTTGTGTGGTTTGTCCTGCCTCCTGTGATCAGTGTTGCACCCCAGCTCAGCTGCTCCAATGACGGAAGGGTTCACCACAGCAGGGATCCGCTCTCTAGACTGTCTTTCAACGCCTCAGATCTTCTTCCCCGCCACCGGCAGCCACGACAACTGCATTACCATCATCAACTGAGCAGGTGACCTTGAGGACTACACGGGTCCGCAAGAGAGGTCGCACTCTTCCGTGTCTGCTTATGTTATGCATCCCTTAATATGATGACATGCTACTTTATCATCGTGTTCACCTATTAGACTCTGAGTCAGTCCAAACTTATGTGAAACTTGAGTTTTTAAATGGTTGTGGGGTACATATTGGGGCAGCAATTAGTACTATCTGTCTACTATCTGGTTAACCTCGGGTGTCTACTATGAGTTTCATGTTGGGTGCAAACAAACATTAAAGGAGCCATTATCTGTATTTTTTAACTAAAGCTATTATCTGCGTGCTATCATTGGTTTTGGGTCTATCCACAGTTTGCTACCATCACTCTGGATTTGTGCATGCACTCCTTACATAATCTCACTATGTGTTATTCCTATACATGTCAGTTATTGTACACAATGGAACTTAACATGTAGAGCAGAAGAGACGAGCCTTGTGTGGCAATAAAATTTCATGCAGACGTCGCTCCATGGTGGGCGCAAAGGCAGCCCCCCTCCACCCATTTCGGATCATAATCAAGAGGAAGATAATTGTTCTGAGGGGATTCGTATGTAAGACCACTCCTATTTACCCCATGAGGTCTTCGCTCTAACTTGGCATGCTGATATTGGTAATATCCTGCATATGCTGCCTTGCATTGCTTACTGTATGCATCAAAGATGTCATCTGCTTAGTTTAGACATACTTTGTGTCAATGCCATCTGTTTAGTTTCTTTATCGTATATGTGAATCATGCAATGCCATCTTGTTTAGCTAGGCATCATATATGTGAATTTTGCAATGCCACCCTGGTTAGCCAGTCATCTTATATGTGAATTATATCATGACATCATTTTTTTATTACGTGTTAATTTTGTCAACAATTTTAGTGCATTCAATTACTCTTCCTGTGCATCAGCCATTCGGCAAGGTCATGAAAAAATCTGGAGTGGAAACAAGGTCTTAAGAGCAGATAATGCTATCTGACGAAGCGCATGTCTTGCTGGTTACAGATAGCTCCTCAGAGGAGGATTCAGAGACAGATGACCAGTCCTATTCCCCCCCCCCCCCCCCGAGGTGCATGCTCTAACTTGGCAGGGTTATGTTGCTCATATCGTGCGTATGGTATCTTGCATGGATATGTCATTTGCTTAGTTTAGACATGCTTTGTGTGAATGCCAGCTGTTTAGTTTCTAATTACCATATATGTGAATTATGCAATGCCATCTTGTTGCAAGACATTATATATGTGAATTATGCAATGCCATGCTGTTCAGCCAAGCGTCATATATGTGAATTATATCATGCCGGCCTTTTTTGTATTTCTCATTGCTTTTGTCGACAATGTTTGTATATTCAACTGCTCTTCATGTGCATCAGCCATTTGAATTGGTGATGGAGAAATCTGGAGTGAAAACAAGGTCTTCAGAGTAGACAATGCTACCTGCTGAAGCATATATCTTGTTGGTTACAGATAGCTCTTCAGAGGAGGATTCAGAGGCAGATGACGAGTCCTATTATCCCCCTGAGGTGTGTGCTCAAACTTGGCAGGGTTATATTACTCATATCATGCATATGTTGTATTGCAATGGTTAGTTTTTACATCATATACACGATATTGAATGCCATCTCCTTAGTTGACACATCATATATGTGATTGCCCTCTGCTCACTTCCTTAGTATATAAATCATATATTTGAATTATATCATGCCATGATGTTTACATAGACAGCATGTATCTGAATGATGGCATGCCAACCCATTTTCTAAAGACATAATATAGTTATATCATCTCATCCTGTTCACATAGTCATCATATTTTGAATTATGTCATTCTATCCGTGAATTATATCATGCCATCATGTTTCCATCGACGGCATGTTTGTGATCTATGGCATGCCAACCACTTTAATAGACACATCGTATAGTTATATCATGTCATCCTGTTTACATAGTCATCATATTTTGAAGTATGTAATTCTATCATGTTTAGTTAGCCTTCATACATGTGAAATTGTGTCATGTTATCCTGTTTAATTAGCCATCATATATGTGAAATTATGTCCTACTATTCAGTTTGGTTAGACAACATAAATGTGAATTATTTCATGCCCTGTTTTCTTCCCTACTTTCCATTGCACCTATCTATCTTACAATGTCTGTACATTCAATTACTTTTCTTGTTTATCAGCCATTTCAATTGGAGGGGGTGACGGCAGTATATGTGGGAGTAAAAACACGGTCTTCAGAAAAGATCGTGCTACTTGTTGATGGGGATAGAACCACGGTTGTACTTGTCCAAGAACCACCACACGTAACCCATACTCACGCAGATTGTACCCCTACCCAGTTGGACAGAGAACCAGCTATACCCCTTCAAACCCAACCCCAGCAGATAGTAACCCAGTTCCCGTTGACACAGCACCATCTCCACCACAGAGCACCCAAACACGAGCAGTTACTAAGGCAACTGCAGTGCCCAAAGCACGAGGACCACCACTCTGAACCCCAAGTCAACGCTTAAAGAAGAAGAAGAATTGTTCTCAGGTCAGGTTCCGTAGCTATGGTTCATACTACTTTGCTCTTGCATCATTGTATTTACTGATACGAACTAATTTCAAATTTGAAGGATGCCACTAAAACTCCAATGGCGCAACAGGTATGTTTTAAACCTGTTTATTTAACGTGTTTGCTGTTGTAACTTGCTCTATGTTGATTTCAGTTTCAATTGAATTACCAGTTAAGTTCTCATGCCATGCACATTACAAGTGTTGTTATTGCTGTGTAGTTTCCCACACTTATATTCTGTCTATGCTGCTTTCTCTTAAATAGATATGATTCAAACTGTATCTATCTTGATTTGGCAACATAAACTAGAATGATATAGACCATACAGTGACCATACTACATAGATATAGGTTTGTTTAATGTGCTATCCTGTCCACCTTACTATTGAACTGGTTTACCAAAATGAGTTTCATATACTACATTGTAAACCTGTGATGTGTTTGTCTGTTTCTCTTTTAGAACGCGGATAAAATATTGGAGAAGAGTACCCCGTTATGCAATGGTAAAGGAAGTAATGCAGATAAGGTTCAAGATAGTGAGACATCCCTGTTGGTCTCTAAGAAAGCTGATAAAAACTATATTGAAGACACTAAGACAGCCCCAAAGTCCTGTCTTGATGTAGTGTTCGAGTTACTGGCTACTACTGCTGGCACCAGCTCTTCGAACTTGCTGCATTAATCAGTTCGGCTTCTTGAGTCTCAACTTCAAGTTGAAAGACATCGATCAGATGTTGCACGACAGGAAGCCGAAGGACTGAGGAAGTCCCTGCAGAATTCAGATGCATACTTTCTGGTGCAACAGCAAGTGCTAGAGGATTTAAGCACCAAACAAGAGAAAGTTAATAAGCTTGCTAAGCATCTTGCCAGCATTATGGGTACCCAGGATATTGTTTCTTGAGCTCTTCAAGTGGTTTCAGTTACGGACTTGTTTTGTCATGCATTTATATGCTGCTTTGTTCCCTATATTTGCACTGGTGGCGAACTTTGATGCCCAGTGGATGTAATATGTGTAATAGCCGTGATAGCCTAGCGTAAGTTGCTTGCTTATTTATTTCCTTATTGTCTTGTTTATTTGTTTTCTTGTAGTCAGTGCAGTTCTTTTTCCGCGGTTTGCTAGTGGCCGCAATAACCTATTTTTTAAAACTAGGCCACAATAACCATGGGCTACATATTTACTGTAGTTAACATGGGCCTCCTATGGGCCGTAGAAACAATGCCCTACTAAGGGTCGTAGAAACACTGGGCCTTCTGCGGGGTAGAAACAATGGGCCTTATACGGGCTGTAGACACAATGGGCCTTCTATGGGCCGTATCATCAATGGTCCTTCTACGGGCCGTATGATCGGTTGGCCAAACATGGGACACTAACAGAACACATTATGGCCATAAATGGGCTAGAGTTGAAATCGTCCGTTCATGGGCCGACCATAATGGCCCGTCGTTAATCGACTGTATTTGATGACGCTATGGAACGGCCCAACGTATTAATGGGCCACAAACAGGCCGACTGTAACCACGGGCTGAATTTGTCCCACAAGCAGAAAATGTTAGTAAAGGGTCGTAAGTAAAAGAATGCTGGAAATGAGCCCAAGAATAAATGGGCCCTGAGAAGGCCAAAAGATAACATGGGCTGGAAACGGCCCAACAGAATAATGGGCCGTTAATGGGTATAAAGTGATACACTGTTCATTATGGACCAGTTTCACCACGTGCCGTTAATGGGTATAAAGTGATACACTGTTCATTACGGGCCAGTTTTATCACGGGCCGTTAATGGGCCGAGAGTTACTAAGGGCCTCATATGGGCTGAAAGACGTCATGGGCCATACATGGGCCGGAAGTTAAAACGGGCTAGAATTATATTGGATGGCCCAGATGACGATACTGAGCCTAATTCGGATAGGCCGTAAACGGGCCCTGCTTTATCGGGCTGTAAATGGGCCAAATGTGAATAGGCCGTTAACAGGCTTGCCGTGGGCCAGACGGCCACCTTTTGACCAAGTCAAACGTACCGGCCCTTTCACAGGAATGGGCCTCTGTTGGTCCGTGCCACGTGCCGATGTATCATAGGCGCTTTGGGTCCAATGAGTGGATGACATCTGTCCCAACGGTGAGCCGACACGTGTTTCCTCCAGCAAATGATAATTTTACACGTGGAAAATCCCCATGGGTCGGGGATGTTAACGGGTTATCAGATCCAAAACCGGTCCCGATAGCTTAACGGCGTTTCGTTACGGTGGATGGCACATGTCGGTCACCCTTGATGAAAGCACTTCTGTGACGCGCGATTTCTCGTCATGGAAGTGGACACTTCCGGGATGATAATGTTGGTAATGTCATGGAACACTTCTACGACAACACAGGTATGACTACCTTGATTCTGTCATAAAATTGTCATGGATGTACATGCATGACAGAAAACGTGACCTACTGTGACAAACACGTATCATCACGGAAGTGTATTTTTTTTTGTAGTGGAGGACGACGACAGCTATCCTGGCCATGGGTTCCCTGAATACGGTGATACAACAATGGGGGAAGAAGCTGAGCCGACCATGCGGGAAGAAGCTGAAGAAGAGGCATCAAATGAGCCCGCTGATGATCTAGGTCGGGGCATTGCCGATGCAAAGAGAAACTGCGCAAGTGATATGGAGAAGAAGAAGTTGCAGCGCATGTTAGAGGATCACAAGAAATTGTTGTACCTGAATTGCGGTCGACAAGAAAAGTTGGGCACCACACCGGAATTGCTGCAATGGAAGGCGGAGAATTGTGTATCCGACAAGGGATTTGGAAAGTTCTTTGGTAATGATAAAGAATATGCTTCCAAAGGACAACGAATTTCCCGAGAGTACGTATGAAGCAAAGAAGATTGTCTGCCCTCTAGGGTTAGAGGTGCAGAAGATACATGCATGCCCTAATGACTGCATCCTCTACCGCGGTGAGTACAAGGATTTGAACGCGTGTCCGGTATGCGGTCCATTGCGCTATAAGATCAGCCATGATGAGCCTAGTGATGTCGAGGGCGAGCGCCCCAGGAAAAACATTCCTGTCAAGGTGATGTGGTATGCTCCTATAATACCATAGTTGAAACGTTTGTTCCAAAACAAAGAGCATGCCGAGGCGACGCGATGGCACAGATAAGACCGTAAGAAAGACGGAAAGTTGAGAGTACCCGCTGATGGGTCGCAGTGGAGAAAAATCGAGAGAAAGTACAGGGAGGAGTTTGCAGGTGACGCAAGGAACGTATGATTTGGTCTAAGCGCAGATGGAATTAATCCTTTTGGGGAGCAGAGCAGCAACCATAGCACATGGCATGTAACTCTATGTATGTATAACGTTCCTCCTTGGTTGTGCATGAAGTGGAAGTTCATTATGATGCCAGTGCTCATCCAAGGCCCTAAGCAACCCGGCAATGACATTGATGTGTACCTAACGCCATTAGTTGAAGAACTCTTACAGCTGTGGAATGGAACGGGTGTACATGCGTGGGATGAGCATGGACAGAAATAAATTTACCTAAAGGCGTTGCTGTTCATGACCATCAATGGTTGGCCTGCTCTCAGTAACCTTTCAGGACAGACAAAAAAGGGATACCGCGCATGCACGCACTGTTTGGATGATATCGACAGTATATATTTGGGTAATTGTAGGAAAAATGTGTTCCTGGGACATTGTCGATTTCTTCTGAGCAGGCATCCCGTAAGAAAGAAAGGCAAGCAATTTCAAAGGTGAGGCGGATCACCGGACGAAGCCTCGCCACTGTACTAGTGCTGATGTACATGATATGGTCAAAGATTTGAAGGTAGTCTTTGGAAAGGGTCCTGGCGGACAACCTATTCCGAATGACGCTGACAGACGCGCACGCATGTGGAAGAAGAATCTATATTTTGGGACCTGCCCTATTGGAAAGACCTAGAGGTCCTCTCCGCAATCGACGTGATGCACATGACGAAGAATCTTTGCGTGACCCTGCTTGGCTTCTTGGGCGTGTATGGGAATACAAAAGATACACCAGAGGCACAGGAGGACCAGAAACGTATGTACGAAAAAGACGGCATACATCAAGGTCATGCCAGCTACGCTCTTACCAAAGAAGAGAAGGAAATCTTATTTGAATGCCTACTCAGTATTAAGGTACCGTCTGGCTTCTCGTCGAATATAAAGGGATTAATAAATATGGCAGATAAAAAGTTCCAGAACCTAAAGTCTCATGATTACCACGTGATTATGACACAACTGCTTCCGGTTACATTGAGGGGGCTTCTACCGGAAAACGTTCGATTAGCCATTGTGAAGCTATGTGCTTTCCTCAATGCAATCTCTCAGAAGGTAATCGATCCAGAAATCATACCAAGGTTAGAGAATGATTTGGTGCAATGTCTTGTCAGTTTCGAGTTGGTGTTCCCACCATCCTTCTTCAACATCATGATCACGTCCTAGTTCACCTATGCGAAGAGATTAATGTTTTGGGTCTTGTATTTCTACACAATATGTTCCCCTTTGAGAGGTTCATGGGAGTCTTAAAGAAATATGTTCATAACCGTGCTAGGCCAGAAGGAAGCATCTCTAAGGGCCACAAAAATGAGGAGGTCATTGAGTTTTGTATTGACTTTATTCCTGACCTTAAGCCGATTGGTGTTCCTGAATCGCGGCATAAGGGCAGACTGGATGGAAAAGGCATGCTAGGAGGGGATCAAATAATATGTATAGACGGACATTCTCTCACTCAAGCACACTACACGGTTCTATAGAATTCCGCCTTGGTGGCTCCGTATATGGACGAACACAAGAGTTTTCTACGCTCCAAAACCCCGAAGCGGTCTGATGACTGGATTACACGTGAACAAACGTGGACTTTCGCCGGCTGGTTGCAGACACGTGCCTTGCATGACGCCGCTATTGAAGATGACCTGTACTTGCCAGTTGCCATCTTCAAATATAATGACTTTCAAAGGGTACGGGATAAATGGGAATACATTTTACACGATCGCCAAAGATAAGAAGAGCACCAACCAAAACAGTGGTGTCCGCTTTGATGCAGCAACCAAGACGGGAAAGAAAACATATTATGGTTACATAGAGGACATACGGGAATTTGAATATGGACGTGGTTTGAAGGTCCCTTTGTTTCGGTGCAAATGGATCAATATGACACGAGGCGGGGTAACGGAAGACCTGCAGTATGGAATGACAACAGTGGATCTCAACAATCTTATGTATGCGCATTTAACCATTCGTCCTAGCCAATGATGTGGCACAGGTTTTCTATGTGAAGGACATGTCTACCAAGCCGAGAAAAAGAAAAGATAAGGAAGCGAATGGATCATACGATGAGCCAAAGCGCCACATAGTTCTTTCTTGGAAGAGAAACATCATGGGAGTAGATGACAAGACATACATGTCAGAAGATTATGAGAAGTTTGATGAAATTGCTCCATTCACAGTGAATATTGACCCGAGCATCCAGTTAAATGATGAAGATTTTCCATGGTTACGGCACAAAGGGACACACACAAAGACAAAATTTCACACCCAAAGATCTGGGATGTGATCGGCTTCACTATCATCACTTTCTTCTATGTTTCACACCCAGGAGGGAATCTCTATAATAGTTAGGGTAGTTATGTGTTTTGGCATTTGAAACGCGAAGAAATTTTATGTGCAAACAAATTCTTTCATGCATTTACTGATTTTTTCAGCTAAATGACCCTGAAATTGAAAAACACTTCAAATGAACCCTGAAAAGGCTGAAAGTTGGCATGGTATCATAATTTCACCCACGTAGCATGTGCAAAAAAAGTAGAGAGGGTTACGGCAAAAACAGGATGCACTTCGTGTACAAAATGGACAATCTCTTTCGAAGTATCAGGGTTTCAAACGAAAACTCATCTGTTACAAAGGCATTTCATTTTTTAAATAACATAAGTATTACCAAATTGAATATAATGATAAAACACACTAATATTAAACATAAGAAAAAAGAATCACTGAAAAAATCTATTTTTAAAGTTAAGTTAGTCACAAACTAGTGATTCACACAAATTTCAAATAATTCAAAATTTAAACTATTCAAATTTGAAAACTACCGGCACTAACAGAAAGTTTGTAATTTTTTGTACCTAAAGCAAAAATATTCACAAAGAAACTCTAAATACAGCAAAAAACAACTAAAATAAATAAAACAAAATAAATAAAGCGTAAAAGAAAAAAGAGAAAACAAAATAAAAAGGCCACCCATCGGGCCACAAATGACCTGCATACGACTAGAAACCTACGTGGGTCAGGATGCAGGCCTGCTAGACCAGTAGGCCCAATAGGGCATCATAGAAGAGGTAGGCCCAGAAGGCCTGATTTAGAGAGGAGCTTGAGACAGCAGCGGCGGCGGGGCTTATAAGCAGGTGCTAGCGCCCCTCGGCTAGCGAGATGGGACTAAACTTCTGCGCCCCTCGCCTGGCAGCGCACCCCCTTTAGTACCGGGTCGTGGCTCCAACCGGTACTATAGGGGGGTCTTTAGTACCGGTTGGAGCCACCACACGGTACTAAAGGCCTGCCCTTCCTCCCGCTTGGCCTGGCCAAAACAGGCCTTTAGCACCGGTTGGTGGCTCCAACCGGTACTAAAGGTGCCTCCTATATAAGAAACACTTCAAAAAATTCAGGGTCTCATCTCCCACTTCTCTGTGCCACCGCCCCGTCCCGTGCCGTCGCCGCCCCTGTCGCGCCGTCCCCGTCGAATCCGCGCCACCACCGTCCTCGTCGCGTCGTCCCCGTCGACACCATGCCGCCCCCGTCGCCGGCCCGTCCCCTTCAACGCACCGGTCCGTCGCCGTCCCCTTGCCTCGTCGTCGCCGTCGCCTTGGATCGACCTCACCTCTCTCGCCGTCGCCTGGACCTCGCCGTCACCGTCGCCTCGACCTCGCCCGCGCGCGCTGTGAGCCCCTCCCCCGGTCGGCCCCTCTCCTCCCTCCAATCTAAGCCACCGCGCCGCCGGTGCCGGCCGTAGCTAGTGCACACCCCCGCGCGCGCACACACACACACTACACGCGCGCACATACACACACAATTTTTCTGTTTTTAGTTTTTAGTTTTTTCTGTTTTTCATACAAAGTTTTAGATGAATTAATTTGATTAGATTATATTAATGTCAAATAGTATATATAAATGTTAGTTATAATATATATAATGTCAAAGGTTTTTTCTGTTTTTCTGTTTTTCTGTTTTTTCTATTTTTTATACAAATGTTATAAATGTCATAGAAATGTTAGTTATATAGAAATGTTAGAAATTTTAGAAATGTTAGTTTAGCTAGATGAATTAGATTAATTTCAAATTGCTACACGATGATCAATGTTTTTTTAGTTTCTTATAATTTTAGTTATAGAAATTTAGAATTTGTATATATGTAAGCATAATCAAATAATTTAAAAAATGTTACATTTGCATATAGTATTTGTTTTCGATGATGCCCGGCCCGCATCCTCGCCGTCGACCCGTTCGTGACGACGTCCTGCTTCAGAGGACCCATGTCCGGGACTGGGCTCCGTCTGGCTGGCACTGGGTGGTGCTACCTTCAGGGGGGCGCCGCTTGGTGAGGAACCCAGCACCGGGTCCCGTCGTCGACCTTGATCTCCTTTGGTGGCGTTCTCGTGGGCCACGTTCGGTGCAGAGGGAGCCGACCCCGCCGGAGGTGGTGCGTCGCCGTGTCAGGGAGGAGGACGAGCACGTCCGTCGCTGCATGGCTGCTATGGACGTCATGTTCTCCAATACCTGGCAGGTTCTTTGGGGAGATGACCGGAGCTATGATCCTGTGATGGTTCCTTCTCTTTGGGTGTCCACCACCCGCGCCTTAGGAACCGCGAGTGGCCTAGATTCTTCTGTAGTATTCGATCTTTATTAGCTAGCTAGCTAGTGATGTATTTGATATATAATATTCGAGATGATGTATTTGAGATTATTTATATTATTAGAGATGATGTATTCGAGATTATATATTACTCGAGACGATGTATTCGAGATTATATATTATTTGAGATGATGCATATTATGTACTATGATTCAGCTTTTCCTTATTGATTGCATCCATGCATTGTAATGTGAATACTAAATTGTTTTATATTTCTTATGGATTAGTTAAATAAAAGTTATGGCGGACAATACCGGCAGAGAGGGAGAAGAGACCTTGTTCGAGATCATACACAGCCCTCACGGGCCAGAGGATCAGAATGAAGAAGATGACGGATCCCAATATCCGAACAATACCGGGGAGAGTGATGATATGATATTCGATCGCGACGACCGAGTTGATGAAGTCATGAACTATGATTATGATTATGATGACGCCGATAACGTTGATCTTGAAATAACAGAGACCGGCGAGGTATATTTATATAAGCAGGCATCTGGTGATCATCACATGTTTTTTTATTTGAAGATATATTAACAAATCGATATTTCTTCTTTCAGCCATCCGGATCGAGAAAATCTGCTTCTACAGGCAGCAGGACAGTGCGAGGCCCGGGCAAGAAGTTGAAGGAGGGTGTAAAGTACAACATCGATGCCATCAAAACTAAAGGCAAACCAAGCATGCCTAAGAACATTGCAAACAAGTTCATTCGTCCGTGCGGAGTTCTTGTGAGGGACCAAGTCCCGATCTCCATTCAAGAATGGAAAGAGCCAACAAAGAAACGTCCAGATCTTACTTGGGTTAACGACAGAACAAAAAACAATTTTGGAATCTCTCATGGAACATTTCACCCTACCAGATCATTTCACTGATGCAGATGTGGAGAAAGTCAAGGACGCTGCTATTAGGAAGATGGCAATTGCATTCAACACCCACAAGAAAACTATATGGGCCAAGTACGTCGAAGGAGGAAAGAAGACTCCATAATTCAAGGGAACACTGGAGAAGCAAAGAGAACACTGGCCTGCTTTCATGAAATTCATGGAATTAGAATTATCTAAGGAGCGGTCGAGAAAAAACAAGGCCAATGCCGCAAAAAAGGAGCAGTTCCATAGGCTGGGGCCAGGTGGCTACGCGGTGGCAATGCCTAAGTGGGATAAGTCCGAGCAAGAGATGCTGGATGCAGAGCTCACTCCAGTTACTAGGAGCTGGCCCCCCAGGTGCAGAACTTGGTTCTATGCGCATGGGGGGCGTTGGACCTGAAGACAGGCCTAGTTTCGAAGAAGGCAAGTCTAAAAGGAGCCAAAGATAAGTTACTTCAAGCAGTAGAAGATGCTCGAAAGGGGGTGTTCATGCCCAACAGAGAGAATGATGAGCTTACGCGCGCCCTGGGAAATCCTGAACACCCGGGAGGAACACGAGGCAAGGGCGTTGTTCCGTGGTATGAGGGCTTTTCGGACTGGAACACCGACTAGAGAAGCCGTGCAAGAAGGAAGATGGAGGAGGAGGAGAAGAGGAAGCTGGAGGAGGAGCAGAGGAAGCAGGAAGCAGAATGCCTTCAAGGCTTAGAATCAGCGCAAGCAGACTTGGCACTCAAATTCCAGCGGCAGCAGCAGCAGCAGATCGACTCACTTAGCCAGGAAAGGGGGTCTCAGAAGCGGAAGCAGCTAGCGGATTATCCAGCATTGGATAGCACCGTCCCATTCATGCCGAGAAGCAGCGTTGGTTCCGCCCCGGGCGACGCACTGCTGGATAGATACCCTGTGGATGACATCATGGAGAGCACTAACTGTGAGCTACAATTCAAAATGAAGAACATATCCATGAAGGTGGCGGACGCCATTGCTTATACAAATTCCCCGGATGCAACCTTCCATTGCAACCCGATTCCAGCCGGCTATGCTCGAGTCGTGGTTGATGAGGTGGTGGACCAATATTCGGGGCTAGAGCTTGACATTCCTGGAGGTGATGAGGAGCACACATTGGGAGAGGCCAAACATTGTATCATCCTATGGAGAAAGGATTGCATCATCTTTCGAAGGCCACCGACACGGCGTCAACCGACTCCTCCTCAAAGTCCACCACCGCGTCAGCAGACTCCCGCTCCTCCATGTCCACCAACGCGTCAGGCCACTCCTCCTCCTCCAAGTCCGGCACAGCGTTAGGCCACTCCTCCTGCTTCAAGTCCTGCACCGTGGTCGCACCACCTCCCGCTTCAAGTCCCAAGACAGCGTTAGACCACTCCTCCCGCTTCAAGTCCGACACCGCGTCAGGCCACTCCTCCTGCTTCAAGTCCGGCACAGCGTCAGGCACTCCTCCTTCTCCAACTCAGCCACCTCAGTAGTCTCCGCCACCTCAGCAATCGGGGAAGAGAGCCGCCGCAGCTATGGCGCGTAGCGGTATGAGTCAAGGTAGTACAGGAGGTACAGGCGGAGGCAAGCGATATAAATATGGTCCAAGCCTCACTCCTCTTCCTTAGAGGACTTATGACATGACCAAGGAGCAAAACGCAGCCATAGTGAAGGCCCAAGTGGACACCCATTTTGGACCGAAACCAGCACCGCCGCCAAGGGAGAAAGTGCGTGAGGAAAAGATTGACCACTTTATTCGTATGGATAGACCACCACCTCCCAAGCCTGTTGACTCAGACTATGAGCGCCAAATCAGGAAAGCACATCGAGAACGACTACAGAAGGAGTCAAGCTCGAGCTCGAGCCAAGCAGCTGGCAAAAAATGCGGGAAAACCGTTCTCCAGCTAGGAGAACAGGCGGCGCAATTGATCCCCCGCTTGTTGTACCAACACATGAGAGTACCGGCGCCAGTCAGCTGGTAATAACCGACGAGCATAGAAGGCAGGCTGAAATGGTCGGTATCACTGTTGGACAACTCCTCGAGATTGAGCCCATGTCTCTGCTTAGAGAGGAGGACATAAAACGGAAATATGTCCCCGGCCAACCTTTGGTCGAGCCTGAGGAGGTCAAGAACCTCCCAACGAGAATGTATGAATTGCATGATTGGTACATGAAAATTACCAAGAGTTCCAATCGAGAGTCCCTCATGGTGAACGTCAAGGAAGAGCATTACTTCCATAAGCTAGCTCTGTCCGTTGAGTATTCTGAACTATTTCAGTTATTCAATCAAGAAGCACTCCACAAATCTCTCATCAGTTGCTATTGTCTGTAAGTGATTTCTTTCTGCAATTGAAGTCTCAAGCTAGCTGTAGTGCTCATTGATCGATCATTACCTATAATTATCCTCACTATATTATTTTCTGTGGTATTATGCTGGATGAAGATGTATGAAATGAAAAAAGCTGGACGGTATGGCATTGGGTTCATTGACCCAAATACCATTAATGAACACACATGGAAACTGGATTGGTATAAAGCAGATGTAGAGAATAAAATGCTAGAGTTCTTGAAGCGCCTCAATACCAATGAAAATATACTACTTACTTACAACTTCCTGTGAGTCACACTTTCTTGTACTACAAATTATGTTTTTGCTTATGATAACCCACAAGTATAGGGGATCGCAACAGTTTTCGAGGGTAGAGTATTCAACCCAAATTTATTGATTCGACACAAGGGGAGCCAAAGAATATTCTCAAGTATTAGCAGTTGAGTTGTCGATTCAACCACACCTGGATAACTTAATATTTGCAACAAAGTGTTTAGCAGCAAAGTAATATGATAGTAGTGGTAACGGTAACAAAAGTAACGGTAGCAAAAGTAGTATTTTTGGTGTTTTGTAGTGATAGTAATAGTAGCAACGGGAAAGTAAATAAGTGAAAAACAATATGTGGTAAGCTCGTAGGCATTTGATTGGCGATGGAGAATTATGCCGGATGTGGATCATCATGTAACAGTCGTAACATAGGGTGACACAGAACTAGCTCCAATTCATCAATGTAATGTAGGCATGTATTCCGAATATAGCCATACGTGCTTATGGAAAAGAACTTGCATGACATCTTTTGTCCTATCCTCTCGTGGTGGCGGGGTCCTAATGGAAACTAAGGGATATTAAGGCCTCCTTTTAATAGGGAACCGGAATAAAGCATTAGCACATAGTGAATACATGAACTCCTCAAACTATGGTCATCACCGGGAGTGGTCCCGATTATTGTCACTTCGTGGTTGCCGGATCATAACACATAGTAGGTGACTATAGACTTGCAAGATAGGATCAAGAACACACATATATTCATGAAAACATAATAGGTTCAGATCTGAAATCATGGCACTCGGGCCCTAGTGACAAGCATTAAGCATAGCAAAGTCATAGCAACATCAATCTCGAACATAATGGATACTAGGGATCAAACCCTAACAAAACTAACTCGATTACATGATAGATCTCATCAAACCCATCACCGTCCAGCAAGCCTACGATGGAATTACTCACGCACGGCGGTGAGCATCATGAAATTGGTGATGGAGGATAGTTGATGATGACGACGGTGACGAATCCCCCTCTCCGGAGGCCCGAACGGACTCCAGATCAGCCCTCCTGAGAGGTTTTAGGGCTTAGTGGCGGCTCCTTATCGTAAAATGCAATGAATTCTTCTCTCTGATTTTTTCTCCCCGAAAGCACATATATAGAGTTGGAGTTGAGGTCAGAGGAGTTCCAGGGGGCCCACAAGGTAGGGGGTCTTGCCCTAGGGGGGCAGGCGCGCCCCCACCCTCGTGGACAGGGTGTGGGCCCCCTGGTCTTCATCTTTTGCAATGATTTTTTATTATTTCCAAATAGACGTTCCGTGGAGTTTCAGGTCATTCTGAGAACTTTTGTTTCTGCACATAAATAACACCATGGAAATTCTACTGAAAATAGCATCAGTCCGGGTTAGTTCCATTCAAATCATGCAAGTTAGAGTCCAAAACAAGGGCAAAAGTGTTTGGAAAAGTAGATACGACGGAGAAGTATCAACTCCCCCAAGCTTAAACCTTTGCTTGTCCTCAAGCAATTCAGTTGACAAACTGAAAGTGATAAAGAAAAACTTTTACAAACTCTGTTTGCTCTTGTTGTTGTAAATATGTAAAGCCAGCATTCAAGTTTTCAGCAAAGATTATGAATAACCACATTTGCAATAATTCTCAGGTCTCATGTTTACTCATGTCAATGGCATAATCAACCAGCGAGCGATAATAATAAATCTCGGATGACAACACTTTCTCAAAACAATCATAATATGATATAACAGGATGGTATCTCGCTAGCCCTTTCTGAGACCGCAAAACATAAATGCAGAGCACCTTTAAAGATCAAGGACTGACTAGACATTGTAATTCATGGTAAAAGAGATCCAATCATAGTCATACCCAATATAAATTAATAACAATGAATGCAAATGCCAGCTGCGCTCTCTAGCTAGTGCTTTTTAATAAGAGGGTGATGACTCAACATAAAAGTAAATAGATAGGCCCTTCGCAGAGGGAAGCAGGGATTTGTAGAGGTGCCAGAGCTCGGTTTTGAAATAGAGATAAATTATATTTTGAGCGGCATACTTTCATTGTCAACATAACAACTAAGAGATGGTGATATCTTCCATGCTACACACATTATAGGTGGTTCCCAAACATAATGGTAAAGTTTATACTCCCCCTCCACCAACAAGCATCAATCCGTGACTTGCTCGAAACAACGAGTGTCTCCAACTAGCAACAGTCCCACGGGGAGTTTTTTTGCAATTATTTTGATTTAGTTTGCATAAAGCATGGAACTGGGCATCCCAGTGACCAGCCATTTTCTCGTGAGTGAGGTGTGGAGTCCACTCCACTTGAGAACAACCCGCCTAACATGGAAGATAAGGGCAGCCCTAGTTGATACATGAGCTATTCGAGCATACAAAACAGAATGTTTATTTGAAGGTTTAGAGTTTGCACATACAAATTTACTTGGAACGGCAAGTAAATACCGCATATAGGAAGGTATAGTGGACTCATATGGAATAACTTTGGGGTTTAAGGGATTGGATGCACAAGCACTATTCCCGCTTAGTACAAGTGAAGGCTAGCAAAAGACTGGGAAGCGACCAACTAGAGAGCGACAACAGTCATGAACATGCATTAAAATTAATAAACATTGGATGCAAGCATGAGTAGGATATAATCCACCATGAACATAAATATCGTGAAGGCTATGTTGATTTGTTTCAACTACATGTGCGACCATGTGCCAAGTCAAGTCACATAAATCATTCAAAGGAGGATACCACCCCACTATACCACATCACAACCATTTTAATAGCATGTTGGCACGCAAGGCAAACAATTATAACTCATAGCTAATCAAGCATGGCACAAGCAACTATGATCTCTAATTGTCATTACAAACATGTTTATTCATAATAAGCTGAATCAGGAACGATGAACTCATCATATTTACAAAAACAAGGGAGGTCGAGTTCATACCAGCTTTTCTCATCTCAGTCAGTCCATCATATATCGTCATAATTGCCTTTCACTTGCATGACCGAACGAAGTGAATAGTAATAAGAGTGCACGTGCATTGGACTAAGTTGGAATCTTCGAGCATTCAATAAACAGGAGAAGACAAGGCAATATGGGCTCTTGGTTAAATCAACAATAATGCATATAAGAGCCACTTCAACAATTTAATCATGGTCTTCTCCTATCGAATTTCAAAGAAAAGAAAAGAAATAAAACTATTTACACGGGAAAGCTCCCAACAAGCAAAAAGAAGAACAGGAAATCTTTTGGGATTTTCTTTTTAATTATTACTACTACAGCAAGAAAAGTAAACTAACTAGCAGCTACACTATTTTTTTTTGTTTTTCTTAAAGTTTATTAAACACACAAGAAGAAAGCAGGAAAAAGAAAATAAACTAGCATGGATATTACAGTGAAAGAGTATGAGCACCGACATCTAGTAATGAGTGTGTGAACATGAATGTAATGTCGGTGGGAAATACGTACTCCCCCAAGCTTAAGCTTTTGGCCTAAGTTGGTTTATTGCCAAGGATGGCCTGGCGGATATCCATAGTTGTAGCCAGGGTCGTACTGAGCTGCGGCAGTTATTGCCTCCTGAGCTACAGCGTGGCGGCGAGCTGCCTCTGCCCTCCTCTCGTACTCATCTGCCTCCTCTCTGGTAATAACATATCTTCCTTTTGCATGATAATCAAAGAAGGCAGGAGCAGGGAGAGTAATACGGACAGCACGTTATCTGTAAAAAATTAAGCGATACCGGAGAGGTGATTTGTTCCTCTCGACAAACTGGTGATGTACCATAGCATTATAGTCTAAATAAGTAGGAGGCAACTCAATATCATCCTCACGAACGTCCACATCAAGAAAATCAGCTAAGCGGGTCGCATAAATTCCTCCAAAGAAATCTCCATTAAATCTATTATTATGCAACCTACGTGCAACAATGGCTCCCAAATTATAAGATTGGTCTCCTAACACGGCACTCCTAAGAATACTGAGATCAGGCATACACATATGACATGCTTCGTCTTTACCATTTATGCACCTACCTATGAAGATAGCAAAATAATGTATAGCAGGAAAGTGAATGCTCCCTATGGTAGCTTGTGCTATATCTCTAGATTCCCCTACGGTTATACCAGCAAGAAAGTCTCTAAATTCAGATTTACGGGGATCACTAACACTACCCCATTGTGGAAGTTTGCAAGCAGAAGTAAAATCCTCTAAGTTCATGGTATAAGATTTTTCATAAGGATCAAACATGACCGTTGGAGAGTTACGTGAAGATGAAAATTCAAACCTCCTCACAAATGAACTAGTGAGATGATGGTACTGGGGGCATTTGTCTGCCTCAAAGCCCACAAGATCAGTGTTACGCAAATATGCGTTAAATTCTTCCTTGATTCCCGCTCAATCCATAAATTTTTCTGAAGGCCATTCACAGGGCCGCACTGGAGCGTCCCTTGGTGGCTCATCGTCAGCATCACGCATTGCAAGCCTGGGTCCTTGCTTCCTTGAAGAACCACCTTGGAACATTTTCCTAAGCATATTTCTTCCTCTGAAAAATTTCTGAAATTTTTAGTAACTTCAAATAAAAGTGAACAAACTTCAATAAAATTGATATCAACTACTCGTACAAGTGACTAGAGCCTATATCATGCATTAGAACTACTTGGAACCATATAAATTTGACATGCAAGCTCAAGAACATGGTCACCTAGGCAGCACAAATTTGTGATGAATAAAGAACTAGAGGAAAAACTAATTGGACCAATGGAGGAGTCACATACCAAGGAACAATCTCCCCAAGCAGTTTTGCGAGAGGTGCTTTGAACAAGGAGATCGAAAATCACAGCAAAGTGAGCCAGAACTCGTGCTTGAGTTGGATATTGGTGTTTGTGGGAGGAAGAAGGAGTGTATGGGTGCAGGAATAAGTGGAGGAGGGCCACCGTGGGCCCATGAGGCAGGGGGCGCGCCCAGGGGGGTAGGGCGCGCCCCTGACCCTCGTGGTCGGGTGCCAGCTCCTCCTGCTGTGTTCTCAGTACCAGAAATTCTCAAAAATTCTAGAAAAAATCATATTCCATTTTCAAGGCATTTGGAGAACTTTTATTTTACGGGTATTTTTATATTGCACAGATAAATTAGGAAACAGACAGGAAAATACTATTTTTACTTTATTTCAACTAAATAACAGAAAATAGAAAGAGCGTACAGAAGGTTGTGCTTTCTAGTTTCATCCATCTCATGCTCATCAAAAGGAATCCACTAACAAGGTTGATCAGGTCTTGTTAACAAACTCATTCCGAATAACATGGAACCGGAGAAATTTCGAATAACACTAGGTTACCTCAACGGGGATATGCACATCCCCAATAATAACAATATCAAATTTGTTCTTGACAGTAGGAAGAGGAAATTCAAAACCTCCAAAAATAATCGATGGAACTTTTCCAATAGAATTGATACTGTGGACTTGAGGTTGTTTCCTCTGGAATTGTACCGTATGCTCATTACCATTAACATGAAAAGTGACATTGCCTTTGTTGCAATCAATAACAGCCCCTGCAGTATTCAAAAAAGGTCTTCCAAGAATAATAGACATACTATCGCCCTCGGAATATCAAGAATAACAAAGTTCGTTAAAATAGTAACGCTTGCAACCACAACAGCACATCCTCACAAATACCGGCAATGTATAGCAGCTTGATTTATCAGCCATTTTCAAAGACATTTCAGTAGGTGTCAACTTATTCAAATCAAGTCTACGATATAAAGAGAGAGGCATAACACTAACACCGGCTCCAAGATCACATAAAGCAGTTTTAACATAGTTTCTTTTAATGGAGCATGGTTTAGTAGGTACTCCTGCATCTCCTAGTTTCTTTGGTATTCCACCCTTAAGAGTATAGTTAGCAAGCATGGTGGAAATTTCAGCTTCCGGTATTTTTGTTTTATTAGTGATAATATCTTTCATATACTTAGCATAAGGATTCATTTTGAGCATATCAGTTAATCGCATACATAAAAGATAGGTCTAATCATTTCAAAGAAAGCGCTCAAAATCCTCATCATCCTTTTTCTTGGATGGTTTGGGAGGAAAAGACATGGGTTTCTGAACCCATGGTTCTCTTTCTTTATCATGTTTCCTAGCAACAAAATATCTCTTATCATAACGTTGATTCTTTGATTGTGGGTTATCAAGATCAACAGCAGGTTCAATTTCTACATCATTATCATTACTAGGTTGAGCATCATCGTGAACATCATCATTAACATTTTCATTAGGTTCATGTTCATTACCAGTTTGTGTTTCAGCATCAAAAATAGATATATCATTTGGATTCTCAGGTGGTTCAGCAATAGGTTCACTAGAAACATGCAAAGTCCTATCATTTTTCTTTTTCTTCTTTTTAGAAGAACTAGGTGCATCTATATTACTTCTCTGAGAATCTTGCTCAATTCTCTTAGGGTGGCCTTCAGGATACAAAGGTTCCTGAGTCATTCTACCAGTTCTAGTAGCCACTCTAATAGCATAATTATTTTTCTTACTATTCATTTCATTGAGCAAATCATTTTGAGCCTTAAGTACTTGTTCTACTTGAGTGGTAACCATAGAAGCATGTTTAGTAATGAGTTTAAGTTCACCTCTAACTCTAGACATATAATCACCCAAGTGTTCAAGCGTATCGGAATTATATTTCAATTGTCTACCAAAATAAGCTTTGAAGTTTTCTTGTTTGACAATAAAATTATCAAACTCTTCTAAGCATTGTCTAGCAGACTTGTAGTGAGGAATATCACCTTCATCAAATCTATTGAGAAAATTTACCTTTACTACCTGTGTCGGGTTATCAAGACCATGAGTTTCTTCAATAGGTGGAGGATTAAGATCATATGTTTCTTCAACAGGCGGTATATTAAGACCATGTATTTCTTCAATACGAGGTAAATTCTTAACATCTTCAGCTTTAATACCTTTTTTCTTTCATAGATTTCTTTGCCTCTTGCATATCTTCAGGACTGAGAAATAAAACACCTCTCTTCTTTGGAGTGTGTTTAGGAATAGGCTCAGGGAGTGTCCAATTATTTTCATTGGTCAACATATTATTCAATAGAATGTCAGCTTCATCCGGTGTTCTTTCCCTGAAAATGTAACCAGCACAACTATCCGTAATCTCTGGAAGCATCGGTTAGTCCATTATAAAAGATATCAAGTATTTCATTTTTCTTGAGAGGATAATCAGGCAAAGCATTAAGTAACTTGAGAAGCCTCCCCCAAGCTTGTGGGAGACTCTCTTCTTCAATTTGCACAAAATTATATATTTCCCTCAAAGCAACTTGTTTCTTACATATGAGCAAGGAAATATTTAGCGGAGAACTAATAAATCATATCCTGGGGACTACGCACACAACCAGGATCAAGAGAATTAAACCATATCTTAGCATCACCCTTTAATGAGAACGGAAATATTTTAAGGATACAAAAGTAGCGAGATATCTCATCATTAGTGAACAGGGTGGCTATGTCATTTAATTTAGTAAGATGTGCCACAATAGTTTCAGATTCAAAGCCATGAAAAGGATCAGATTCAACCAAAGTAATTATATCAGGATCAACAGAGAATTCATAATCCTTATCGGTAACACAGATAGGTGAAGTTGCAAAACCAGCCAGGTCTCATTCTATCATTAAGAGATTGCTTATTCCATTTAGCTAATAATCACTTGAGGTCATAGCTATCTTTGCAAGCTAAAGTAGTTGCAGAAGCTTCTTTATCAAAAATATAACCCTCGGGAATAACAGGCAAGTTTTCATCATCAATTTCATCAACATAATCAGTTTCAATAATTTTGTTCTCTCTAGCCCTAGCAATTTGTTCATCAAGAAATTCACTAAGTGGCACAGTAGTATCAAGCATAGAAGTAGTCTCATCATAAGTATCATGCATAGCAGAAGTGGCATCATCAATAACATGCGACATATCGTAATCTAATAGCGTAAGCGAGGTTTAGGTGTCGCGAGCTTACTCAAAACAGAAGGTGAATGAAGTGCCGAGCTAGATGGCAGTTCCTTACCTCCCCTCGTAGTTGAGGGATAAATTGTTGTCTTAGCGTCCTTCAAGTTCTTCATAGTGACCAGCAGATATAAATCCCAAGTGACTCAAAGAATAGAGCTATGCTCCCCGGCAACGGCATGCTACCTCTTGAGCTTGCGTTGGATTTCCCCGAAGAGGAGAGGATAATGCAGCAGAGTAGCGAAAGTATTTCCCTCAGTTTTTGAGAACCAAGGCATCAATCCAGTAGGTGGCCACGCGCAAGTCTCTCGTACCTACACAAAAAAATATCTCAAAGCAACCAACGCGATTAGGGGTTGTCAATCCCTTCACGGTCACTTACGAGAGTGAGATCTGATAGAGATGATAGATAATATTTTTGGTATTTTTGGTATAAAGATGCAAAGTAAAATAAAAAACAAAGTAAAAAAGCAAAGAAATAATAAAGCGATGGAAGATTGATATGATAGAGAATAGACCCGGGGGCCATAGATTTCACTATTGGCTTCTCTCAAGAGCATAAGTATTTTATGCTGGGTGAATGAATTACTGTTGAGCAATTGACAGAATTGAGCATAGTTATGAGAGTATCTAGGTATGATCATGTATATAGGCATCACGTCCGAGACAGGTAGACCGACTCACATGCGCATCTACTACTATTACTCCACTCATCGACCGCTATCCAGCATGCATCTAGAGTATTAAGTTAATGAAAACAGAGTAACGCCTTAAGCAAGATGACATGATGTAGAGGGATAAACTAATGCAATATGATAAAAACCCCATCTTGTTATCCTCGATGGTAACAGTACAAAATGTGCCTTGGTGCCCCTTCTGTCACTGGGAAAGGACACCGCAAGATTGAACCCAAAGCTAAGCACTTCTCCCATTGCAAGAACTACCAATCTAGTTGTCCAAACCAAATGGATAATTCGAAGAGACTTGCAAAGATAACCAACCATACATAAAAGAATTCAGAGAAAATTCAAATATTGCTCATAGATAATCTTGATCATAAACCCGCAATTCATCGATCTTAACAAACACACCGCAAAAAGAAGATTACATCGGATAGATCTCCATGAGAGAGGGGGAGAACATTGTATTGAGATCCAAAAAGAGAGAAGAAGCCATCTAGCTACTAACTATGGACCCGAAGGTCTGAAGTAAACTACTCACACTTCATCGGAGAGGCTATGATGATGTAGAAGCCCTCCATGCTGGATTCCCCTTCCGGCGAGCTCCGGAATAGGCCCCAAGATGGGATCTCGTGGATACAGAAAGTTGGGGCGGTGGAATTAGGTTTTTGGCTCCGTATCTGACCGTTCCGGGGTACGTAGGTATATATAGGAGGAAGAAGTACGTCGGAGGTGATGTAGACATAAACCTAGGGTAGGGTAATATGCCTGAGCTACACATCCTACCCAAGGTCCTAGTCCTAAGGACAAACAAGTTCAAGTATCAGAAGAAGGGATCCAACAAAGGTGTCGAGTGAAGTCCACTCGACCTACCATCCACTCGGAGATCTCACTTTATCCAGGTACACTTGACCATCAAACCACTCGACGATAAGATGACTTAAAGCCGCCCTGCACAGCAATGGTCAAGCATTCACTCAGATACTTAATGACCATTTACAGCACTTCAATACAGGTGTCGGTGTCAAAACCGGCGGATCTCGGGTAGGGAGTCCCGAACTGTGCGTCTAGGCGGATGGTAACAGGAGACAAGAGTGCTTGATGGAGGTAAAACCCTACGTCCTGCTTGATTAATATTGATGATGTGTGTTACAAGAGTAGATCTACCACGAGATCATAGAGGCTAAACCCTCGAAGCTAGCCTATGGTATGATTGTTGTTCGTCCTACGGACTAAAACACTCCGGTTTATATAGACACCGGATAGGGTTAGGGTTACACAGAGTCGGTTACAATGGTAGGAGATCTACATATCTCAGATCGCCAAGCTTGCCTTCTCACGCCAAGGAAAGTCCCATCCGGACACGGAGGAAGTCTTCAATCTTGTATCTTCATAGTCTTGGAGTCCGTCGATGATGATAGTTCGCTATCCGGACACCCCTAGTCCGAACTCCCTCAGAGTCTCTCGAACCAGGCTTCAATGACGACGAGTCCGGTAGCGCATGTTGTCTTCGGCATTGCAAGGCGGGTTCCTCCTCCGAATAATTTATAGAAGATTGTGAACACCAGGATAGTGTCTCGGCTCGCAAAAATAAATTCCACATACCACCGTAGAGAGAATAATATTACACAAGATCAATCTGCCGGCGTATTCTCGTGGGCGTGACGTCGCACCACTACCAAGCCTTTTCTCAAATTGTTTTTATTGTTCCACCTCGGTAGCGTTTAGCAAAGCGGTTTCCTTGGCACGCCTTGTCGGGCAGAGATCGTGTTCCCCTTATTCCGGGATTCCCATCAATACGGATGTGGGTAACCCAACCACGCCATTGATTGTGACGCTTGGGAGATAAGCGAGTTTTACCAGGCCGGTGGGGACACATGTTTCTGTCCGCCCATATAAGGGGATAAAGATCCAACCCTTTTACCTGCACCTTCTTCCTCCTTGGCTTATCCATCTCCGCGAACTCGAGCTCCAGCGCCCAAGTCCGCACTTTCCTCCTCAACCTTCTCCAACCATGTCAGGAGCGGGAGGCAGACGGATGGCCTCCTCCGTCACGGAGGGGCACATCACAAGACTGCGGGAGGCCGGATACTTGTCCGGCGATATCGCGCACAGGCTGCCCGACGCGGGGCAGCTCATTCCAACCCCCAATCCCCATGAGAGGGTGGTATTTCTCCCCCACTTCCGCCGCGGACTAGGTTTTCCACTTCACCCATTTGTCCGGGGGCTCATGTTCTACTACGGCCTGGACTTCCACGACCTAGCCCCGAATTTCGTCCTCAACGTCTCGGCGTTTATCGTCTTGTGCGAGGCCTTCCTCTGCATCCAGCCCCACTTCGGCTTGTGGCTCAAGACCTTCAGTGTCAAGTCAAGGTTGTGAAGGGCAGCCAAGCAGAAAGCGGAGGCGCCATGGTCGGCAAGATGGCCAAAGTCCTATGGCTCGAGGGCTCCTTTGTGGAGACAATAAAGGGGTGGCAATCGGGTGGTTCTACATCACCGAGCCACGCGACCCTGAATGGGTGGCGGCCCCAATTCAGATCTGGATTCCCCACACGGCTCTCGCCATGGAAAGACACGGGCCTGAAGTGGGGATTCAGACGAGCTATCCGGACTCCAAACACGCGTCCGAACCTGGTGGACAAGAATCGCAGGCTTGTCTACGTAATCCGTGTGATGCTCATCCGCCGGATTCTCCCATGCCAACAACGGGACTTCAATTTGTGGGAGTTCGATCCGCACAAGATCAACCTTGAGCCAGCTCTTCGATACCACGTACGAAGATGCCTGGAAGGTGCTGTTCAAGGGCGCCGAAGCCCCCGCATCCGCTAACAAAGATCGCGGATACAGCTCGCGGTGTCAAGCTGGCGAGGTAAGTTATTTTACCCTGTACGGGCCTCTTTTTTCATAGATTGACTCTACGTGGGATCTAAAACTCCTCGTTCTTGACATGTCCGGGCTGAAGACGCCCGGACAGATTAACTATCCGGCTCCTTTGCCGTAAGACTTAGCGGATGCCCGATTGACGGGTTGCTGGCTCGCACCCCATGTGGTGCCGAGAAGAAGGCCAAGAAGGAGGCCACGGGAACTCGAAGGAGCTCCCGACGCCAGTGCCGCCGGATTCTCAAGCGTAATCTTCTCCTAAAGACGAGGAGGAAGAAGAAGAAGCTTCTCCCCGCCGGGGAGGAGAGGAAAAGGAAGGCCGCCCCAACTGAGGAGTCCGGAGGGTCCAAGAAGGGAAGAACCCTTCCTCCGGACTTCTCCACCAACATCGACGACGACGAGGGGGATTGGCCTACAAGGGCCTAGCCCCTGGCGAGATCGTAAGTGTCCGGATACCCATGGCGTTTTAGTATTGCAAAGTGTTCTCTAATGTCGAACAATCGTGCAGCCCGCCCAAAGGCGAGTTCGCCGATTCATCGAGCGGGTCCCTGGGCTCATCGGAAATGGAGAGTACTTCGCTTCCGACCGCCTCCTCGCCTCATTCTGCGGACAACGCCGTGGCGGGGCCCCAAAGGGGGCTTGGTCCCAAGGAGGTGGCGCAGGAGGTGCCGCAAGGCAACCCCCCGGACTCCAGCTGCGTGGGGGGCAAGACCCCCAGGGGCTCTAAGGCCGACCCTTGTCCGGACTCCATGCCGGAACCTTCAAGTGGTTCCGAGTCCGACAAACGATCCCTTCGCAAGAAGGGTAAGACGCTGGTGCCCTTCGGCCCAACCGAGGCACCGGATAGCATCGGAGGCGCCAACGGCGCCTCCATCAGGAGGAGCACCGCATCGTTATGAGTGCGGTGATCCGACAGCTCAGTCCGCCAAGAGCGGGCTGACCAAGCCTGTACTCGCCTTTCTAACAGTCTTTGTGGTAAGAAATTTCAATATATGTAGAATGGTACTGCATAGACAGTAGCCCCTGATGCTCGGTTCGGTGTTCGGAAAGAAAAGCCGGACTGAGGATATTTAGAAAGATAAACGCAGGAGTCATAAAAAATATGTCAATATGGGATTGCAGGTTGTGCTGCTGACCTCCGCCGCATTGATCATGCGAGGTCAATAATTTGAAGAAAAACCTCGAGCGGTTCGAGAACGAGCTCGGTCATGCCAAGAAGCAGCTCGAGGAAAAGAAGGTGAGTAATACCTTATGAAAATTGTACCTTACAGAAAAGGATTTGGTTGCAAGAAAAATGACAAGGATAACGTGGGTATTGTAGGGGCCACTAACGAGGTGGCGACCCTGAAGGAGGCGGTGGCCGCGGCTGAACGTAATGCGGCCGCGGAGCGCACCGAGCGAGAGAAGCAGGAGGCGCGGGTGGCGGAGGTACAGCAAGAGCTCCAGGATCTCATGAAAAAACATGAGAACTTGGAGCGTGACTCGAAGACTCGAGAGTCTGAGCTTGCAACGGCTCTTGAGAGTGCCAAAGTCGCTAAGGCCGAAGCCTACAAGGCCCTCCAGGAGATTGAGGCGATGAAGAAAATAGCAGCGGTAAGGCATTTTCATGCAGAGTAAGCATGTGAGTGTTAATTACCTGTTGCTTACCCGAATTCGGAGTTCTGTATGCGTTCGCAGATCTTCCTCGCAGCAGTGTCCGATGTCGCCGCATTCTACCGGGCCGAGGAGGGAGCTCGACGGAGAAGGTCTTCTGGTCTTAGTATGCTGAGGCGGACACCGGTGCCCTTAGCGACCAGTGAAGCAGCTGGTCGAGCTCACAAGGCGGCCGAACAGGCCATGAAGGGCCTCATAGTTCGGTGTGGCCTAAGGAGGCCATGCGTGGAGCTACTTCGCCCGGTGCGGCGGTTGGTGGATGCGTGCCCGTGGGTTGAAGTTATCAATCATTCCGCTTGTATCGAGGGTGCCGTCGGGCCCTTGCCCGCCAAAGGTGCACTTTGGGGCAAGATGGATGCCTGTAAGCTCGTGGACGGACCCGCCACCGTGAGGGCAAGGAGCATCGCATCGCCCGAGATGTATTATAAGAGTGTGTCAAGGGAGCCCGCACTATTGCGGGTGAGTGCTCCAAAGATGTAATAGTTGAGTAGACTCAGATTTTGTTATCCCGCGCTGAAAACTTAGTTCATATGCGCTTAAGCAACGCTTGTTAATTTAAAATATTCCCTTCTGGGCGGCTGTTTATCAAATCTGAGAGATGGCAAGTCGTCGGCTTCAGCCCCCATGCCACGAGTGCTGGGGTGTTCGGGATAAACTTGAGCGCTCTTGTTCCCATTTTTGGGTCCATCTAGGGAGGCGCTCAACACATCAAACCAGGCAACCGGACTTATAATGCTTGAACACTCTCACTTAGCCATAGAATTCTATAATTTTAAATTTCGGCGAAGCCCCTAGTCTTCGGAAGGTCAATTTGGGGCGCTATCCACGCCTTGGCCGGACAGTATCCGGCTCCTCGCTCTAAGCGGCATAAGTCTTTAAGGACTCGCAAAAACCTCTCGAACAGCGACCGGTCTCTCGCCTCATCATGACGGTCAGTTTTAGCTTTCTCCACTGAGGCGTTAACCCAGCCGAACTGGGGCGGAATCACAGTGGTTCTCCCGGTGCTACCCTAGCCGATATAACGGAACGTAAGGTACCAAAACACGGGAGCCGGGCAAACCCAACTATTGACCCAAGACATGATTCGGATCCGATGCATATAGTGCTATAAGTTTGGGGTGCCGCACTTGTGAAAGTGTTCAGACTCATCACACCATAACGCGGGAAACATAAGCCCCTGGTGTATATTAGCCGTACCAAAGTGTACGGATGCAACATGTCGTGAATGAACATATGTATGAAAAATAAATGCAATTATAAACAAAAAGTTGCTGCCTTGTTTTATTCAATAAGTGCTGCTACGAATGCCGAACGATACAAATAGTGCGATAAGCAAGGTATGAGACTGTTAAACATGTCCCCCTCCAGGGTAGGCTGCAGATTGGTGTATGAAAATGCTCGTAATGGAGACCACCAGCATATTCGTTGTAGCCTTTATCCTTCCCCGGCTGTTGCATCGTGAGTTCGGCAGTCTGCTGCCGGACAGGGCTTCCGACAAACGGAGTCCCTGTGGGTAAAAAGTAAAAGGTAAAAAAGAAAAGAAAAGGAACGACACACGTGAGAGCCCCGGTGTGGTTGAGCCGCAGCCTGGGTTTATCGTGGTTGTGCCCCTCTCCCCATGCCCATGGTATCTTCGTGAGCGTAATGGTGTACGCGAAGGACCTGCTGACGTTTCGCAGGGGTGGGGTTGGGGCCGCATCGCTTCTGGCGTGCTCGAACGTGCCAGTGGTCTTGTTGTAAGTTACTCCGGGCGCGCTTAGCTGTCCGTCCGCTTAACGGCCGGACTCAAGAATTGCCTTAAGAGGCTGCATTGCACTTCTGCCGCGAGAGCCGCTGTATGTTCCTCCGTGTGGAGAGAACGTTCAGTGTTTCCATTGACCGTAATGACTCCTCGAGGGCCTGGCATCTTGAGCTTGAGGTATGCGTAGTGCGGCACCGTGTTGAACTTTGCAAACACGGTACGTCCGAGCAAGGCATGATAGCCGCTGCGGAACGGGACTATGTCGAAGATTAACTCCTCGCTTCGGAAGTTATCCGGGGATCCGAAGACCACTTCCAGTGTAATTGAGCCTGTACAATTGGCTTCTACACCTGGTATGACGCCTTTAAAGGTCGTTTTCGTAGGTTTAATCCTTGAGGGGTCTATGCCCATCTTGCGACCGTATCCCGGTAAAGCAGGTTCAGTTGCCGCCGCCCATCGTGACTCGTTAGGTGAAATCCATCGACGATTGGGTCTAAGACCGGTGCGGAGAATCCACCGTGGCGGATGTCGGTGGGGTGGTCCTTCGGTCAAAAGTGATCGGGCAGGAGGACCATGGATTGAACTTCGGGCAACTGGCTCCATCGCCGTAGACATCCTCGAGTGCACGCTTCCGCTCCCTTTTTGGGTATGTGCGCTATGATATCATGTTCACCGTCTGCACCTGTGGGGGGAAGCCCTTCTGTCCTCTATTGTTTGGTGGTTGGGTCTCGTCCTCGTCATCGCTATGCAGCCCCTTGTCATTGCTTTCGGCAATTAACTTTTCTGCCTGCTTGAATACCCAACAGTCCCTGTTGGTGTGGTTATCGGCTTTTCGGGGTGCCGTGTATCCGCACAAGCGGTCGAGTATTCGGTCCAAATTGGACGGACCCGAGTAGTTCTTTTGAATGGCTTTTTCCGCTGACCGGTTTAGAGCCTCCGAATCCGGCATTGACCGTCGTATCCTCAATATTGTCGCCGTTAACGCGGGCGCTTGTTTTGTTACGACGCTGCCTGCCATTTCGGGTCCTTGAAGTCCGGACTACCAGAATTTTTGCCGAGGTTGTTGCTGCGTGCTAGCTACTGTCCTCACCCGCCAGGCGGGTCATGAATGATGTGAGGGCTGCCATGGATTTCGGCTTTTCCTGTCCTAGGTGCCGCAAGCCACTCATCACGGATGTTATGCTTGAAGGCCGCGAGGGCCTCCGTGATCCGGACAATCGACTATTTGGTTTTTCTTGGTTAAGAACCGTGTCCGTAATTGTCCGCCGATTCGTCTGCTGCTGAATTATGTGGCTTAGGTCATCGCCGCCTCGTGGTCGCACATAAGTGCCCCGGAAGTTATCGAGGAATGCGGCTTCAGTGTCCTCCCAGCTCCCAATTGACTCAGATGGCAAGCAGCTGAGCCAATGCATGGATGGTCCTTTAAGCTTGATGGGGAGGTATTTGATTGCGTGAACATCATCATCGCGGGACATGTGGATGTGAAGGAGATAGTATTCGATACAAACCGCGGGTCTGCAGCCATCATAGGATTCAATATTGACGGGTTTAAACCCTTCGGGGATTTGATGATCCATTACTTCGTCTGTGAAGCATAGTGGGTGTGCGGCGCCTCTGTACTGGGCGATATCACGACGGAGCTCAAAAGAGCTTGGTCTGTTTTGTTCGGCCCGGCCGGACTTATCAGTCCGCGCGACGGTTGTCGCCACGCATCGTGGCGCCCACGCGATCCATAGATCGATCTTGATTGTCTTGCCTTGTCCTCCAATATATCTTGCAGGTCCGGAGCGTTCCCCTTTGGCCGTGTGCTTTTTGAGCGATGCCGGGGTACGGTTCTAGTGAAGGGCCTAGAGGCCTCTCTGTCGCGACCACGGGGTGGTCGGTTAGCCGTATTGCCTCCTGGTGATGCGGGTTCGTAAGCCTCCTCCTCTAATCGGGGGAGCAACTTGCGTTTAGGGTAGCTTTTGGAGGGGCGTTCGAGCTCATGCTCTTCGATCGCGAGGACTTCAGTCCATCTCTCGGCTAGCAGATCCTGATCAGCTCTAAGCTGTTGCTGCTTTTTCTTGAGGCTGTTCGCCGTGGCCATAAGCCTGCGTCTAAAACGCTCTTGTTCGACGGGATTCTCAGGCACGCACGAATTCATCGTCGTCGAGGCTTGCTTCGTCTCCGGAGGGAGGCATATAATCCTCTACCTCTTCTTCTCGCCGCTCTCTCGTGGCCGGGCGTCTCCATCTTCCCTGCTACCGGATCTTGCTGGAGTGGATTGTCTTGACCTTGTCCGGTGTATTGTTATCTCCGGTGCCGAAATCTTCATTCTTGCTTTGTGGCGGGATTTAGAGCGGCGCTTCTTGGCCGCGCTTGGGCTGCTTCTTGGAGGGGTCATCCTCCGTTGTTCCATCGTCGTTCCCATCTTTTGGGACGCCCACCATATATATGTCGATGACGAGGTGGCCTTCCAGCTGCCCTGTAGGCGCTGGGTCTTGGTCGCCTCCGGCATCGCCGCCCATACCGCCGATGTCTTTGGAGTCGTAGTCTAGCATGTTGGTTAGATCGTCGACGCCGCTACCAAGTGGGTGGTGGGTGGGCGTTGAATTTCTTCGTCGTCCGCATCCCAACCTTCATGACCGTAATCCGGCCAGGGCTCTCCGGATAAAGAGAGAGACTTTAGTGAATTCAGGATGTCGCCAAAGGGCAAGTGCTGAAAGATGTCCGCGCAAGGAACTCCATGACGGAGCCCAATCGGATTCGATTGGCGGGCGCTGGGGTTCGGAGTCCGGATAGGAGTCCGGCACCCTGGAGTCGAGGTCTTCGCAAAGGACAGGGATGGAGTTCGGCTCGATCATCGTAGAGATTAAAGCCCCTGAGGCGGTGTCCAACCACTCGTCCTCGATCGGGGAATCCGGCTCCGGATTAAGGGTCGGAGAGGATTCTGGTGCGGCCTCCAGGGCACTGCTCGGTTGCAGAGCTAGATCATGCCCATCGAGACAGTGCGGCGCGCTTGGCTGCGGCTCAAATCCGTCAAAGATCAACTCTCCGCGGATATCGGTCATATAGTTTAAACATCCGAATCTGACCTGACGGCCAGGGGCTTAGCTTTCGATCTACTCCAGATGGCCAAGCAAATTGGCCCGCAGTGCAAAGCCGCCGAACACGAAGATCTGTCCGGGGAGAAAAGTCTCACCCTGGACCGCGTCGTTGTTGATGATCAAAGGAGCCATCGAGCCTATCAGTGACGACACAGAGGAACTCTCAATGAAAGCACCAATGTCGGTGTCAAAACCGGCGGATCTCGGGTAGGGGGTCCCGAATCGTGCGTCTAGGCGGATGGTAACAGGAGACAAGGGACACGATGTTTTGCCCAGGTTCGGGCCCTCTTGATGGAGGTAAAACCCTCACGCCCCTGCTTGATTAATATTGATGACGTGTGTTACAAGAGTAGATCTACCACGAGATCAAAGAGGCTAAACCCTAGAAGCTAGCCTATGGTATGATTGTTGTTCTTCCTACGGACTAAAACCCTCCGGTTTATATAGACACCGGATAGGGTTAGGGTTACACAGAGTCGGTTACAACGGTAGGAGATCTACATTTCCGTATCGCCAAGCTTGCTTTCCACGCCAAAGAAAGTCCCATCCGGACACGGGACGAAGTCTTCAATCTTGTATCTTCATAGTCCAGGAGTCCGGCCAACGGTGATAGTTCGGCTATCCAGACACCCCCTAATCCAGGACTCCCTCAGTAACCCCCGAACCAGGCTTCAATGGCGATGAGTCTGGCGCGTAAATTGTCTTCGGCATTGCGAGGCGGGTTCTTCTCCAAATTCCATATACTTGTCGAATAGTGTCCGGCTTCTGATAAATGCTGCGCTCCTTGGCTTCCACGCCCAATAATGGCCATCTTCCACGTGTTTGAATGAATGCGAAAAGCCGTGGTATTTTTACACTTAGCCCCTAGCTGCGCAAATGAGCCGCCTATAAAAGGGACGAGGATCTAGATCTGAGTCACACCATTCCCTCCTCATGAAGCTTTCATCGAAGCGCCTCGACAAAAATCCATTCCATCATGGACGGTCGGCCGCGGCTCCTCCTCTCGCGCTCCCAGCCCTCAGCACTGGAAATTGGGAGAGATGCTCAGTCCCAAGATAGCGAGCTAGTGACACTCCAAACCAAGGGATTTCTTCCCCCGGCCTTCATGGTTCCGGTTCGAGCCGGACTCGCCACCTATAAGGGCGGAAAGCAACCGGAGAGTGTCCCCGATCCCTCCAAAGGAGAGCGGGTATGCTTTATCTCTTATCTAGTAAGAGGACTCGGATTTCCAATTCATCCGTTTCTCCGGGGGCTCTTGGAGTTCTACGGCCTCCAGCTGCACCACCTTACGCCTGCCTCCATTTTGCACATCGCAGGCTTCGTGGCCCTTTGCGAACTGTTCTTGGGCGTCAAGGCTCATTTTGCACTGTGGAAGAGATTATTCTGCCTTGTACCCCGTTCTCATGAAGGGTCAATATATCAAGTGGGCGGAGCCGAGCTATGGCGCATCGCCGGGACCGGATATCTATCCGGAACCCCAAAGAAGGCGTCCGAAGACTGGCCTTCGGAATTGTTTTATATAGAAGATGTCCCACTGCCGGATCCTGTTCGGATCGGTCTCCCGGACTTCAGGAATGCTCCTTTGAGGAAACGCCTGAGTTGGCGCCCGAGGAGCTCCCAGAGGGAAGACGACAGGGACGTCCTATACCTGATGAGCTGAATAAGATTGTTAGCTCATTCCGGACTGACCATGATCGGTGTCATGGCCACATGTACTATGCGGGGGGTGCAGCCGCTCCAGTATAGGGGCCACCCCATGTGGGATTTCAACGTGGAGGACGATGCCACCCGTCATGGCCGTGAGGGCCGGATCGGTCGCCGATCTAGTGAAGATCTTGTCCGCGCTGTACAAGGGAGAAGAGGAAGATTTTATCCGCGTCAGTCCATTGAACGGATTTTCTATGAACAACCCTCGAAGCTGGGTAAGCGGACGTTTCTTGTCTGCACATCCGATCCGTATTCCCATGGTTAGGTATCTCATTTTGTGATTTTGACGCAGGAACTGCGCCAGGCCGGAAAGGACATAAACAGCCTGCCTCCACAACCCGAGGATCCGGAACGTCTCCTCGATCCGGCCTCCCAAGAGTATTCGGACATATTCGTGGAGCTGATTGATGGGGTATTTCACCAACTGAGCATCGATAATGCCATGGTTGCCATTATAGCCGATTACCCCGGAATACTTCCAGCCTCACAGGTAACTGAGACCAAGGTCCCAATACTCTGATAATGACCCATCCGTGCTTATTTTTGATCACCGTACACCAATGGTGTTTCGCAGGGGTGCCTTCGAGGCAGGAGGCCGAGCCCGCGGCGGCTAGCCAACAAGGGGCAGCTCGGCCCCGCAGGCTAAAAAGAAGTGTGGTCTGGATCGAAACACCGCCGCAACGGTATGGCACGTCACCATATTCCCAGGATTGATTCCTAGAAGGCGTACTAACGCTGGTGCCCTTTTCAGGAAAAAGAGCGCTCGCCGGACTGTGTCCGGAGAGGTTGCCAATCGAGCCTCCGCCAGCCTGGCTCCAAAGCCGGGTCCAGAAGCGGAGGCGAGCACGAGGCGCAAGGCTTGACGTTCCTCCGGCTGCAGGATGCCGACAGATTGTCCTCCACCAACTCCGAGGTGGAGAGCGCCATGAATCACAAAGCGCCACGGATAGTTCTTCGTGACGCATGTTTCTCCCAAGAGGCATTGAATGTCTTCAATTCGGGAGATGCGCACTTCCGTGCCGCTCAAGATGGTCTAGCCAGAGCCACGGAGCAGTATGTAAAGGACATACGGGTGAGGAAATTTGACGGTTATATATGCCAGTAGCCGCCTAGACTTAAAATAGTTAGAATAACTGATTTAAGGATCATTTGTTATGCAGGATCATACAAAAAAGAATACCCGACTGTCCCAAGAGCTTGAAGAATGCAAGGCCCAACTTGAGGTCAAGCACTAGCTGCCATGTGGGGAGCCACAGAGACCCCTCCGTAATATATGCTTCAAAAGATAAGTAGTTTGTGAAGTGCGGCGTGTGTGTAAATCTGACAATAATATTGCAGATGGCACCGGACTAGATCCGGACAAAGCAACAGCTCTTAAGGCCGGTTGAAGGCCGCAAGAATGTGCTTACAAGGGTGAGGCAAGAGAAAAATAATCTCCAGGATGCCAACACCTAGCTGGGTGAGGAACTAAAGGATGTTCGTGCTCAAATTGTCGACTCCGTGAAGGAGAAATAGGCGACTTGCCGCGACATTTATAGTAAGTGCTTGAGCGAACTTTGAAAAAGAGTTAGGAGAGGAAGTCAACTAACAGAGTTATGTCTCAGAGGTATGCTCACGGGTCGCCCTGCAGAGGAAATGCCCGGTTCTCGGGTGACCTTCTTCCCGAGCTATTGCAACTGCACGAACGAGTTCGGCAGGTGATGAGAGGCGTCGCACAGGCCTTGTGGCCATCTATCTCCCTGCCCGAAGGCCTTGGAGAGCTTGCAGAGAAGCTTCAGGGAGCACGGCGGCGCTTCCGACTATGGAAGATATCGGCATGTCGTCAAGGCGTCGGGGAGGCCTGAGCCGTGGTGAAGACGCAGTACATGAAGGCGGACCCAAACCACATGGCCGAGGTCGGACCTGTGGGGCCCGACGGGAAGGAGATCCCTGTGAGCTTAGTGTACGGCCAAGTAGAGTTGGCCGCAAAGTATTCCCAGCAAGACTGTAAACTAGACAGCCTATTAGATGGCATTGAAGAGGAATACAATCAGTCAATTTGACTATGTAATTTAAAATGACATGTAAAATGCCTTCTAGCCGGATTGTAGATCGTTTGTCGTAGCGGACCTTTTCACTTCAACCTCGGGACCCAAAAGTCCGGAGTGTGTCTGAATACCCTCACGGTTATGTAAAAACCAGGGCATGCGTGGAGACCAGGCGTAGGGGTCATGAGTGCTTTATCAGACAAGTGCCCAACTAGTTATGTTATATTACATGGTTAGTAAGAAACATCTTCCAGGGAGAATAGTTCCGTTAGGGGTTCCTTTCCCTGGGAGGCATGCCCTAAAGTGCATGTCCGGACTGCGAAAAAAGTAGAAAAGCATCTGGGGACAGATAAATGAAAAATAATAAATCGTCTTTTAGTTCACCGACCGAATATTCCCTTAAGAACGCTAGCTTTTGGCTTCACCCAGTCTGAGGTACACGTCCGCTGACCCGGGCGGTAAGAATCGCAGAGGTGCTCCCTTTACCACCTAGCCGAACAATCGGGAACGTAGGGGTAAGCACAGGAGCCAGGCAACCCAGCTTGGCCAAAACATAAGTCATATTGATGCATATAATGGTGAATAAAAGGTACATGCGGAAGTGTGACACATGTGTTGGGCATAAAGCCCGTATAAATAAGCTTCTGTTAAAGAAGCCCCCAGGTATAATGAGCGCGGATAGCGCGTCAAGTGTGTGCGAACAATGCGCAAACGAGCCTTTAACGGCTTCGGAAAAAAGGAGGGAGAAGGAGAGAAATAAAAGACGGCTTAAAGTATAAAATATAGACGGAGGAAGGAGAAGAACTCGGAATCCGGCGCTAGGCGTAGAATCTTCGGAGACGGGCTGCGTTCCATGGGTTCGGCTCGAATCGGTTATCCGATGCGTTTCGCAGACGGTACGCTCCGCCGGTCAGGACTTGGTCGATGATGAAGGGACCCTCCCATTTGGGCTTGAGTTTGTCCTTTTTCATGTCCGGCAGGCGTAGAACTAGTTCGCCAACATTGTAAGCTTTGGCCCGTACTTCCCTGCTTTGATATCTTCGAGCCTGCTGTTGATAGAATGCGGAACGAGCTTTTGCCACGTCGCGCTCCTCCTCCAAGGCGTCCAAACTGTCCTACCGATCGAGCTCGGCTTCTCTTTCTTCGTACATGCGCACGCGAGGTGAGTCATGAATTATGTCGCAGGGCAAAACTGCCTCTGCGCCGTATACCATAAAAATGGTGTGAATCCGGTAGTGCGATTCGGCGTGGTCCGCAGCCCCCAGAGTACGGAGTCGAGCTCCTCTACCCAGTGCGTGTTAGATTCCATGAGGGACCGCAGTAGTCTGGGTTTAATGCCGCTCATGATTAGACCGTTTGCTCGCTCGACTTGACCGTTAGTTTGGGGGCGATAGACTGAAGCGTAGTCGAGCTTGATGCCCATGTTTTTGCACCAGAGTTTGACCTCGTCGGCCGTGAAGTTTGTGCCGTTATCAGTGATGATGCTATGGGGGACGCCGTAACGGTGTACTACCGCTGATATAAAGTCTATCACCGGTCCGGATTCGGCCGTCTTTACAGGCTTGGCCTCTATCCATTTGGTGAATTTATCCACCATGACCAGTAGGTATTTTTGTTGTGGGTTCCTCCTTTAAGGGGTCCAACCATGTCAAGCCCCCAGACCGCGAAGGGCCAGGTGATGGGTATAGTTTTGAGGGCGGTGGGTGGCATGTGGCTTTGATTAGCAAAGAGCCGGCATCCGACGCATCGTTGGACTAAGTCCTGAGCATCAGCCCGGGCCGTCGGCCAATAAAATCCTGTACGGAAGGCCTTGCCTACAAGGGCCCGGGCTGCGGCATGGTGCCCACCGAGTCCGGCATGAATTTCAGCCAGGAGATTCCGCCCTTCCTCTTCGGAGATACACATTTGAAGGACTCCGGTTGTGCTTTTCTTATAAAGCTCTCCCTCATGGACCTTATAGGCTTTAGACCGCCGCACTATGCAGCGGACCTCGTTTTGGTCCTCGAAAAGTTCCTGCCTAGTTAGGTAGGCTAGGAATGGTTCTGTCCACGGGGCAATGACTGCCATTATTGCGTGGTCTGACGGTGTTATTTCGTTGGCGGAACCACCAACTATGTCGGAATGTTCGGTGTGGGGCAGTGTGGTTGGGTCCGGGTTGTTATTTCCGGACTCTCCCTCCCATAATACGGATGGCTTGAAGAGCCTCTCTAGGAAGATGTTGGGGGGGACGGCATCGTGCTTTGCGCCAATGCGCTAACATGTCCGCTGCCTGGTTGTTATCCCGGCTATATGGTGAAATTCGAGCCCCTCAAACCGAAATGACATTTTTAGGACGGCATTGCGATAAGCTGCCATTTTCGGATCCTTGGCATCAAAGTCCCCATTTATTTTGGATATCGCGAGGTTCGAATCCCCGCGCAACTCTAGGCGTTGAATGCCCATGGAGACTGCCAGTCGGAGACCATGTAGAAGGGCCTCGTATTCGGCTACATTGTTGGAGTCCGTGTACATTATTTGAAGTACGTATTGGACTCTATCTCCGGTTGGGGATGTCAGAACGACGCCAGCCCCCAGGCCGGCCAACTTTTGCAGCCGTCGAAGTGCATGATCCAGTTGGAATATGCGCCGTACTCTTTAGGGAGTTCGGCTTCAGTCCATTCGGCGACGAAGTCAGCCAAAACTTGCGACTTAATAGCTCGCCGTGGCTTGTAGGTTATGTCGAACGGGAGGAGCTCAATGGCCCATTTAGCAATCCGGCCCGTTGCGTCGCGGTTGTTTATAATGTCATTAAGAGGTAGCAGCTTCCGGGATGCCATGAACACCGCGTATGCTATCTTTTGATAATGCGGGTACCGTGACTTGCATGGAGTTAGGACAGTGGACACGTAGTAAACTGTTTTTTGGAGGGGGGAACTCGTGTCCGTTCGTTTCTCATTCGACAACGAGCACCGCGCTTACAACTTGATGGGTTGCTGCGATGTATAATAGCATTGGTTCACCCATGTTGGGCGCGGCCAGGACCGGATTTGTTGCCAATATGGCTTTGATTTCTTTGAGTCCGGCCGTGGCGGCATCTGTCCACTCGAAGTGTTCGGTGCGCCAGAGGAGGCGATAAAGGGGTAATGCCTTTTCTCCTAAGCGGGAGATAAAGCGGCTTAGAGCCGCCACGCATCCAGTCAATTTTTGTATTTTTTTGAGGTCTTTGGGGATATCCAATTGTGACAGAGCTCGGATCTTGGCTGGGTTTGCTTCAATTCCTCTACCGGATACAATGAAGCCCAAGAACTTTCTAGCTGGTACGCCGAAAACGCATTTTTCCGGGTTGAGCTTGATGTCATATATTCAGAGGTTATCGAATGTGAGCCTCAAGTTGTCGACTAGGGTTTCGACATGCTTGGATTTGACGACCACATCGTCTACGTACGCCACCATTGTTTTGCCGATCTGGTTTGCCAGACATGTCTGAATCATGCGCTGATATGTTGCGCCGGCGTTTTTGAGCCCAAAGGGCATTGTGTTGAAGCAGAATGGGCCGTATGGAGTGATGAATGCCGGTGCGGCTTGGTCTGGCTCTGCCATCTTAATTTGGTGGTAGCCGAAGTATGCGTCGAGGAAACACAATGAATTGTGTCCTGCGGTAACGTCGATAATTTGGTCGATGCGGGGGAGGGGGAAGGGATCCTTTGGGTAAGCCTTGTTAAGGTCCTTAAAATCGACACACAGGCGCCAGGATTTGTCCTCCTTTGGTACCATTACCAGGTTTGCTAGCCAGTCCGGATGTTTAATGTCTCTGATGAATCCGGCCTCCAATAGTTTGGCTAGCTCCTCTCCCATGGCATGTCTCTTGGGTTTGGAGAAATGCCGAAGAGCTTGTTTGACTGGCTTGAATCCTTTTAGGATATTTAGGCTGTGCTCGGCCAGCCGGCGTGGGATTCCTGGCATGTCTGAAGGGTGCCAGGCAAAAATGTCCCAATTTTCGCATAGGAATTCTCGTAATGCGGCGTCCACATCAGGGTTTAATAGTGCCCCGATGGAGGCCGTTTTTGTAGGGTCCGTTGGACTTGGAATTTGACTATTTCGTCTTCCGGTTTAAAAGAGGTGGACTTGGATCTCTTATCGAGTATCACATCGTCCCTGTTCACCGTGGAGCGCAGCGCAGTGAGTTCCTCTGCCGCTAGGGCTTCGGATAGTGCATCAAGGGCAAGTGCGGCTGTTTTATTTTCGGCGTGGAGCGCTATGTCCGGGTCACTAGCGAGAGTGATAATTCCGTTGGGTCCGGGCATTTTGAGCTTCATGTACCTGTAATGGGGTATAGCTTGAAAAATTGTGAATGCCTCTCGCCCTAATAGAGCGTGGTATCCGCTACTGAACAGGGCCACTTGGAATGTGACCACCTCGGACCTATAATTGTCCCGCGTGCCGAACACCACATCTAGTGTGATCTTTCCTGTACAGCATGCTTCCCCACTGGGGATTATTCCTCTAAAGGTTGTGCTGCTTTGCTCAATGCGGCTCCAGTCTATTTCCATTTTTCGAAGTGTTTCCTCGTAGATGAGGTTTAATCCACTGCCGCCGTCCATGAGTACCTTGGTAAGGCGAAAGCCGTCCACTATTGGACTGAGGACCAATGCGGCTGGTGCTCGGGCTGTTCGAATTTAGGTTTGTCACCGGGCGTTAAAGGTAATAGCCGTGTCACTCCATGGATTTATTGTTGCTATCTGGTAGACTTCGGCAAGGCTACGGAGTGTTCGTTTCCGCATATTATTTGATGCGAAAGTCTCAAAGACTGTTAATACCGTACTGGTATTGCTGGGTTGGTGCTCTGGAGCTAAGAGCTCTTCGCCACTTTTGGCCACCTGCCGTAGTATCCAACATGCTCTAAGGCTATGAGTTGGAGTGGCGCCCTCTGTGCTATGAATTTTGCAAGGTCCATTGAGCCATCCCTCCAGTACGGTTCCATGCCCTTTGGGGGTTTTTGCTTTTTGGTATGTAACCCAGGTGCCTGGTGATGATGCACCCTTTTATTTTGGACTAGGGTTGTATTCGGGGCCGGATTATCCAGAAATTTGATTTCGGTTTTCCAGCCGCTCTCCATCGCGCAGTACTTTCGTACTATGGACGCCAAGTCAGCGAAGCGTGTAATTTCACGACGACTTATGGCGTTTAGGATTCCCTTGTCCGTGCAATTATTGCAGAAGAATGAGATTGCGTCCTCCTCGCGGCAATCCTTTATCCTGTCCATAACCAGGAGGAATCTGGCCCAGTAATGATGTACTATTTCACCGGGCTCTTGCCAGGTTTGGGATAGATCGCTTATGTTTGGGTGGGCAGGTGTAATTAAGTTCTGAACCCCATCTGATCTAAGATTCAGGGGCCAAGAAGTTTCCGAACTTGGAAGCTTGGGTTCTTGGAGGTTGTCCACTGAATCTAGCCCGCCGCCTGACTTTAAGTTCAGGGCTTGAGCGGTGTCCTCCCTCCGCGGGAATCCGGCATGGAGGGGTCAGGAATCCGGACATAGCTAGTCCTTAAGGTAGGAGAAGAGTCGCCGTATTGTTCCTCTACCACAGCAAGGTGGTGGGTAGCCCGGGAGAGTTGATCTCTCTCGGATCGGTTTTAGGCCCAATCGATCAGAATCAGAAGCGACTCCCAGGGCAGCGATGCGATCCAAGAGCTCGTTCAAGGAAGTGAGCTCCATGGGATCTAACTGCTCAGCGAGTTCTGAGTTAACGTGAAGATTGCTTTCAATGACCCGAGAAGTCATCGTCGGCGCGGCGGCCGAACAGGCGGTCATAAGAAAACCACCTAGCCGGAGAGTTTGGCCAGTGGCCAAAGCTCCTTTAGCAACGGTGCCGTCTTTAAAGACGGGATGAGGCATCCTTCCTGACAGCGACGGTACAGAGGAACTCTCAATGAAAGCACCAATGTCGGTGTCAAAACCGGCGGATCTCGGGTAGGGGGTCCCGAACTGTGCGTCTAGGCGGATGGTAACAGGAGACAAGGGACACGCTGTTTTTACCTGTGTTCGGCCCCTCTCGATGGAGGTAATACCCTACTCCTGCTTGATTAATATTGATGATATGGGTAGTACAAGAGTGGATCTACCACGAGATCGTAGAGGCTAAACCCTAGAAGCTAGCCTATGGTATGATTGTTGTTCGTCCCCACGGACTAAAACCCTCTGGTTTATATAGACACCGGATAGGGTTAGGGTTACATAGAGTCGGTTACAATGGTAGGAGATCTACATATCCAAATCGCCAAGCATGCCTTCCACGCCAAGGAAAGTCCCATCCGGACACGGGACGAAGTCTTCAAACTTGTATCTTCATAGTCCAGAGTCCGCCAATGGTGATAGTTCGCTATCATGACACCCCTTATCCAGACTCCCTCGGTGACCGGCGTGATCGATCTGAAACCGTGGAGCAAGATGATCACCGACTCGACCGTGATGATCGTCATCGAGTGCCCACTCCTCCCCCAAGGAGTGGATCATATGTGCCTTGACAGCAGGATGACAGGCGCCCTCACAGTGCTGGGCGAAGGATTGAAGTCGACCCCAGAGAACCAGGCTTTGATGCGAGATCTATTCTCGTTCAGGGTTTGGTCGACATGAATAGAGCTCACCGAGAAGGTCATGATAGAGATGTACCCACCAGCAGTAGGGCACGCGTCTCAAGACCAGAGTGCTTCAACAGGGCCATCAGGGCCGCGGTGATTCCTCCCAACTTCAGGTTGGCGATCGAGTCAAGAAGTTCATCGTGAGTCCAAGCCTGATACTTGGCTTGAGGACTACCGAGTGGTTGTTCAGATTGGCAGCGGTAATGATGAAGTGGCTATGAAACACCTGCCTCTGATGTTGGAGGGTTCGGCCAGAGCGTGGCTGAATCAGTTAGCACCCAGCAGCATTTACACTTGGGAAGATCTTGCCCGAGTGTTTGTCAGAACGTTTGAAGGGACATGCAAACGACCAGCAGGGTTGACAGAGCTGCAATCCTGTGTGCAGAAGACAAATGAAACTTTGAGCGATTGTATCTGTCGGCGTTCTGGGAACGGGGGTACCCAGACTTGCCTGCCTGCGGCCTGCGGCGTGGCTCAAGGGGTAGCCCAGTACGGCCCATCTTCATCAGCACAAGCTCAAGACCCTCACGAGGGGCCAAGCCTCACAAGGCATTTACAGGAAGCTTCCTCAGACACGACCTCATCAGGCTGGCTCGCGAGGAGGCGGAGAGATCAAGGCGGGGTACCTCACGAGGTGCCCATGACGCAAGCCATGACGACCGAGGGCGCCAGGCTGGCACCAGCCCGCGCAGTGTCCTCATTTCCTCTTTGGCGCAAAGGAGGCAAGCGCAGGCGAGAGCATCAAGCAAAGGCAACCATTTCGGTGCAACGAGACCAAGACCAACAAAACGGCAGGAAGGAGGTCATCGTGGAGCCCAAGCCGGCGTCATCGTCAGAGCCTTTGGCAAGCAAGGACCAACTTTAGTCAGGATAAGTGTACTAGATGTTCCCCTTCAAAATGGCCAATTGTTGGCGCCCTTCCCGCTCAATATTTGGGAAGAGGCCCAGGGCCTCTGCCTATAAATAGGACTAGCCACCGACAGGGTAGAGCAATCTGGAAGAGTGCAAGAGATCAATCTCGAATCCAGAGAGAGAGAAGCGACCGAACTCCCCCTATCAGTTTGTCGCATCGGCCAAGAACAGACCCTCGCGAGGCTGTTCTTCCTTGTACTGTTCATCATCAGCCCCTGAGGCAATCCACCACACCACACACTGGAGTAGGGTATTACACCACAATGGTGGCCCGAACCAGTATAAACCTTGTGTCCCTTGTGTTGCTCTTTGTGTAGTTTAGATCCTTGCGAGGCGACGAGGTGTAGGTAGGTAGGAGGTGAGATCTTCGCGTGCACCCCAGAGTTCGAACCTAGAGGGTCTGCCGGAACCCGAAATCCGACATTTGGCGCGCCAGGTAGGGGTGCACCGGAATCCGCCTTCCGCCGCCCTGCTTTTCACCGCCCCTCGCATCCATGTCAGACGCTCGTCGGGCCCGCTGAAGCGCCGGCCGCTCGCTACTCGCGTCGCCCAGACGGCCCCCATCGGCGGCCGCCCCGCCGTTCCTGGGCCGCCGCCATCAACGCCGCCATCTGCCCGGCGGGAACGAGCAGCAAAGGCCGTCCCCAAAGATTCCATCCGTGAGGCGAGACGGCTGCACCGCTACTCCTTCGCTCGCCCCAGCTGGTTCTTTGTCCCGCGCGCTCTGCGTGCCCATGGAGGCTCGAGCCACGCTCATCGCGGCAAACGAGCTTCTGCGCTACCGCCCCATCAACGACGTCTATGAGGAGTGGCTCGACCGCATCGCCGAGCTCGTCCACGCCGCGGGGGGCTCCCCTGCGCCGTCCTTCTCGCTGCACCGCGCCCCGCCTTGCGCGGGCGATGAAGCTCCGGGGGCGCCTCAGCCGCCTCCCCCTCAAGAAGGCGCATTGGCCGCAAGGCATGTGGCCCCTAGGCGGAACCCACTCCGTCCGGCACTAGCGCAGCAAGAGAAGAGCTGCCAAGAGGTCCCTCACCCCCAAGAAGCTGCCCGAGTGCTCCCTGCACCGGCCACGTCAAGGCGCCTGCTCCCAAAGACGCCAAGACCTCAGCAGCTCCCAAATGCGGCAGCGCATGGGGACCCGCAAGATCAAGCCCTCCGTCACCAAAGGCCTCCCGTGGCCCATCGCAGGCTGCCGCGCCTTCACCACCGAAGCTACGCAGTGTCGCATGGCCCGACAAGTTCAAGCTGCACCAGCCTCCTCGCCACGACGGCACGGCCGACCCTGCGGAGTTCCTCCAGCTCACGAGCTGGGCATCAGCCGCCAACGGGACGAGAAGGTCATGGCGAACTGGTTTCCCATGGCGCTCAAGGACGGTGCCCGCACTGCTCCCCGAACACGGCTCCTAGCACGATCTCCTCCTGGGACGAGATGCGCAGCCGCTTCATCACCAACTTCCAAGGCACTCGCGACCGGCCTCCTGCCGTGAGCGACATGCGCCGCATCAAGCAGCAGCCAGGAGAGACCCTGCAGAAGTACATCCAGCGCTTCAACAATACACGCCTCAAGATTCCTAAGGTAACCGAGGAAGCCATCATCTCAGCCTTCTCCGATGGTGTGCGTGATGTCAAGATGAAGGAGGAGCTGGCGATGCATGAAGACCTGTGCACATCCCTGGAGCTGTTCAACTTAGCGACCAAGTGCGCCAAGGCTGAGGAAGGACGCCTTTCCCTCCTCGAGCTGCCGGCTGCCGACCCCGAAGAGAAGAAGCCCAAGGTCAAGGACGTGAAGCGCAAGGGGGCTGCCGTGCTCGCGGCAGAACTAGACACCAAGCGAGGCAGGGATCAGCCCGAGTCTTCCAAGGGCAGCTGGTACTGCGTGTACCACGACCTCCACACCCACAACACCAATGAATGCCAAGAGCTCAGGGCCGTGCGAGAAGGGCGAATCAGTCGACGCCCCGACCGCAATGATCGAGGCTACGGCCGAGGAGGAGGAAGACGCACAGGACGTTGGGAAGACCGTGGCCCTCGCCAAGGGTGGCGTGACCGACCTCGCGAGGACCGCTAGCAGGATCAGCCTCGCGAGGAAGGTTGGAGGGACCCGCCTCGCGAGGGAGGCTGGAGGGATCAGCCTCGCGAGGATCGCCCACAAGGCATTGCAGGCCTCCCTCCTTTGCCACCGCCGCCAAGGAGAAATGAATACCATCATCAGACGAGGGCTGGGGCTTCTGTGAGCCACGCGCAATCGCTTGCATCCTGGGCGGAGCTCAAGCCCCAGCCTCTCAGCGCATCTTCAAGAAGTTCGCCCGCAAAGTGAATGCAGTCCTCCACAAGCTCGAAGCCACGCGCCCTCTCAGGTGGTCAGCATGCACCATCATGTTCAGCTCAGCGGATCAGCTCAAGTGCGCAGCCACAGCCGGAGGCCTCCCGATGCTTTGTTCCCCAATCATCAGCAACGTGCAAGTCACCAGGACCCTCATCGATGGCGGAGCAGGGCTCAATGTCCTGTCCGTCGAGACATTCAATAATCTCCAAGTGTCGTACAATCAGCTTCAGCCAACCAAGCCTTTCTCCGGAGTCACTGATGGCTCCACAGTTCCGATAGGGCAGGTCCACCTCCCTGTCACCTTCGGGGCGCGCGGCAACTAACGCACCGAGCTCATTGACTTCGACGTCACCCACATTCGCCTGCCATACAATGCCATCCTCGGGTACCCAGCTCTGGCCAAATTCATGGCCGTGACTCATCACGGCTACAATGTCCTCAAGATGCCAGGAAGCGGTGGAGTCATCTCGGTGCCTTGTGAAGAGAGAGACGCAGTGTGTCCCCTGGAGCGTGCTTTTCAAGCCGCGTCAATTGAAGACCCATATCACAGGAGGGGGAAGCTCCCCGAGGCTGCTTCCTAAGAAGAAGAAGACATCGCCTGGCCCGACCCCTCGGGAGGCAGGCCCCTCAGGGTCCGCGCCTGTTTAGGGGGCACTCGGCGCCCTCCTCGAGCAAGGCTCGGGGGCTCTCTCCTGGAGGGCCACCGACTTTGCTAAGATCACGAGGGAGGCGCTCGGGCACCACTTGGAGGCGTGTTTAAAAGCACGTTTCCCTCAGGAAGGAGTGAGGTAAGGAGGGCCAAACCCTCGTGAAGTTCGCTGCCAAGATCATTCAGAGCTGCAGGAGTCAAGAGTCATGAGTGGCAGCCGCCACTCCGCCGTAGCTCCCCATCCAGGCGAGGATGGTGGGCTGCGCGTCTGCATCGACATACCAGGGCTCAACCGAGCCGCCTCTCAGGAGCGCCTCTGGCCCTCACGCGTGGGTCGCTGTGAAGGTCCACCCCACAGCTACGTTCGCATGCCTTACGGCTTGCCGAACGCGGCTGCCACACGCTAGCGCCTCATGAGGAGCATCTTGGAGGCTCAAGTGGCCAGACGTTCCGCAGTCCTGGCGAAGATGGAGATGGTCCGTGAGGAGCCACCAGCGCCTCTGGAGCCTCCCGAGGCTCCTGGGCCTGGGGGCTCGTGAAGATCGGCTTCCGCAGTGCACGACGTCCGCTACTTCAACATTATCAGGTGACATCCTTCGAGTTTCATCCTCAGCTGGGAGCGCCCCAAGGCTGCATCATTCCCAGGCCGCATGGGTCTGTCCCTGCGGCATGTATCCCTTTTGATTCATGTTTCTAGTTTACTTTATTGGGGGCGCCCCTCGGGCTGCATCATCCCCAAGCCACCCGGGCCAGACCCAGTGGCATGTATCCCTCTTGCGCTTATTCGGGTTGTGCATTTGACCCATCATGATTGTTATTTGGTGCATGTCCATGGCGCCCCTCTTCCTTCATGTCGGCCGCTTGCACGTTAAAGGGGGGTACCTGAGCATCACGACTCATGGGCTCCTACTGGCTCTCCAGCCCCCACCCTCTGGCCTTGTCCACGGCATCACGACACGCATACCAATGACGGCTGAGCCCCGCTCGAGGGCGGGGACCCGAGGACGTAGAGCGTCGACATCTAACCAAATTTGCAGGAACACATCACAAGTTAAGGCCCAGTGCCAGGCGCAACCCGCCTTGAGGTAGGGCCCCGTGAGTCCCGCTCTGGCTCACAAGTTAAGGCCTAGTGCCAGCCACGTGTCAGGGCGGGCTTGTACACGCCCCAGGGGCTCCTCCCGAAGGGGAGCCCCCTCCCACGCACCAGTGGAAGCACCATGCTCCGCGCTGGCTAACGACACTGCCGAGGAGCGGCTATGCCCGTACACATACGGAAGCGCTATGCTCCGCGCTGGTGATAAACAACTGAGGGTGGCCCCCGGCCGCATCAACCTCAGGAATACTTTAGGGATTATCGCTTGACACAAAAAGGGAAAGTATTATGGGATCAAATTTATATATTGAAGTGGTATGCCCGGCAAGTATGCTTGAATTATGATTATAATTATTGCTCTAGGATGAATGCTCCACACCTTCCCTTTTCATGCAAATTTAATGATAATGAAACCTTAGCTTCTTATGCTAGAGGTATATATGATTTCTATGATGTGGAACAAATAGAAGAACTTTGTTGAAGTGAAAGTGAGAAAGACAAGCATTATTGAAATGGGAGAGCTCCTTGAACTTTGTTCATGCTCACGGCAACTTTGTGAATCTTGATTACAGAAACTTTTCAACAAAAATAATTATCCCCTTGTACAATTCCATTGTATTATAAAAATAATGTGCTAAGGTTTGCCTTTAGGATGTTTACAATACTTGTTGGCTTGTGCGGTGCAGGACAGAAACTTTGGCTGTAGTGCGTGATTTTTAATTTTTTACTGGAACGTCAACTTGTTCGGATTCTTTTTTCGCTGTCTTTCTATACAAATTGTTCATTGTTCCTAATATTTGCAGAATTTTTCATGTATCATAAGTATGGTTAATGTTCAGATTGCTACAGACTGTTCTGTTTTAGACAGATTCTGTTTTTGATGCATAGTTTGCTTGTTTTGATGAAACTATCAATTTATATCAGTGGATTAAGCCATGAAAAAGCTATATTACAGTAGACACAATTCCAAAACAAAATATGAATTGGTTTGCAACAGTACTTAGAGTAGTGACTTGCTTTATTATACTAACGGATCTTACCGAGTTTTCTGTTGGAGTTTTGTGTGGATGAAGTGTTCGATGATCGAGAAGGTCTCGATGTGAGAAGAAGGAAGAGAGGCAAGAGCTCAAGCTTGGGGATGCCTGAGGCACCCCAAGTAAATATTCAAGGAGACTCAAGCGTCTAAGCTTGGGGATGCCCCGGAAGGCATCCCCTCTTTCTTCAACAAATATCGGTATGTTTTCGGATTCGTTTCGTTCATGCAATATGTGCAAATCTTGGAGCGTCTTTTGCTTTAGTTTTCATTTTTATTTTATGCACCCTGCTGGTATGAGATGGTCCTTGGTTGATTTATAGAATGCTCTTTGCATTTCACTTATATTCTTTGAGTATGGCTTTATAGAATGCTTCATGCGCTTCACTTATATCATTTGAAGTTTGGATTTCCTGTTTCTCTTCACTTAGACAACCGCCATTTGTAGAATGCTCTTTTGCTTCACTTATATTTGTTAGAGCTTGGGCATATCTTTTGTATAAAGAATTAAACTCTCATGCTTCACTTATATCTATTTAGAGAGATGACAGAACTGGTCATTCACATGGTTAGTCATAAAATCCTACATAAACTTGTAGATCGCTGAATATGATATGTTTGATTCCTTGCAATAGTTTTATGCGATCTAAAGATGGTGATATTAGAGTCATGCTAGTGGGTAGTTGTGGATTGTAGAAATACTTGTGTTGAAGTTTGTGATTCCCGTAGCATGCACGTATGGTGAACCGTTATGTGATGAAGTCGGAGCATGATTTATTTATTGATTGTCTTCCTTATGAGTGGCGGTCGGGGACGAGCGATTTGCTTTTCCTACCAATATATCCCCCTAGGAGCATGCGTGTAGTACTTTGTTTCGGTAACTAATAGATTTTTGCAATAAGTATGTGAGTGTTGGGGAACGTTGCAGAAAATAAAAAATTTCTACGGTTTCACCAAGATCAATCTATGAGTTCATCTAGCAACGAGAGAGAGGAGTGCATCTACATACCCTTGTAGATCGCGAGCGGAAGCGTTCAAGAGAATGGGTTTGAGGGAGTCGTACTCGTCGTGATCCAAACCACCGATGATCCTAGTGCTGAACGGACAGCACATCCGCGTTTAACACACGTACGGTTGGGAAGACGTCTCCTCCTTCTTGATCCAGCAAGGGGGGAGGAGAGGTTGATGAAGATCCAGCAGCACGACGGCATGGTGGTGGATGCAGTAGCGATCTCGGCAGGGCTTCGCCAAGCGTCTGCGAGAGGGAGAGGTGTAGCAAGGGGAGAGGGAGGCGCCAAGAGCATGGGTGCGGACAAGCATTGTTGAAATGGGAGAGCTCCTTGAACTTTGTTCATGCTCACGGCAACTTTGTGAATCTTGATTACAGAAAATTTTCAACAAAAATAATTATCCCCTTGTACAATTCCATTGTATTATAAAAATAATGTGCTAAGGTTTTCCTTTAGGATGTTTACAATACTTGTTGGCTTGTGCGGTGCAGGACAGAAACTTTGGCTGTAGTGCGTGATTTTTAATTTTTTACTGGAACGTCAACTTGTTCGGATTCTTTTTTCACTGTCTTTCTATAAAAATTGTTCATTGTTCCTAATATTTGCAGAATTTTTCATGTATCATAAGTATGGTTAATGTTCAGATTGCTACAGACTGTTCTGTTTTAGACAGATTCTGTTTTTGATGCATAGTTTGCTTGTTTTGATGAAACTATCAATTTATATCAGTGGATTAAGCCATGAAAAAGCTATATTACAGTAGACACAATTCCAAAACAAAATATGAATTGGTTTGCAACAGTACTTAGAGTAGTGATTTGCTTTATTATACTAACGGATCTTACCGAGTTTTCTGTTGGAGTTTTGTGTGGATGAAGTGTTCGATGATCGAGAAGGTCTCGATGTGAGAAGAAGGAAGAGAGGCAAGAGCTCAAGCTTGGGGATGCCTGAGGCACCCCAAGTAAATATTCAAGGAGACTCAAGCGTCTAAGCTTGGGGATGCCCCGGAAGGCATCCCTCTTTCTTCAACAAATATCGGTATGTTTTCGGATTCGTTTCGTTCATGCAATATGTGCAAATCTTGGAGCGTCTTTTGCTTTAGTTTTCATTTTTATTTTATGCACCATGCTGGTATGAGATGGTCCTTGGTTGATTTATAGAATGCTCTTTGCATTTCACTTATATTCTTTGAGTATGGCTTTATAGAATGCTTCATGCGCTTCACTTATATCATTTGAAGTTTGGATTTCCTGTTTCTCTTCACTTAGACAACCGCCATTTGTAGAATGCTCTTTTGCTTCACTTATATTTGTTAGAGCTTGGGCATATCTTTTGTATAAAGAATTAAACTCTCATGCTTCACTTATATCTATTTAGAGAGATGACAGGAACTGGTCATTCACATGGTTAGTCATAAAATCCTACATAAACTTGTAGATCGCTGAATATGATATGTTTGATTCCTTGCAACAGTTTTGCGATATAAAGATGGTGATATTAGAGTCATGCTAGTGGGTAGTTGTGGATTGTAGAAATACTTGTGTTGAAGTTTGTGATTCCCGTAGCATGCACGTATGGTGAACCGTTATGTGATGAAGTCGGAGCATGATTTATTTATTGATTGTCTTCCTTATGAGTGGCGGTCGGGGACGAGCGAGTTTCTTTTCCTACCATATCCCCCTAGGAGCATGCGCGTAGTACTTCGTTACGATAACTAATAGATTTTTGCAATAAGTATGTGAGTGTTGGGGAACGTTGCAGAAAATAAAAAATTTCTACGGTTTCACCAAGATCAATCTATGAGTTCTTCTAGCAACGAGAGAGAGAGAGGAGTGCATCTACATACCCTTATAGATCGCGAGCGGAAGCGTTCAAGAGAATGGGTTTGAGGGAGTCGTACTCGTCGTGATCCAAACCACCGATGATCCTAGTGCTGAACGGACAACACCTCCGCGTTCAACACACGTACGGTTGGGAAGACGTCTCCTCCTTCTTGATCCAGCAAGGGGGAAGGAGAGGTTGATGAAGATCCAGCAGCACGACGGCATGGTGGTGGATGCAAGAATGATCTCGGCAGGAGCTTCGCCAAGCTGCCCATGAGAGGGAGAGGTGTAGCAAGGGGGAGGGAGGCGCCAAGTGCATGGGTGCGGCTGCCCTCCCTCCCCCCCCCCCCCTTTATATAGGCCCCCAAGAGGGGGGCGCCGGCCCTGGAGATGGGATCTCCAAGGGGGGCGGCGGCCAGGGGGTGGCTTCCCCCCCCCAAGCCAGGTGGAGGTGCCCCCACCCCTAGGGTTTCCCAACCCTAGGCGCAGGGGGGCAAGGGGGGCGCACCAACCCACCGGGGGCTGGTTCCCCTCCCACTTCAGCCCATGGGCCCCTCCGGGATAGGTGGCCCCACCCGATGGACCCCCGGGACTCTTCCGGTGGTCCGGTACAATACCGGTGACCCCCAAAACTTTCCCGATGGCCGAAACCTGACTTCCTATATATTATTTGTCACCTCCGGACCATTCCGGAACTCCTCGTGACATCCGGGATCTCATCCGGGACTCCGAACAACTTTCGAGTTACTGCATACTCATATCTCTACAAACCTAGCGTCACCGAACCTTAAGTGTGTAGACCCTATGGGTTCGGGAGACATGTAGACATGACCGAGACGCCTCTCCGGTCAATAACCAACAACGGGATCTGGATACCCATGTTGGCTCCCACATGCTCCTCGATGATCTCATCGGATGAACCACGATGTCGAGGATTCAAACAACCCCGTATACAATTCCCTTTGTCAATCGGTACGTTACTTGCCCGAGATTCGATCGCCGGTATCCCAATACCTCATTTAATCTCGTTATCGCAAGTCACTTTACTGCATCAGAATGCATGATCCCGTGACCGGACACTTGGTCACATTGAGCTCATTATGATGATGCATTACCGAGTGGGCCCAGAGATACCTCTCTATCATACGGAGCGACAAATCCCAGTCCCGATTCGTGCCAACCCAACATACACTTTCGGAGATACCCGTAGTGTACCTTTATAGTCACCCAGTTACGTTGTGACGCTTTGGCACACCCAAAGCACTCCCACGGTATCCGGAGTTGCACAATCTCATGGTCTAAGGAAATGATACTTGACATTTGGAAAAGCTTTAGCTAAATGAACTACACTATCTTTGAGCTATGCTTAGGATTGGTCTTGTCCATCACATCATTCTCCCAATGATGTGATCCCGTTATCAATGACATCCAATGTCCATAGTCGAAACCATGATTATCTCTGCTGATCAACGAGCTAGTCAACTAGAGGCTCACTAGGGACACGTTGTGGTCTATGTATTCACACGCAGTATTACGATTTCCGGATAACACAATTATAGCATGAATCATAGACTATTATCATAAACAAAGAAATATAATAATAACCATTTTATTATTGCCTCTAGGGCATATTTCGAACAGTCTCCCACTTGCGCTAGAGTCAATCATCTAGTTACATTGTGATGAATCGAACACCCATAGAGTTCTGGTGTTGATCATGTTTTTCCCTAGGGAGAGGTTTAGTCAACGGATCTGCTACATTCAGGTCCGTATGTACTTTACAAATATCTATGTCTCCATCTTGAACATTTTCACGAATGGAGTTGAAGCGACGCTTGATGTGCCTGGTCTTCTTGTGAAACCTGGGATCCTTGGCAAGTGCAATAGCTCCAGTGTTGTCACAGAAGAGTGCGATCGGCCCCGACGCATTGGGTATTACTCCTAGGTCGGTGATGAACTCCTTCACCCAGATTGCTTCATGCGCTGCCTCCAAGGCTGCCATGTACTCCGCTTCACATGTAGATCCCGCCACGACGCTTTGCTTGCAACTGCACCAGCTTACTGCCCCACCATTCAAAATAAACACGTATCAGGTTTGTGACTTAGAGTCATCCAGATCTGTGTCGAAGCTAGCATCGACGTAACCCTTTACGACGAGCTCTTCGTCACCTCCATAGATGAGAAACATGTCCTTTGTATTTTTCAGGTACTTCAGGATATTCTTGACCGTTGTCCAGTGTTCCTTGCCGGGATTACTTTGGTACCTTCCTACCAAACTTACGGCAAGGTTTACATCAGGTCCGTACACAGAATGGCATACATAATAGATCCTATGGCTGAGGCATAGGGGATGACACTCATCTCTTCTTTATCTTCTGACGTGGTCGGGCATTGAGCCGAGCTCAATCTCACACCTTGCAATACAGGCAAGAACCCTTTCTTGGACTGATCCATAATGAACTTCTTCAATATCTTATCAAGGTATGTGCTTTGTGAAAGACCTACGAGGCGTCTTGATCTATCCCTATAGATCTTAATGCCTAATATGTAAGCAGCTTCTCCAAGGTCCTTCATTGAAAAACACTTATTCAAGTAGGCCTTAATGTTGTCCAAAAGTTCTATATCATTTCCCATCAAAAGTATGTCATCTACATATAATATGAGAAATGCTACAAAGCTCCCACTCACTTTCTTGTAAACGCAGGCTTCTCCATAAGTCTGCATAAACCCAAACGCTTTGATCATCTCATCAAAGCGAATGTTCCAACTCCGAGATGCTTGCACCAGCCCATAAATGGATCGCTGGAGCTTGCATACCTTTGTTAGCATTCTCAGGGTCGACAAAACGTTCCGGCTGCATCATATACAGTTCTTCCTTAAGATGGTCGTTAAGGAATGCTGTTTTGACGTCCATTTGCCATATCTCATAATCATAGTATGCGGCAATTGCTAACATGATTCGGACAGACTTTAGCTTCGCTACGGGAGAGAATGTCTCATCGTAGTCAACCCCTTGAACTTATCGATAACCCTTAGCGACAAGTCGAGCTTTGTAGATGGTAACATTACCATCTGCGTCCGTCTTCTTCTTAAAGATCCATTTGTTTTCTCTCGCTCACCGATCATCGGGCAAGTCTGTCAAAGTCCATAATTCGTTTTCATACATGGATCCTATCTCGGATTGCATGGCTTCAAGCCATTTATTGGAATCTGGGCCCGCCATCGCTTCTTCATAGTTCGAAGGTTCACCGTTGTCTAACAACATGATTTCCAGGACAGGGTTGCCATACCACTCTGGTGTGGAACGTGTCCTCGTGGACCTACAAAGTTCAGTAGTAACTTGATCCAAAGTGCCTTGATCATCATCATTAACTTCCTCTTCATTGGTGCGCCGCACCACAGAACATCTTCCCGAGTTGCTCTACTCACCGGTTCAAGAGGTAGTACTTCATCAAGTTCCACTTTCCTCCCACTTACTTCTCTCAAGAGAAACTCTTTCTCCGTAAAGGACCCGTTCTTGGCAACAAAGATCTTGCCTTCGGATCTGAGGTAGAAGGTATACCCAATGGTTTCCTTAGGGTATCCTATGAAGAGGCATTTTTCCGACTTGGGTTCGAGCTTTTCAGGTTGAAGTTTCTTGACATAAGCATCGCATACCCAAACTTTTAGAAACGACAGCTTAGGTTTCTTCCCAAACCGTAATTCATACGGTGTCGTCTCAACGGATTTAGACGGTGCCCTATTTAAAGTGAATGTAGCTGTCTCTAGAGCGTATCCCCAAAATGATAGCGGTAAATTGGTAAGAGACATCATAGACCGCACCATATCCAATAAAGTGCAATTACGACGTTCGGACACACCGTTACGCTGAGGTGTTCCAGGCGGCGTGAGTTGTGAAACGATTCCACATTTCCTTAAGTGCGTACCAAATTCGTGACTTAAATATTCTCCTCCACGATCTGATCATAAGAACTTTATTTTTCGGTCACGTTGATTCTCTACCTCATTCTGAAATTCCTTGAACTTTTCAAAGGTCTCAGCTTGTGTTTCATCAAGTAGACATACCCATATCTACTCAAGTCACAAGTGAGAGTGAGAACATAACGATATCCTCCATGAGCCTCAAAGGCTCGTTGGACCGCATACATCAAGATGTATGATTTCCAATAAGTTGGTTTCTCGCTCCATTGTTCCGAGAACGGAGTCTTGGTCATTTTTCCCATGAGGCATGGTTCGCATGTGTCAACTGATTCATAATCGAGAGACTCTAAAAGTCCATCAAGATGGAGCTTCTTCATGCGCTTGACACCAATGTGACCAAAGGCGGCGATGCCACAAGTATGTGGGACTATCATTATCAACTTTACATCTTTTGGTATTCACACTATGAATATGTGTAACATCACGTTCGAGATTCATTAAGAATAAACCATTGACCATCGGGGCATGACCATAAAACATATCTCTCATATAAATAGAACAACCATTATTCTCGGATTTAAATGAGTAGTCATCTCACATTAAACGAGATCCAGATACAATGTTCATGCTCAAAGCTGGCACTAAATAACAATTATTGAGGTTTAAAACTAATCTCAGAGATAAATGTAGAGGTAGCGTGTCGACGGCGATCACATCGACCTTGGAACCATTCCCGACGCCAGCATCGTCACCTCATCCTTCGCCAGATCTCCGCTTATTCCGCAGCTCCCGCTTTGAGTTACAAATATGAGCAACGGCACCGGTATCAAATACCCAGGAGCTACTACGAGTAATGGTAAGGTACACATCAATTACATGTATATCACATATACCTTTAGTGTTGCCGGCCTTCTTGTCCGCTAAGTATTTGGGGCAGTTCAGCTTCCAGTGTCCGCTTCCCTTGCAATAAAAGCACTCAGTTTCAGGCTTGCGTCCATTCTTCGACTTCTTCCCGGCAACTGGCTTACCGGGTGCGGCAACTCCCTTGCCGTCCTTCTTGAAGTTCTTCTTACCCTTTCCTTTCTTGAACTTAGTGGTTTTATTCACCATCAACACTTGATGTTCCTTCTTGATTTCTACCTCTGCTGATTTCAGCATTGGATATACCTCAGGAATGGTCTTTTCCATCCCCTGCATATTGAAGTTCATCACAAAGCTCTTGTAGCTCGGTGAAAGCGACTGGAGGATTCTGTCAATAACCGCGTCATCCAGGAGATTAACTCCCAGCTGAGTCAAGCGGTTGTGCAACCCAGACATTTTGAGTATGTGCTCACTGACAGAACTATTTTCCTCCATCTTACAATCAAGAACTTGTCGGAGACTTCATATCTCTCGACCCGGGCATGAGCTTGGAAAACCATTTTCGGCTCTTCGAACATCTCATATGCTCCGTGTTGCTCAAAACGATTTTGGAGCCCCGGTTCTAAACTGTAAAGCATGCCGAACTGAACGAGGGAGTAATCATCAGCACGAGACTGCCAAGCGTTCATAACGTCTTGGTTCTCTGGGATGGGAGCTTCACCTAGTGGTGCTTCTAGGACATAATCTTTCTTTGCAGCTATGAGGATGATCCTCAGGTTCCGGACCCAGTCCGTATAGTTGCTGCCATCATCTTTCAGCTTGGTTTTCTCTAGGAACGCGTTGAAGCTGAAGTGGACATGAGCGTTGGCCATTTGATCTACAAGACATATTTGCAAAGGTTTTTAGACTAAGTTCATGATAATTAAGTTCATCTAATCAAATTATTTAATGAAACTCCCACTCAGAATAGACATCCCTCTAGTCATCTAAGTGATACATGATCCGAGTCGACTAGGCCATGTCCGATCATCACGTGAGACGGACTAGTCATCATCGGTGAACATCTCCATGTTGATCGTATCTTCCATAAGACTCATGTTCGACCTTTCGGTATCTTGTGTTCTGAGGCCATGTCTGTACATGTTAGGCTCGTCAAGTTAACCTAAGTGTTTATGCATGTGTAAATCTGTCTTACACCCGTTGTATGTGAACGTTAGAATCTATCACACCCGATCATCACGTGTTGCTTCGAAACAACGAACTTTCGCAATGGCGCACAGTTAGGGGGAACACTTTCTTGAAATTATTATGAGGTATCATCTTATTTACTACCGTCGCTCTAAGTAAACAAGATGCAAAACATGATAAACATCACATGCAATCAAATAGTGACATGATATGGCCAATCTCATATAGCTCCTTTGATCTCCATCTTCGGGGCTCCATGATCATCTTCGTCACTGGCATGACACCGTGATCTCCATCATCATGATCTCCATCATCGTGTCTCCATGGGGTTGCTCGCCAACTATTACTTCTACTACTATGGCTAACTGTTTAGCAATAAAGAAAAGTAATTACATGGCGTTGAATCAATGACACGCAGGTCATACAATAATTAAGACAACTCCTATGGCTCATGCCGGTTGTCATACTCATCGACATGCAAGTCGTGATTCCTATTACAAGAACATGATCTCATACATCACATATATATCATTCATCATTCATCACAACTTTTGGCCATATCACATCACAATCACATGCTGCAAAAACAAGTTAGACGTCCTCTAATTGTTGTTGCATGTTTTACATGGTTGCAAAAGGGTTCTAGCAAGAACGTTTTCTTACCTATGTAAAAGCCACAACGTGATTTGTCAACTTCTATTTACCCTTCATAAGGACCCTTTTCATCGAATCCGCTCCAACTAAAGTGGGAGAGACAGACACTCGCTAGCCACCTTATGCAACTAGTGCATGTCAGTCGGTGGATCCTGTCTCACGTAAGCGTACGCGTAAGGTCGGTCCGGGCCGCTTCATCCCACAATACCGCTGAAGCAAAATAAGACTAGTAGTGGCAAGAAAGTTGAAACATCTACGCCCACAACAAATTGTGTTTTACTCGTGCAAAGAGAACTACGCATAGACCTAGCTCATGATGCCACTGTTGGGGAACGTTGCAGAAAATAAAAAAATTCTAAGGTTTCACCAAGATCAATCTATGAGTTCATCTAGCAACAGAGAGAGGAGTGCATCTACATACCCTTGTAGATCGCGAGCGGAAGCGTTCAAGAGAACGGGGTTGAGGGAGTCGTACTCGTCGTGATCCAAATCACCGATGATCCTAGTGCCGAACGGACAGCACGTCCGCGTTCAACACACGTACGGTTGGGAAGACGTCTCCTCCTTCTTGATCCAGCAAGGGGGAGGGAGGGGTTGATGGAGATCCAGCACGACGGCGTGGTGGTGGATGCAAGAATGATCTCGGCAGGGCTTCGCCAAGCGTCTGCGAGAGGGAGACGGTAGCAAGGGGAGAGGGAGGCGCCAAGAGCATGGAGTGCGGCTGCCCTCCCTCCCCCCTTTATATAGGCCCCTGGGGGGGCGCTGCCCCGAGATGGGATCTCCAAGGGGCGGCGGCGGTGGCTTCCCCAAGGTGTGGAGGCGCCACCCCTAGGGTTTCCCAACCCTAGGCGCAGGGGGCTGGGGGCGCACCAGCCCACCAGGCTGGTTCCCTCCCACTTCAGCCCATGGGGCCCACCGATAGGTGGCCCCACCCGATGGATCCTCGGACCCTTCCGTGGTCCCAGACAATACCGGTGACCCTCAAACTTTCCCGATGGTCAAACCTGACTTCCTATATATTATTCTTCACCTCGACCATTTCGAACTCCTCGTGACGTCCGTGATCTCATCCAGACTCTGAACAACTTTCGGTTACTGCATACTCATATCTCTACAACCCTAGCGTCACCAAACCTTAAGTGTGTAGACCCTACGGGTTCGGAGACATGTAGACATGACCGAGATGCCTCTCCGTCAATAACCAACAAAGCAGGATCTGGATACCCATGTTGGCTCCCACATGCTCCTTGATGATCTCATCGGATGAACCACGATGTCGAGGATTCAAGCAACCCCGTGATACAATTCCCTTTGTCAATCGGTATGTTACTTGCCCGAGATTCGATCGTCGGTATCCCAATACCTCGCTTAATCTCATACCGCAAGTCACTTTACTCGCATCTGTAATGCATGATCCCGTGACCGCACACTTGGTCACATTGAGCTCATTATGATGATGCATTACCGAGTGGGCCCAGAGATACCTCTCCGTCATACAGAGTGACAAATCCCAGTCTTGATTCGTGCCAACCCAACAGACACTTTCGGAGATACCCGTAGTGTACCTTTATAGTCACCCAGTTACGTTGTGACATTTGGCACACCCAAAGCACTCCTACGGTATCCGGGAGTTGCACAATCTCATGGTCTAAGGAAATGATACTTGACATTTGGAAAAGCTTTAGCTAAACGAACTACACGATCTTTGAGCTATGCTTAGGATTGGGTCTTGTCCATCACATCATTCTCCCAATGATGTGATCCCGTTATCAATGACATCCAATGTCCATAGTCAGGAAACCATGACTATATGTTGATCAACGTGCTAGTCAACTAGAGGCTCACTAGGGACACGTTGTGGTCTATGTATTCACACGTGTATTATGATTTCCGGATAACACAATTATAGCATGAATAATAGACTATTATCATGAACAAAGAAATATAATAATAACCATTTTATTATTGCCTCTAGGGCATATTTCCAACAGTGAGTTCTTTATGACTAATGTTGAGTCCATGGATTATACACACTCTCACCCTTCCACCATTGCTAGCCTCTCTAGTACCGCGCAACTTTCGCCGGTACCATAAACCCACCATATACCTTCCTCAAAACAGCCACCATACCTAGCTATCATGGCATTTCCATAGTCATTCCGAGATATATTGCCATGCAACTTCCATCATCATCATATACATGACTTGAGCATTTATTGTCCTATTGCTTTGCATGATCGTAAGATAGCTAGCATGATGTTTTCATGGCTTGTCCATTTTTGATGTCATCACTACGCTAGATCATTGCACATCCCGTACACCGCCGGAGGCATTCATATAGAGTCATATCTTTGTTCTAGATATCGAGTTGTAATATTGAGTTGTAAGTAAATAAAAGTGTGATGATCATCATTATTAGAGCATTGCCCCAGTGAGGAAAGGATGATGGAGACTATGATTCCCCCACAAGTCGGGATGAGACTCCGGACTTTATGAAAAATAAAAGATGCCAAAGAAGCCCAAAAAAAGAGGCCAAAGAAGCCCACCAAAAAATAAAAAAATAAAATAAAAAAATGAGAGAAAAAGAGAGAAGGGGCAATGTTACTATCCTTTTACCACACTTGTGCTTCAGAGTAGCACCATGATCCTTCATATAGAGAGTCTCTTGAGTTATCACTTTCATATACTAGTGGGAATTTTCATTATAGAACTTGGCTTGTATATTCCAATGATGGGCTTCCTCAAGTGCCCTAGGTCTTCATGAGCAAGCAAGTTGGATGCACACCCACTTAGTTTCAGTTTGAGCTTTCATACACTTATAGCTCTTAGTACATCCGTTGCATGGCAATCCCTACTCACTCACATTGATATCTATTAATGGGCATCTCCATAGCCCGTTGATACGCCTAGTTGATGTTAGACTTTCTCCTTTTTTGTCTTCTCCACATAACCCCCACCATCATATTCTATTCCACCTATGGTGCTATGTCCATGGCTCATGCTCATGTATTGCGTGAAAGTTGAAAGGGTTTGAGAACGTCAAAAGTATGAAACAATTGCTTGGCTTGTCATCGGGGTTGTGCATGATTTGAATATTTTGTGTGGTGAAGATGGAGCATAGCCCCACTATATTATTTTGTAGGGATAACTTTCTTTGGCCATGTTATTTTGAAAAGACATGATTGCTTTATTAGTAGGCTTGAAGTATTATTGTTTTTATGTCAAATGATAGACTATTGCTTTGAAGCACTCGTGTCTTAATATTCATGCCATGATTAGACATATGATCAAGATTATGCTAGGTAGCATTCCACATCAAAAATTATCTTTTTATCATTTACCTACTCGAGGACGAGCAGGAATTAAGCTTGGGGATGCTGATACATCTCCGTCGTATCTATAATTTTTTATTGTTCCATGCCAATATTATTCAACTTTCATATACTTTTTGGCAACTTTCTATACTATTTTTGGGACTAACATATTGATCCAAAGGCTCAAGTGTCGGTTCCTCGCTTGTTGCATGTTTTATGTTTCACAGAATATCCATATCAAACGGAATCCAAACGGGATAAAAACGGACGAAGCTTATTTTTGGAATATTTGGAAAATTCCGGAAGAAAAATCCATGCGAGACAGTGCCCGAGGTGGCCACGAGGTAGGGGTGCCCCTACACCACCAAGGCGCGCCCCTGACCCTCGTGGGCCACCCGTAAGGTGGTTGATGCCCTTCTTCAGCTGCAAGAAAGCTATTTTTTGGTAAAAAAAATCACGGCGAAGGTTTCAGTTCAATCGGAGTTACGGATCTCCATATATATATACGAAACGGTGAAAGGGCACCAGAAGAGAACGTAGAAACAGAGAGAAACAGAGAGATAGATCCAATCTCGGAGGGGCTCTCGCCCCTCCCACGCCTTGGAGGCCAAGGACCAGAGGGGAAACCCTTCTCCCATCTAGGGTGGAGGTCAAGGAAGAAGAAGACGAAGGGGCCCCCTCTCCCCTTCTCTTCCGGTGGCGCCGAAACGTTGTCGTGGCCATCGTCATCACCGCAATCTTCACCAACAACTTCACCGCCATCATCACCAACTCTTCCCCCCTCTATGCAGCGGTGTAACCTCTCTCTTACCCACTGAAATCTCTACATAAACATGGTGCTCAATGCTATATATTATTTCCCAATGATGTATGGCTATCCTATGATGTTTGAGTAGATCCGTTTTGTCCTATGGGCTATTTGATGATCAAGATTGGTTTGAGTTGCATGTTTTATTATTGGTGTTGTCCTATGGTGCTCTCCGTGTTGCACAAGCGTGAGGGATTTCCGCTGCAGGGTTTGTAATATGTTCATGATTTGCTTATGGTGGGTGGCGTGAGTGACAGAAGCACAGACCCGAGTAAGTAGGTTGTTTGCGTATGGGATAAAGGGGACTTGATGCTTTAATGCTATGGTTGGGTTTTACCTTAATGATCTTTAGTAGTTGCGGATGCTTGCTAGAGTTCCAATCATAAGTGCATATGATCCAAGTAGAGAAAGTATGTTAGCTTATGCCTCTCCCTCAAATAAAATTGCAATAATGATTATCGGTCTAGTTATCGATTGCCTAGGGACAAATAACTTTCTCATGACAACAAGCTCTTTACTAAAACTAATTTAGTTGTGTCTTTATCTAAACAGCCACTACCTTTTTATTTACGCGCTCTTTATTATTCTTGCAAGCCTATCCAACAACACCTACAAAGTACTTCTAGTTTCATGTTTTAGGTAAAGCGAACGTCAAGCGTGCGTAGAGTTGTATTGGTGGTCGATAGAACTTGAGGGAATCTTTGTTCTACCTTTAGCTCCTCGTTGGGTTCAACACTCTTACTTATCGAAAGAGGCTACAATTTATCCCCTATACTTGTGGGTTATCACTCATCCCCTCGCACGATCTTCGGATTCACTCCGGGATTATCTGCAAAATCTATTGTTAGATGTGCATGCATGCCAAATACTATCTGGTACATGTCATTTCATTATTTTCGATCAAGACAAGTATTACCAGATGGGGCCTTCTTGGACTCCTCCATTCCGGCAACTGCGGCCCGTAGCTGGGCTTTGCACTCCTCCAATTCTTGAGACAACTGGGTATTCTTCTCCGTAAGAACCTACGCATATAATGATCCTTAAATCAGTTGTGTCAACTGTTTCAAGTCTCAGGGGCTACTGATATACATAATTATCAGATTTTCTTACTCGTATATCCTTTACATACTGGTCTGTGGATCTGGCAAGGCCATTTTGAGCAGCTTGGATGTACGCATCTCCTGAGTTGAAGGCATCGAATGCCTCTTCAGAGAAACAAGGGTCGCGGAGTATGGCCCGGCGATGCATGTGATTCATGGCGCTCCCCACTTCAGAATTCGTAGCGGATAGCCTATCTGCTTCCTCTGTAGGAGGAACATCCGGTGTTTTCCCCACGTTAGCATCTGCCCTGGCACGGCTCGAGTCCGACCGGTGGAGGCGTGGCGGCGAGCTCCCGAACACGGTCCGCGGCGTTTTCTGCCAGGAACCATGAACGTTATTATATTTTAAAGATGGCAACCCCGAAGCAGGGTTTTTTCATACCTCTGCGACGGCGTCTCAGTCCAGACTGCCTTCCTTTTAAGCCTACCCGGCTTTGGTGCCCCTTGTTGATGAGTCACCGCGGGTTCGGCATGGTGCCCCGAGTGCCTTCCCTGTAAGACGCAATGCATGTGCGGTGGGTAAAGTGCAAAGAAGGGATCCTTCTTGAAAGTTGGGACTCCGGTTTTACTTACATGTGATGCAGGGAGCAGGCCAGGATAATCGGCTATGATGGCCACCAAGGCACCGTCGCAGCTTAACGGATAGAACGTCCTATCGACGAGCTCCACAAATATGTCTGGATCTTCTTTGAGTCCGGGGTCGAGGGCCCGGGCAGGGTCCTCTGGCTGTGGAGACGGGTTGTGGACCTCCCTCACAGCTTTTCGCAGTTCCTGCTATGAAATAGCAAGGTAAATACTTATGACAAAGAATGCGGGAAGGTTCAGAGTAAAAGGTAGCAGCTCACCCAGTTTGGTGGGTTGTACATGGAGAATCCATCCCGTGGCTTAATGCGGATGAACTCCTCTTCCTCTCCTTTATATAAATCGGACAGTATTTTCGCTAGAGCAGCGACGGAGTCCGGTCCCTTACGACCGCAGCGGGTGGCATTGTCTTCTCCATTGAAGTGCCACATGGGTTATCCCCGATACTGAAGTGGTTGCACCCCTCGCATTATACATATTGACATAACCTCGACTATTGTCAATCCTGATTTGGCCAGCATCTTTATCCGGCCCATCAGGTAAAGGACTTCTCTGTTATCTTCCTCCTAGGGGCTCCGAGGGCGCCAGCTGCGGCGTTTCGTCAAAGGTGCGTTGTCAAACTCAGGAAGGCCCATCCGAATAGGGTCTGGAAGGGGAACGTCCCCCATATAAAACACTCTGAAGGCCAGTCTTCGGATGTCCTCTTCGGAGTACCGGATAGGTATCCGATCCCAGCGATGCCTCATATCTTGGCTCCGCCCACTTGATATATTGACCCCTACTGTGTACGGGGTACGAGGCAGAATAGCCTCTTCCATAGCTTGAAATGAGCTTCGCAGCCCAAAAACAGCTCGCAAAGGGCGAGGTATCCAGCGATATGTAATATGGAGGCGGGAGTAAAGTTATGCAGCTGGAGGCCGTAGAACTCCAGGAGCCCGGGGAGGAACGGATGGATGGGAAATCCAAGCCCCCTTAGTAAGTAAGGACAAGGCATACCCGCTCCCCCATGGATGGGTTGGGAAGGCTCTCCGCCTGCTCCCCGCCATTGTAAGTGGTCAGTCCGGCTTGAACGGGGACCATATACGCTGGAGGGAGAAACCCCTGGGTTTGTAACCCTACTAATTGGATGTGGGGGATGGAACACTTCTTCCAATTGCTTGGCTTAGGGCTACGGGAGCGAGAGGAGGAGCTGCGATGGCCGGCCATGATGGGATAGGCTTTACCGGGCATGCTCCGATGGATACTCGCTGTGGGAGGATGGTGTGATCTGGATCTGAGGATCCCCGTCTCTTTAAATAGACAATTTACTTACAAGGTTAGGGTGGCAAGTGTAAAAATGACCGACTTCTCGCATTCGCTCGACACGTGGAGGATAGACATTATTAGGCGCAAAAGCTGAGGAGTGCAACATTCATGGGAAGTCGGACACCACTCGACAGGAACTCAGAATTTGGAGAAGAACCCGCCTTGCAATGTCGAAGACAATATGCGCGCCGGACTCATCGTCATTGAAGCCTGGTTCAGGGGCTACTGAGGGAGTCCTGGATTAGGGGGTCCTCGGACAGCCGGACTATATGCTTTGGCCGGACTGTTGGACTATGAAGATACAAGATTGAAGACTTCGTCCCGTGTCCAGATGGGACTCTCCTTTGCGTGGAAGGCAAGCTTGGCAATTCGGATATGTAGATCTCCTCCCTTGTAACCGACTCTGTGTAACCCTAGCCCCCTCCGGTGTCTACATAAACCGGAGGGTTTAGTCCGTAGGACAACAACAATCATAAACATAGGCCAGCTTCTAGGGTTTAGCCTCTACGATCTCGTGGTAGATCAACTCTTGTAATAATCATATCATCAAGATCAATCAAGCAGGAAGTAGGGTATTACCTCCATCGAGAGGGCACGAACCTGGGTAAACATTGTGTCCCCCGCCTCCTGTTACCATCCGCCTTAGACGCACAGTTCGGGACCCCCTACCTGAGATCCGCCGGTTTTGACACCGATAGCCGTATCGCCCTAGGTTATAACTGTCTCATGATGAATATCATCCAACAAGTCATTGATCCAATGCCTATGAATTTATCTTATATTGTTTATGCTAAGTTACTACTTCTATCATCACTGTTACACTTTCTATGAAGTTATTGCTATCACTGTTACCGTTACCGTTGCTACTGTTACTATTATCAAAACTAGCAAACTACTTTGCTACTAATCACCTTGTTACACATAATTAATCTCCAGGTGTGGTTGAATTGACAACTCAGTTGCTAATACCTTCAAATATTCTTTGGCTCCCCTTGTGTCGAATCTATAAATTTGGGTTGAATACTCTACCCTCGAAAATTGTTGTGATCCCCTATACTTGTGGGTTATCAGTTGTCTACCAAATCACATGTGTTGGCACAAGAATGCGGATGGCGAGCTTGTGTACCAACAACACAGACAACTCACGTTCGAGTTCATCGCTTACAGGCTTTCCAACCAAATATCCACACTTCCAACAATGAGCATTAAGAGTGTCATTGACCTTGTGAAAGCCATCTTTCATTACAAGGTCAAGTACGGCAAGGCATGGAAGGCGAAGCAAGCCGCATTCAAGATGTTATATGGCAATTGGGAGGAAGCATACAACCGACTCCCTAAGTTGTTGTTAGCTATGGCCGCCACAAACCAAGGCATGGTTCACGTGGTCGAGCCTCATGGGCACCAAACATTGATTCACAACGGGAGGACCATCTGAGTATTTGGCCGTGCATTTTGGGCCTTTGAGCAATGCGTGGGGGCTTTTGAGCATTGTCGGCCCGTCATCGCCATTGATGGCACGTTCTTGACCGGACAATACAAGGGCACTATTTTGGTTGCAATAGCAAGTGATGCCAATAACCGGGTGTTGCCTTTGGCTTTCGCTTTGGTTGAGGTGGAGAACAATGATAACTGGGAGTGGTTCTTGCGTCAATTGAGAACAAGGGTATTACCGGCCGAAAGGGAAATTTGTCTCATATCGGATCACCATCCGGGAATTCTAAACATAGTGGTGGTTGACATTCCCGGTCATGCAAAGTTGCACCATCGATGGTGCATGAGGCACTTTTGTGCAAACTTTTATAGGGCATGTGGTATCAAGGAGTTGGCCGATGATCTTCAAGATTGTTGTCTCGCTTTCTCCGGCAGGCGGTTCACCAACTTGTACAATGCATTGCTCACACACAAGAAATTTGATCCCGGTGGTCTTGACTTTCTCAATAGGAACATTGTAGAAAGGGATAAGTGGGCACGTGCTTTCGATGAAGATGGCCGGAGGTATGGTCAAATGACAAGCAACATGGCAGAATGCTTCAATAATGTGCTGAAGGGTGTACGTGCATTACCCATGACGGCAATAGTTCAATACACATTTGACAAGATGAATGCGTACTTTTTAAAGTACTCAATGGAGATGGATAAGCAAATTGCTGGTGAGAACAAGGAAAAGCACAAGTACAATTTCCCACCAAAGGTTGAACAATGGTTGGAATTTCAATCACGGAAGGCAGACTCCCAAGAAGTTGTACTATATGACGACAACGATTGGATGTTTGAAATGAAAGAGCCTGGAGGAACCACAAACGATGGCCACCAATACGGAGGCCGGGCTTTCAAGGTCTCCCTAACACGGTGTGATTGTACTTGCTTGAGGCCATCGTTGCTTCGTCTCCCATGCTCGCACTTGTTGAACGCATCCCGTGTTAGGAATGTGGATGTAAATTACCCTCTTACCGTGCGGGAGCTCGAGTTCTCAAATAACGGTAAAGAATACATGGGCTCCTCGGTTTCAGCCATACTTGGACCAATCACAAAGGCCGGAGTATCATGGAGTTCAACTATGGTCGGGCCCGGAATTGAAGGTCATTAGACGGGGAAGACGTAAGACAAAGCGTCTTAGAGGTGACATGGACGGATGGGGCCATGGTGGCAGTCGAGAATCCGGCACCGGCCAATTCCAAGAGCCTCGTGAGCAATCCCGTTGTGGGGAGTGCAATCATGGGGGACACAACACAATAACTTGTCCCAAACCAAGAAAGAGATCAAAGAAAAATGATGCAAGCACAAGCCAAGCAAATGGTAGCCAACCAAGTCAACCAAGGAGTAGCCAACCAAGTCAAACAAGTGCCCAAGTGCCAAACCAATCAAATCAACCAAGCCAACGAGGAACTAGGCAACAAAGAGGGAGTCAACTAGGTCTTACAAGAGGTCGTGGTGATGGTCTTGGCCGTGGTGGTGGTAGAGGTCGTGGTGATGGTCTAGGTCATGGTGATGGTATTGGCCGTTGTGGTGGTAGATGCCGTGGTGATTGTCTTGGCCATGGTGGTGGTAGAGGCCATGGTGATGGCCTAGGCCTTGGTGGTGGCTATGGCCGTGGTGGTGATCTTGGCCTTGGCGGCGGCGGTAGTGGAGGAATGTTTTCTTGGCTCAGTGGACCATTGTCGTATGTGACTTACTATTATCTTGTTATTTTGGCTCAATGTTTGTGTTGTCATTTTTCATTGTGTGACTAACTATTATGTTGCCATTTTTGTAGGTATGGCATCATCCCAACCCAATGAAGCAACAATGAAGGGGGTGGAGGACACGGAGGGGGAAGGTGAGATGTTGTGGTGGTGGGAGGAGTAAGAAGAAGAAGAAGAAGAAGAAGAAGAAGAAGAAGAAGAAGAAGAAGAAGAAGAAGAAGAAGAAGAAGAAGAAGAAGAAGAAGAAGAAGAAGAAGAAGAAGAAGAAGAAGAAGAAGAGAGGAGGAAGAAGAAGGGACAAGGACCGTGACCTTCTTATGAACCAAAATGTGTGCTACTATGTGCTATGAGTCCTAAATGACTATGTGTTTTAGACAACTCTATGTGCTATAACTCCTTCATGTGTGTATGACTATGTGATTGGACTACTCTATGTGCTATGTATTCTTCATGTGTTTTGGACTACAATATGTCATATTACTTATGATTATGTGACATAGTATGCGAACCACAAAACCTAAAAAGCAATTGATATTTAAAATCAGCAGAGAGTGCAGCGCCTATGCGTTAGGCGCTACCGCAGTGTAGTCTGGCCCGACAGTTACGCTGCACTCGACTTAGAAATCCCCCAAAACCCTCGAAAGCGCTCTTTTGCTCTCTGGATTGGCATGTCCAAATGTGCAACGCCGAAGAGACAGGCGCTGCACTACACAGTGCAGCGCCTCTCCCTTGGGCGCTGTACATCTGGACATGCCTATCCAGAGAGCAATGTATCTTCCAAGAGGTTTTGGGAAAATCTCTAAGTCGAGTGCAGCGCCTATCTCTCAGCGCCGCACTATACAAAGGCAGCGACCGGCTTTCAAGCGCAGATCAGGTAGTGTAGCGCCTGACGTATAGGCGCTGCACTCTAACTTAGAGATTTTTTTCCCCCAAAACCTACTGGAAGCGCTCTGTTGCTCTCTGGATAGGCATGTCTAGATGTGCAGCGCCCGAAGGATAGGTGCTGCACTACAGTGCAGCACCTGTCCTTCGGGCGCTGCACATCTGGACATGCCTATCCAAAGATCAAAAGAGCGCTTCCAGTAGGCATTCCAGCTGTGCAGCACCTAAGGGATAGGCGTCGCACATGTTTAATGTGCAGTGCCCATGCCTTAGGTGCTGCACATCTGTGTGTCACTTATGCTGCCCCCACCCCTCTCCCACACCCCACACACAAAACCGAAGCTCAGTGCCTCCCCTCTGCCCTCCTCTCTCCCCCTCTCAAATCCTTCTCAGATCCGGAGATTTTGTCCGTGGATCTTGAAGCCAACCCCTCCCTTAAGGTAATCTCCTTCGATCCCCTCGTTTTCATCCAAATGAATTCTCACATTACCTCATATCATGCTAGTTTGGGGAAACCCTAGTTGTTGACTGGATTTGGAAATTTGTTGGGAAATCCTAGTTTTGTAGGCATGGCTTCATCCGGTTCCATGACGAGGCCACCGTGTGCTAACCAAGAGGACATGTCGAACAAGTGGGAGGACGCATCTTTGGACAAGGTGAAGGAGAAAGATGTCAACATCCCGCCATGTTGGTGTGGGGACGTTTGCAAGGTGAAGGTGTCCACCGATCGAAAGAAGTGTTGGACGGAAGGGAGGAGATATTTTGTATGCCCCAACTATGCTTATGATCGTGCGCTTCCAACCCAACCACCGGTAAGCTAGAGAAGTAAAATGTTGTTCTCAAATGTGTGTTAGCACTAACAAAAAATGTGTATGCAGTCACCGCCTCCTCTATGCAAGTACTTCACGTGGATAGATCATGAAGTGCCAGAAGATGTCCAAAAGGACCAATATCAAGATTGTCTTAGGCGCCAGCGATGGTTCGAAGAATCGTTTCGAAGAGGCTTGGAGGAAGAGCGTCGTCAAAAGGAGACGATGGAGGGGAAGAAACGAGAGGAGGAGAGGGCACGCCAAGCGAAACTTGCTCATGAGGAGGACAGAGCAAGAAAGCTTGCAAAGGCTCACGAGGCCCAAGAGGAGGATGAGGCACGTGACAAGAAGGGGAAATGGCCTCGCTCGACTCAGTAGGGACTTCGCTTCGGTGCACTCGTCATGGAACCGGATGGATCCATGCCGTATTTGTCATGAACTATCTTCTAGGGCAAGAAGCCATTTGTCGTCAACTATGTCGTAGTAGGCCTAAATTTATCATTTGTAATGAATATGCCATGAACTTGTGAGGTTATGCAATATGTTGGTGAACTCTAAGTAGTGTGCTACTTGTGTTTGCGAAGTTGTAGTAATGTTTGAGTTGTCCTAAGTTATGAACTCATCGGCATATTACTTGTGTTTATTCAAATTGTTGTGTAGTTCAAGTTATTGTAAGTGTTGTGATGTTCAAGTGAATTGAAAGTGCTACAAAAGTGCTTCTGTTTCGGCAGTTTTGCAGTTAACAGCACTGCAGCGCCCATGCCTCGGGCACTGCACTATACTATGCAGCGCCCAATAGTTAGGTGTCACACATTATAGTGCCGCGCCTTACACTAAGGCGCCTGCACACTTACTTAGAAATATTTTTGGCAAGAAATGTTGTTGCAAAGCTTCTGTTGCTCTCTGGATCCAGATGTGCAACGCCTGAGGCCTGGGCACTGCACTATACTGTGTGACGCCTCAATGTTGGGTGCTGCATAGTACAGTGCAGCGCCTGACGCCTGGGCGTTGCACTGCTGTTAACTGCAAAACTGCAGAAACATAAGCTCTTTTGGCAGCAATTTCAATTCAAATTATACTGCAGTGCTGTAAACTGCAGAAACTGAACAAATACAAGTAATAACTTCAACATCACATCATTTAGGACAATTCAAACATTACTACAAGTTCGCAAACACAAGTACCACACTACTAAGTGTTCACCAACACATCACATAACCTCACAAGTTTATCAACCTAATGAAACGGCGACAAGTTTAGTTTCATAATAAAAATGACAAGCACTAATGCCTTGCGCGCGTGCACCTGGTGCCATGCCTGCTGGCGATCTTCTTCCTCCTGCCAGGACGAGCCTCCTCTCCCTCCACTTCCTCCTCCGCCTCATCATCCAAGCTCGCCATCCGTGAGCTCCCTGCGACCACCTTTGGGTTGCCTCTGTTGTCAAAGTCGGTGGGCGTATACCGGCGTATGGGCTGCCTACGCTTGAACACGTGCGCGGACCGAACTTGAGCGTCCGCCAAAGTAATGTCGTCATCAATCTCATCAGCCTATCACACAATCAAACAATATTGTCGGGGGGGTGAACCCCGGGCAGGCAACGGAACCCGGATCTATTTCAAAAACAGCGGGGGCCGCATCGCCTTGCAAACCGGTGTGCGCCAGGCCGGGTCGCTCGATCCGGCAAGACGCGCGACCCAGCCAAGACCCTCGACTCGGCAAGGAACGCCAACCCGGCCGCAGCGGCTGGCGCAAGGCAACTCGACCCGGCGCAGCCTTGGCTTCCCCAGTAAGCCAACCCACCCGTGGCGTCCACGGCAACCCAGCCACGGGTCAGCTCCCGTCCCATCCAGGCCGTACGATGGGACGAGACCTCAGTCACTGATGACCAAGACTATAGTGCCCCCGCCCATGCCCGTGGTCAGCCAGAGCGTGGCAACAGTGCCCCTTACCTACCCGCTGACCAGGGCTGGCACGGCAACAGTGTGCCCGCCCTTACCGCTAACGACAGCAAGCGGAGGCCTGACGGAGAACACTGTGCACGACTCGACCTGGCCACGCCCCGACGATCGACAAGACGGCGCACAGTCCCCCTAGGTACGCGGGGCCCGCACCTAGGGGAACCCAGCGAACCACAAGCCCCCAAGCGGGACCCCGCCCGGCACCCCGGATACCAACTATACGGACCCACCGACTCGGCATATTACCATTGTAACCCTGGGTGGGTTGGTCTATAAAACCCCCCAGGAGTCCGGGACAACACAAGATATTCAACAGAGACATAGCGACACCAAGGAGAAGGAGCAGTCGGAGCCTTGGCCAGTCTCCTTCCTCCTCCAAACAGCTCCAGGAGCAACATTGTACTATCAACCATCCAACTAAACTCGGTAGGACTAGGGGTGTTATCTCTCCGGAGAGCCCCGAACCTGGGTATGTCTGGCGTCCCGCGCCCGCGCATATCAACCTCGCCTCCGAAGCCCACCAGCGCCCTCGAGCCTCCTCCTCTCTTTAGCCATCCCTTGGCATCTGTCGTGTGCCCACCACGACAGTTGGCGCCCACCGTGGGGCAGCTCAAGGAACTGGCCGGAAGCACGCTTCGGACGGGGCCCTTCTCCTACTTCGACGAGTCCGTCGCTCTGGCGGACGACGTCATCGGCGCGCTCGCCGCCTCCTTCATCGTGGTGCGCATCTCCGACGCGCCTGCGGCCGGCGAGTACCCCAGTGGGGTGCTCAGCTACTCCGACTCCCCGCTTTCTCTCAGCAGCGGATTCACTGCCGGGGCGATGGACGCCCACGTAGAGGTCTTCGTCACCAGCTATGGCGCCTCTTCCTCGTCGAGCAAGATGAGAAGAGCCGCCGAAGCCACGGCCGCTGTCGGGGATATACCCCGCGGTATGACCCAGCCGGAGTTATGACCCGGCCGGACTTGGCGATTCACCAGAAGACCCGGTTGGAGCTAGGCGACTCACTGACGTTCTTCCTGGACATGGCGGTTTACATATAACCCGCCTGGACATTGTGACTCACTGGAGACCCGGCGGGCGGGTCAAACGGACGACAAGGCCCAGTAGGCCGGTTCATGTGATGGTGGGCCGACCTAAGAAGAAAGGTGTAAGGAATATTTCCCTTACAAGGAATCAAGACCTGGACTTGTATCCGGCTTGTAGTAGAAGATAGGCTACTCTTAGTCCTACTAGGACTCCACATGTAACCCGCCCCTCTAACTTATATAAAGAGGGGCAGAGCTCCCCAAAGAGGGACAAGAAACAAGAACAATCTCTAGGGCTAGACACAAAGAGCCGGCTTACCAGCGACTCTCATGATCATAATGAGACCTAGCCACAAACAGCATGTAGGGTTATTACAGGATGATGTTTCCCGGGGCCCGAAGCTGTCTAAATCCTTGTCTTGCGTGTTGCGTCTCTCGTCCCGATCAACCCCTCTCAAGCTACCACATAGATGTGTTGGCCTCGCGACTAAGTCCTTACACTAGGACATCTGCCGTGACAATTCCACGATAGTTGGCGCCCACCGTGGGGCTCGCGCACGGTGGTGTTGAGTTCTTGAAGGGCGCTATCCCAGGGATGAAGAAGCTCCGCCCAGCTTATTGAAGAAGTTCCGGTCGACTTGTCGGAGAGTTTCAGCTGGTTCACCAAAAAAGTTCCGACCGCCTTGACGAAAGGTTCCATCTAAAACGCCGAAAAGGTTCCGACCGCCTCAACGAAAGGTTCCGTCTGAATCGGCGAAAAGTTCGGACCGCCTCGATGAAAGGTTCCGTCTGAATTGGCGAAAGGTTTCGACCGTCTCGACAAAAGGTTCCATCTGAATCACCAAAGAGTTCCGATTGCCTCGACGAAAAGTTCGGTCCGAATCGCCGAAGGGTTCCAGCCGAATCGCCGAAAGGTTCCGTCCGAGTCATCAAAGAGTTCCGACTTAGGCTACAGAAAAGTTCCGGTTTATCAAAAAGTTCCGGCCGGATTATCAGGAGGTTCCGGTTCAAAAGTTCCGGATTATCAAAAAGTTTCGGCCGGATTATCAAGAGGTTCCGGTTCAAAAGTTCCGGATTATCAAAAGTTCTGACCGGATTATCAAGAGGTCCGGTTCAAAAGTTCCGGATTGTCAAAAGTTTCGGCCGGATTATCAAGAGGTTCCGGTTCAAAAGTTCCGGATTATCAAAAGTTCCGCCGGATTATCAAGAGGTTCCGGTAAAAAGTTCCGGGTTATCAAAGGTTCCGGCCGGATTATCAAGAAGTTCTGGTTCCAAAAATTCCGGCTCAAAAAGTGCCGACCGGGTTATGTGGAGAGCTCAGGCACTAGAAGACACAGAACTAATTAATTCTTTTGTCAAGAAACAAAAGCAGCACTATGCATTATCCAGCGCCAACATCCGGCAAAAAAACCAGGTGATATCCATCCAATTTACTTTTATCAATATTTATATACAGCCATCGCCCCTGCGGTCCGGTTTACATCAACGCGCCGACCGGCTCGCCCGTCAGCACCATCTTACAACACCACGGACAACTCGCCGTCTGCCCTCGCGGCCGGTTCACGTGTCCTCACCGGCTTACAATGTGGAGGACAACTTGCTCGTCCGCACCGGCTTTCAAACGCCATGGCCGGTTTATCTGTTTGTTCCCGCGGCCGATTCACCCGTGAGGGATTTCAGTTTCACCTAGTGATCATCAACTTCATGGTGGACTATTTTCGGCCTAAACAAATCAGGTGATATCCATCCAAGTTTGTTTTATTATCACATGTTGTTTTTGTCAAAGGACAAGTTTATCTTTGCCTTGGTCTGCAATATTGTTTATGTAGGGCAATTATTTATGACAAAAAGTGATATTATACCGCGGAGGTGGAGGCACGCCAACATCTTTTGGCACAGGTGGTCGTCGTTACTCTACGGACTCCCGCACCGGCTTACAACGCCGTGGCTGTCTCTCGCAACCACGTTGGCTTACAACGCTATGGCCGTCTCTCGCGACCGCGCCGACTTACAACGCCGTGGCCATCTCTTACGACCACGCCGGTTTACAACAAGGAGGACAACTTACCCGCCCGCACCGGTTTACAGCGCCACGGTTGATTCATCTGTCTGAGCCGCTTTGATGTTGCGGTCGTTTTTACGGTCCGTCTCTCGCGGCCTGGTCTACATCAACACACCGGGCCGCATTTTTCTGGATGAGCTGTTTATTGAGTATGAGCAAGTCACTACTTGGGAAGCCCGGTTTCTCTTCCAACAAATTGGAGGCAAATTATCATATATTATCAACCGACGTCTGAACTGGATGACTCAATAGATAGGTGCACAAGTCGCCGCACTACGATTTGGTTAACTTCAAACAGCCGCTTGAAGGAACCATTGGCCGAGTTGCTGACACGGTTCATACGGGATCATTTATAACCCGCCGCAATCACCTCAACCTTCTATGGATAATCACTAGCCTAACATATTAGGTGAAATCCATCCAATATATTTTATATTACAAATTATTTTCTTCAAAAGAGCAATTACTTTAGTTTGCAAGTTGTCCCATGCAGGATTCAAACCGGTCTATATCACGGTTAATTATGGAGAATCTCAAGCCAACTCCTCAAGTCGTCTTGAGACTCGGGGGCTACAATGATATGACTCGGCAAAATTAGCCGGTTTCAATGAATTCAAGAACTCCAGGTCATTAAAGGGAAAGATAACCCGGGCCCCGGAGATAACTGCTAGATCGATGAAAATTTAAAAGATGTCAGAAGATTTCCGGCTCAAAATAAGGACTCTGGTTTAAAATCCGGTTCAAGAGACATCTTTCTCCCACAAAGCACTGAAGCTCTTAAATCTGGTTCAAAAGCCGGCCAGGTTAAATTTGTCCCTCACAAATTTTCGAAGCTCTCAAATCCGGTTCAAGGTAAATTTGTCCTTCACAAATTTTTAAAGCTTTCAAATCCGGTTTAAAGTTCCAGTTTAAAAAGCATAATCTCTCGCAAGTTTGAGTTCTCAGAAAAATTAAAGGTTGCCGAAAGAACTTGCTGCCATGATGCGCGGTTCAAACTTGGGTATCCTGCCTTACGGCTTATCTTATTATGATCACTTGGGGGCTTCTTGCTCATCGAGCATAGCTATCAGTACCCTCTTGATCGGCGCAATGCCAAAACTTATATGATCAATTGGGGGCTTCCTGTTCAAACGTAGGTCGTATTCGAACCAAAGAGAACATAGTTGTCGATACCCTCTTGATCGGCATACTGCCAAACCCACTAGGGGGCTTCTTGATCATATCTGAATCATAGCTTAACCCCTTTGGGTGTGACGTGGGTCGTATTCGAACCAGCGTCATTAAACAACTCTTATCGTCACTTGGGGGCTTCCTATTCAAACATAGGTCGTATTCGAACCGAAGAGAACATAGCTGTCGATACCCACTTGATCGGCATCGCCAAAGCCACTGGGGGCTATATGATCGTATTCGAATCTTAGCTTAACCCCTTTGGAACGGTTTCTCGATCGTATCCGAATCAAGCCTCAAAAAGTTTTATTCTATCTCTGGTAAAGTTTATTGTAGCCACAATTACTTAACTTGAGACCTTTTTGGGATTATATCTCAAATGTATATAAGTGTTTTATGATTAACCCGGCTTGACTTTTGACTATAAGTCGCCAGCTTATGACAACCATCATTTATATGGAAGCATTGGCTTCTAAGGATTGGGTTATCACCCTTGCTACACAGGTCATGTAAACCGGTAGTACAAATTGAATATCACGGTGGTTATATGTGAGGTATTATGACCCGCCCTGTGGTAAACCGCCAAGAGTTCTCGTGATCTACTTGTGTGCAGGATAAGACTACATTTGGGTGGTTACCCGCCCTGTTTTTTGACGTTAAGACGTCAGGGCATATGTTGTTTAAACTCTTTGCAGGATTTGCAGAAATATGACATATAAATTATTAAGTTCAAGCTCATTACCAAAGTTCATGCTTCAAGATGATGATCCGTTCTGGATTTTTCTCAAAGGCTATAAGCCGCAGGGTTATAAAAATTCCGGCTTACAGTGGAGGCGTATTAAATCGCCATCGGCCAAGAGCCGCCAAGTCTTTAAACTCCGGATTTACTTGTCAACCGATGAGGTATTCAAACCTTTAATAGCCAAACTGGCTGGATTTTCATGATGACATTGATGATTGAGGTTTTCATACCGGATTATATTATTCAAATCTCGAATAGCCAACGTGGCTGGATTTCTATTGTGATTATCAATAACCAGTGCTATGATTGAGGTTTTCAAAGTCGCTTTAGCGCAACGGCTATTATTTTTATCAATGGATATGATTTATTCTACAATGGAAGGAATAGTCCCGAGTCGCTTCAGGCTTACGACCCGGCACTTGGGGGCTATATTATTCAGATTTGGATTATATCAAATATGCAAGTCCCATGTCACTGCCAGCATGCACCATGGCACTTGGGGGCTAATGCAAAGTCATTTTTTGCTCAACTTATTGAAGACCCGACTCATCACATTCTGAATGAGTCGGCCCTTGGGGGCTACCAATTGCTCCTGTGAAAAATTCAAGGTAGACAAGCATTAATCCATTATATTGAACGGTCCACTATTTAGTTGGTGGAGTACAAAGCTCTTAACCTTGTGGTCGTGGGTTCAAACCCCATGGTGGAGACTATATTATATGATGTTATTATCAATTATATACAAAGTCCCGGCTCAGTATTATCTTACTAAGCCGGCCCCCTGGGGGCTACACATTGCTGTTCAAATTTACATGGTTATATCTACAAAGTCCCTGCTCATTATTGCATAATGACCCGGCACTTGGGGGCTACATGTGTGGAATATTCAGTTTATATGATTGAGATGAATAAACCGGATTTCTTCAAGGTTGCAACATTTATTGGAGCAATTCTTAAACCATCACTTTGTTCTGCTCAAGACTTGGGGGCTACAGGTAATATGGATATAAGGGAGAAAAGTCTTCAAATTATCAGTTTTGAGCAAATCAGGAGGATCAATTACATAAAACGGTGTCAACAACAATTATGACCCGGCATCGTCTGTTTTATAATCAGGCAGTTTTTGGTAATGATAAACCGGCAAGTTTTACATCTTCAAACCGGCTAAATATCACATGAGTATTTGAAGACCAAAATTATTTAACCCGGCGCCTTGAAAGCCGACTCAAGTGGATTATTCTTCACAATATTTTCTGTGAGAAACCAACATCAGCAAATTGAGTATGAAGCTAGCTTATTTGACCCGGATTTTCTAGATGAAGGAAATGACAATTGGACTTAAGGATAATCAGGTCCTGTCTCGGGAGAATATTTAACCCGGAATGCAAGGAATTAAGGATGATCAGGTGCCGGCTTACAAGAATTTTTAACCCGGAGCATAACCTGTCAAAGTTGTTCTGGTGTTTATTTTGCGGGATCAGTTTGACATGGATAAATCCAAATTAAACTGGGGGCTAATGTCGGGGATATACCCCGCGGTATGACCCGGCCGGAGTTATGACCCGGCCGAACTTGGAGATTCACCAGAAGACCCGGCCGAGCTAGGCGACTCACCATGCGTTCTGCTGGACTTGGCGTTTTACATATAACCCGCCTGGACATTGTGACTCACTGGAGACCCGGCGGGCGGGTCAAACGGACGACAAGGCCCAGTAGGCCGGTTCATGTGATGGTGGGCCGACCTAAGAAGAAATGTGTAACTTACAAGGAATCAAGACCCGGACTTGTATCCGGCTTGTAGTAGAAGATAGGCTAGTCTTAGTCCTACTAGGACTCCACATGTAACCCGCCCCTCTAACTTATATAAAGAGGGGCAGAGCTCCCCAAAGAGGGACAAGAAACAAGAACAATCTCTAGGGCTAGACACAAAGAGCCGGCTTACCGGCGACTCTCTCATGATCATAATGAGACCTAGCCACAAACAGCATGTAGGGTCATTACCGGATGATGTTTCCCGGGACCCGAAGCTGTCTAAATCCTTGTCTTGCATGTTGCATCTCTCGTCCCGATCAACCCCTCTCAAGCTACCACATAGATGCGTTTGGCCTCGCGACTAAGTCCTTACACTAGGACATCTGCCGTGACAATTCCACGACAGCCGCTGCGGCTCAGACGGAGACGACTGACCCGCGGCGCGCCGTGATGCAGAGCCTCCGCATTCCCATCGGCACCGACGTCGATGCCACCAACGTTGAAGCTTCAACCCAGCTCGAGGATGTGCGCCAAAGAAATGCTGGACCTGTCCGAGATGCTGTCCGCCACCAGACGCCGCATGGAAGCTGCTCAGATGGAGCACGACGCCGCCCAAGGATTCACGCCTGCCGCGGCCGAGCCAAGCCGGGCCGCTGATACTCGCGCCCGAGGAGGAGCGATCGGCCAGGCTTTCGGCGCCGGCCGGACCGTCTACGAGACCCCAGTCAAGAACATGCGCGCTGCGGAGGCAGCCGCGGTCGGCCTCGACCAACTCGTGGGCGAGGAGCTCAGGGAGCGCATCGGGCGGATGTGCGAGCTCCTCCACGCCGCCAACATTCAGCAGGATCGCCTCAACCAGCTCGCCAAGCCGGCGGGGTCCGGCTCCGCCCGCCTTGGCGGACCCGGCGAACTCCTGCACACGGCCTCTTCGCCGCCCGGCGAGGCGCACTCCGGCCGGGGCCGAACCCGGCGCAACCCGGCCGGCACCGCCGCCGACGCTCTGGGCAACGAGCCCGCCCCAGAGACCCAGCGCGGACCCGGCCAGCCTGGCCGGCGTCCGGCTCCAGCCGACCCGGCCCCTCGGGGCTTGGCCGCCAGTCGACTCGACCCGCGCGCCATCGACGACGCCGACACCGACGCTCCATGGAGGTGGAGGAGAGCAGCGCAATCGGGCCGGCGTGTTTCGGCCCATGCATCCGGGAGGAGCCCTTCCCCAAGGGATTCGCGCTCCCCCGCGACACCCCCAAGTACAATGCGACCGTGAAGCCAGAAGACTGGCTCACCGACTACACCACGGCCATTGGCATCACCGGTGCCAATCGTCGTCTCGCCGTGCGCTACGCACCGCTCATGCTCCAAGGATCGGCTCGCACATGGTTGAACAGCCTGCCGGCAGGCAGCATCAATGCATGGGTCCATTTCGAGGAAGCGTTTGTCCGCAACTTCGCGGGGACGTACAAGTGACCCTTGTCGCCCCAGTCAGCTCGCCATGTGCATGCAAGGGCCGACGGAGACGGCCGCGAGTACCTCGCACGCTGGACCGAGCTCCGGAACAGTTGTGAGGGCGTCCATGAAGTCCAGGCGATCCAATACTTCGTCAACGGGTGCCGAGACGGCACCCTCCTCAAGCACAAGCTTCTACGCTCCGAGGTGGCCACCATGGCCGCGCTCATGGTGACGGCGGACAAGTACGCCAACGCCGACTCCGCCATGAAGATCCAAGTGGCGCTGGACGAGACCGGCAAGGCGAAGCTGGTCCCTCCACAGAAGCTGGCCAGCGAAGGCAGCCGGCAGCAGCACCACCAGAACAACAAGCGCAAGGCCAAGCAGCCGGCGCAACGTCACGACAACCGGCTCATCGCGGACGCCGAGCCCGCGGCGGATCCGGCAGCGAAGCGCCGGCAGACCGGCAAGATGGTGTGGCAACCCGCCATGAGCTTTGAAGAGATGCTCGACGCTCTGTGCAAGCACCACAGCGGCGCAAGACCCTCCATGCACACGCTTCGGCAGTGCGCCATCACCAAGCGCCTCATGAGGGGCGACGTCCCGCCTCCTCCGGCTCCGGCTCTGGCTCCGGGCGCGGGACAACCGCCTCCGCCTCCACCGCTGCCCCCCGCCGGCGGCGCGATGCGGTACAACGCCGACCCGGACCAGAATGTGGCCTATGTCGTCTTCACCAGCCTCGGCGACGACAAGCTCAGCGAGCGCCTCCTTTGACAGGAGGTGAACACCGTCGTCCCGGCCAAGACGGATTTCATGCATTGGTCAGAGCGCCCGATCACCTGGACCCCGGAGGATCACCCGGCAGTCATGCCGAGTCCGAGTGGGTACGCACTCGTCCTCAACCCTACGATCGTCGCGCGGCGCACCTGCAAGTTCTCCCGAGTCCTCATCGACGGCGGCAGCAGCATCAACATCCTCTACCGCGACACGATGACCAAGCTCGGCCTCAAGGCCGAAGACCTGGAGCCAACCCGGACCATCTTCCACGGCATCGTACCCGGCCTTTCCTATTCGCCCATTGGCCGGGTCCGGCTCGACGTCCTGTTTGGCGACAGCAGCCACTTCCGACGCGAACCAATCTGGTTCGAGGTGGTGGACTTGTCCAGCGCGTACCACGCTCTGCTGGGCCGGCCCGCGCTCACCAAGTCCATGGCGGTCCCCCACTACGCGTACCTGAAGATGAAGATGCCGGGTCCCAAGGGCCTCATTACTGTCACCGGTGACTACCGCAAGTCCCTGGAGTGCGCCCAAGACGGCGCCAAGTTGGCCGAGTCGCTAGTCATTGCCGAGGAGCGGCGCCAGCTCGACCGGATTGTCGCCCTGGCCGGCGAGGCCTCTGACGCGTCGATCCCGACCCCGGACCCGGCCGATGAGGCCGCCTTCAAGCCCTCCAAGGAAACCAAGAAAGTGAAGCTGAACCCGGAAGACCCCAGCTGCAGCAAGTACGTTGTCGTAGGCGCCCGCCTCGACAACAAATAGGAAGGCGAGCTCGTCGACTTCCTCCGTGAGAATCGGGATATCTTCGCATGGACCCCCAAAGAAATGCCGGGTATCCCGAGGAAGTACGCCGAGCACAAACTCCACGTCCGCAAGGACGCCAACCTGTCCGTCAACCCCTCCGTCGATTTTCTGAAGAGAAGAGAAGAACCATTGGTGAAGAGGTTGCCAAGCTCTTGGCGGCCGGCTTCATAATGGAAGTGTTTCACCCCGAGTGGCTGGCCAATCCAGTCCTTGTCCTGAAGAAGAACAAGACCTGGAGCATGTGTATTGACTACACCAGCCTCAACAAAGCCTGTCCCAAGGATCCGTTCGCCCTCCCGCGGATCGACCAAGTCATCGACTCGGCCGCCGGGTGCGAGCTGCTGTCCTTGCTGGACGCCTACTCCGTCTATCACCAGATCAAGCTGGACCAGGCCAATGCCCTGAAGACGTCCTTCATCATGCCCTTTGGAGCGTACTGCTACATCACCATGTCGTTCGGGTTTAAGAACGCCAGCGCCACCTTCCAATGCTGCATGCAGAAGTGCCTGCTACCGCAACTCGGCAAGAACATCCACGTGTACGTGGACGATATCCACGTCCCAGAAGACCCGGCCGCGCCGCAAGCCCGCCCGGGGACTGCTCAACCCAGCCCGGGGACTGCTGAACCCGGCCCAGGGACTGCCGAACCCGGCCCGGGGACTTCTGAACCCGGCCCGGGGGCTGCTCAGCTCAACCCGGCCACCATCACCCCGGACCCGGCCGTCGCCGCCACCAACCCGGGGGCTGCTCAACTCGGCCCAGGATCCGTCGACTCGGAACCCACCTAGGTGGCCGTCTTCACCACCATCACGGCCCCATCTTGGGCCCTGCCAATATCAGAATGGCTGGAGAACAGGGTTCTCCCCATGGACGAGACCTAGGCTCAGCAAGTTCAGCACCGGGCATCCGCCTACACCATCATCAACAACGAGCTTGTCAAACGCAGCTCTACCGGCGTGTTCCAGCGCTGCGTCGAGCAGGACCGCGGCATCGACATTCTCCTCGACATTCACCAGGGCGAGTGCGGGCACCACGCCGCGTCTCGGTCCATCGTGGCCAAGGCGTTCCGCCACGGCTTCTACTGGCCAACGGCCCTCGAAGACGCCGAGTCGCTCGTCCTCAAGTGCGAAGGATGCCAGCGCTTCAGCAAACGCAGCCACCAGCCGGCGGCCAAGACTCCGCACCATACCGATCGCTCGCCCTTCGCGGTCCGGGGACTCGACATGGTGGGACCCTTCAAAACCGCCGAGGCGGCATGACGCACCTACTGGTGGCAGTGGACAAGTTCACCAAATGGATCGAGGCAAGACCAATCAAGAAACTGGACGGGCCAACAGCCGTCCGGTTCATCAAGGACATAGCGGTGCGCTACGGCATGCCGAACGGCATCATCACCGACAATGGCACCAACTTCGCCAAGGGCGCGCTCGAGCAATACTGCTCCGTCTCCGGCATCCGCCTCGACCTGGCCTCCGTGGCACATCCGCAGTCCAACGGGCAGGTCGAGCGGGCCAACGGACTCATCCTGTCCGGCATCAAGCCGCGACTCGTCGAGCCACTTATCCGCTCACCCGGCAGTTGGCTCGACGAGTTGCCCGCGGTTCTCTGGAGTCTGCGCACGACACCAAACCGCTCGACCGGGTTCACCCCATTGTTCCTCGTCTACGGATCAGAAGCCATCATCCCGACCGACGTCGAGTTTGACTCGCCGCGCATCACGATGTACACTGAAGAAGAGGCAAGAGAAGCACGCGAAGACGGCGTTGACCTGCTCGAAGAGGCGCCTTCTGGCACTTAGCCGCTCGGCTATCTACCAGCAAGGCTTGAGGCACTACCACAGCAAGAAGATCAAGCCTCTCGCATTCCGCAGAGGCGACCTCGTCCTCCGACTCGTCCAAGAGCAGGCAGGCCAGCACAAATTGTCCTCTCCACAGGAAGGCCCGTTCATTGTGAGCAGGGCTTTGCGTGACCGCAACGCCTACTACCTCATCGACGCACGCAAATTGAAGAAGCGCAAGAGGGACACCGCCGGCGGAGAAACGACCCGGCCGTGGCACGCGGAACTCCTTCATCCGTTTTACAGTTAGCCGAACGAATGTATGTATCCTCGCCTTTTGTAAGCATATGAAACTATGGGGTCCCCGAATGAGACTCGGGGGCTGCCTTTTGCCGACCAATTTATTGCGTCCATATTTCACACCGCCTCACTACCGAACCCGGCCGCCGGCTCGACAAGCTCTACCCGGGGGCTCGGGGGCTGGCCGGCTTGATCAGCACCCCGCCGCTTCGCTTAGTGATTCCTGATAAGTTAGGATGCCCCCCCACTTCGCCCTAAAACCGCAGATCCAGCTCTGGCTGACGGCGGGCAAGTGCAACGGGCTAAAGCTCCCCTACGATTTACACTAAGTCAAAGCCGCCGGGTCTACCAACCCGGCCCGACGCTCGTCAACTAAGTTAGCCGCACGACCGTCTGCTCACCAACCGGCCAAGCCGGATTGCCGCCACTGCCCGAGGGTGTTTTCGCTCGCGCTCAACGTTTTTAAAGGACCCAACTCCTGTAGCCGCCTCTCGAAGAGCTGAACCCCTTGTCACAGACCGGAGCCTCGGGCGTATGACTCACGGGGGGGAAGCTTCAGGGAGGAGCAACGCATGAAATAAGTTCGGAAAAAGCAGAAGGCAAGAAGCAAATAAATACTCACAACATTTACACATAAATGTTTCAAGCAAAGACCAACGGCCCGAGTTCATTACACCCTGAAAACCCCCAGTGGGTGGGTGGACCTGCTACTTAACAGAATTTCCTACAAAAGATTCTCAGGCATTCCCAGCGCCGCGCCGCGACATCGACGGCTCCCCCCGGCCGGCCTCCGGGTCCAGCGAAGCACCGGTGTCCTCTCCGACCTCCGCGTCGCCGTAGACGCCCGTCTCCTCCGAGCTGCCCTCCGGGTCGCGAAGAAGCAAGTTGTAGTCATCGCCAGCCACGACCGCGCCGTCTTTCGTCCGTTCCGGATGGAACTCGTCGTGGAAGGCGAACCCGGCGATGTAGCTGGCCCGGGAGGCGATCCGGCCGGCATGCTCCTGCAGCAACGACTCCGAGCCAGCGCGCTGACCCATCAGCGCGTCCAGCTGAAGATCCGGATGCCAAGACAGCGCGATCCGGAGCACAATCTCAGCACCGGCCCGGGCGGCAGAAACGCGCTAGTCGCTAAGGCGATCCGGGCCCATCTCCAACCAGCGTGCCAGACGCGAGAAGCTGCGCGGATGGACGGAACCCGGCCACAAGGCCGCCTTCATCGCGGTCCTGGCTCGGGACAGCCGCTCCATCTGCGTTCCCAAGGCCCCCAGCCGGGCCTCAGCAGCGGCAACAATCTCCAGGAAGGTCCAAGCCGTCAGCGGATCCGTCCCGGACCCGACAACACCGGTCGGGTCGCGCTGATAGCGGACGGCTTCCTCCGCCAGCCGCTGCGTCTCTGGAAAGGCCCCTGCAGCCAAAGGCGAAGCAAGTCAGAAGGGCAACAAGGAAGAAAGGGCCGGGTCCCGACCCGGCAAACAACAAAGAAGCAGCACTTACTGGAGAAGGACTCTTCCAGGTGCTGCGTTTCGAGCAACGTACCACGTCGCTCCCGCTCCAAGACATGGTCCCGCTCCCTGAGCGCCTTCTCTAATTCGGCCGCCTTAGCAAGGGCCGCCTTCAGCTCGGCGTCCTTGTCTTCGGTCGCCTTCTCGGCCGCCTCACGGCGGCGAGCCTCGGCCTGGCGGGCCTCATCCGCCGCGGTGGCTTGCTCCCGCAGACGCTCCACCTCGGCCTGGAACCGGCCCTTGTCGTCGGCCAGCTGGCCGCGCTGCTGGTCCGCCTCGATCAGGGCCTGCTGCGCCTCCACCACCTTGGTGGCTTCTGCCTTAAGAAGCTCCACCTCGGCCTCGAGGCGGCTCTTGTGACCCGCCAGCTGCTCGTGCAGCCGGCTGGCCTCGTCAAGAGACCGCTGGGCCGCGGCCACCTCCGCCCTTGCCTGCGCCACCTCGACGCCGAGACGGCTGGAATCAGCAACGAGCCGGTCATATCGATGACCGGCCCAGAACAGCCGGGTCCGCCAAGACAGCACCTCGGCTGCAAAGAAGAAGAACTCAGCAGGAAGAAAAAATAAGACAAGGCCTAAGATTTTGCCCAACTGTTACACAGTTGACCCGAATCTCGGGGGCTACACCTAGTGGGTGCGCTAGCGCTCCCCCACTAGAAAACAAGAGCTCAGCAAAGTACCTGCTACGGCGCGAAGCTCCTCCTCCTTGGCAGAAAGCCGCCCCTTGAGCTCCCGATGCTTTCCCAGGAGCCGGTTGTAGGCCCCAACCCGAAAGGCGTCAAGATGCTGAAAGGAAGACCAAAGTCAACACAAGGCCTAAGATTTGGCCCAACTGTTACACAGTTGGCCCGAATCTCGGGGGCTACACCCAGTGGGTGCGCTGGCGCGCCCCCACAGAGATAAATCTCACGAAAACAAGAAGAAGAAGGACTTACCAGGACGGCACGCTCCAGGTCGCGCTTCCGCTCCGTCTCGGCCTGGGCGAAGGCCTCAAAGCGCTTCGTCCGGCCTCGCAGACGGCGGCTGACGGCGTCCAGTGCTGCCTCCTCCTGGGTCTGGGGCCCGAAGACGGCCACGCCCCCGCTCCGCGCTGGCTGTGGCACGGCAGCTCGGCGCCCGCTCTGCAGAGGCACCAAAGCGTGCCCCGCCACACTTGCGATGCGGCCAAGACCTCCTCCGACGCTTTTCCGGCGCCCGGCAGCGATCCGGACGCCAGGCACCTGCGTCGCCACCTCAGGCACCGCCGCCTGCGGTGCCTCCTCCATAGTTGACGGGGCCTCCGGCCCGCCAGTGGCGCCCCCTCCGGGACGCCGCCAACACCACCATCAGCCCCCGCGCGCTCGACAATGTCGGCTCGCGGCGGGGTATCGCCCCCCACCTCCACGACCTCCTGGTCGAGGAGCACCACCTCGGGCCGGCCCCCACGGCCGCGCTCTCTCACCGACGACGGTTCAAAAACCGTCGCCTCCACCACCATGCCCTCCGGCATCTCGCGCCCGAGCCGGCTCAGCGCCGCCTCCACGCCCGCCGCGCGTCGGTCCAAGCCGGACCGACGCCGCTCAGCTCCGCCTCGCCCCCGTTCCTGTCACGCCAGGCCAAGGCCTCGGCGTCGTCCAGGTCCAGGACGAGGTCCGAGTCGCCTCGCCCCTCCTCCCCGGCCAGACCGGTGAAGTCGGACCGGCTCCTGCGGAACGCGGTCCCCTCGGTGGCCGCGGCCTCCGCCGCCACCCTCGCCAGCGCGGTCGGAGACCTGAAGAGGAAAGCCAAATAAGCAAAAAAGACAGGAAACCCAAGCGCAAGCGGCGAACAGAACTTACCCCATCAAGACCGGGACCAGGATTGGCTCGCGCGCTTCTTCTTGGCCGGCCTTCCGGGCTCGGCCGGGTCCGCTGCGCGCTTTGATCTGAAGTCGCGGCAACGCTGTCCTGCCATGCGGGCGGCTCGGCGCCGCCCATCTGAGCCGAGCTCCGCCTGCATCGCTGCCTCCCCCGCCCAATGCCGCTGCACCAAGCAACCGGCGTCAGCATCGCCTTCAGCGCGACACGAGCAACAAAATCAAGACAAAATGAAGAAGAGAAAGACTCGAAGCTTACCGGCTCAGCGCATAGCGCCAGCGTCAGACTCAGTCACCTCCTCACCACCTTGGGCCGCGGGCTCCTCTGGTGCCACCGGCGCCACCTGTAGCGGAGCCCGGGCGTAAGGATGCCGGCTCGCATGCAGAAGAACCGCCCGCGATGCATCGGGACGAACAAGAAGATGTGCGGCGGCAAAGTAAGAGACCAGGTGCTCACCTGCGGCGCCGGGTTCGCTTGGCTATACGGCGCCTTGTCGAATCGCCAATCCTCTCCAAGATTGGCCCTGGAGATGGTGTTGACGGCGCGTGTGGCCTGCTACCCAGACAGCCGTGTCGACCCCATTCGGTTGGGGTCCTGCAGGCCGATCATCTCGCCGATGAGGCAGGAGCGCCTCTGAAGCGGGAGGACCCGGCGGGTGATGAACGCGGCGAGAAGATCCGTGCCGGTGAGCCCCTCATGTGTCCTCATCACCGTCACCCGCTCGGAGAGGCTGACGATCTCCTGCGACGGGCGCCGGGGCGAGTAGCCCCAGTTCGACTTTGCCCGCGGCGGCGCCATGGCGAAAGGGGGGAGATTGATGTGGTCCGCGCCAAGATTGCGGACGTAGAAGAAAGAATTCTGCCACTTCTTGGCAGAATCCTCGAGCGGAATCTTGGGGAAATCTGCCTGACCGCTTGGAGATGACGGCGCGCCGCGGCGAACTCCTCCGGCCGACGGGCCCCGCCTGCTTCAAGGAGAAGAAGCGCGCCCAGAGGTCGATCGTCGGCTCGACCCCCAGGTACCCCTCGCACAGGTCACGAAATTTGGAGAGTTGGACGATGGTGCCGGGCGCCGAGATGGTGCGGTTGAATCGAAGAACTCCGAAGGCACGGAAGAAGGCGCCGCCGCAGCCCAAGCCCGCTCGAAGTGGGTAAGGAAGACGACAGCGCTCCTGCCCCTCGGTCGGGGCCTTTGCTCGCCCAGCCAGCAAAGCGGACACCAACGTCCGTCTCCCGCGGCAAGCGCCGCAAGGCTCGAAGCTGTGTGATGTCGTCGTCGGTGACATTGGAACCCATCCAAGAGCCCGACGGCAGCGCCATGGATGGAAGCGGAAGGAAGAAGGACGACGGAGAAGAGCTCTGCTCGGGGCTGCGGCGCAAGCTGCAGCGTCGATGTAAAGGAAGCAGGGCGAGGCGAAGGGGCGGGAGGGTGCGGCGAGAATAATGCCCGCCGCTCCCTTGCCCCCCTCAATTTATAAGCCCCGGTTCAAACGTGCGGAAGTGGGATCGTCTGCACGCGCCCGTTCCACTACCCCACAATAAATGCGCACGTACGCTTGCACTAACTGCGCGGGGAAGTGCAACCGGCCCCCAGACGCCACAATAAATCCGCACGCGTGGCCAAGGGCGCGCAACGGCGGGCCCCCGGCCCGTCACCCGTCCGTCACGCTGCGGGTCGTCAGGCCCCTCCGGCTTCCGAGCACCACGTGGCGCCAGTGCGAAGCCTGAGGGATCGCCTCAAGATTCGGCGGACTCCTCGGTTCCCGCCACGACCGGGACGCCGCGATCCGGTTTTCGAGAAAACCGGCACACAGTGGGTGTTGCCGGACCCGGCGTTCGCAGATTCCGCGTTGCTCAAGGGGGGAGCTGTGAAGGACCACTCATCCGAAGACGGCGGACCTTCACAGCTTCGGGGACTACTGTCGGGGGGGTGAACCCCGGGCAGGCAACGGAACCCGGATCTATTTCAAAAACAGCGGGGGCCCGCATCGCCTCGCAAACCGGCGTGCGCCAGGCCGGCTCGCTCGACCCCGCAAGGCGCGCGACCCGGCCAAGACCCTCGACTCGGCAAGGAACGCCAACCCGGCCGCAGTGGCTGGTGCAAGGCAACTCGACCCGGCGCAGCCTTGGCTTCCCCAGTAAGCCAACCCACCCGTGGCGTCCACGGCAACCTAGCCACGGGTCAGCTCCCGTCCCATCCAGCCAGACGATGGGACGAGACCTCGATCATCGATGACCAAGACTATAGTGCCCCGCCCATGCCCGTGGTCAGCCAGGCGTGCAACAAGGTTCTCTTACCTACCACGACTGTATCGGCACAAGAAATGTTCGCCTTATCACGACGACAAGAAGCGGAGGCTCGACGGAGAACATCAGGCGTGACTTGACCCGGCCACGCCCTGACGATCGACAAGACGGCGCACAGTCCCCCTAGGCACGCGGGGCCCGCACCTAGGGGAACCCGGCGAACCACAAGCCCCCAAGCGGGACCCAGCCCGGCACCCCGGACACCGACTATACGGACCCACCGACTCGGCATATTACCATTGTAACCCTGGGTGGATTGGTCTATAAAACCCCCCAGGAGTCCGGGACAACACAAGATATTCAACAAAGACATAGCGACACCAAGGAGAAGGAGCAGCCGGAGCCTTGGCCAGTCTCCTTCCTCCTCCAAACAGCTCCAGGAGCAACATTGTACTATCAACCATCCAACTAAACTCGGCAGGACAAGGGGTGTTATCTCCGGAGAGCCCCGAACTCGGTATGTCCGGCGTCTCACACAGATATCAACCTCGCCTCCGAAGCCCACCAGCGCCCTCGATCCTCCTCCTCTCTTTAGCCATCCCTTGTCATCTGCCACGCGCCCACCACGAAAAATATGGTAAAGACCGGCGTCATAATCAAGTGAGAATTACATCTAAAAGATTAGTTGTACCTCTTGGGTGACCGCACCCTCATCATCCAGATAAGCATGTGAGGAACTCACATCATCCTCCTCATGGTGAGATAAGGGGTCTGATGGTGTACCAGACCTAGAGGCGGATGGTTCATCATATTCTGTGTCACGGCAACCGAGAAGGTTTGATAACCGCCTTAACTTCTGGGCCTGGCGCTGTAACATGAACAAGTGTATAAGATACCAAACTCCGCAAGATATGTAACATGGACACATGGGTGCGTTATGTACCTTGAGAAATTTTCGTAGTGGACCTTCATCATTGCCTTCTCCAACCGGTGTCTTCTCCAGAATAGACTGGCTTAAGATCCAAACCAAGCAAATCAAGGGTTCCACCCAATCTTGGACAAATCTCTAAAATGGCAACGAATTTACAGAGGAAAAGAAAGGGAACGGAGGTGTTTACCTAGTAGGAGGGATTGGAGATCGAATCCACGGCTTCAGATCTGAGAGGGGTGTGGGGGGATCCAAAGGGGGCGTTGCCGCTGCTCTCTGTTCCAGAGAACAACTCCCTGGAGAGAGGGAAGAACTGCCGGGGAGGGCTGGCCCGATGCGGCTTAAGTCAGAGTGTAGCGCCCAAGCCATAGGAGCTGCACATTACACTGTGTGGCGCCCAGCGGTTAGGCGATGCACTGCTGGCTGTGGGGCCGCACCTGGCCCCGGGCTGCCACGCTGGCCGGGGGTGCGACGCCTAAGGCAAAGGCGCTGCGCAGTAGGGTGCGGCGCCTGGCTGTCGGGCGACGCTCAAAAGGGTCAGCAGTGTGAATTTTTTTCAAAAGCAGTTCAAATTTTGAACTGTTTTCGTCCACAGGTCAAATACTCCTATGTGTTTTTTGCTCGCCGGTCACACATCGCCTGCTGCCTTGCCACGCGCTCTGCCTCGGATACGACAGCCCTCGCCTGAGGCACCACTGTAATCGCCTCCTCCGAGGTAGTGAAGGAGGCGGTCCCGCACCTTCTTGATCACGGGCGGTAGTTCTTCCTTGACGGCGAGGCAGTGACGGCACGGCGGCGACGATGATTGGCCGAGTGAGCATCTGATCTGGACGCCGCGGTGGTGTAGGGGCGACGATGGCTCATCCTTCACGCAGCGTCTGATCAAGACACTGTGGTTGTACTGTGGTGAGGCCGGCTCGTTCTTCATAGGCCAGAGCAGGGACGCCGGCTCTCGCTTCATGCAAGGCGCAATGGGGACAGCTGACTCGCTGACGCGACCGGCGATGGTGGTGCCGGGTCCATGTAACGGAGTGGCCGCTCCATCATTCTCTCGATGTGATGGACGAAATCTTCTTCCGTCAAAGCTACCTCCTTAAGGAGTCGGGCGGCTGCTGCAGGGCCTGGTCCTCCTCGTCACCGGACTAGATGACGATCTCCTCAGCGGAGGAGTTGGCTGTCGTGGACGCAGATAGACCCAGAGAGCGTGCGCGGTGGCGCCAAGAACCGTCGAAGGAGGAGTTTCGCCTACTTTGCGTGCCGGTGCGGAGCACCGTGACTTCGGCATCGCCGTCGCTGGGCTCGGAGAGGACTAGGGGCTTGGAAACATAAACGGAGAAGGGGCGGGAGGCAGTGGTCGGGGAGGGGAGTGCGGCTCTGTGCGTTGCCACCGCACGGCTTAAATAGTTGCGCCCAGGCCAGGCGAAGGGGCGGCCAACCCGCTTCAATGTGGTGCAGCGGCCGAAGTTGGTTCCTCGGGGCGTGGCGTCACCATTAAATCGGCACGCCCGAGAGCTCACGTCCGTCAGCGCCGCCCTCCCGTCTGGTCAAATCGCAACATCAATGCCGACCGCCGCATGCTCTGGGCTGGCATGAATGCGGCGCGGAAAGTGGAGCGGCGCTCGATGGGAAGCAACGCGGGAGAGGCGAGTGAGGATTTTTGGCGGGCCAGTGTGATCAGACGCGATCTTAGGGGCGGTCCGGCCCACAAGGCCCACCCACATTTGTTTCCAGTTTGCGGGAGAAAATACGTTCACACCACCCGACAGACCAATACAAGCCCGCGTTGAATGAAGCAACACGTCCGAACAACGCGGTCTGAAAAGATGTAGCCGGTTTGTGGGTCAGTGCTGGAGATACCCTAATTGCCCATTAAGATTATCAACTCTGGTCCAGGTGCAGAAGGCTTGATTGCACTTCAAAATGATTAAATTACCCGTAGACCCTCAAAAGAATAATAAACAGCATTGCTTGTAATACATGTTCTACAAATATACATAGCCATGTTCATTTGGTTTTCAAACCAAAATATAATTACGAAACTGAGATAGCTCAAATGGTTAGATTATTTATGGTGAAACCAACACAGAGTTCAAGTCCTAGAAATACACCGGTTGTCGTATTTTTTTGAATTTATTTCAAAGCTTTTTGACGGTGTACATTCAGTGGAAGAAACCGTTTTCATAGACTACGAAGTTGTCGTATGCCGGCTCAGTATTTTAAAGGTGTTCATAAAAGTATGGTGTACGTATGTACCTTCATCGGGTTAAATATAAGTGTTCGTACATGAACATCTGCGTTTGTACTGTGTTAAATGAAATCAAAAGGTAGCTTAAATCGTCAGATTTGACCAGATTAATTGTCCAAGCCCTAGGCTGTGGCCAGTCCAGCCGAGCAGCGCAGCACATTGAATCCCCCGAGATAAATCCACCAGCAAACATCCCGCAGAGATCCCCCAAATCGCCAGAGAATTTACAGCCAGCGTCGGAGGGGAGGGGACCATGGCCGAGCGAGCATCTCATGCCTTTTCTCACGTGCTCTCCCTTGGCCGGCCTGCGGAGGGCGCCTGGACCTGGAGCCGGACGGGCAGGGGCCTGGACTGGACTCGACTGCCCGGAACAGCGCAAGCGGACGCCCACCATGTGTTCCGCCCCGACAGATCACTCAAGTCCACACGAGTACGAGTCCACTCGAGTACCGTCTTGCGTCCCTGGTCCAATACGGATCCGCGGCTTCATTTCCGCCGCTTTACTGTACTTCTGTTCACGGTTGAATTCGGCCGGATCAACAGTCCGCGGGAGTATAAAGTTTCACCAAAGATGTGCCAGGTTTTCTAATTTGAATGAAGCAGGTACACCGGTCAGCAGCCCGGCCCGGCCCAGCCTAGCCCATCCTCCACCGCGGTCTCTGATTCCTGGTGACGTATACCTTTGCTACATGAAATTGGAGATAACAATATACTCTCTTCATAAAGAAATATATGAAGCGGCTGAGGCCCCCCTCGTCCCCCTCGTGTCGCCTCCACGGGCGACTCAGGGGAACCCTAGCCACCGTCCGCTCGGCCCTCCTCCACCTCCACCTCTCATCGCCGCTGTCTGCAGCGTTGCCGGGCAAAGCTTGGCCGGCTGGGCGGCGGGCATCTCTCCCCTTGAGCGTCTTGGCGGCGCAGGACAATCGAATCGCGAAGAGGCGTCGGGCTAGCGCTGGGTCTGGCGGCGCGGCGGCGAGAATCTTCTTACGTGCGCGTTGCGGCGTTGACGACGCGGCGCGACAGCTGCGGCTTGGATGCGACTCCACGGCGACGTGGTGGCTGCGTGGTCTTCAGATCAGGTGGTCGCGGGCGCCTCCATGTTCAGGCTGGATCCATCTGGATCTGGCGCTTGGATGTTGTCGGCCGGCGCAGGGTGGTGGTCTACGCCGCTGGCCTCGTCAGATCGTTGGATCCGGCGCCTGGAGATCTACGGCGGCTGTCCTTCTTGATCCTCCTTCCTGGTGGGTTGAACCCCATGGCACTTGCATCTCTGCTGGTCTCGGTTCGTCTCAATGTCGGATCCAGAACAGTCGGATGTTTGGTGGTATAGGTTGGGGACCGGAGGAAACTTTGGCCGGCTGGTCCGGCCCGGCATCGACGGTCCCTCGACGTTGTTACCCTCTCTGGAGGCGAAGCCGAGGTCTCTCCTGGAGGCTCAGATGGTCGGACGAGAGATGCTATGGGTGGTGGGCGTCGCGTGGATCCAGCAGCGGCGACGGTGTGAGCTCCGGGGGAAACCCTAGATCTTGGTCTACCGGATCGGACGATGATGGCACCATCGATGCCGTTGTCCCTCCTGGAGGCATCGTTTTGGAGCACGCTACCGGCCGAGGGACAAGAGGAGGAGCGGTGTTACATCTACCGCGAGGCCGACGGCGGATCTTGGCGGCATGGCGCCCCGGAGGTTCGGCGATGGACGCGTTTGGAGATGGACTCGCGCAGGAGAAGAAAGTTGTCTGGCGTCATGGTGACGTTGATGGCAGAGAGGCCTGACAAGATCGGTGCAACAGTTTTGCTCTGAGGATGGACCGAGGGATGATGGACGTGATGGCCCTTGCAGCGTGCGGTGCTCACTGGGAGTGTGCCTGACCGGTGTGGGATCCAATCCAGATAGTGCTTTGAGGGGACACCCGGCTTTAGGTGTTAGGCACCAGTGCGCGGTACATCACCCACCCGGAGCTGGAATTCCATCATTCTCTGCCTGCCTGCCTGCCTCATCCATTCAACTCCACGACGTAAGGTAAATTTATATTCCGTGACAGCTTTGCAGGACACGTTCTCACCAAGGCTGCCACCATATTCTAACCGCTAAAAAGATCACACCTCACGTACATACATCGCGCGAAGATGAGCGCCAGCTCGAAACGAGAGGGAGAGGGAATCCACTTTCACAAGGTCGACCAGCTGCTAGTGCCAATCGGCTACTTGTCTCTTCTCCTCGCTTGCCGATCCAGCAAAGAATCTTGATCCAGGAGCATATATTCCTTGACACCACTTGACCAAGTCTTTTGGTATGCAAAAGACCAACAAAAGGAGGAACCTAATGCCGGCCGGCTTTAGTTCCTATGTGAGTGTCGACTCAGCCAATTTAGGTTGCGGTCAGATCGCGGCAACGGTGAAAGCCATGTCCCGAAACTTTGTACTACAGTGAAAACGACCCACCTTTTATTTTGAAGTGATGAAAAGAGTGCCCGAGTTGCCAAACAAAAACATGCTCTTCATGTTTCATTCAGAATGATTCCCGATAGCCAAGTCATTGTAGAGTTGTTAAATCCACCGTGGTTTATGGGCAAAAGTTGATAGATGAAACGAGTCACCTAGTAGTACTAGTTTTGTCATTGAATGGTCAAAGGTTCCAACTAAAATAGGTAATTATTTGCTCACCAATGCTTTGTACCACTAGATTCACTATTCATATCAACAACGCAGGTCGTAGTCATCGCTATTCAGAGAACATGACAGCCATTCAGGAAAACTCACGTCCAAACAATCAGACGTGCACTGTCAATTCATCCCAGAGGAAAAACTGTTGACAAGCCAGGAAATGATTAAACATCTAATCTGGAGTTGGATACAACGTAAGAGTCGCTTTGGATTCGACCAGTTCACTGTTTGAAACTCACTTTTCTCTTTTGCTATTGCTTCAGCCCATTACACAAATGTTTGCTCAAAACCAGAACCAGGTTGCAAGTTCATTCTGATACAACCAATGACCACATGGTACAGCATAACTAGTGACACATCCAGGAAGCAACAGAAACAAGTACAAACTTGGCACACTTTCAAAAAACTTTGGAAACCTTACATCTTTTGCTCCTATCAAGATTCACAGATGGGATCGAGATTAGCTCGCTACACCCCTACAAAAAATAGCTCCCTGCACACCTATCCCTATGTAAACTTTGATACTTGTGCCTATTCACTTCATCATTGCTAAATAAGGTTTAAGCTTTTGACAAATCAAAGCTCAAACCGTCCTTGAATCAGAAGGCTGAACAAGCCTACTGTAGACCTTACAGGTTTCAAATCTCGGGAATTAGCATCTGCCCTCAAGACAATTCACAGTAGACAGCAAACGTGCTAAATAAAGCATATGGAGACACATGCAGCTCGTGTATCCTCCCAAAAGAGTCCACCACAACTCTCAGCATCCTGCAGAGTACAGAGCTGCTAGCCAGAGATACGCCCCTACTACAACTAGTAAAACGATACACCAGCATCTATCTACATCAATAAATGTTCTCTCTCCACAGTTCAATCAGGCCAAATACTGAATCTACTAGTACCATACACAAGACCTGCCACATGATCCAAATCGAAATTCGCGTCATGACCAACTAATTCGATCCATCTCATAGCGTCCCACGGCCTCCCCTGCAACACAATTTGGGGGCTCAATTTGCACCATAGCGTGGCACGAATCCTGACAAAAAAGATGGATTAGATCTTGCTTGGCAACCAAAATCCGTCAGATCAAACAGGCAACAATTAAAGCTGGCACCGGATCTAGATCTAGCGAATTTCGCAAATATCAGGCACGCCACGGGCACGAACGAACATAAGGAATCGCACATAAAAATCGGCAGCGAGTAGCAGCAACCAACCACCAGCCTCGGACCGATCGAACAAGCCGAAACCAACGGCGCCAGAGAATCGACCAATTCGGGGCGCGGAGAGACGGCGAAAGCGGCGGCGTGGTCGCTGCGCCGGCTCCGATTCACTTGGTGCAAGGCGGGATCCGGCCCGTCGGGGCGGGCGGAGGGTCCCGATCTGCACCAAGCGAGCCCGAGGCGGCGGCGACGGGGAGGGGAGGAGACGAGCGATCGATCCCGATTCGGTTGCTCGGCTCGGCGGGCGGTGGACTTTGTGGGGAGGAGGGGAGCGTGCTACCTACGGCGACTGGTCGCTGCGTGGAAGGGAAGAGGAGGAGGGGCGCGGGTTTTATAGCTGGGGGACTGGGGAGGTGGGGATTCGGGAGAGAGCATATTAGGGCGGGGTAGGTGGGGCCGCGCCCGCAGCACAGGCATGTGCGGTTCTCCTCTCCTCTCCGATCAGGTCAGGCCTGCGGCTCTGGGAGAAAGGGGATTTTTCCTTTTCTACTACCAAGGATTTGATGCTACTAGTGTGTGCGCATTTGCTTTCCTCCTTGTCTTTTGTGATTCCTTCTCTCACATGGTGGTGATATGGATTGATTCTTTTCATATCAAGGATTTCTTTTCCTTTCTTATAATTATTACTAGTTTCCGAATTCATTTGATATCAAGTCACCACTCACCACCTATGTCAAAATTAGCAAATAAAATAAGATTGGTTGTCTATTGTCAAGAATAGAAAGGGGATTTTGTGCATACCTTCGCCAATTTGATATAACCATGAATGTCGATGCATCAACCGAACTTTAGGGTTCGCTGACCGGCGACCTCTCTAGCCCAACATGTCGCAATTTTAGGGGGAGATGTGTCTGTAAGGGGTTTCCCGACTTCTCCAAAGAGTTTGACACTAGATCCGATCAATAGGAGGAAAAATGATGAGTTCTGGAAGAAGATGTGGCGGCAATACTTGAGAGGAGGCTGGCTTGAGTGGTATGGTTGGAAGCATCGAGGTTAGCACGCCGAGTGAATCGTAGGCTAGGTTTTCAGCTAGAAGAAGAGGTGGGTGGCGGCGAACCTCAGTTGGGAGTGTGGGGTTAGGGGTAGAGAGGGAATATATAGGATGGCGTAGATGATGAGAACCGTTGGATTGGATCCAAGGGTTAGTATATGTTCTCTAGTAGGGTTAGGGTTTGTAAGTGAGGGAAGGGCCGGCGGCGGTGGGCCTCGGTTGGGGGTGTGGGGTAAGGGATAGAGAGGGTATGTATAAAACGGCGTAAATGATGAGACTCATTGGATTGGATCCAAGGGTTAGCATATGTTCTCTTGTAGGGATAGGGTTTGTAAGGAAGGGAAGGGTCGGCGGCCGCAAACTAATTTCTATTGTTGCTAGGTAGAGATTTGGCCAAAAATCATATTGGGTCTTATTTAGTGGATACCCATCTTTTATTTCGTTTTGCCAGGGACCCATCTTTTATTCTTAAGATTATTGTTTTGTAAGTTAGGACATTGTTGCCAATTTATCGGAAAAACAAACCTCTAGTCAAATAATCGGAACTGGGTGCCTCAAAAGAACTAACATTGATAATGCTTGTTTTTATATAAATATGATAATGCAAAATATATCATGGGTTAGAAAGCGAGTATAAAACAAATGGATTGGATCCCATCGAGTCTACCATATTAGGAAACAATGATGCTTGTCGCACTTAAAATGGAAATTAGCTGTCATCGCCTTGAAAGGAATTCTATATTTTTGTCAAATAGTACAAAGATTTGCCAAAACGTGTGATTTAACTTATTTTCTTGCTATAACCAGATTTTGGACTTAAAAATCCATAGTCCTTTCAATTTCTAAGGCATTGAGACATTTCTCATGATAAAACATCGACCGATTATTCCACGTAACCTTCCAACTAGTAGCAAAATACCCAAGCATTGATATGGAAATGAGACATCAAGTGGAGGTACTTATGTTATGAGCATCAGAGCATGAGTGTCGTGCTAAAATGTATATAACCTCATGGCAAACGTCGACATATTAGCTTTTATTTGTTAACTGTCGGGCCCATGGGATTAGGGTACCAGTGGCCCCGTCACTGCGACCTGTATAACACCGATGAGAGGCCCAAGCTGGCCCAACGTCAAGGCTTCATGAGAAAGGCCCTCGTGAGGACCCCTCACGCATCGTCAAGCTCCACCGGTGGCCTCGTGAGGCTCTCTCGTGAGGCGGCTTCCTGAGGCTGCCTCCCGAGGCCCCTCGCAGAGGCGTGCAGATCAAGGATCAGGCAGAGCAGTCACGTGACCCTGCTGCTTCACGTGGGTGATGCGTGTGGCGACGAGCGGAGAAGCGCCAAAGAAGCGCAGATAGGGAGGTTTTCCTCTTTCATCCTAAGGGAGCAAGGACATCCCATCGGTTCCCAAAGCAAGCCCCAAAGGTTGCCACTTTGGTGCAAGAAGACCAGGACAGCGTGCTCACCAGGACAGAGGTCATCATCGAGCCCACCGGCGCGTCATGGTAGGGAGCTTTAGCAGGCGAAGACCACCTTTAGTCAGGATAAGTTGTACTCTTGTTCCCCTTCAAAGTTGGTTGTTGTGGCAACCCTTCCCGCCTAGAGTTTTCGGGGGAAGAGGACTAGGGCAAGCATAAGTACATGCTAGACTCCATCGTAGAAAGGGGGTGGAGACCCGGGAGATCCCTTGAGCGATCCGAGCCTCCCGAGGCAGTTCGTCTTCGTTGTACACACATACTCAACCTCCCTCGTGAGGAAATGCACACAAAGCAGGAGTAGGGTCTTACACCGCAAGGTGGCCCGAACCTGGGTAAATTGTCGTGCCTGCGTTCTTCTTTCATTTGGCTGGAGCACCGATTGCTTGTATTTGTGTTGGTAATTCCCCGAAGAGGAGAGGATGATACAACACACCAACGGTAAGTATTTCCCTCAGTTATGAAACCAAGTTATCAATCCAGTAGGAGAACCAAGCAACACTATGTAAACAACACCTACACACAAACCACAAAAACTTACAACCCAACGCGTAAGACGTGTTGTCAGTCCCTCCTCTGTATTAAGATAGATTAAATTGTATGAGATTGAATAAATAGAGAAAAACACAAAATAAAATAAAAAATAAAAGGTGCAGCAAGGTATTTTTGGATTAATATATCTGAAAATAATATGATAGGAAATAGACCCGGGGGCCGTAGATTTCACTAGAGGCTTCTCTCGAGAAAATAGCATACGGTGGGTAAACAAATTATGATTGGGCAATTTATAGAAGAGCAAATAATTATGATGATATCCAAGGCAATGATCATGTATATAGGCATCACGTCCAAGATTAGTAGACTGACTCCTGCCTGCATCTACTACCATTACTCCACACATCGACCGCTATATAGCATGCATCTAGTGTATTAAGTTCATGGAAAAACAGAGTAATGCAATAAGAACGATGACATGATGTAGACAAGATCTATTCATGTCGGAATAGACCCCATCTTTTTATTCTTAATGGCAATGATACATGTGTGTCATGTCTCCTTCCGCCACTGAGATTGAGCACCGCAAGATCGAACCCGTCACAAAGCACCCCTTCCCATGGCAAGAAAAATCAATCTAGTTGGCCAAACCAAACCAAAGTTTTAGAGAAGAAATACGAGGCTATAACAATCATGCATAAGAGAGTTCAACAATGACTCAAATAATATTCATGGATAGAACTGGTCATAAACTCACAATTCATCGGATCCCAACAAACACACCGCAAAAAGTCATTACATCAAATAAATCTCCAAGAACATCGAGGAGAACATTGTATTGAAGATCAAAAAGAGACAAGAAGCCATCTAGCTACTGCCTACGGACCCGTATGTCTATGATGAACTACTCACGCATCATCGGAGGGGCAACGGTGATGATGAAGAACCCCTCCATGATTGTTGACCCCTTCGGCAGAGTGTCAGAGAAGGCCTCTAGATTGGATCTCGTGGTTCTGGAACTTGCGGCGGCTGGAATTGTGTTTCGTCGACTCCCCTAGGGTTTTGGGAATTTTAGAGTATTTATAGAGCTAATAGTCGGTGGAGAAACCTCCCATGGGTCCGTGGGACCGGGGGCACCAAGGGCCGTCTGCCTGCGGCCCAGGGCAGAACACCAGCAAAGGGCCCAAGATGGCCCAACGTCAAGGCTACTTGAGCAAGGCCCTCGCGAGGACCCCCTCCTTGCGAGGCGTGCAACGTCAAGCTCCTTCAGCGGCCTCGCGAGGCCCTCACAGAGGCGTGTAGATCAATGATCAGATAGAGGAGTCACACGGCCCTGCTGCTTCACGTGGGTGATGTGCATGGCGACGAGCAGAGCCAGAAGGGCGCCAGCAGGCGCAGATAGGAAGGTTTTCCTCTTTCGTGCTAAGGGAGTAAGGACAGTGCGTCGGTTCCCAAAGCAAGCCCCAAAGGTTGCCACTTTGGTGCAAGAAGACCAGGATAGCGGGCTCGCCAGGACTAAGGTCATCACCAAGCCCACCGGCGCGTCATGGCAGGGAGCTTTAGCAGGCGAAGACCACCTTTAGTCAGGATAAGTTGTACTCTTGTTCCCCTTTGAAATTGGTCGTTGTGGAAACCCTTCTCGCCTAGAATTTTCAGGGGAAGAGGACTAGGGCCAGTATAAGTATAGGCTAGACTTCACCGTAGAAAGGGGGTGGTGACCCGGGAGACCCCTCGAGCGATCCGAGCCTCCCGAGGCAGTCCGTCTTCCTTTTACACACATACTCGACCTCCCTCGCGAGGCAATCCACACAAAGCAGGAGTAGGGTCTTACACCGCTAGGTGGCCCGAACTTGGGTAAACTATCGTGTCTGCATTCTTCTTTCGTTTGGCTCGAGCACGCCGGAGCATCGCTGTTAGGCAGTGGGCAACGAGCTGGAGCGTAGCGAAGTTCTGTGAGCACACCCCAGATTTCGAACCTGTCTTGAGTCCCAGGAACCCCGATTATGTCATTAACCACTATGCACCTATTTGGTTTCTTCTTTCCATTCGTACGTCTTCTTTTTGTAGGATTATTTGTGAGTCTAGAGTGGGTGATACTTATCTCAATTCAGATAGGATCCTTGTAATATCATCTCTTTTTTCCTAGAGACCCTAGGTTTTATCGAACCATAGGAAGTATGGTGCTAGTGAGGGACATTCCACAAGTTCTTATTGTCTCAATTCTTCTCTGTTTTGCCCAATCAAACGTTGCAAGTAATTATCAACACAAATTACTACAAAAATGGGAGAGTTGTAAAGAATAACAAAGAAATAGACCAAGGCAAACGATTGTCACGGGCAACCTCATATGTGTGCATGGGATCATAAGATAAATAAATAAACATTTACATGATAAAATGAAGATATAAATAAATCACAATTGATAAGTGAAACAAATTGAAGTGACACTCAAAATATATTTGAGAATGTCAAGTTTAAACTTAGAAAAATGTGGGTGTAAAACATGCTCATCAGGTGAATAGATAATCAACAAATCTAGACAATTCTAAGGTTGCGATTTTAACAAATAACCTATGGTTACCTAAAACAACGTACACATGCAATTATAAGAAACTAAGAGTAGAAGCAACTTGCAAAAGAGTGAGGAGTTAGGGATAGAGATCACAAACAAAAGGATTCATCCCGAGGTCCAGATGGGTGATTCAGTCTTGCTCCTTATCGGTGGAGATTCATACGCATAGTCCTAACACAAATGAAGGTCTCGACATTGACCGCATACGTCGACGACAGTGGTCATATGCACCAAGTCTGGGGCACAAAGCCCTAGGTGGACCTATCCACCATGGCCACCACACAAGGAAGTCTCAGTCGGATGGATCTTCGATTGAAGGAGGTGATATCAATGACTTCAGAAATGTAACATCCCAAAATTCTAAATTTTGGAATGTTATATTAAATAGATAGATTTGATTGATTGTGTTGATTGAGTGAAATTCGAAACTTTTTGAAAGTTAAATGAGAGGGAATAAAAGGACTTTCCCAAACTTTCATTTTGCATTCATGATCTCCGTGAATTCAAATTCTTTTCACCGCAAAACCCTGGAGAGAAGATGACATGACTTCTTCCATTTATTTAAATGACAAGGGGTGTTGAAAATATATGAATTTCATTTGGAAAGTATTTCCAACCCAGGAACTTTATGCAACTCAATGATTTTCTGGCGAAGCTAAAATGACTTCTTCAAAACATATGAAATATGAGTTGGGAGTTTCAAAGAATTAAATTCAAAGTCCTTTTGAAATTATTTTCAATTTGGAGTTATTTGGGTTTTATTCAAATTATTTTTCTCCAAAAATAAAATATACGGGAAAATAGGGTAACATGATTCACTACATCAGAAAATTGGAGATAAATAAATTTGAATTCATTTTGGTATTTTAAAAATGATTTTTATGAGGTTTTATTGCAACAGTAGCACTCTTTGCTTTATTTGAATTTTTGTAGATTTTATTTGGTGCTAGAAAAATGCTCAGCTTTGGCAAATCTTTTTCTGAAAATTTTGATATATTATATGCCTATATAATATTTTTATTATTTTTGTTTGTTTGTGTTTAAAAAAATGTTTATTAAAAAAAAACCTTCCCACCGGACCGGGCCAGGCCAGCTGCGGCCTAGCCAGCGCCCCTTCCGCCTCCGCCTCCGGCTTCGACCGGGACTCCTCCTGAGTCCGCCGCCGCGCCGCCATGGACGTCGTACCGCCTCCGGCCTCCTCTGCCCCCTCCTCCAAGCTTCGCGCCGCCCCTCTCCTCTATATAATCCGGAACCCCAGGCCCCGCCTATCTCTCTCTCCCTGCATCTTGCCTCGCAATGCGTCACCGTCGCGCAGACCACCGCTGCCGCACCACACTTGTCGGCGTCCGCCGCCCCGCGCCACGCCACCGCCACCACGCCGCTCTCCTCCGCCGATGCCGCCGCCTCGCAGCCACCCCGGAGCGCCGTCTCGTCGCGCCGCCCTCGCCGGAGTTAACCGCCGCCGCCGCCAGTTTAATCTATCGAACCGGTATAAACCTCCCTGGTCCGGTTTATTTCTTTAGTTTTCCTTCGGTTTTTCTTTTAAAGTCTGTTTTATACTTTAGTTAGGTTATTTAGTGGGAGTTCTTTAGTTAGGGTTCGGTAGCGAACGTTTTCGTTCTTTAGATCAGTTTAACGAACGTTCGTTGCTTAGTATTTTTCTTTTTCTTTTAGTTTTCTGCCACGGACCCGTTTGTGAATATTTTCTTCACAGATTAGTCCGTGTACTTCAATCGGTCACAACTTTTCGCTCGTTTATCCAAATTCAACGAAACCAACGCCCACTTCTTTGTTATGATCCCCTCTATCCAGATAAACAACTTAAACATATTTTTGAAAGTTTTAAAATTTGATTTCAAACAAATTTGTATTTGAACTTCGTTTGATCGTAACTCGAGTTTTATAACTCCGATTTAGTTGATTCTTTTTGCTTATCGAAGCTCTTAACCTAAACTTTCTGATAAGGCCAAGTTCATATAATTTTGGTACTGTTAGAAATTGTTCTATGTTGCAAGAGTTATTTGCTTGGTTTTGTTGTTTTCTGAATTGTATTCTTCGTTCTTTTCGATCTTTCGAGTGATTGCTTATGTGTGGTTACTATTGCTTGCTTACGATAGATTGACCGGAATGTGACGAGTAGAACTATCAATAGTTTTTGAGTGCGAATCATCTTCATCAACAGTACAGGCAAGTTCACACTTTGATCATATCTCTTACATACCCAGTTTTATGCATTAGTTTCACCCTCAAACATTGCATGAGTAGGATTGATAACATGTGGGTATTGGGAAGTAGTTGATGAGGTAGGAACCTATTTGCCCAGTTTTATGCATTAGTTTCACCCTCAAACATTGCATGAGTAGGATTGATAACATGTGGGTATTGGGAAGTAGTTGATCATATCTCTTACATACCCAGTTTTATGCATTAGTTTCATCCTCACACTTTGATCATATCTCTTACATACCCAGTTTTATGCATTAGTTTCACCCTCAAACATTGCATGAGTAGGATTGATAACATGTGGGTATTGGGAAGTAGTTGATGAGGTAGGAACCTATTTGTCCTGCATTCAAACCTTGGGAGTTACTATTACGTTATGCTTATATTGCCATGCTATGCTCGTAGACGTGAATTGGGTTTGAGTGTATCCATGACAGATGTGAGATTGTTAATTAATGGTTCAACTTAAGGTGGCAACTTTAATACACATCTGGGTGGATTGAGGCACCTGGGGTATCCAGTAATTGCCTGTATTTTTTTGGAAATCCCGAGGTACCGTGTGATTCTCCTATGGACTGCCACCTAGGCTCAAAGGGATCAAAAGATTATTCATTCTAGAAACTTTCGTGTGCAGCCACAAGCCATTATGGGCTCTGGCATAGTTGAGTATGTTGTGTGACCTCTTTCATTGGCAGACTAGCAGATGTAGGGGATGCGGGCCAACTCGCTTGGCCACCTGGAGCAGATCGACAACTACGCCCCTGGCCACCAGGTCGGATTTGGGAGCTTGAACTACGTCGCGACATCCGTGGAGATTTGATCTTCGCCGGATTCAAGACCGCGGCAACCGCTCCCGGTCACCTCGACGAACATGACCTAAATCTGTCGTCAGACCACTTCCAGGAGATAGCTCCTGTGATCACTCTGTTGGGGAACGTAGTAATTTCAAAATTTTCCTACGCACACACAGGACCATGGTGATTGCATAGCAACGAGAGGGGAGAGTGTTGTCTACGCACTCGTGAGACCGTAGTTTAAGCGATCACAACGTAGAGGAAGTAGTCGTACTTTCTCCTCGCGATCCTGCCGATCCCAGCGCCAAGTTACTCGGCACCTCCGAGTCGATGATGACGTAGAGGAAGTAGTCGTCACGTTCTCCTCACGATCCAACCGATCACAGCGCCAGTTACTCGGCGCCTCCGAGTTCTTGGCACACGTTCAGCTCGATGGCGCTCCACGGGCTTCGATCCAGCAAAGCTCCGGGGAGGAGTTCCGTCAAGACGACGGCGTGGTGGCGATCTTGATGTTTCACCGTCGCAGGGCTTCGCCTAAGCACCGCTACAATATGACCGAGGTGGAATATGGTGGAGGGGGGCACCGCACACGGCTAAGGAACGATCTCAAGGATCAACTTGTGTGTCCTGGGGTGCCCCCCCTGCCCCCGTATATAAAGGAGTAAGGAGGAGGTGGCCGGCCAAGGGAGGAGGCGCACCAAGATGTGGAGTCCTACTAGGATTCCAAGTCCTAGTAGGAGTCCACCAAGAGGGGAGGAAGGGAGAAGGAAGTGGAGGAGAAGGAGAGGTGGCCGGCCCCCTTTTCCCTAGTCCAATTCGGACTAGAGGGGAGGGGGGGCGCAGCAGCCTTTTTCCTCTTCCCACTAAAGCCCATCAAGGCCCATTACTTCTCCCGTAACTACCCGGTACTCCGAAAAATACCCGAATCACTCGGAACCTTTCCGAACTCCGAATATAGTCGTCCAATATATCGATCTTTACGTCTCGACCATTTCGAGACTCCTCGTCATGTCCCCGATCTCATCCGGGACTCCGAACTCCTTCGGTACATCAAAATACATAAACTCATAATAACCGTCATTGAAACCTTAAGCGTGCGGACCCTACGGTTCGAGAACAATGTAGACATGACTGAGACACATCTCCGGTCAATAACCAATAGCGGGACCTGGATGCCCATATTGGTTCCTACATATTCTACGAAGATCTTTATCGGTCGCACCGCATAACAACATACGTTGTTCCTTTTGTCATCGGTATGTTACTTGCCGAGATTCGATCGTCGGTATCCAATACCTAGTTCAATCTAGATTGCAGTAAGTCTCTTTACTCGTTCCGTAATACATCATCTCACAACTAACTCATTAGTTGCAATGCTTGCAAGGCTTATGTGATGTGTATTACCGAGAAGGCCCAGAGATACCTCTCCGAGCAATCGGAGTGACAAAACCTAATCTCGAAATACGCCAACCCAACAAGTACCTTTGGAGACACCTGTAGTACTCCTTTATAATCACCCGATTACGTTGTGACGTTTGGTAGTACCCAAAGTGTTCCTCCGTAAACGGAGTTGCATAATCTCATAGTTATAGGAACATGTATAAGTCATGAAGAAAGCAATAGCAACATACTAAACGATCAAGTGCTAGGCTAACGGAATGGGTCATGTCAATCAGATCATTCTCCTAATGATGTGATCCCGTTAATCAAATGACAACTCATGTCTATGGTTAGGAAACATAACCATCTTTGATTAACGAGCTAGTCAAGTAGAGGCATACTAGTGACACTCTGTTTGTCTATGTATTCACACATGTATTATGTTTCCGGTTAATACAATTCTAGCATGAATAATAAACATTTATCATGAAATAAGGAAATAAATAATAACTTTATTATTGCCTCTAGGGCATATTTCCTTGAGTCTCCCACTTGCACTAGAGTCAATAATCTAGATCACATCACCATGTGATTAACATCGATAGTTCACATCATCATGTGATTAACACCCATAGTTCACATCGCCATGTGACCAACACCCAAAGGGTTTACTAGATTCAGTAATCTAGTTCACATCGCTGTGTGATTAACACCCAAAGAGTACTAAGGGATGATCATGTTTTGCTCGTGAGAGAAGCTTAGTCAACGGGTCTGTCATATTCAGAGCCGTATGTATTTTGCAAATATTCTATGTCTACAATGCTCTTGTACGGAGCTACTCTAGCTAATTGCTCCCACTTATAATATGTATCCAGATTGAGACTTAGAGTCATCTGGATCAGTGTAAAAAGCTTGCATCGATGTAACTCTTTACGACGGGCTCTTTTATCACCTCCATAATCGAGAAATATTTCCTTAGTCCTCACTAAGGATGTTCTTGACCAATGTCCAAAGGATCTACTCCTAGATCACTATTGTACTCCTTGCAAAATTCTGAGCAATGTATACTATAGGTCTGGTACATAGCTTATCATACTTTATAGAACCTATGTGTGTTGCATAGGGAATGACTTTCATTCTCTTTTCTATTTTCTGCTGTGGTCGGGATTTGAGTCTTACTCAATTTCACACCTTTGCAACACAGGCAAGAACTTTTCTTTGACTGTTCCATTTTGAACTACTTCAAAATCTTGACAAGGTATGTTCTTATTGAAAAACTTATCAAGCGTCTTGATCTATCTCTATAGATCTTGATGCTCAATATGTAAGCAGCTTCACTGAGGTCCTTCTTTGAAAAACTCCTTTCAAATACTCCTTTATGCTTTTGCAGAATAATTCTACATTATTTCCGATTAACAATATGTCATTCACATATACTTATCAGAAATGTTGTAATGCTCCCACTCACTTTCTTGTAAATACAGGCTTCTCCAAAAGTCTCAGATAAAACCATATGCTTTGATCAACTTATCAAAGCGTATATTCCAACTTCCGAGATGCTTGCACCGGTCCATAGATGGATCATTGGAGCTTGCATATTTTGTTAACACCTTTAGGATCGACAAAACCTTACGGTTGCATCATATACAACTCTTCTTTAATAAATCCATTAAGGAATGCAGTTTTGTTTATCCATTTGCCGATTTCATAAAATGCGGCAATTGATAACATGATTCGGACAGACTTAAGCATCGCTGGTTGAGAAAATCTCATTGTAGTCAACACCTTTGAACTTGTCGAAAACCTTTCTTGCGACAAGTCGAGCTTTGTAGATAGTAACACTACTATCAGTGTCCGTCTTCCTCTTGAAGATCCATTTATTTAACATGGCTTGCTGATCATCGAGCAAGTCAATCAAAGTCCATACTTTGTTCTCATACATGGATCCTATCTCAGATTTCATGGCCTCAAGCCATTTCATGAATCTGGGCTCATCATCGCTTCCTCATAGTCCGTAGGTTCATCATGGTCTAGTAACATGACTTCCAGAACATGATTACCATACCACTCTGGTGCGGATTTTGCTCTGGAAGACCTACGAGGTTTGGTAGCAACTTGATCTGAAGTTTCATGATCATCATCATTAACTTCCTCACTAATTGGTGTAGGAATCACTGGAACTGATTTCTGTGATCAACTACTTTCCAATAAGGGAGAAGGTACAATTACCTCATCAAGTTCTACTTTCCTCCCACTCACTTCTTTCGAGAGAAACTCCTTCTCTAGAAAGGATCCACCTTAGCAACGAAAAAACTTGCCTTCAGATCTGTGATAGAAGGTGTACCCAATAGTTACCTTTGGGTATTCTATGAAGACGCACTTCTCCGATTTGGGTTCGAGCTTATCAGGTGAAAACTTTTTCACGTAAGTATCAAAACTCCAAACTTTTAAGAAACGACAGCTTAGGTTTACTGTTAAACCATAGTTCATATGGTGTCGTCTCAACGGATTTAGATGGTGCCCTATTAAACGTGAATGCAGCTGTCTCTAATGCATAACCCCAAAACTATATTGGTAAATCGGTAAGAGACATCATTTATCGTACCATATCAAAATAAAGTACGGTTACGACGTTCGGACACACCATAACGTTGTGGTGTTCCAGGTGGCGTGAGCTGTGAAACTATTCCACTTTGTTTTAATTGAAGACCAAACTTGTAACTCAAATATTCATCTCCACGATCAGATCGCAGAAACTTTATTTTCTTGTCACGATGATTTTCTACTTCACTCTGAAATTCTTTGAACTTTTCAACTATTTCAGACTTATGTTTCATCAAAAAGATATACGCATATCTGCTCAAATCATCTGTGAAGGTTAGAAAATAATGATACTTGCCACGAGCATCAACACTCATTGAATTGTATACATCGGTATGTATTATTTCCAATAAGTCATTAGCTTGTTCCATTGTTCCGAGAACGGAGTTTTAGTCATCTTGCCCAAAAGGCACGGTTCGCAAGCATCAAATGATTCATAATCAAGTGATTCCAAAAGTCCATCAAAGCATGGAGTTTTCTTCATGCGCTTTACACCAATATGACCTAAACGGCAAGCCACAAATAAGTTGCACTATCATTATTAACTTTGCATCTTTTGGTTTCAATATTATGAATATGTGTATCACTATGATCGAGATCCAATGAACCATTTTCATTGGGTGTGTAACCATATAAGGTTTTATTCATGTAAAATGTAACAACAATTTATTCTCTTACTTAAATGAATAACCGTATTGCAATAAACATGATCAAATCATATTTATGCTCAACACCAAATAACACTTATTTAGGTTCCACACTAATCTCGAAAGTATAGGGAGTGTGCGATGATGATCATATCAATCTTGGAACTACTTCCAACACTCATCGTTACTTCCCCTTCAACTAGTTTCGCTTATTCTCAGTAACTCCTGTTTGAGTTACTAATCTTAGCAACCGAACAAGTATCAAATACTCGGGGCTACTATAAACACTAGTAAAGCACACATCAATAACTCTGTATATCAAATATACTCTTGTTCACTTTGCCATCCTTCTTATACACCAAATAATTGGGGTAGTTCCGCTTCCAAAGGACTAGTTCCATTGCAGAAAAAACACTTAGTCTCGTGCTTAGGTCTAGACTTGGGCTTCTTCACTCGAACAGCAACTTGCTTGCCGTTCTTCTTGAAGTTCCCCTTCTTCCCTTTGCCCTTTTCCTTGAAACTAGTGGTCTTGTCAATCATCAACACTTGATGCTCTTTTCTTGATTTCTACCTTCGTCGATTTCAGCATCACGAAGAGCTTGGGAATCGTTTTCGTCATCCCTTGCATACTATAGTTCATCACGAAGTTCTAGTAACTTAGTGATGGTGACTAGAGAATTCTGTCAATCACTATCTTATCTCGAAGATTAACTCCCACTTGATTCAAGCGATTGAAGTACCTGCATAATCTGAGCACATGCTCACTAGTTGAGCGATTCTCCTCCATCTTTTAGCTATAGAACTTGTTGGAGACTTTATATCTCTCAACTCGGGTATTTGCTTGAAATATTAACTTCAATTCCTGGAACATCTCATATGGTCCATGACGTTCAAAACGTCTTTGAATTCCCGATTCTAAGCCTTTAAGCATGGTGCACTAAACTATCAAGTAGTCATCATATTGAGCTAGCCAAACGTTCATAACGCCCGTGACCGCTCCCGCAATAGGTCTGTCACCTAGCGGTGCATCAAGGACATAATTCTTACGTGCAGCAATGAGGATAAACCTCGAGATCACGGATCCAATCCGCATCATTGCTACTAACATTTTTCAATACAATTTTCTCTAGGAACACATATAAAAACATAGGGAAGCAACAACGCGAGCTATTGATCTACAACATAATTTGCAAAATACTACGGGACTAAGTTCATGATAAATTAAAGTTCAATTAATCATATTACTTAAGAACTCCCACTTAGATAGACATCTCTAATCCTCTAAGTGATCACGTGATCCAAATCAACTAAACCATGTCCGATCATCACGTGAGATGGAGTAGTTTCAATGGTGAACATCACTATGTTGATCATATCTACTATATGATTCACGCCGACCTTTCGGTCTCCGTGTTCCGAGGTCATATCTTATATGCATAGCTCGTCAAGTATAACCTGAGTATTCCGCGTGTGCAACTGTTTTGCACCCGTTGTATTTGAACGTAGAGCCTATCACACCCGATCACGTGGTGTCTCAGCACGAAGAACTTTCGCAACGGTGCATACTCAGGGAGAACACTTCTTGATAATTAGTGAGAGATCATCTTATAATGCTACCGTCAATCAAAGCAAGATAAGATGCATAAAAGATAAACATCACATGCAATCAATATAAGTGATATGATATGGCCATCATCATCTTGTGCTTGTGATCTCCATCTTCAAGCACCGTCATGATCACCATCGTCACCGCGCGACACCTTGATCTCCATCGTAGCATCGTTGTCGTCTCGCCAATCTTATGCTTCCACGACTATCACTACCGCTTAGTAATAAAGTAAAGCATTACATCGCGATTGCATTGCATACAATAAAGCGACAACCATATGGCTCCTGCCAGTTGCCGATAACTTCGGTTACAAAACATGATCATCTCATACAATAAAATATAGCATCACGTCTTGACCATATCACATCACAACATGCCCTGCAAAAACAAGTTAGGCGTCCTCTACTTTGTTGTTGCAAGTTTTACGTGGCTGCTACGGGCTGAGCAAGAACCGTTCTTACCTCCGCATCAAAACCACACCGATAGTTTGTCAAATAGACTCCGTTTTAACCTTCTCAAGGACCGGGCGTAGCCACACTCGGTTCAACTAAAGTTGGAGAGACAGTCTTCCGCAAGCCATCTATGTGCAAAGCACGCGTCGAGGGAACCGGTCTCAGCGTAAGCGTCTGGCGTAAGGTTGGTCCGGATCGTCTCGTCCAACAATACCGCTGAACCAAAGTATGACATGCTGGTAGGCAGTATGACTTGTATCGTCCACAACTCACTTGTGTTCTACTCGTGCATATGACATCAACGCATAAAACCAGGCTCGGATGCCACTTTGTTGGGGAACGTAGTAATTTCAAAATTTTCCTCGCACACACGGGACCATGGTGATTGCATAGCAACGAGAGGGAGAGTGTTGTCTCGTACCCTCGTGAGACCGTGGCGAGCGATCACAACGTAGAGGAAGTAGTCGTACTTTCTCCTCGCGATCCTGCCGATCCCAGCGCCGTTACTCCGGCACCTCCGAGTCGATGATGACGTAGAGGAAGTAGTCGTCGTTCTCCTCACGATCCAACCGATCACAGCGCCCGTTACTCCGGCGCCTCCGAGTTCTTGGCACACGTTCAGCTCGATGGCGCTCCACGGGCTTCGATCCGGCAAAGCTCCGGGAGGGAGTTCCACAAGACGACGGCGTGGTGGCGATCTTGATGTTTCACCGTCGCAGGGCTTCGCCTAAGCACCGCTACAATATGACCGAGGTGGAATATGGTGGAGGGGGCACCGCACTGCAGCTAAGGAACGATCTCAAGGATCAACTTGTGTGTCTGGGGTGCCCCCACCTGCCCCGTATATAAAGGAGTAAGGAGGAGGTGGCGGCCAAGGAGGAGGCGCACCAAGATGTGGAGTCCTACTAGGATTCCAAGTCCTAGTAGGAGTCCACCAAGAGGAGGAAGGGAGAAGGAAGTGGAGGAGAAGGAGGTGGCGGCCCCTTTTCCCTAGTCCAATTCGGACTAGAGGGAGGGCGCAGCAGCCTTTTTCCTCTTCCCACTAAAGCCCATCAAGGCCCATTACTTCTCCGTAACTACCCGGTACTCGAAAATACCGAATCACTCGGAACCTTTCCGAACTCCGAATATAGTCGTCCAATATATCGATCTTTACGTCTCGACCATTTCGAGACTCCTCGTCATGTCCCCGATCTCATCCGGGACTCGAACTCCTTCGGTACATCAAAATACATAAACTCATAATAACCGTCATTGAAACCTTAGCGTGCGGACCCTACGGTTCGAGAACAATGTAGACATGGTAGAGACACATCTCCGGTCAATAACCAATAGCGGGACCTGGATGCCCATATTGGTTCCTACATATTCTACGAAGATCTTTATCGGTCGGACCGCATAACAACATACGTTGTTCCTTTTGTCATCGGTATGTTACTTGCCCGAGATTCGATCGTCGGTATCCAATACCTAGTTCAATCTCGTTGCAGTAAGTCTCTTTACTCGTTCCGTAATACATCATCTCACAACTAACTCATTAGTTGCAATGCTTGCAAGGCTTATGTGATGTGTATTACCGAGAAGGCCCAGAGATACCTCTCCGACAATCGGAGTGACAAAACCTAATCTCGAAATACGCCAACCCAACAAGTACCTTTGGAGACACCTGTAGTACTCCTTTATAATCACCCGATTCACGTTGTGACGTTTGGTAGTACCCAAAGTGTTCCTCCGATGGCAGAGTTGCATAATCTCATAGTTATAGGAACATGTATAAGTCATGAAGAAAGCAATAGCAACATACTAAGCGATCAAGTGCTAGGCTAACGGAATGGGTCATGTCAATCAGATCATTCTCCTAATGATGTGATCCCGTTAATCAAATGACAACTCATGTCTATGGTTAGGAAACATAACCATCTTTGATTAACGAGCTAGTCAAGTAGAGGCATACTAGTGACACTCTGTTTGTCTATGTATTCACACATGTATTATGTTTCCGGTTAATACAATTCTAGCATGAATAATAAACATTTATCATGAAATAAGGAAATAAATAATAACTTTATTATTGCCTCTAGGGCATATTTCCTTCACACTCCGGCCTTAGATCCAGAGCACACTACGGCATCCAAGGACTGGAAATTCAGCCCCACCATGGAGGCCACAGATTCTCCGGCGTTGGAGCCGCAGATGTCACCGGAACTCCAGACTCCTTTCGGGGTATAAGTTCCGAACCATGTGGGTCCGCGGATACCGAACTTGATCGCTTATCGATCTTTGAGTTCGACGCCGCAGACATCTTCCAACACTCGCCCTTGGGCGATGTGCTGAACTCAGTAAAGAACTTGTCCTTGGCGGGGACTCACAACCGAACCACGTACGGTTCGAACTAGGGGCTGATGATGGGGAATTTTGCTTCCCACCCGCCACCCACTTCGTAGCCACTTTCGAAGACTTAACCGACGCACTTGACTATGACTCTGAAGACATCGACGGTATGGACGACGATGCCGGAGATGAGGAGGCCCAAAACCCGCCGTTCACCGGACGACGGACGGCCACCTCCTCATACGACGTCTACATGGTAGATACGCCGAAAAATAATAGCGGTGATGACAAGAAGAACCCAACAAAGGAGGACCCTCCTAAAACACAGCCAAAGCGCCGGTGTCAGCGGTGCCGCTCTAAATCCCGTCGCAGCAGGATAGCAACACCGGCACAGGAGACGATAACACTCCGGATGGTGCCGAAGACACAGAAGAACCCGATGAACAAACTGCCGAATGAGACAACCGGGAATCAGGGCATGTCAGCCCTGACGAACAAGCCATAGAAGAAGACTCGGAGGATGGTAGTTACTGTACGCCCTCCGAGGAGGAGGCGAGCCTCGGCAACGAAGACTTCATTGTGCCTGAGGAGCCCCTGGAGCAAGAGTGATTTAAGCTTCAGCTAATAGCCACTGCGAGTAGCCTGAAAAAGAAGCAGCAGCAGCTTCAAGCTGATCAAGACGTGCTCAACGACAGATGGACCGATGTCCTGGCAGCCGAGGAATACGGCCTTCAACACCTAGCAAAAAGTTACCCGAAGCGCAGATTACTACCTCAGTTCGACGATGAGGCACCAGATCCCGCACTAGCATCTCGCAACGCGGCTGATCGGCCTCTGCGCGGTCGGGATAAAACTGCAACCCGAGCCAAAAACCAGACGGTCCCACTCCGCTGTAAAGGCAGGGATAAGACAGCTCGGGGCCATACATATGACCTTCGCCAAGAACTGGACAGTAGAGCGGAGCACACAAGATCGATCTACGGATCGCGAGGACGTGACTCCAGGCGCGGGGACAGCTATCTATTCGGGTGTGACAAACCTAGTCACGCCCGAGCTGAATGCCGCAGACGGACTCCATCAGAGCTATGTCGTGATGCGGCCCGATATAGAGGCGCTGCGCACCCACTTTGCTTCACTGATGAAGTAATGGACCATGAATTCCCTGAAGGGTTCAAGCCCGTCAATATTGAATCATACGACGGAACAACCGATCCCGCGGTATGGATCGAGGATTTTATTCTCCACATTCACATGGCCCGCGGAGATGACCTCCATGCTATCAAATACCTCCCACTAAAACTCAAAGGGCCAGCTCGGCACTGGTTGAACAGCCTGCCTGAAAATTCTATTGGCAGCTGGGAGGACTTGGAAGAAGCCTTTCTCGACAACTTCCAAGGTACATATGTCCGGCCGCCGGACACCAATGAATTAAGCCACATAGTTCAACAGCCCGGGGAGTCAGCCAGGAAGTTCTGGACTAGGTTCCTAACTAAAAAGAACCAGATCGTCGACTGTCCGGATGCCGAAGCCTTAGCGGCCTTTAAACATAGCATCCGCGACGAATGGCTTGCCCGCCACCTCGGCCAAGAAAAGCCAAAATCTATGGTAGCCCTCACGGCACTCATGGCCCGCTTTTGCGCAGGTGAGGATAGTTGGTTGGCTCGCAGCAAAAACACAGCCAGTGAGGCAGGCCTTTCGGAGGCCAAGAACAACAACGACAAGCTCCGAGTAACAGACACAAACGCCGAAGCAATGGTGATAATACCGACGACACTACAGTCAACGCCGGATTCAGCGGCTCCAAGTCCAACCAGCGGAAGAAACCATATAAGAGAAACAATCAGGGACCATCCAGCCTGGACCGCATACTCGATCGCCCGTGCCAGATACATGGCACGCAAGAAAAACCAGACAATCATACCAACAGAGACTGTTGGGTTTTTAAACAGGCCGGTAAATTAAATGTCGAGAACAGGGAAAAGGGATCACAAAGCGAGGACAATGATGAGGAGCCCCGGCAACCGAACACAGGGGGACAAAAGAAGTTTCCCCCTCAAGTGAAAAAAGTGAACATGATATACGTCACACACATCCCCAAAAGGGAACGCAAACGCGCACTAAGGGGCGTCTATGCGATAGAGCCAGTCACCCCCAAATTCAATCCATGGTCATCATGCCCGATCACTTTTGATCGTCGGGATCATCCGACCAGTATCCAGCATGGCGGGTCAGCCGCACTAGTCCTGGACCCAATCATTGATGGATTCCACCTAACGAGAGTCCTCATGGACGCTGGTAGCAGCCTCAATCTGCTCTATCAAGACACGGTGCGCAAAATGGGCATTAACCCATCAAGGATCAAGCCAACGAAGACTACCTTCAAAGGAGTCATACCAGGTGTAGAGGCCCGCTATACGGGCTCAATCACACTAGAGGTTGTCTTTGGATCCCCCGACAACTTCGACATCGTCCCATTCTACAGTGGTTAATCTTTGACATCGTCCCATTCTTAAGTGGTTATCACGCACTGCTCGGACGGACGGCATTCGCTTGGTTCAATGCGGTGCCACACTATGCTTATCTCAAGCTCAAGATGCCCGGCCCATGCGGCATCATAACAGCCAATGGAAACATGGAACGCTCCCTCCGAACAGAGGAGCACACCGCCGCCCCTAGCAGCAGAAGTATAGAGCGGCCTTCTCAAGCAGAACCGTAATCCGGCTTCCGAGCCCCGGGACATCGTAAAGAGGGTCCAAACTACGCTGCACCAGGACGGCGCGGCTCATCAAGAGCTCGACTAGCAATTTGGCCTCCGTCCCAGCCCCGATCAGGCAGTGGCATTCGTACCACACGTACATAATTACGCACTCAAAATTCCATGGGTATCGACGGAGGCACAAAAATCTTGTGATCCACAGTTCGGCTTGACCGATCCTGGACACACATATACTTTTATTATTTCCCTTTTTTCCTTTTCCAGGTTTGTTTTACATAAGCCTTCCTGGACGGCCTAATTATCAGTCCTATAAAAGGCTAAAAACACCAGGATGTCAAGAAGCACAGACGTATAGGGGAAGTTCTAGAGGTCACTCTACCTGTTGTCAGGACCCACACGCAGCCCACCTCTGGTCATGGCATGTTAAATAGCTAGTTGCCTATCGCACTATTTGTATTAATGCACTTTGACGCATTAACCGAATTATAATGAAACAGTTCGTGGCTCAAGTTTAAGGGCCCAATATATCACCTTTGCTTTCTTTCTGTTTTTTGTCAATAATTCATTTTCTAGCACCCATACACTCTGGTACGTTTCATATTTGCCAGGGGCTCCCAGGCGCCCCACAATACGGCAACAAAGTCCGACACTATTTATAGTATAGTTCGGCACCCCGGATTTAGCATTATATGCATTGGCTCCAAATCATGTCTTTGGTCAATAGTTGGGTTGCCCGGCTCTTGTGCTTGCTACCTTACGTTCCGCTATATCGGCTAAGGTAGTAAAGGGAGAACTACTGCGATTGTTCCCTGGTTTATCCAAAGGAGAAGCTCAGTAGAGAAAGCCGAAAACTGACTGTCATGATGTGGCGAGAGCTGGGCGGCTGTTCGGAGGTTACAAATCGTTGGAGATTTCTCCCGCATTACGCGAAGGATCGGTACTTCCCGATCAGGCGCCCATAGCACTCTGGTTCGAAAACTAGGGGCTGCGCCTATGTTTTATTGTAGAACTCCTATGGCTAAGTGAGGGCGTTTAAGCCACATAGTCCGATTATGCAGTTCGTTAAGCTAAACAACTCCTTCAAGGTCCATACAATTGGATCAAGATTGTTTAGATTCCATCCCGAACACCCCCGTACTACCTACGTGGGGGCAGAAGCCGACGACTGGCCAACCCTCAGATTCCATATAACACGACCGCACAGGAGGAAAAAATTAAAACATAACAAAAATTATATTACAAAATGACTTTGTTTCATCATACAAGGCAAAGACAAACACGAATGTATTCATTCGAAAATAATGTCCTGCCCACACTGTCCTGCTACAATGCGAGACCCCTCCAGGACATCCGCGAAATAGTGCTCGGGTGTGCGGTGCTCCTTGCCCTTTGGCGGCCCTCGGGCCAGCTCGACGGCATTCATCTTCGCCCACCACATCTTGCAATGGGCGAAGGCCATACGAGCACCCTCAATACAGGTCGATCGCTTGACGATATCCAGCCGAGGACAGGCGTCCACCATCCGCCTCACGAGTTGGAAGTAGCAGCTGGGCATAGCTTCGGCTGGCCACAGCCAGATTATCAAATCCTTCATGGCTAGTCCGGCCACCCTATGTAGCTCCACCAGCTGTTTCAGCTGATCGGTGAAGGACACGGGATGCTCTGGCACAAGATATTGCAACCAGAATAGCTTCTCCGTAGACCTCCCTTCTTCGGCTCGGAAGAATTCCGCAGCGTCGGACACACTTCGCGGCAAATCAGCAAAAGCCCCTGGAGAACTCCGAATCCGGGTTAGTAAAAGATCTTTCTCTTTGCATATTTGCTTTGCATACTGAATGCCTTACCCACCGCGATCTTCCTCACCTCTTGGATCTCTTGGAGGGCGCCCTGGGACTTGTTCCGGGCCGTCTCCACGCTCTGGCGAGCCTTGGAGAGTTCGGCCTCTTTAGCCGACACATCACGTTCCAAGGTCTCACATTTCTTCACCGCGTCATGGAGCTCTTGTTGGACCTCGTTGACACGGGCCTTGAGCTTCTTACGGGCAGCCTGCTCCTTGACGGCCTTCCCCTCGGCTTCGCCCAGGGCCTTTTTCAGGTCCTCGACCTCGGTCGTCGCTCCTATACATATCATAGCACTTTGGTAAATATATATTTTACTCCTTCCGAGTACTTCTTGGGTTATTACATACCTTGATTCTCCTGGAGCTGCCTCTTCACCTGGGCGAGCTCCTCCTGGGCCCGCTCCAGCCTCCGCTTTAGATCGGAGACTTCAGCAGCACGTGAGGCCGCGGCCAGCAACGACGCCTGTATATTTATTCCAGACAAATTTAGTTAGTTTCCTGCAATAAAAGGATTGATCCTCTGTCCGGCTTTTTCTTTCCGAACACCGGACAGTGTCTCAGGGGCTACTGTCTATATGGGGATTTTCTCCTTTTGCGTCGCCTACCTCAAAACCTGTCAGCAAGCTACTGCAGGCTTCGGTTAGTCCGCTCTTAACGGACTGAGCCCTTTCAATCACCGTGCTCATCCGCAATGGAAGCGCCTCGCAGCGCTTCCAGCAGATCGCCTAGTGCCCCTGGTTGGACAGGGGTCACCGATGGAATAGGCATACCCCCTTCTTTCAAAGGAGGCTGCATGCCGGATTCCGGAGCCGTGTCAGTCTCCGGAATCAAGTCTAGTTGAGGGCCGAACTGCGTACGGCCCTCCTCCCAGTCTCCCGGGGGATTGGTTCCCCCCGATGTTCGGCGACAGGGGCTTCGCCTTTAGGCACCTCTTGATCCTCTCCCCGGCCTGGGAAGGTCCGTTGGGAGAGCACCTCATCGTCTCCTTTGACCGTGGGAGAATAAGCGGCCAACGGTGTCTCGCTGGCCATCTCCTTCGTGTCCAACGAACCCTCTGACGAGGATCGCTGGGAGCTATTGTGGGCCGGACTGTAATAGCATGATTGATCATGTCAATACGACAAGGAGGAAGGGTTAGATCTATGGGCATACACGATTCTTAGAACTTACGAGGCGGCCCGGGGCTTAGTGCGGGGGCGTCGCTCCGGACTGCTGCCCACGTCTCACGCGGTATTGGCCGCAAGGGCGCCCTTCCCCTTCTTGGGCATTCCTGCCTCCAGATTCGTGGAGGCCGTCCTTTTCTTCTTTCCCTCCTCAGGGGAGGGTTGTTTTCCTCCTCCTCCTCCTCTTCCTCGTCGCCGTCCTCATGGATGGAGGAATGGGTTTCTTCGTCTTTGGACGTTACGTCTGAAGTACCCTTACGACGGGGGCCACCTTTGGCCCCCTTGGCCTTCTTCTTGGCCTTCTTCTCCGGAGCCTTATAGGGCGCCGGCACCAGCATCTTCGCCAACCGCGGGATGAATGGCTCTTCAGGCAGTGGAGCCGGACACTGGATCCGCTTCGCCCTCTCCATCCAGTCTTGAAGAAGGAATGATGATAAAAGCTCAGACATCGCCCTTGAAGCAAGCAAGTAGGGGATGTGTTAAAAATAACTGACCTCGCTGGCTGGGTGGTTAATGTCGTGCCCACGGTTTGAATCCGTGGCCGACAGTTTCTCGTTTCCCTTAAAGAGCAACCTTCAGGCTCCTTCGTGAGTGGTTTCGAAGAGCCTCTTTAGGGTATGGTGCTTCTTTGGGTTGAACTCCCATAGAGGGTGGCTTCGGCTTTGGCATGGGAGAATTCGATGAACTAGCATCACCTGGATTACATCGACAAGTTTGACATTCTTGTCCACCATGCTCTGAACTCGCGTCTGCAGTGCTATCAGCTCGTCTGGCGAACACCAGTTTGGGCTCTTCTCGACCCAGGAGGTGAGCCGCATTGGGGCACCGGGGTTGAATTCGGCAGCTGCGGCCCAGTTGGTGCCACGGGGTTCTGTAATGTAGAACCATTGTTTCTGCCATTCCTTGATAGTCTCCACGAAAGTGCCTTTCAGCCAGGAGAAATTGGACAGCTTGCTCACCATGGCTCCTCCGCACTCTGCGTGTTGGCCATCCACCACCTTCGGCCTCACATTGAAGACCTTGAGCCACAGCCCGAAGTGGGGTTGGATGCGGAGGAAGGCCTCACACACGATGATGAACACCGAGATGTTGAGGAAGGAGTTTGGAGATAGATCATGAAAGTCTATCCCGTAATAGTACATCAGCCCACAGATGAAAGGGTGGAGAGGAAACCCTAGCCCGCGGAAGAAATGATGGATGAATACCACCCTCTCGTTGAGCCCCGGCGTGGGGAAGATTTGTCCCTGGGCTGGAAGGCGGTGGGCGATTTCCTTTGCCAAGTACCCGGCCGCCCGGAGCTCGGTAATATCTTTCTCCTTAACAGAGGAGACCATCCACTTGCGCGGACCTCCGGATCCGGACATGGTTGAGTGCTAGCTTGAGTGGAAAAAATATGAGAACTTGGGCGCTGGAGCTCGAGATTGGAAGGGCGGAGAAAGAGAGAAGGCATGGGAGAAGAAGGGAATCCTTATCCCCTTATAAAGGCAGTGAATGTCGAACGCCTCCCCATTTTCCTCGAAACTCGCCTATTCCCAAGGCCTGGGTAAACGGCATGGTTGGGTTACCCACGCCCGTATTGATGAGAATCCCGTAATAAAGGGGACACGATCTCTGCTTTGACAAGACGTGCCAATGGCAACAGCGTCTCGAAACGTGGGGCACCAGATGAAAAACGGTTTGGAATTATGACCGAGCAGACGTGATGTCATGTTGTAAAAGTTGTCAGCGGATTGGACTCGTGAAAGTATTATATTCTTTCTACGGTTGTGTGGGGTGTGTGTTACAGGACCAGACACAATCATCGTGTCTGAAGACTACCTCCTCGTCATTGAAGCCAGGTTCAGGGGCTACTGAGGTAGTCCTGGACTAAGGGGTCCTCGGGCGTCCGGCCTGTTAGCCATGGGCCGAACTGATGGGCTGTGAAGATACGAAGATCGAAGACCGCACCCGTGTCCGGATGGGACTCTCCTTGGCGTGGAAGGCAAGCTTGGTGACCGGATATGTAGATTCCTTCCTCTGTAACCGACCTTGTGTAACCCTGGATCTCCCCGGTGTCTATATAAACCGGAGGAGTTAGTCCGGAAAGGAGATATGCATGACCATAGTCATACAGGCTAGACTTCTAGGGTTTGGCCATTACGATCTCGTGGTAGATCAACTCTTGTAATACTCATATTCATCAAGATCAATCAAGCAGGAAGTAGGGTATTACCTCCATAGGGAGGTCCCGAACCTGGGTAAACATTGTGTCCCTTGTCTCCTGTTACCATCGACCTTAGGCGCACAGTTCGGGACCCCCTACCCGAGATCCGCCGGTTTTGACACCGACAGAGATCTCATAGGATAAGAGTGGAAACCATGGTGAACAAGGGCTCTTGAAACTTGGAACATATTGAGAATGCTGTTCACAAGATGGGAGGTTGATGGGGTACATATATGTTTGGATCCAGAACAATTAGACCTCGGAGGGTCCGACAAGATTATACTTCAATGTCTTTGTATCCAAAGATTGACATGTCCACAAAGGCATGAAGGCTTTCGGATGAAGACCATTAAGAGGGTCAGAATTGAACTTAGAGTCTTGGATAGTTCACGGAAGCCAACTTAGAGGCTCTAACCACACACAATTCAAAGTTCCAAACTATATGGGGATCAGGATCGAGGAGATAGAGTCTATAGGGGGGGGGGGGGTGAATAGACACTTAACAAGGCAAATGTGAAGTTTTAGTTTTCTTGATAATGAGGCACATTTTAGCACTAGTTAAGTTACCAATACTTCCTACACATGCATATCTAGAGATAGGGCAGCAGAATAGTAACAACATGCATATCTAGAGATGTGAAGATCAAACGCAATGAAGACAAAGTGATTTTTGGCATGGTTCCGATAGGTGGTGCTATCGTACATTCACGTTGATGGAGACTTCAACACATGGAGGGTAACGACTGTGCGAGTCCACGGAGGGCTCCACCCATGAAGGGTCCACGAAAAAGAAACCTTGTCTATTCCACCATTGCTTATCCCCATGAAGAACTAGCCTCACTTGGGGTAGATTGATACGTCTCCGTCGTATCTACTTTTCCAAACACTTTTGCCCTTGTTTTGGACTCTAACTTGTATGATTTGAATGGAACTAACCCGGACTGACGCTGTTTTCAGCAGAATTGCCATGATGTTGTTTTATGTGCAGAAAACAGAAGTTCTCGGAATGACCTGAAACTCCACGGGATGTCTTATAAAAATAATAAAAAATCCTCGCCAAAGATGAAGACCTGGGGGCCCACACCCTGTCCACGAGGGTGGGGGCGCCCCCCTAGGGCGCGCCCCCTACCTCGTGGGCCCCCTGGAGACCCTCCGACGCCAACTCCAACTCCATATATTGGCTTTCGGGGAGAAAAAAATCAGTGAAGAAAGTTTCATCGCGTTTTACGATATAGAGCCGCCGCCAAGCCCTAATCTCTCTTGGGAGGGCTGATCTGGAGTCCGTTCGGGGCTCCGGAGTGGGGGATTCGTCGCCGTAGTCATCACCAACCATCCTCCATCACCAATTTCATGATGCTCACCGCCGTGCGTGAGTAATTCCATCGTAGGCTTGCTGGACGGTGATGGGTTGGATGAGATTTATCATGTAATCAAGTTAGTTTTGTTAGGGTTTGATCCCTAGTATCCACTATGTTACGAGATTGATGTTGCTATGACTTTGCTATGCTTAATGCTTGTCACTAGGGCCCGAATGCCATGATTTCAGATCTGAACCTATTATGTTTTCATGAATATATGTGTGTTCTTGATCCTATCTTGCAAGTCTATATTCACCTACTATGTGTTATGATCCGCAACCCGAAGTGACAATAATCGGGACCACTCCCGATGATGACCATAGTTTGAGGAGTTCATTTATTCACTATGTGCTAATGCTTTGTTCCGGTTCTCTATTAAAAGGAGGCCTTAATATCCCTTAGTTTCCAATAAGACCCCGCTGCCACGGGAGGGTAGGGCAAAAGATGTCATGCAAGTACTTTTCCATAAGCACGTATGACTATATTCGGAATACATGCCTACATTACATTGATGAACTGGAGCTAGTTCTGTGTCACTGTCGGTGTCAAAACCGGCGGATCTCGGGTAGGGGGTTCCGAACTGTGCGTCTAGGCGGATGGTAACAGGAGACAAGGGACACGATGTTTTTACCCAGGTTCAGGCCCTCTCGATGGAGGTAAAACCCTACTCCTGCTTGATTAATATTGATGATATGGGTAGTACAAGAGTGGATCTACCACGAGATCAGAGAGGCTAAACCTTAGAAGCTAGCCTATGGTATGATTGTTGTTCGTCCTAAGGACTAAAACCCTCCGGTTTATATAGACACCGAATAGGGTTAGGGTTACACAGAGTCGGTTACAATGGTAGGAGATCTACATATCCGTATCGCCAAGCTTGCCTTCCACGCCCAGGAAAGTCCCATCCGGACACGGGACGATGTCTTAAGTCTTGTATCTTCATCGTCCATGAGTACGACCAACGGTGATAGTTCGGCTATCCGGACACCCCCTAATCCGGGACTCCCTCAGTAGCCCCCGAACCAGGCTTCAATGGCGACGAGTCCGGCGCGTAGATTGTCTTCTTCCCCCGGCCTTCATGGTTCCGGTTCGAGGCGGACTCGCCACCTATAAGGGCGGAAAGCAAGCGGAGAGTGTCCCCGATCCCTCCAAAGGAGAGCGGGTATGCTTTGACTCTTATCTAGTAAGAGGACTCGGATTTCCAACTCATCCGTTTCTCCAGGGGCTCTTGGAGTTCTCTGACCTCGGTTGCACCACCTTACGCCTGCCTCCATTTTGCACATCGCGGGCTTCGTGGCCCTTTGTGAACTGTTCTTGGGCGTCGAGGCTCATTTTGCGCTGTGGAAGAGATTATTCTGCCTTGTACCCCGTTCTCACGAGGGGTCAATATATCAAGTGGGCGGAGCCGAGCTATGGCGCATCGCCGGGACCAGATATCTATCTAGAACCCCGAAGAAGGCGTCCGAAGACTGGCCTTCGGAATTGTTTTATATAGAAGACGTCCCGCTGCCGGATCCTGTTCGGATCGGTCTCCCGGAGTTCAGCAATGTTCATTTGAAGAAACGCCTGAGTTGGCGCCATGAGCTCCCGGAGGGAAGGCAGCGGGACGTCCTTTACCTGATGACCCGAATAAGATTGTTAGCTCATTCCGGACTGACCATGATCGGTGTCATGGCCATATGTATTATGCGGGGGGTGCAACCGCTCCAGTATAGGGGCCACCCCATGTGGGATTTCAACGGGGAGGACGATGCCACCCGTCATGGCCGTAAGGGGCCGGGATCGGTCACCGATCTGGTGAAGACCTTGTCCGCGCTGTACAAGGGAGAAGAGGAAGATTTTCTCTGCGTCAGTCCATTGAATGGATTTTCTATGAACAATCCTCGAAGCTGGGTAAGCAGACATTTCTTTTTGCACATCCGATCCGTATTCCCATGGTTAGGTATCTCATTTTGTGATTTTGACGCAGGAACTGCCGGGCCGTAAAGACATAAACAACCCGCCTCCACAACCCGAGGATCCGGAAAGGCTCCTCGATCCGGCCTCCTAAGAGGATCCGGACATATTGGTGGAGCTGATTGATGGGGTATTTCACCAACTGAGCATCGATAATGCCTTGGTTGCCATTACGGCCGATTACTCCGAAATACTTCCGGCCTCACAGGTAACTGAGACCGAGGTCCCAATACTCTGATAATGACCCATCCGTGCTTATTTTTGATCACCGTATACCAATGGTGCTTGAGGGGTGCCTTGAGGCGGGAGGCCGAGACCGTGGCGGCTAGCCAACAAGGGGCAACCACGACCCCTTGAGGCTAAAAAGAAGTGCGGTCCGGATCGAACGCCGCCGCATAGCGGTATGGCGCGTCACGATATTCCTGTGGATTGATTCACGGAAGGCGTACTAACGCTGGTGCTCTTTTCGTAGAAAAAAGCGCCCGCGGATAATGTCCGGAGAGGTTACCAATCTAGCCTCCGCCACCCAGGCTCCAAAGCCGGGTCCAAAAGCGGAGGCGAGCACGAGGCGTGCGTCGGATGATCCTCCGACAGAGGATGCCGACAGATTGTCCGCCACCAACTCCGAGGTGGAGAGTGCCATGAATCACAGGCGTCGCCGGATAGTTCTTCATGACGCATGTTTCTCCCAAGAGGCATTGAATGCCTTCAATTCAGGAGATGTGCACCTCCGTGCCGCTCAAGATGGTCTAGCCAGAGCCACGGAGCAGTATGTAAAGGACATATGGGTGAGGAAATTTGACGGTTATATATGCCAGGAGCCCCCGAGACTTAAATTAGTTAGAATAACTGATTTAAGGATCATTTGTTACGCAGGATCTTACAAAAAAGAATACCCGACTGTCCCAGGAGCTTGAAGAATGCAAGGCCCAACTTGAGGCCACACTAGCCGCTACAGGGGGAGCCACAGAGACCCCCTCTAGTAATATATGCTTCAAAAGATAAGTAATTTGTGAAGTGCGGCATGTGTGTAAATCTGACAATAATATTGCAGATGGCGTCGGACTAGATCTGGAGAAGCAACAGCTCTTGCGCAAGTTGAAGGCCGGCGAGAATGTGCTTAAAAGGGTGAGGCAAGAGAAAAATAATCTCCAAGATGCCAACACCCAGTTGGGTGAGGAACTAAAGGATGTTCGTGCCTAGCTGTCTGACTCCGTGAAGGAGAATCGGCGACTTCGTCACGGCATTTATAGTAAGTGCTTGAGCGAACTTTGAAAAAGAGTTGAGCGAGGAAGTCAATTAACAGAGTTATGTCTGTAGGTATGCTCACGGGTCGTCCTGCAGAGGAAATGCCCGGTTCTCTGGTGACCTTCCTCGAGCTATTGCAACTGCGCGAGCGAGTTCGGCAGGTGATGAAAAGCGTTGCCCAGGCCTTGTGGCCATCTATCTCCCTTCGAAGTCCTTGGAGAGCTTGCGAGAGAAGCTTGAGGAGCACGCGGCGCTCCGACTATGGAAGATATCGGCTGTCGTCAAGGCGCCGAGGAGGCACAGGCCATGGTGAAGACGCGGTACAGCGGACCCAAACCACATGGCGAGGTCGGACTGTGGGGCCCGATGGGAAGGAGATCCTGTGAGCTTAGTGTACGGCCAAGTAGAGTTGGCATAAAGTATTCCCGATGGGATCAGTAAACTAGACAGCCTATTAGATGGCTCAAGAGGACTACACTCAGTCAAATTGACTATGTAATTTAAAATGACATGTAAAATGCCTTCTAGCTGGATTGTAGATCGTTTGTCGTAGCGGACCTTTTCGCTTCAACCTCGGGACCCAATAGTCCGGAGTGTGTCCGAATACCCTCGGGGTTATGTAAAAACCGGGGCATGCGTGCAGACAAGGTGTAGGGGTCATGAGTGCTTTATCATACAAGTGCCCAACTAGTTATGTTACATTACATGGTTAGTAAGAAACATCTTCCAGGGAGAATAGTTCCGTTAGGGGTTCCTTTCCCTGGGAGGCATGCCCTAAAGTGCATGTCGGATTGAAAAAAGCGAGAAAAGCATCTGGGGCAGATAAATGAAAAATAAAAAATCGTCTTTTAGTTCACCGACCGAATATTTCCTTAAGAACGCTTAGCTTTTGGCTTCACCGGTCTGAGGTACACGTCCGGTGACCCGGCGGTAACAATCGCAGAGGTGCTCCTTTACCACCTAGCCGAACTATCGGGAATGTAGGGTAAGCACGAAGCCGAGCAACCCAGCTTGGCCAAAACTTAAGTCATATCGATGCATATAATGGTGAATAAAAGGTACATGCGGAAGTGTGACACATGTGTTGGGCATAAAGCCCGTATAAATAAGCTTCATTAAAGAATCCCCAGGTATAATGAGCGCGGATAAGCGCGTCAAGTGTTGCGAACAATGCATAAGCAGGCCTTTAACGGCTTTGGAAAAAAGGAGGGAGAAGGAGAGAAATAAAAGACAGCTTAAAGTATAAAATATAGACGGAGGAAGGAGATGAACTCAGAATCCGGCGCTAGGCGTAGAATCTTCGGAGACGGGCTGCGTTCCATGGGTTTGGCTCGAGTCGGTTATCTGATGCGTTTCGCAGGGAGTGCGCTCCGCCGGTCAGGACTTGGTCGATGATGAAGGGACCCTCCCATTTGGGCTTGAGTTTGTCCTTTTTCTTGTCCGGCAAGCGTAGAACTAGTTCGCCAACATTGTAAGCTTTGGCCCGTACTTCCCTGCTTTGATATCTTCGAGCCTGCTGTTGATAGAATGCGGAACGGGCTTTTGCCACGTCGCGCTCCTCCTCCAAGGCGTCCAAGCTGTCTTGCCGATCGAGCTCGGCTTCTCTTTCTTCGTACATGTGCACGCGTGGTGAGTCATGAATTATGTCGCAGGGCAAAACTGCCTCTGCGCCGTATACCATAAAAAATGGTGTGAATCCGGTAGTGCGATTCGGCGTGGTCCGCAGCCCCCAGAGTACGGAGTCGAGCTCCTCTACCCAGTGCGTGTTAGATTCCTTGAGGGACCGCACTAGTCTGGGTTTAATGCCGCTCATGATTAGACCGTTTGCTCGCTCGACTTGACCATTAGTTTGGGGGTGATAGACTGAAGCGTAGTCGAGCTTGATGCCCATGTTTTTGCACGAGTTTGACCTCGTCAGCCGTGAAGTTCGTGCCGTTATCAGTGATGATGCTATGGGGGACGCCGTAATGGTGTACTACCCCTGATATAAAGTCTATCACCGGTCTGGATTCGGCCGTCTTTACACGCTTGGCCTCTATCCATTTGGTGAATTTATCCACCATGACTAGTAGGTATTTTTGCTTGTGGGTTCCTCCTTTAAGGGGTCCAACCATGTCAAGCCCCAGGACCCATGAAGGGCCAGGTGATGGGTATAGTTTTGAGGGCGGTGGGTGGCACGTGGCTTTGATTAGCAAAGAGCTGGCAACCGACGCATCGTTGGACTAAGTCCTGAGCATCTGCCCGGGCCGTCGGCCAATAAAATCCTGTACGGAAGGCCTTGCCTACAAGGGCCGGGTCTGCGGCATGGTGCCCACCGAGTCCGGCATGAATTTCAGCCAGGAGATTCCGCCCTTCCTCTTCGGAGATACACCTTTGAAGGACTCCGGTTGTGCTTTTCTTATAAAGCTCACCCTCATGGACCTTATAGGCTTTAGACCGCCGCACTATGCAGCGGGCCTCGTTTTGGTCCTCGAGAAGTTCCTGCCTGGTTAGGTAGGCTAGGAATGGTTCTGTCCATGGGGCAATGACTGCCATTATTGCGTGGGCTGACGGTGTTATTTCGTTGGCGGAGCCACCAACTATGTCGGAATGTTCGGTGTGGGGCAGTGTGGTTGGGTCCGGGTTGTTATTTCCGGACTCTCCCTCCCATAATACGGATGGCTTGAAGAGCCTTTCTAGGAATATGTTGGGGGGGACGGCATCGCGCTTTCATGCCTAATGCGCTAACACGTCCGCTGCTGGTTGTTATCCGGGCTATATGGTGAAATTCGAGCCCCTCAAACCGAGCTGACATTTTAGGGCGGCATTGCGATAAGCTGCCATTTTCGGATCCTTGGCATCAAAGTCCCCATTTATTTGGGATATCGCGAGGTTCGAATTCCCGCGCACCTCTAGGCGTTGAATGCCCATGGAGACTGCCATCCGGAGACCATGTAGAAGGGCCTCGTATTCGGCTGCGTTGTTGGAGTCTGTTTGCATTATTTGAAGTACGTATTGGACTATATCTCCGGTTGGGCACGTCAGAACGACGCCAGCCCCCAGGCCGGCCAACATTTTGGAGCCGTGGAAGTGCATGATCCAGTTGGAATATGCGCCGTACTCTTTAGGGAGTTCGGCTTCAGTCCATTCGGCGACGAAGTCAGCCAAAACTTGCGACTTAATAGCTCGCCGTGGCTTGTAGGTTATGTCGAACAGGAGGAGCTCAATGGCCCATTTAGCAATCCGGCCCGTTGCGTCGCGGTTGTTTATAATGTCATTAAGAGGTACTTTGGAGGCTACTGTTATCGAACACTCTTGAAAGTAGTATCGCAGCTTCCGGGATGCCATGAACACCGCGTATGCTATCTTTTGATAATGCGGGTACCGTGACTTGCATGGAGTTAGGACAGTGGACACATAGTAAACTGGTTTTTGGAGAGGGAACTTGTGTCCTTACGTTTCTCGTTCCACAACGAGCACCGCGCTTACAACTTGATGGGTTGCTGCGATGTATAATAGCATTGGTTCGCCCATGTTGGGCGCGGCCAGGACCGGATTTTTTGCCAATATGGCTTTGATTTCTTCGAGTCCGGCCGTGGCGGCATCCGTCCACTCGAAGTGTTGATTCTTATTTGGAGGAGGCGATAAAGGGTAATGCCTTTTCTCCTAAGCGGGAGATAAAGCGGCTTAGAGCCGCCACGCATCGATCAATTTTGTATTTGTTTGAGGTCTTTGGGGATATCCAATTGTGACAGAGCTCGGATCTTGGCTGGGTTTGCTTCAATTCCTCTACCGGATACAATGAAGCCCAAGAGCTTTCCGGTATGCGCCAAAACGCATTTTCCGGGTTGAGCTTGATGTCATATGTTCGGAGATTATCGAATGTGAGCCTCAAGTAAATCGACTAGGGTTTCGACATGCTTGGATTTGGCGACCACATCGTCTCACGTATGCCTCCTTTGTTTTGCCGATATGGTTTGCGGACATGTATACGAATCATGCTACCGATATGTTGCGCCGGCGTTTTTGAGCCCAAAGGGCATTGTGTTGAAGCAGAATGGGCCGTATGGAGTGATGAATGCCGTTGCGACTTGGTCTGGCTCTACCATCTTAATTTGGTGGTAGCCGGAGTATGTGTCGAGGAAACACAGTGAATTGTGTCCTGCGGTAGCGTCGATAATTTGATCGATGCGGGGAGGGGAAGGGATCCTTTGGGCAAGCCTTGTTAAGGTCCTTAAAATCGACACTTAGGCGCCAGGATTTGTCCTTCTTTGGTACCATTACCAGGTTTGCTAGCCAGTCCGAATGTTTAATGTCTCTGATGAATCTGGCCTCCAATAGTTTGGCTAGCTCCTCTCCCATGGCCTGTCTCTTGGGTTCGGAGAAACGCCGAAGAGCTTGTTTGACAGGCCTGAATCCTTTTAGGATATTTAGGCTGTGCTCGGCCAGCCGGCGTGGGATTCCTGGCATGTCTGAAGGGTGCCAGGCAAAAATGTCCCAATTTTCTCGTAGGAATTCTCGTAATGCGGCGTCCACATCAGGGTTTAATTGTGCCCCGATGGAGGCCGTTTTTGTAGGGTCCATTGGATGGACTTGGAATTTGACTATTTCGTCTACCGGTTTAAAAGAGGTGGACTTGGATCTCTTATCGAGTATCACATCGTCTCTGTTCACCTTGGAGCGCCTTGTGCGATGAGTTCCTCTGCCGCTAGGGCTTGGATAGTGCCTCAAGGGCAAGTGCGGCTGTTTTATTTTGGTAGCGGGCTATTATATGCAGGTCACTAGCGAGAGTGATAATTCCGTTGGGTCCGGGCATTTTGAGCTTCATGTACCCGTAATGGGGTATAGCTTGAAAAATTGTGAATGCCTCTCGCCCTAATAGGCGTGGTATCCGCTGCTGAAGCAGGGCCACATGGAACGTGACCTCCTCGGACCTATAATTGTCCGACATGCGAACACCACATCTAGTGTGATCTTTCTGTCTGACATGCTTCCCGGTGGGATTATTCCTCTAAAGGTTGTGCTCCTTTGCTCAATGCGGCTCAAGTCTATTTCCATTTTTGAAGGGTTTCCTCGTAGATGAGGTTTAATCCGCTGCCGCCGTCCATGAGTACCTTGGTAAAGGCGAAGTCCACTATTGGACTGAGGACCAATGCAATGGTGCTCGGGCTGTTCGAATTTAGGTTAAATCACTTTGGCGTTAAAGGTAATAGCCGTGTCACTCCATGGATTTATTGTTGCTATCTGGTAGACTTGGCAAGGCTGCGGAGTGTTCGTTTCCGCATATTATTTGATGCGAAAGTCTCGATGACTATTAATACCGTCTTTGGTATTGCTTTGGGCTGGTGCTCTGGAGCTAAGAGCTCTTCGCCACTTTTGGCCACCTGCCGTAGTATCCAACATGCTCTAAGGCTATGAGTTGGAGTGGCGCCCTCTATGCTATGAATTTTGCGAGGTCCATTGAGCCATCCCTCCAAAGACGGTTCCATGCCCTTTGGGGGGTTTGCTTTTTGGTATGTAACCTGTGTGCACAGTGATGATGCACCCTTTTATTTTGGACTAGGGTCGTGTTCGGGGCGGATTGTCCCAAAATTTGATTTCGGTTTTCGAGCGCTCTCCATCGCGCAAGATACTTTTCGTACTATGGACACCAAGTCAATGACGTGTAATTTCCTGACGACTTATGGCATTTAGGATTCCCTTGTCCGTGCAATTATTGCAGAAGAATGAGATTGCGTCCTCCTCGCGGCAATCCTTTATCCTGCCCATAACCAGGAGGAATCTGGCCCAGTAATGATGTACTATTTCACCGGGCTCTTGCCGGATTTGGGATAGATCGCTTATGTTTAGGTGGGCGGGTGGAATTAAATTCCAAACCCCGTCTGATCTAAGATTCAGGGGCCAAGAAGTTTCCGAACTTGGAAGCTTGGGTTCTTGGAGGTTGTCCAATGAATCTAGCCCGCCGCCTGACTTTAAGTTTAGGGCTTGAGTGGTGTCCTCCCCTCCGCGGGAATCTGGCATGGAGGGGTCAGGAGTCCGGACACAGCTAGTCCTTAAGGTAGGAGAAGAGTCGCCGTATTGTTCCTCTACCACAGCAATGTGGTGGGTAGCCTGGGGAGAGTTGATCTCTCTCAGATCGGTTTTAGGCCCAATCTGATCGTAGTCTGTAGCGACTCCCAGGGCGGCGATGCGATCCAAGAGCTCGTTCAAGGAAGAGAGCTCCATCGGATCTAACTGCTCAGCGAGTTCCGAGTTAACGTGAAGATTGCTTTCGATGACCTGAGAAGTCATCGTTGGTAGCGGTGGCGAACAGCGGTAATAAGAAAACCGCCTAGCCGGAGAGTTTGGCGGTGGCCAAAGCTCCTTTAACAGCAGTGCCGTCTTTAAAAGGCGGGATGAGGCATCCTTCGACAGCGGCGGCGCAGAGGAACTCTCAATGAAAGCACCAATGTTGGTGTCAAAACCGGCGGATCTCGGTAGGGGGTCCCGAGCGTATGCGTCTAGGCGGATGGGAACATGAGACAAGGGACACGATGTTTTTACCCAGGTTCAGGCCCTCTTGATGGAGGTAAAACCCTACTCCTGCTTGAATAATATTGATGATATGGGTAGTACAAGAGTGGATCTACCACGAGATAAGAGAGGCTAAACCCTAGAAGCTAGCCTATGGTACGATTGTTGTTCGTCCTACGGACTAAAACCCTCCGGTTTATATAGACACCGGATAGGGTTAGGGTTACACAGAGTCGGTTACGGCAAGAGATCTACATATCCGTATCGCCAAGCTTGCCTTCCATGCCAAGGAAAGTCCCATCCGGACACGGGACGAAGTCTTCAATCTTGTATCTTCATAGTCCAGGAGTCCGGCCAACAGTGATAGTTCGGCTATCCGGACACCCCCTAATCCGTGACTCCCTCAGTCACCCTATGTTATGACTGTTACATGACGAACCGCATCCGGCATAATTATCCATCACTGATCCGGTGCCTACGAGCTTTCCATATACTGGTTTATGCTTATTTACTTTTCCATTGCTACTATTACAATCACTACAAAAATACCAAAAACATTACTTTTGCTGACTTTACTTTTGTTACCGTTACCACCATTATCATATTACTTTGCTACTAAACACTTTGCTGCAGATATTATGTTTCCAGGTGTGGTTGAATTGACAACTCAGCTGCTAATACTTGAGAATATTCTTTGGCTCCCCTTGTGTCGAATCAATAAATTTGGGTTGAATACTCTACCCTCGAAAACTGCTATGCGATCCCCTATACTTGTGGGTTATCAAGACCTTTTTACGGCGCCGTTGCGGGAGCATAGCTCTATTCTTTGAGTCACTTGGGATTTATATCTGCTGGACACTACGAAGAACTTGAAAGACGCTAAGACAGCAATTTATCCCTCAACTACGAGGGGAGGTAAGGAACTGCCATCTAGCTCTGCACTTGATTCACCTTCATTATGAGTAAGCTAGCGACACCTAAACCTGCTTACGCTATTCGTTCCGATATGTCGCATGTTATTGATGATGCCACTTCTGCTATGCATGATACTTATGATGAAACTACTTCTATGCTTGATACTACTGTGCCCCTTCGTGAATTTCCAGATGAACAAATTTCTAGGTCTGGAGAAAGAGAAACTATTGAAAATGAATACAATGATGAAAGTGATGATGAAAATATGCCTGCTATTCCTGAGGGTTATCTTTTTGATGCAGAATCTTCTGCAGCTATTTTTGCCTGCCATGATATATATGAACTTAAGAGGCTGCTAGTTAAATGGAGTAAAGAATCTCTTAGAGATAGGATGAGACCTGACCCTGCTTTTGCTACTTCACCTATCTGTGTTCCTGATAAGGATTATTATGAATTCTCTGTTGATCCTGATATAATTACTCTAGTTGAATATGATCCTTTTTATGGCTATGAATCTGAAACTGTTGTGGGACATCTTACTAAGTTAAATGATATAGCTGCCCTGTTCACTAATGATGAGAGATCGCGCTACCTTTATATACTCAAAATATTTCCGTTCTCATTAAAGGGTGATGCTAAGATATGGTTTAATTCTCTTGATTCTGGTTGTGTGCGTAGTCCCCAGGATATGATTTGTTACTTCTCTGCTAAATATTTCCCTGCTCATAAGAAGCAAGCTGCTTTGAGGGATATATATAATTTTGTGCAAATTGCAGAAGAGAGTCTCCCACAAGCTTGGGGGAGGCTTCTCAAGTTACTTAATGCTTTGCCTGATCATCCTCTTCAGAAACCTGAAATACTTGATATCTTTTATAATGGACTAACCGATGCTTCCAGAGATTACCTGGATAGTTGTGTTGGTTCTCTTTTCAGGGAAAGAACACTGGATGAAGCTGAAATCTTATTGAATAATATGTTGACAAATGAAAATAATTGGGCACCTCCTGAGCCAATTAATGAGCCTATTCCTAAACCAACTCCGAAGAAGAGAGGTGTTCTATTTCTCAGTCCTGAAGATATGCAAGAGTCAAAGAAATCTATGAAATAAAAAGGTATTAAAGCTGAAGATGTTAAGAATTTACCTCCTATTGAAGATATACATGGTCTTAATTTTCAGCCTGTTGAAGAAGTGTATGATCTCAATTCTTTATTCACTGAAGAACCTCCTGATCCCGATATCCCAACACAGGTAGTAAAGGTAAATTCTCTCTACATATATGATAAACCTGAAGTCCCTCCTACTAAAATTGCTAGTCAGTGCTTGGATGAGTTTGATAACTTTATGTTTAAGCAAGATGACTTTAATGCTTATTTTGGTAGACAATTGAAACATAATACCTTTATGATTAAACGCTTGAGTGATTATATGGCTAATATTAGAGGTGAACTTAAACTTGTTAGCAAACATGCTTCTATGGTTACCACTCAAGTAGAACAAGTACTTAAAGCTCAGAAAGAAGTGCTTGATGAAATGAATAGTAAGAAAAATGATTATCTTTGTTAGAGTGGCTACTAGAACTGGTAGAATGACTCAGGAACCTTTGTATCCTAAAGGACACCCTAAGAGAATAGAGCAAGATTCTCAGAGAAATAATATTGATGTACCTAGTTCTTCTAAAAGGAAGAAAAAGAAAAATGATAGAACTGTGCAAACTTCTAGTGAACCTGTTGCTAAACCACCTGATAATCCAAATGACATCTCTATGTTTGCTGCTGAAACACAATCTGGTAATGAACATGAACCTAGTGAAAATGTTAATGATGATGTTCATGATGATGCTCAACCTAGTAATGATAATGATGTAGAAGCTGAACCTGCTGTTGATCTTGATAACCCACATTCAAAGAATCAACGTTATGATAAAAGAGACTTCGTTGCTAGGAAACATGGTAAAGAAAGAGAACCATGGGTTCAGAAACCCATGCCCTTTTCTCCCAAACCATCCAAGAAAAAGGATGATGAGGATTTTGAGCGCTTTGCTGAAATGATAAGACCCATCTTTTTTGCGTGTCACGATTGGTGATATGCTCAAAATGAATCCTTATGCTAAATATATGAAAGATATTGTTACAAATGAAAGAAAGATACCGGAAGCTGAAATTTCCACCATGCTTGCTAATTATACTTTTAAGGGTGGAATACCAAAGAAACTTGGAGATCCAGGAGTACCTACTATACCATGGTCCATTAAGAGAAATTATGTTAAAATTGCTTTATGTGATCTTGGAGCTGGTGTTAGTGTTATGCCTCTCTCGTTATATCGTAGACTTGACTTGAATAAGTTAAAACCTACTGAAATATCTTTGCAAATGGCTGATAAATCAACTTCTATACCTGTCGGTATTTGTGAGGATGTGCCTGTTGTGGTTGCAAACGTTACTATTTTAACGGACTTTGTTATTCTTGATATTCCCGAGGATGATAGTATGTCTATTATTATTGGAAGACCTTTCCTTAATACTGCAGGGGCTGTTATTGATTGCAACAAAGGCAATGTCACTTTTCATGTTAATGGTAATGAGCACACGATACACTTTTCGAGGAAACAACCTCAAGTTCATAGTATCAACTCTATTGGAAAAATTCCATCGATTATATTTGGAGATTTTGAATTTCCTCTCCCTACTGTCAAGAATAAATATGATATACTTATTATTGGGGATGTCCATATCCCCATTGAGGTAACATAGTGTTATTCGAAATTTCTCCGGTTCCATGATTATCGGAATGAGTTTGTTAACAAGACTTGATCAACCTTGTTAGTGGATTCTTTTTGATGAGCATGAGATGGATGAAACTAGAAGGACAACCTTCTGTACCCTCTTTATATTTTCTGTTACTTAGTAGAAATAAAGTAAAATAGTATTTTTCTATCTGTTTCCTGATTTATCCGTGCAATATAAAAATATCCCGAAAATAAAAGTCCTCAGAATGCCATGCCAATTTAATATGATTTTTTTCTGGAATATTTGAGGATTCTTGTGCAAAAATTACATGCTGGGAGCTGCCAACTGGCCACGAGGGTGGAGGGCGCGCTATGCGCCCGGATTCGATCGCGCCAGTGTTTGTCGATTATTAAATAAATCGTTGCCATGTCATTTGCTTGCGTGTCTCTCTTTGCCATGTCATCATCTGCATTTCATATCATGCCATCATGTGCTTTTCAATTTGCATACGTGTTCGTCTCATGCATCCGAGCATTTTCCCCGTTGTCCGTTTTGCAATCCGGCGCTCCTATGTCTCCCAGCGCCCCAATTTTACCTCTTTTCATGTGCGGGTGTTAAACGGTCTTGGAATGGACCGAGGTTTGTCAAGCGGCCTTGGTATAGCACCGGTAGACCGCCTGTCAAGTTTCGTGCCATCTGGAGGTCGTTTGATACTCCAACGGTTAACCGGGTAACCCCAAAGGCCTCTTTTGTGTGCAGCCCAACACCCCTTCCAAAGTGGCCCAAAACCCAGCAAACTCCCCTCCATGCTCTCCGCCGTTCGATCACGATCGCGTGGCCGAAAGCCGCTCCTCATTTGGACTCTCCTAGCTCCCTCTACCTATATATATGTGTGCATCCCCGGATTTTTCGCGCAGACCAAACCCTAGATCTCGCCCTCCGCCGCCGCCGGACACGTCCGATCTGGACCGGACGCGTCTGTCCGCCGCCCGCAGCGAATCGCCGCGTGCCACGTGGCCGCCGTCCCTCCGCCGCGCGGCCGCGGAAACCCATCCGGGGCCAGGCCGATCCGCCGCCCGGCTCCCGCCCGCTTCCCCGCGCGCATCGCGGCGCGGCCGCCCGCTTGCCGGCGCGCGCCTCCGCCCGGCCGCCGCGCCTCTCGGCCCCTTTCGCCGCCTCCCTCTCGCCCGCCCATTTCCGCCGCCTCCTCGGCGCCTCACCGCGCCGCCGCCTCCTCCTCCTCGCCGCCCCTGCCCGGCCTTGCGGAAACTCCTCCGCCCGCCGTCCCGGGCGCCGCCCGTGCCGTCGCCGCCGGCCCCAGCCTCCCGGCCCCTTCTCCTCATGCCCGCGCCCCGTCGCCTTCGGCCCCGCCGGATCCGGCATCCCCGAGCTTCTCCGGCGATCCCACGAGCTCCGGCTGCCGTCTACTTCTTCTCAGGCGACACTCGTGAGATCCATGACGCGTTGACTCCCCGAGGTCTATTTTTCTCCAAGTCCCCGAAGTTTCGACATTATCATGCCAAATTCATCATGCCATAACTCTCTGCATATTTCTCCGTTTCGTGCGTGTAATATGTCAAACTATTCGCCTCGACGAGTAGATCATTTAATCTCATTGCATCATTTTCATTTGAGCTCATCTTGATGCCCGAAATGCTGTTAGAAGAGGGCTATGTGATGTTAGTTTCTGTTTCTTAACAGAACATGCACTTTTGTCATTTTTGCCATAATTGATGTGTGCACCCTATGAACTTGAGTCATACATGTGTTTTTTAATATGCCATACCATCTTTCCAGGGGTGCTTGCCATGTATTTTTGTGAGTTGTGTAGTGAGTGCATCAAGCTTGTTAAGTAGGATACTTGCTGTTGCTGTTTTCCTGACAGATTCTGTTATATTTTGTTGCCATGTTAACTTGATGCTACCGAGAGATCCATGCATATTTTGACATACTTCAGTAAGGATGTTTTGCACATATGATTATTCTCTATCCATCCATGCCGTTGTCTGCAATTATGGAGTAGTCTAGATTGAGTCAATCGAGCTCTACTTTTGCTATAAAATGTTTCCTGGCAGGTTGTTTACATGTTATTCAATTTTGCCAAGGCTGTTGTAGTTGATACGTGTATGCTATGATGTTGTTCTTGCCATGTATAACTTCTATGCCATGCATTCTTACTGTGAGTTGCCTTTCCATGCCATGTATTGCTCTGTGGCGAGTGGTTCAAGCTCACCAACATGCCTACTTATTGTTGTTCCTGCCATGTTTGAATCTCTCATATAACTTGCCATGTTTACATGGGTGCCATCATATTTTCTGATCCTTTTTGGCTCATGGTCAGTAAGGGACTTTTGTTCTATGCAATTATTATATTCATGCCATGCCTTTTTTGCCATGTTAAGTTCCTGTAGCATGTTGTTTGATAGCTCTAAATATTGCAACCTGATGTTATTTCTGCCAATGCCTGAAACTGTTATTATTTGCAATCTTGCCATGTCATTTTGAGCATGTTCTAGTGATTTCTGGAGTTAGCTAAGTGTTTATGTTTTGTCATGCTTTACCTGTACTTCGTGCCCATGCCTTTTGTTATTACGTTGAGATGCTGTAGCATAGTGTTTTGGTGCTTGCCATATGCCTAGTTGCTGTTTTGGACAGATTGTTGCTATAACTTGTATAGTGTATGTGTTGCACCGTTGCTCCGTTTTGAGTGTGCTCTATATGAAACTTGCTTAGATTTGCATGTAGTTTCATATTATCATGTTGCATCCTTGTTTTGAGGTGTTTGCTTGATGTTTGTATACATTTTGGATCAATGCCATGTTTAACTTGTTTTGCTCATATCTTCTAGGCCGTAGCTCCGAATCTAATGAACTTTATATGTAACTTGACTAGAATTTCGTGTAGATCATCGTGGTGCATCTTAACTTGATGTTTAACAACTTGAACATAAGGTTTATTCAGATCTGGACCAATTCTGAAATTTGCATATGAGGACTTACCGGAATTGTTATATGTTGTTCCCGACCTCATTTAAACTTGCTTTGACGTGTTGCTCTTGTTTGCATCATCTCTTGACATGAGTAGCTTCATGTAGCTTTGTCATGCATCATGCTTGGGTGTGCATCATGCCTTGTTCATGGGTGGTGTGTTTACCTTGTTGTGTGCTTCTTCTTGTTAGTTCCTGTTTACGTTGCGATCGTGAGGATTCGTTCGTCACGCTTGGTTCGGCTTCATCCGTTCGTCTTCTTCATGGACTCGTTCTTCTTCCTTGCGGGATTTCAGGCAAGATGACCGCTACCCTGGATCTCACTACTATCATTGCTATGCTAGTTGCTTCGTTCTATCGCTATGCTGCGCTACCTATCACTTGTTCCTCAAGCATCCCAAATTGCCATGTCAGCCTCTAACCTTTTGCACCCTTCCTATGCAAACCATTGTTTGGCTATGTTATCGCTTTGCTCAGCCCCTCTTATAGCGTTTTTAGTTGCAGGTGAAGATGAAGTTTGTTCCTTGTTGGAACATGGAGATGTTGTTCCTTCTTTGGAACATGTTTACTTGTTGGGATATCACAATATATCTTATATGATTAATGCATCTATATACTTGGTAAAGGGTGGAAGGCTCGGCCTTATGCCTGGTGTTTTGTTCCACTCTTGCCGCCCTAGTTTCCGTCATATCGGTATTATGTTCCCAGTTTGCGTCCCTAACGCGGTCGGGTGATTTATGGGACCCCTTGACAGTTCGCTTTGAATAAGACTCCTCCAAAGGCCCAACATTGGTCTTACCATTTGCCTCACCTATGCCCTTTTATTTCCCTTGGGTTTCCGGAGCCGAGGGTCATCTTTATTTTTAGCCCCCGGGCGGAGCTCCTTCAGTGCTGGTCCAAAGCGAAGCGATGTCCGGCGCCCCACAGGCAATCAGGGTCTATGCCAACCCAACGTCTGGCTCATTCGGTGTGCCCTGAGAACGAGATATGTGCAGCTCCTATCGGGATTTGTCGGCACATCCGGGCGGCTTTGCTGGTCTTGTTTTATTGCTGTAGAAATGTCTTGTAGCCGGGATTCCGAGACTGATCGGGTCTTCCCGGGGAGAAGGAATATCCTTCGTTGATCGCGAGAGCTTATCATGGGCTAAGTCGGGACACCCCTGCAGGGTATAAACTTTCGAGAGCCGTGCCCGCGGTTATGTGGCAGATGGGAATTTGTTAATATCCGGTTGTAGTAAACTTGAAGCAAACTCTTCTAAAATACACCAGCAACTGTGCGTAACCGTGAGTGTCTCTTTTCGGGGTTGATCGAGAGGAGAACACGGTTTCTTGGGTTATGTTTGACGTAAGTAGGAGTTCAGGATCACTTCTTGATCATTACTAGTTGGCGACCGTTCCTTTGCTCTCTTCTCGCTCTTATTTGCGTATGGTAGCCACCATATATGCTTAGTCGCTGCTGCAACCTCACCACTTTACCTTCTTTTCCCTTTAAGCTTTGCTAGTCTTGATACCCATGGTAATGGGATTCTTTGAGTCCTCGTGGCTCCTGATTACTACACCATCGATTGCCAGTGCAGGTTATGCGATGATCATGGCCGAGAGCGATGTTTGCTTGTTTGGAGTTCTTCTTCTTCTTCTTCTTCGTTCGAGGATAGGCTCCAGTCGGCAGCCTGGGCTAGCAGGTGGATGTCGTTTGAGCTTCATTTATGTTTCATCCGTAGTCGGATGTTGATCTTGTATATGATGTTGATGTATTCTTGCGGCACTCGTGCCTTATGTATGTGTCCCCATCTATTATGTAATGTTGATGTAATGATATCCACCTTGCAAAAGCGTTCCAATATGCGGGTCTATCCTTGGTGGGACCGTCGAGTTCCTTTTGGATAGGGTCGCATATTGGGCGTGACAAGTTGGTATCAGAGCCTCGACCGACCCTAGGAGCCCCCCTTGTTTGATCGTGTAGTTTGGCCATTGTTGAGTCTAGAAGAAAACTGATTTCTGAGTCTAGTTATATCGGAGAGTAGGAATTCTTTTTACTCCTCAGCCCCTTCGTCGCTCCGGTAAGGAATCTTGACGTAGGTGTTTTGAATTACTCCTCTTCCCCTTCAAATTTTTCTTTAGGTTCACGTGGTTAGTTTTTCGATCATTGGTCCTCAGCTCTTTTCATCCGGTGTTTTTCTCGTCAAGTCGACTTGAACTTATTTTTCTTTGGGAGATCAATCCTCAGCTCTTTTCGATCGATGTTATTTCTCTGTCCGAAGTTGTCCTTGTTTTTCCCACCCACCCACCCTTCTTCTTCTCGGAACCGGAGTCCGTAATCGAGTATCCATCCTACTCATGCGAAGTCTTTGCTTTCTTTCCTCAATGATTTCAACTGGTGTTTTCTCTTCAAGATATTCGTCGGTTTCCCCTCCCGAGTTGTCTTTGTTTTCCCGCCCTCCCACCCTCTTCTTCTAAGAGCCCGAGCCTCTTTCGAGCATCAATTTCATTCGGAGTATCTTCAGACTTCCCTCAAGTATTTCAACCGGTGAATTCTCGTCTCGTTCGTCATTCTTCATCTCTTTTCTTTTCCGGCGGATTCAATTCAAGTTATTCAGAGTGACCATATTCTTTTCCTTGGGTCAATTGTTTTCCCTGCTCGTTCGCCTCTCGCCAGTTTATCATTCCGGAGTTCAGAAGACATCTCAGAAGATTCGTGTTTGCTTTTAATTATTTCGAGGTTGTCACCTCATTCAAATCTTTCAATTGTTTTGGTGCATCATCTATCTGTTCAACATCCCTTTCCAACGGTGTTTTTTTCTCTTCAGTGGGCCCTAACCCACAGGTCTTTTCCCAGGATCTTACCTGACTCTTCTAATTTTTCCGGAGTTATTCTCAGATTCTTTGCAAAGTTTGATGTAAGGATGAATTTTCATCAGTCATGTCTTTCTCCAAGATCTTTCAAATTCTTTTCATCGTTGGTTCAACCTTTCTAATTTTCATTCCGGAGTGCCTCAACAATTCATGGTGGTGTTTCTCGTCGTCATTCTCGAATTTTGAAGACCGAAGAAGAGTTTCTCTTTAATCTTGCTCCATTCTCTTCAAGATTCATGGTTCTAGCTTGATGCCATCCTCTCATAATTATTTTTGATTGTGAAAATTCTTTTAACCCACCCAGAGCATTTCAGGAGTCTTTTCAGTTTGATTCCCCGGAGCCCATCATCTCAGAATTATTCATTCAAGCGTTCAACTCTTGTTTTCCAAATCTCATCGGTGCATCGTCGAAATACCCTCTAATCAGTTCATGATCTCTTCGTTCTAATGTATCTAAATTCTGTCAAGCATCTTTATTCGTTTTCTAATTCTTCACGGTGAATTGTGCCTTTGCTACTTTCATTTTCAATTCTTACGGTGGTTCGTTCAAGAGTTCTCTTCCTTCGTCATTATATAGATTCATTCGTTCTTCCCAAATCCTACCGGCGGATCGTTGAAGACCTTCCCAAGTTGAGCAATATCTCTCTTCAATCCTTTTTCAACGAGAATAAGTAGTATGCCTAATCCGTTGCTTGTCATCAATCTAAATTGGTGAAGGATACGCATAACATAATTCTTGTTCTTGTTTCATCCAAGTGATTGATTCATTCTTCCGGAGTTCGTAATGGTATCAATTTCTCAGTTCTAAGTTGTTCATCTCTTCTTTCCGGAGTTTGTTCATCATATCACATTCTCGGTCCGAGATGCTACATCTTTTCTTTCCGGAGTTCAAAGTTTTCTCGGTTATATCATTTCAAAGCTTCTTCTTATCACTGCAAGGCTTCACCTTGTGTTTTCAACTTCTCTTTCTTTCATCATCCTTTTGTTACCGGAGTCCTTCATGGTGGTTCTTCATGATTTAATTCATTCTTCAAGAGTTCATCAATGTTCTTTTGGAGGAGCTCAAGTATCTTTCCTTCTTGCTTCTCGAAGTGCAATTAATTCTCCGTTTTATTTTGAAGTGGAGTTTTGCATTTCTTCGTTCTTCTCAGCTATCAAATCATTTCCGTTTTGTGGCCGGTTATCACCTTATGATTTTGAGATGTTATCCATAAGTCCACAACAAGCAATTCTTTTCGTTGTTGATGTTCTAAACAACTCCGTTCAATCCTTTCTTCTGAGGTTGCTTTCTATTTCATTCGCGGCACAAGTTGTCATTTTCTTCTCCGTTCTTTTCATTCCGTTCTTCAATTCTTCCGGAGGCATTGTGTTGTTCATCTCGTCAAGTTTCATCCCATCTTGTGAAGTTCGTGTTCTATTCCTCCATGTTTTAACCGGAGTGCTACCTAAATCCTTTCAGTTTTATTCGTTTCCTATCTTGTTCAAACCGGAGTTGTTTCATAGTCGATCTGATTCCGTGAGCTTTTGATTCTCGTCATTCTCGTCGTTCCTCTCTTATTATCGAGTGCTCTCGATTCTTTGTTTCTTCTCTTGAGTTTTTGTTTCACCTCATCCTTTTTCCCTTCCTTCTCGGTCCTAAGATCTCGGGACGAGATCTCTTGTTAGTGGAGGAGTGTTGTAACGCCCCGGATTCGATGCGCCAGGTGTTTGTCAGTTATTCGTCGTCGTTGCCATGTCATTTGCTTGCGTGTCTCTCTTTGCCATGTCATCATCTGCATTTCATATCATGCCATCATGTGCTTTTCAATTTGCATACGTGTTCGTCTCATGCATCCGAGCATCTTCCCCGTTGTCCGTTTTGCAATCCGGCGCTCCTATGTCTCCCGGCGCCCCCCTTTTACCTCTTTTCGTGTGCGGGTGTTAAACGGTCTCGGAATGGACCGAGGTTTGTCAAGCGGCCTTGGTATAGCACCGGTGAACCGCTGTCAAGTTTCGTGCCATCCGAGGTCGTTTGAAACTCCAACGGTTAACTGGTAACCGCAAAGGCCTCTTTGTGTGCAGCCCAACACCTTCCAAAGTGGCCCAAAACCCAGCAAACTCCCCTCCATGCTCTCCGCCGTTCGATCACGATCGCGTGGCCGAAAGCCGCTCCTCATTTGGACTCTCCTAGCTCCCTCTACCTATATATATGTGTGCATCTCCGGATTTTTCGCGCAGACCAAACCCTAGATCTCGCCCTCGCCGCCCGGTTCATCCGTCTGGACAGACGCGTCCGCCCGCCGCCGCAGCGAATCGCCGCCGCCACGTGGCGCCGCCGTCCCTCGCCGGCAGCGGCCCGCGGAAACCCATCCGAGCCCGCGCAGGCCCGATCCGCCGCCCGGCTCCCGCCCGCGTCCGCCCGCGCATCGCCGGCGCCGCCCGCCGCCCGCGCGCCAGCGCCTCCGCCCGGCCCGTCGCGCCTCGGCGGCAGCCTTCGCCGCCTCCTCCTCCTCGCCGCCCCGCTCCGCCGCCTCCTCCTCGCCTCCCCGCGCCGCCGCCTCCTCCTCCTCGCCGCCCCTCGCCCGGCCGCCGGAACTCCTCCGCCCGCCGTCCCGGCGCCGCCCGGTGCCGTCGCCGCCCGGCCGACCAGCCCCGCCTCCGGCCAGCTGCCCTCGCGCCGGCGCCCGTCGCCTTCGGCCCCGCACCCCGCCGAATCCGGCATCCCCGAGCTTCTCCGGCGATCCCACGAGCTCCGGCCGCCGTCTACTTCTTCTTAGGCGACACTCCCCCCAGTTTTCTCCAAGTCCACGAAGTTTCGACATTATCATGCCATATTCATCATGCCATAACTCTCTGCATATTTCTTCGTTTCGTGCGTGTAATATGTCAAACGGTGTGCCTCGACGAGTAGATCATTTCATCTCATTGCATAATTTTCATTTGAGCTCATCTTGATGCCCGAAATGCTGTTAGAAGAGGGCTATGTGATGTTAGTTTCTGTTTCTTAACAGAACATGCACTTTTGTCATTTTTGCCATGATTGATGTGTGCACCCTATGAACTTGAGTCATACATGTGTTTTTTAATATGCCATGCCATCTTTCCAGGGGTGCTTGCCATGTATTTTTGTGAGTTGTGTAGTGAGTGCATCAAGCTTGTTAAGTAGGATTCTTGTTGTTGTTATTTTCCTGACAGATTCTGTTATATTTTGTTGCCATGTTAACTTGATGCTACCAAGAGATCCATGCATATTTTGAGATACTTCAGTAAGGATGTTTTGTACATATGGTTACTATCTATCCATCCATGCCCCTTTTTGCAATTATGGAGTAGTCTAGCTTGAGTCAATCGAGCTCTACTTTTGCTATAAAATGTTTCCTGGCAGGTTGTTTACATGTTATTCAATTTTGCCAAGGCTGTTGTAGTTGATCCGTGTATGCTATGATGTTGTTCTTGCCATGTATAGATTCTATGCCATGCATTCTTACTGTGAGTTGCCTTTCCATGCCATGTATTGCTCTGTGGCGAGTGGTTCAAGCTCACCAACATGCCTACTTATTCTTGTTCCTGCCATGTTTGAATCTGTCATATAACTTGACATGTTTACATGGGTGCCATCATATTTTCTGATCCTTTTTGGCTCATGGTCAGTAAGGGAATTTTGTTCTATGCAATTAGTATATTCATGCCATGCCTTTTTTGTCATGTTAAGTTCCTGTAGCATGTTGTTTGATAGCTCTAAACATTGCAACCTGATATTATTTCTGCCAATGCCTGAAACTGTTATTATTTGCAATCTTGCCATGTCATTTTGAGCATGTTCTAGTGATTTCTGGAGTTAGCTCAGTGTTCATATTTTGTCATGCTTTACCTGTACTTCGTGCCCATGCCTTTTGTTATTACGTTGAGATGCTGTAGCATAGTGTTTTGGTGCTTGCCATATGCCTAGTTGCTGTTTTGGACAGATTGTTGCTATAACTTGTATAGTGTATGTGTTGCACCGTTGCTCCGTTTTGAGTGTGCTCTATATGAAACTTGCTTAGATTTGCATGTAGTTTCATATTATCATGTTGCATCCTTGTTTTGAGGTGTTTGCTTGATGTTTGTATGCATTTTGCATCAATGCCATGTTTAACTTGTTTTACTCATATCTTCTAGGCCGTAGCTCCGAATCTAATGAACTTTATATGTAACTTGACTAGAATTTCGTGTAGATCATCGTGGTGCATCTTAACTTGCTGTTTAACAACTTGAACATAAGGTTTATTCAGATCTGGACCAATTCTGAAATTTGCATATGAGGACTTACCGGAATTGTTATATGTTGTTCCCGGCCTCATTTAAACTTGCTTTGACGTGTTGCTCTTGTTTGCATCATCTCTTGACATGAGTAGCTTCATGTAGCTTTGTCATGCATCATGCTTGGGTGTGCATCATGCCTTGTTCATGGGTGGTGTGTTTACCTTGTTGTGTGCTTCTTCTTGTTAGTTCTGTTTACGTTGCGATCGTGAGGATTCGATTCGTCTACGCTTGGTTCGGCTTCATCCGTTCGTCTTCTTCATGGACTCGTTCTTCTTCCTTGCGGGATTTCAGGCAAGATGACCGCTACCCTGGATCTCACTACTATCATTGCTATGCTAGTTTCTTCGTTCTATCGCTATGCTGCGCTACCTATCACTTGTTCCTCAAGCATCCCAAATTGCCATGTCGACCTCTAACCTTTTGCACCCTTCCTATGCAAACCATTGTTTGGCTATGTTACCGCTTTGCTCAGCCCCTCTTATAGCGTTGTTAGTTGCAGGTGAAGATGAAGTTTATTCCTTGTTGGAACATGGAGATGTTGTTCCTTCTTTGGAACATGTTTACTTGTTGGGATATCACAATATATCTTATATGATTAATGCATCTATATACTTGGTAAAGGGTGGAAGGCTCGGCCTTATGCCTGGTGTTTTGTTCCACTCTTGCCGCCCTAGTTTCCGTCATATCGGTATTATGTTCCTGGATTTTGCGTCCCTAACGCGGTCGGGTGATTTATGGGACCCCCTTGACAGTTCGCTTTGAATAAGACTCCTCCAGCAAGGCCCAACATTGGTCTTACCATTTGCCTCACCTATGCCCTTTTATTTCCCTTGGGTTTTCCGGAGCCCGAGGGTCATCTTTATTTTTTAGCCCCCCGGGCCAGAGCTCCTTCGAGTGCTGGTCCAAACTGAGCGATGTCCGGCGCCCCCTGGGCAATCAGGGTCTATGCCAACCCAACGTCTGGCTCATTCGGTGTGCCCTGAGAACGAGATATGTGCAGCTCCTATCGGGATTTGTCGGCACATCCGGGCGGCTTTGCTGGTCTTGTTTTATTGCTTTGTAGAAATGTCTTGTAGCAGGATTCGAGACTGATCAGGTCTTCCCGGGGAGAAGGAATATCCTTCGTTGATCGCGAGAGCTTATCATGGGCTAAGTCGGGACACCCCTGCAGGGTATAAAATTTCGAGAGCCGTGCCCGCGGTTATGTGGCATATGGGAATTTGTTAATATCCGGTTGTAGTAAACTTGAAGCAAACTCTTCTAAAATACACCAACCGTGTGCGTAACCGTGAGTGTCTCTTTTCGGGGTTGATCGAGAGGAGAACACGGTTTCTTGGGTTATGTTTGACGTAAGTAGGAGTTCAGGATCACTTCTTGATCATTACTAGTTGGCGACCGTTCCTTTGCTCTCTTCTCGCTCTTATTTGCGTATGGTAGCCACCATATATGCTTAGTTGCTGCTGCAACCTCACCACTTTACCCCTTCTTTTCCCTTTAAGCTTTGCTAGTCTTGATACCCATGGTAATGGGATTGCTGAGTCCTCGTGGCTCACAGATTACTACACCATCAGTTGCAGGTGCAGGTTATGCGATGATCATGGCCGAGAGCGATGTTTGCTTGTTTGGAGTTCTTCTTCTTCTTCTTCTTCGTTCGAGGATAGGCTCGGTCGGCCTGGGCTAGCAGTGGTGGATGTCGTTTGAGCTTACATTTATGTTTCATCCGTAGTCGGATGTTGATCTTGTATATGATGTTGATGTATTCTTGCGGCTTTTCGTGCCTTATGTATGTATCCCCATCTATTATGTAATGTTGATGTAATGATATCCACCTTGCAAAAGCGTTCCAATATGCGGGACTATCCTTGGTGGGACCGTCGAGTTCCTTTTGGATAGGGTCGCATATTGGGCGTGACAGCGCCCTACCCCCTGGGCGCGCCCCCTGCCTCGTGGGCCCACGGTGGCCCTCCTCCACTTATCCCTGCACCCATCTTTTTCCTCTGCCTCACACAAACCCAAAAAACCTACTCAAGCTCGTGTTCCAAATGCACTTTTGCTGTGATTTTCGATCTCCTTGCTCAAAGCACCTCTCGCCAAAACTGCTTGGGGAGATTGTTCCTTGGTATGTGACTCCTCCATTGGTCCAATTAGTTTTTGTTCTAGTGCTCTACTCATTGCAAATTTGTGCTGCATAGGTGACCATGTTCTTGAGCTTGCATGTCAAATTTATATGGTTCCAAGTAGTTCTAATGCTTGATATATGCTCTAGGCACTTGTATGAGTAGTTGCTATCAGTTTTATTGAAGTTGGTTCACTTTTGTTTGAAGTTACTAAAAATTTCAGAATTATTTTCACGGAAAACAATATGCTTAGGAAGATGTTCCAAGGTGGTTGTCGGTGTCAAAACCGGCGGATCTCGGGTAGGGGGTCCCGAACTGTGCATCTAGGCGGATGGTAACAGGAGACAAGGGACACGATGTTTTAACCAGGTTTGGGCCCTCTTGATGGAGGTAAAACCCTACGTCCTGCTTGATTAATATTGATGATGTGTGTTACAAGAGTAGATCTACCACGAGATCAAAGAGGCTAAACCCTAGAAGCTAGCCTATGGTATGATTGTTGTTAAGTCCTCTGGGACTAAAACCCTCCGGTTTATATAGACACCGGATAGGGTTAGGGTTACCTGAGTCGGTTACAATGGTAGGAGATCTACATATCCGTATCGCCAAGCTTGCCTTCTATGCCAAGGAAAGTCCCATCCGGACACGGGACGAAGTCTTCAATCTTGTATCTTCATAGTCTTGGAGTCCGATCGATGATGATAGTTCGGCTATCCGGACACCCCCTAGTCCGGAACTCCCTCAGTAGCCCCTGAACCAGGCTTCAATGACGACGAGTCCGGCGCATGTTGTCTTCGGCATTGCAAGGCGGGTTCCTCCTCCGAATAATTTATAGAAGATTGTGAACACGAGGATAGTGTCCGGCTCTGCAAAAATAAATTCCACATACCACCGTAGAGAGAATAATATTACACAAGATCAATCTGTTGACGTATTCTGCGGCGTGACGCCGCACCACTACCAAGCCTTTTCTCAAATTGTTTTTATTGTTCCACCTCAGCGCATTTAGCGAAGCAGTTTCCTTGGCACGTCTTGTCGAAGCAAAGATCGTGTTCCCCTTATTCCGGGATTCCCATCAATACGGATGTGGGTAACCCAACCGCGCCATTGATGTGACGCTTGGGAGATAAGCGAGTTTTACCAGGCCGGTGGGGACACATGTTTCTGTCCGTCCATATAAGGGGATAAAGATCCAACCCTTTTACCTGCGCCTTCTTCCTCCTTGGCTTATCCATCTCCGCGAACTCGAGCTCCGGCGCCCAAGTCCGCACTTTCCTCCTCAACCTTCTCCAACCATGTCAGGAGCGGGAGGCAGATGGATGGCCTCCTCCGTCACAGAGGGGCACATCACAAGACTGCGGGAGGCCGGATACTTGTCTGGCGATATCGCGCCTGAGCTGCCCGACGCTGGGCAACTCATTCCAACCCCAGTCCCCATGAGAGGGTGGTATTTCTCCCCACTTCCTCCATGGACTAGGTTTTCCACTTCACCCATTTGTCCGAGGCTCATGTTCTACTACGGCCTGGACTTCCATGACCTAGCCCAATTTCGTCCTCAACGTCTTGGCGTTTATCGTCGTGTCGCGAGGCCTTCCTCTGCATCCAGCCCCACTTGACTTGTGGCTCAAGACCTTGATGTCAAGCGAAGGTTGTGAAGGCAGCCAAGCAGAGTGCGGGCGCCATGGTCGGAAAGATGGCCAAAGTCCTATGGCTCGAGGGCTCCTTTGTGGAGACAATAAAGGGGTGGCAATCGGGGTGGTTCTACATCACCGAGCCACGCAGCGTCCCCTGAATGGGTGGCGGCCCCCGAATTCAGATCTGGATTCCCCACACGGCTCTTGTCATGGAAAGAGACGGGCCTGAAGTGGGGGGATTCGGACGAGCTATCCGGACTCCAAACATGCGTCCGGAACCTGGTGGACAAGAATCGCAGGCTTGTCGATGTAATCCAGGTGATGCTCATCCGCCGGATTCTCCCATGCCAACAACGGGACTTCAATTTGTGGGAGTTCGATCCGGCACATCACCGAACCTTGAGCCGGCTCTTTGATACCACGTACGAAGATGACTGGAAGTTGCTGTACAATGGCGCGAAGCCCCGCATCCGCTAACAAAGATCGCGGATACAGCTCGCGGCGTCAAGCCGGCGAGGTAAGTTATTTTACCACTGTCACGGGACTCTTTCTTCATAGATTGACTCTCGTGGGATCTAAAAACTCCCGGTTCTTGACGAGTGCAGGCTGAAGACGTCCGGACAGATTAACCTGTCCGGCTCCTTTGCCAAGAGACCCAGCGGAAGCCCGATTGACGGGCTGCTGGCTCCAGCACCCATGTGGTGCCGGAGAAGAAGGCCAAGAAGGAGGCCACGGAACTCGAAGGAGCTCCCGGCGATAGGTCTTGTCGGATTCTGAAGCGTAATCTTCTCCTGAAGACGAGGAGGAAGAAGAAGAAGCTTCTCCCCCAGCGGGGGAGGAGAGGAAAAGGAAGGCCGCCCCAACTGAGGAGGCCGGAGGGTCCAAGAAGGGAAGAACCCTTCCTCCGGACTTCTCCACCAACGTCGACAATGACGAGGGGATTGGCCTACAAGGGCCAAGCCCCTGGCGAGATCGTAAGTGTCCGGATACCCATGGCGTTTTAGTATTGCAAATTGTACTCTAATGTCGAACAATCGTGCAGCCCGCCCAAAGGCGAGTTCGCCGATTCATCGAGCGGGTCCCTGGGCTCGTCGAAAATGGAGAGTACTTCGCTTCCGACAGCCTCCTTGCCTCATGCTGCGGACAACGCCGCTGCGGGGCCCCAAAGGGGGCTTGGTCCCGAGGAGGTGGCGCAGGAGGTGCCACAAGGCAACCCCCCGGACTCCAGGCGCGTGGGGGGCAAGACCCCCAGGGGCTCTAAGGCGACCCTTGTCCGGACTCCATGCCGGAACCTTCGGTTCCGAGTCCGACAAACGATCCCTTCGCAAGAAGGGTAAGACGCCAGTGCCCTTCGGTCCAACCGGAGGCACCGGATAGCTTCTTGAGGCGCTCAACGGCGCCTCCATCGAAGGAGCACCGCCTTTGTTATGAGTGCGGTGATCCGGACAATTCGATCCGCCAAGAGCGGGCTGACCGAAGCCTGTACCAGTCTTCTAACAGGCTTTGAGGTAAGAAATTTCAATATATGTAAAATGGTACCACATAGACAGTAGCCCTTGATGCTCGGTTCGGTGTTCGGAAAGAAAAGCCGGACTGAGGATCTTTAGAAAGATAAACGCAGGAGTCATAAAAATATGTCAATATGGGATTGCAGGTTGTGCTGCTGACCTCCGCCGCACTGACTGCGGAGGTCAATAATTTGAAGAAAAACCTCGAGCGGTCCGAGAACGAGCTCGGTCATGCCAAGAAGCAGCTCGAGGAAAAAGAAGGTGAGTAATACCTTATGAAAATTGTACCTTACAGAAAAGGATTTGGTTGCAAGAAAAATAACAAGGATAACGTGGGTATTGTAGGGGCCACTAACGAGGTGGCGACCACAGAAGGAGGCGGTGGCAGCGGCCGAATGTAATCTTGACGCGGAGCACTGAGCGAGAGAAGCAGGAGGCGCGGGTGGCGGAGGTACAGCAAGAGCTCCAGGATCTCGTGAAAAACATGAGAACTTGGGCGTGACTCAAGACTCGAGAGTCTGAGCTTGCAACGGCTCTTGAGAGTGCCAAAGCCACTAAGGCCGAAGCCTACAAGGCCCTCCAGGAGATTAAGGCGGTGAAGAAAATAGCAGCGGGTAAGGCATTTTTCATGCAGAGTAAGCATGTGAGTGTTAATTACCTGTTGCTTACCCGAATTCGGAGTTCTCCAGGGGCGTTCGCAGATCTTCCTTGCAGTGTGTCCGATGCTGCCGCATTCTACCGGGCCGAGGAGGGGAGCTCGACGGAGAAGGTCTTCTGGTCTCGATATCTTTGAGGCCGGACATCCGGTGCCCCTTAGCGACCAGCTGAAGCAGCTAGTCGAGCTCCACAAGGCGGCCGAACAGGCCATGAAGGGCCTCATAGTTCGGCTGTGGCCTAAGGAGGCCAAGCCTGGGAGCTACTTTGGCCTGGTGCGGCGGTTGGTGCAAGCGTGCCCGTGGGTTGAAGTTATCAAGCATTCCGCTTGTATCGAGGGTGCCCGTCGGGCCCTTGCCCGCGCAAAGGTGCACTGGGGCAAGATGGATGCCCAGAAGCTCGTGACGGACCCACCACCAGAGGGCAAGGAGCATCGCACGCCCAAGATGTATTATAAGAGTGTGCTGAAGGGCGCCCACACTATTGCGGGTGAGTGCTCCAAAGATGTAATAGTTGAGTAGAATCGCATTTTGTTATCCTGTGCGCTGAAAAATTAGTTCATGTGCGCTAAGCAACGCTTGTTAATTTATAATATTACCTTCTGTGCGGCTGTTTATCAAATCTGAGAGATGGCAAGTCGTCGGCTTCAAATTTCCCCCATGCCACGAGTCTTTGGGGTGTTCGGGATAAACTTGAGCGCTCTTGTTCCCATTTTTGGGTCCATCTAGGGAGGCGCCCAACACAGCGAACCAGGCAACCGGACTTATAATGCTTGAACACTCTCACTTAGCCATAGAATTCTATAATTTTAAATTTCGGCGAAGCCCCTAGTCTTTGGAAGGCCGAATTTGGGGCGCTATCCACGCCTTGGCCGGACAGTATCCGGCTCCTCAATCTAAGCGGCATAACTCTTTGAGGACTCGCAAAAAACCTCTCGAACAGCGACCGGTCTCTCGCCTCATCACGATGGTCAGTTTTAGCTTTCTCCACTGAGGCGTTAACCCAGCCGAACTGGGGGGGAATCGCAGTGGTTCTCCCGGTGCTACCTTGCCGATATAATGGAACGTAAGGTACCAAAACACGGGAGCCGGGCAAACCCAACTATTGACCCAAGACATGATTCGGAGCCAATGCATATAGTGCTATAAGTTCGGGGTGCCACACTTGTGAAAGTGTTCGGACTCATCACACCATAACGCGGGAAACATAAGCCCCTGGTGTATATTAGCCGTACCAAAGTGTACGGATGCAACATGTCGTGAATGAACATATGTATGAAAAAGAAATGCAATTATAAACAAAAAGTTGCTGCATTGTTTTATTCAATAAGTGCTGCTACGAATGCGTAGCGATACAAATAGTGCGATAAGCAAGGTATGAGGCTGTTAAACATGTCCCCTCCGCAGGTAGGCTGCAGATTGGTGTATGAAAATGCTCGTAATGGAGACCACTGTATATTCGTTGTAGCCTTTATCCTTCCCTGGCTGTTGCATCCTGAGTTGGCAGTGTCTGCTGCCGGACAGAACTTCGACAAACGGAGTCCTGTGGGTAAAAAGTAAAAGGTAAAAACAAAAGAAAAGGAACGACACACGTGAGAGCCCCTGGTGTGGTTGAGCTGCGATGCGGGTTTATCGTGGTCGTGCCCCTCTCCCCATGCCCATGGTATCTTCGTGAGCATAATGGTGTGGCGAAGGACCTGCTTTGGCGTTTCGCGGGGGCTGGGGTTGGGGCCGCATCGCTGGCGTGCTCTCGAACGTGCTAGGTGGTCTTGTTGTAAGTTACTCCGGCGGCGCTTAGGCTGTGTCCGGCAGCTTAACGGCCGGACTCAAGAATTGCCTTAAGAGGCTGCATTGCACTTACGCCGCTAGAGTCGCTGTATGTTCCTCCGTGCGGAGAGAACGTTCGGTGTTTCCGTTGACCGTAATGACTCCTCGAGGGCTGGCATCTTGAGCTTGAGGTATGCGTGGTGCGGCACGCGTTGAGCTTTGCAAGCGCGATGCGTCCGAGCAAGGCATGATAGCCGCTGCGGAACGGGACTGTGTCGAAGATTAACTCCTCGCCCGGAAGTTATCCGGGGATCCGAAGACCACTTCGGTGTAATTGAGCTCGTACAATTGGCTTCTACACCTGGTATGACGCCTTTAAATGTCGTTTTGGTAGGTTTAATCCTTGAGGGGTCTATGCCCATCTTGCGCCTTTGTATCCGGTAAAGCAGGTTCAGACTGCCGCCGTCCATCGTGACTACGGTTAGGTGAAATCCATCGGCGATTGGGTCTAAGACCAGTTCGGCGAATCCACCGTGGCGGATCTTTGGTGGGGTGGTCCTTCGGTCAAAAGTGATCGGGCGGAGGACCATGGATTGAACTTCGGGCAACTGGCTCCATCGCGTAGACATCCTCGAGTGCACGCTTCCGCTCCCTTTTGGGTATGTGCGTTGCGTATATCATGTTCACCGTCTGCACTGTGGGGAAACTCTTACATCCTCTATTGTTCGGCGGTTGGGTCTCGTCCTCGTCATCGCTATGCAGCCCCTTGTCATTGCTTTCGGCAATTAACTTGCCTGCACTGTGAATACCCAACAGTCCCTGTTGGTGTGGTTAGCTGGCTTTTCGAAGTGCCGTGTATCTGGCACAAGCGGTTGAGTATTCGGTCCAAATTGGACAGACCCGGAGTGGTTCTTTTGAATGGCTTTTTCCGCTGACCGGGTTTAGAGCCTCTGAATCCGGCATTGACTGCCGTATCCTCAATATTGTCGCCGTTAATGCGGTGTTTGTTTTTGTTACGACGCGGCCTGCCATTTCGGTCCTTGAAGTCCGGGCTGCCAGAATTTTTGCTGAGGTTGTTGCTGCGTGCTAGCCAGCTGTCCTCACCTGCGCAGAAGCGGGTCATGAGTGATGTGAGGGCGGCCATGGATTTCGGCTTTTCCTATCCTAGGTGCCGGGCAAGCCACTCGTCACGGATGTTATGCTTGAAGGCCGCGAGGGCCTCCACATCCGGACAGTCGACTATTTGGTTTTTCTTGGTTAAGAACCGTGTCCAGAATTGTCTGGCCGATTCGTCTGCTGAATTATGTGGCTTAGGTCATCGGCGTCTGGTGGTCGCACATAAGTGCCCTAGAAGTTATCGAGGAATGCGGCTTCTAGGTCCTCCCAGCTCCCAATTGACTCTGCTGGCAAGCTGTTGAGCCAATGCCGGGCTGGTCCTTTAAGCTTGAGGGGGAGGTATTTGATGGCGTGAAGATCGTCACCGCGGGCCATGTGGATGTGAAGGAGATAGTCTTCGATCCAAACCGCGGGGTCTGTTGTGCCATCATAGGATTCAATATTGACGGGTTTAAACCCTTGAGGATTTGATGATCCATTACTTCGTCTGTGAAGCATAGTGGGTGTCTTGGCGCCTGCATCTTTGGCGATATCACGACGGAGCTCAAAAGAGCTTGGTCTGTTTTGTTCGGCCGGCGGACTTATCGTGTCCGCGCGACGGTTGTCGCCACGCATCGTAGGCGCCCACGTGATCCATAGATCGATCTTGATTGTCTTGCCTTGTCCTCCAATATATCTCGCAGGTCCGGAGCGTTCCCCTTTGGCCGTGTGCTTTTTGAGCGATGCCGGGGTACGGTTCTAGTGGAGGGCCTAGAGGCCTCTCTGTCGCGACCATGGGGTGGTCGGTCAGCCGTATTATCTCCTGGTGATGCGGGTTCGTAAGCCTCCTCCTCTAATCGGGGGAGCAGCTTGCGTTTAGGGTAGCTTTGGAGGCGTTCGAGCTCATGCTCTTGACGCGAGGACTTCAGATCCATCATCGGCTAGCTGATCCTGATCAGCTCTAAGCTGTTGCTGCTTTTTCTTGAGGCTGTTCGCTGTGGCCATAAGCCTGCGTCTAAACGCTCTTGTTCGACGGGATTCTCGGGCTGCTTGAATTCATCGTCGTCGAGGCTTGCTTCGTCTCCGGAGGGAGGCATATAATCCTCTACCTCTTCTTCTGCCGCTCTCTCGTGAGGGCTGGTGTCTCCATCTTCCTGCGTTGGATCTTGCTGGAGTGGATTGTCTTCGGCACTGTCCGGTGTATTGTTATCTCCGGTGCCGGAATCTTCATTCTTGCTGTGGCGGGATTTAGAGCGGCGCCGCTGACGCCGGCGCTTGGGCTGCTTCTTGGAGGGGTCATCCTCCGTTGTTCCATCGCCGTTCCCATCTTTTGGGATGTCCACCATATATATGTCATATGACGAGGTGGCCTTCCGATTGCCACCATGGTATTTGGGTCTTGGTCGTCTCCGGCATCGTCGTCAATAACGTCGATGTCTTGAGTCGTAGTCTAGCATGTCGGTTAGATCGTCGGCAACCGCTACCAAGTGGGTGGTGGGTGGGCGTTGAATTTCTTAAATCGTCCGCATCCCAACCTTCCTGACCGTAATCCGGCCAGGGCTCTCTGGATAAAGAGAGAGTTTAGTGAATTCAGGATGTCGCCAAAGGGCGAGTCTTTGAAAAGATGTCCGCGCGATGAACTCCATGACGGGCTCCCAATCGGATTCGATTGGCGGTATGAGGGGTTGAGTCCGGAGAGGAGTCCGCACCACAGGTCGAGGTCTTCGCAAAGGACAGGGATGGAGTTCGGCTCGATCACCGTAGAGATTAAAGCCCCCGAGGCGGTGTCCAACCACTCGTCCTCAATCGGGGAATCCGGCTCCGGATTAAGGGTCGGAGCGGATCCTGGTGCGGCCTCGAGCCTTTGTTGATTTGCGTAGCTAGATCATGCCCATCGAGACAGTGCGGCGCGCTTGGCTGTAGCTCGAATCCATCGAAGATCAAGTCTAAGCGGATATCGGCTGTATAGCTTTCAATCTGCTCCAGATGGCCAAGCGAATTGGCCCGCAGTGCAAAGCCGCCGAACACGAAGATCTGTCCGGGGAGAAAAGTCTCACCTTGGACCGCATCGTTGTTGATGATCAAAGGATCCATCGAGCCTATCGGTGACGACACAGAGGAACTCTCAATGAAAGCACCAATGTCGGTGTCAAAACCAGCGGATCTCGGGTAGGGGGTCCCGAACTGTGCGTCTAGGCGGATGGTAACAGGAGACAAGGGACACGATGTTTTACCCAGGTTCGGGCCCTCTTGATGGAGGTAAAACCCTACATCCTGCTTTATTAATATTGATGATGTATGTTACAAGAGTAGATCTACCACGAGATCAAAGAGGCTAAACCCTAGAAGCTAGCCTATGGTATGATTGTTGTTCGTCCTCTGGGACTAAAACCCTCTGGTTTATATAGACACCGGATAGGGTTAGGGTTACCGTAGTCGGTTACAATGGTAGGAGATCTACATATCCGTATCGCCAAGCTTGCCTTCTACGCCAAGGAAAGTCCCATCCAGACACGGGACGAAGTCTTCAATCTTGTATCTTCATAGTCTTGGAGTCCGGCCGATGATGATAGTTTGGCTATCCGGACACCCCCTAGTCCGGAACTCCCTCAGTGGTTCTTCAAGGAAGCAAGGTCCCAGGCTTGCAATGCGTGATGCTGACAAGGAAACACCAAGAGACGCTCTTGTGAGGCCCTGTGAATGGCCTTCTGAAAATTTTAAGGATCAAGCGGGAATTAAAGAAGAATTTAACGCATATTTGCGTACTGCCGGTCTTGAGGACTTTGAAGCTGACAAATGCCCCCGATGTCGTGACCTCACAAGTTCATTTGTGGGGAGGTTTGAGTTTTCATCTTCGCGTAATTCTCCTTGACCATGTTTGACCTTTATGACAAATCTTATACCATGGACTTAGAGGGTTTCACTCTTGCATGCAAACTTCCATCTTGGGGTAGTATCAGGGATCCCCCTAAATCTGAATATAGAGACTTTCTTGCTAGAATAACTGTGGGAGAATCTAGGGATATAACGCAAGCCACTATAGGGAGCATTCACTTTCCCGCTATACATTATTTTGCTCTCTTCATAGGCAGATGCATAAATGCTATGGATGAAGCATGTCACATGTGTGCTCCTGATCTCAGCATTCTCGAGTCTTTGTGTTAGGAGACCAATCTTATCATATGGGAGCCATTGTAGCTCGTAGGTTGCATCCTAATAGACATAACGGAGATTTCTTAGGAGGAATTTATGCAACCCGCTTAGCTAATTTTCTTGAGATAGACATTCGTAAGGGTGACATGGAGTTACCCCGTACTTATTTAGATTTTGAATCTATGGTTTCCCACTAGTTTGTTGAGAGGACTGGACCACCTCTCCAGTATCGACTAATCTTTAACAAACGGCATGTTGTCCATATTACTCTCCCTGCTCCTGCCTTCTTTGATTTTCATACGAGAGGAAGATATATTATTACCACAGAGGAGGCAGATGAGTACGACAGGAGAGCGGAGGCAGCTTGACGCCATGCTGCAGCTCAGGAGGCGATTGCCGCTGCATGGCAGTACGACCCCAGCTACACCTACGGGTATCAGCCAGGCTATCCCTGGCAATAGACCAACTTAGGCCAAAAGCCTAAGCTTGGGGGATTACGTATTTCTCACCGACATTACATTCATGTTCACACACACTCATTGCTAGATGTCGGTGCTCATACTCTTCCACTGTAATATCCATGCTAGTTTATTTTCTTTTTCCTGTTTTCTTCTTGTGTGTTTAATAAACCTTAGAAAAACCAAAAAAAATAGTAGTAGTTTACTTTTCCTGCTGTAGTAGTAGTATTTAAAAAGAAAACCCAAAAATATTTCCCGTTCTTCTTTTGCTTGTTGGGAGCTTTCCCGTGTAAATACTTTTTCTTTTCTTTTCTTTTCTTTGGGGGTCAGTAGGAGAAGACCATGATTAAATTGTTGTGATGGCTCTTATATGCATTATTGTTAATTTACCCAAGAGCCCATATTGCCTTGTCTTCTCCTGTTTATTGAATGCTTGCAGATTCCGGCTTAGTCCAATGCACGTACACTCTTATTATTATTCACGTTGTTCGGTCGTGCAAGTGAAAGGCAATTATGATGACATATATGATGGACTGACTGAGATGGGAAAAACTGGTATGAACTCGACCTCTTTTGTTTTTGTAAATATGATGAGTTCATCGTTCTTGATTCAGCTGATTATGAATAAACATGTTTGCAATGACAATTAGAGATCATAGTTGCTTGTGCCATGCTTGATTAGCTATGAGTTATAATGGTTCACCTTGCGTGCCAACATGCTATTGAGATGATTATGATAGGGTGGTATCCTCCTTTGAATGATTTAAGTGACTTGACTTGGCACATGTTCACGCATGTAGTTGAAACAAATCAACATAGCCTTCATGATATTTGTGTTCATGGTGGATTATATCCTACTCATGCTTGTATTCAATGTTTATTAATTTTAATGCATGTTCATGACTGTTGTCGCTCTCTAGTTGGTCGCTTCCCAGTCTTTTGCTAGCCTTCACTTGTACTAAGCGGGAATACTGCTTGTGCATCCAATCCCTTAAACCCCAAAGTTATTCCATATGAGTCCACTATACCTTCCTATATGCGGTACCTACCTGCCGTTCCAAGTAAATTTGTATGTGCCAAACTCTAAACCTTCAAATAATCATTCTGTTTTGCATGCTCGAATAGCTCATATATCAACTAGTGCTGCACTTATCTTGCGTGTTAGGCGGGTTATTCTCAAGAGGAGTGGACTCCGCTCCTCAGTCACGAGAAAATGGCTGGTCACAGGGATGCCCAGTCCCATGCTTTATGCAAACTAAATCAAAATATTGCAAACAAAACTCCCCAAGGAACCCGTTGAATGTTGGAGGCACTCGTTGTTTCGAGCGAGCCATGGATTGATGCTTGTCGAGGAAGGGGAGTATAAACTTGACCATTCTGTTTGGGAACTGACTATAATTTGTTTAGCATGGAAGATATCGTCATCTCTTAGTTGTTATGTTGACAATGAAAGTATGCCGCTCAAAATATAATTATCTCTATTTCAAAATCGAGCTCTGGCACCTCTACAAATCCCTGCTTCCCTCTGCGAAGGGCCTATCTATTTACTTTCATGTTGAGTCATCACCCTCTTATTAAAAGCACTAGCTGGAGAGCACAACTGTCATTTGCATTCATTACTGTTAATTTATATCGGTTATGACTATGATTGGATCTCTTTTACCATGAATTACAATGTCTAGTTAGTCCTTGATCTTTAAAGGTGCTCTGCATTTATGTTTTGCTGTCTCAGAAAGGGATAGCGAGATACCATCTTGTTATATCATATTATGATTGTTTTGAGAAAGTGTTGTCATCCGAGATTTATTATTATGACTTGCTAGCTGATTATGCTATTGATATGAGTAAACATGAGACCTGAGAATTATTGCAAATGTGGTTAGTTATGATCTTTGCTGAAAACTTGAATGCTGGCTTGACATAAGTACAACAACAAGAGCAAACAGAGTTTGTAAAAGTTTTTGTTTTTCTCTTTCAGTTTGTCAACTGAATTGCTTGAGACAAGCAAGGGTTTAAGCTTGGGGAGTTGATACGTCTCCGTCGTATCTACTTTTCCAAACACTTTTGCCCTTGTTTTGGACTCTAACTTGTATGATTTGAATGGAACTAACCGGATGACGTTGTTTTCAGCAGAATTGCCATGGTGTTGTTTTATGTGCGAGAAAACAAAAGTTCTCGGAATGACTGAAACTCCACGGGATGTCTTATAAAAAATAATAAAAATCCTCGCCAAAGATGAAGACCAGGGCCCACACCCTGTCCACGAGGGTGGGCGCCCCCCTAGGCGCGCCCCTTCCTCGTGGGCCCCCACAGAGCCCCTCGGCGCCAACTCCAACTCCATATATTGGCTTTCGGGAGAAAAAATCAGAGAAAGTTTCATCGCGTTTTACGATCTGAGCCGCCCGCCAAGCCCTAATCTCTCTCGGGAGGGCTGATCTAGAGTCCGTTCAGGGCTCGGAGAGAGGATTCGTCGCCGTCGTCATCACCAACCATCCTCCATCACCAATTTCATGATGCTCACCGCCCGTGCGTGAGTAATTCCATCATAGGCTTGCTGGACGGTGATGGGTTGGATGAGATTTATCATGTAATCGAGTTAGTTTTGTTAGGGTTTGATCCCTAGTATCCACTATGTTACGAGATTGATGTTGCTATGACTTTGCTATGCTTAATGCTTGTCAAGAGGGGCCGAGTGCCATGATTTCAGATCTGAACCTATTATGTTTTCATGAATATATGTGTGTTCTTGATCCTACCTTGCAAGTCTATAGTCACCTACTATGTGTTATGATCCGGCAACCCCGAAGTGACAATAATCGGGACCACTCCCGGTGATGACCATAGTTTGAGAAGTTCATGTATTCACTATGTGCTAATGCTTTATTCTGGTTCTCTATTAAAAGGAGGCCTTAATATCCCTTAGTTTCCAATAGGACCCAGCTTCCACGGGAGGGTAGGACAAAAGATGTCATGCAAGTTCTTTTCCATAAGCACGTATGACTATATTCGGAATACATGCCTACATTACATTGATGAATTGGAGCTAGTTCTGTGTCACCCTATGTTATGACTGTTACATGACGAACCGCATCCGGCATAATTATCCATCACCGATCCGGTGCCTACGAGCTTTCCATATACCGGTTTACGCTTATTTACTTTTCCGTTGCTACTGTTACAATCACTACAAAAATACCAAAAACATTACTTTTGCTGTCTTTACTTTTGTTACCGTTACCACCATTATCATATTACTTTGCTACTAAACACTTTGCTGCAGATATTAAGTTTCCAGGTGTGGTTGAATTGACAACTCAGCTGCTAATACTTGAGAATATTCTTTGGCTCCCCTTGTGTCGAATCAATAAATTTGGGTTGAATACTCTACCCTCTAAAACTGTTGCGATCCCCTATACTTGTGGGTTATCATAGATCTTCATGAAGTAGGTGATATCCTTTCCCTTACAAACTCCTTGGTTCAACTCCACATGATCTTGGAGGCTCCCAAGTGACGCCTAACCAATCTAGGAGACACCACTCTCTAAAAGGTAATAGATATTTGTTGTTGATCATGAACTCCTTGCTCTTGTGCTTCAAAATATAATCTTCTCAACACTCGATCACTCTCTCATGGATTTGGCTTGGGTAGGAAAAGGATTGGAGTGGAAAGGAACTTGGGGATGCTAGAGATCAAGCTTCAAATGGTTGGATTGGAATTCCTTGATCTCAACACAAGTGTAGGTGGTTCTCTCCAAAAAATGGACATGGGAAGTGTAGTTTCATTCTGGTGGCTCTCTCCGAGAGTGAGTGGTGGTGGAGGGGTATATATAGCCATCATCAGAAATCCAACCGTTACAAACTTTATGCATGAATCAGTGACACCGAAGAGAATTCTCGGTGAGACCAAACAATGTAAAAGATTCAAATGTTAGGCTTTTCGTTGAGACCGAACGAATCCACTTGGTGAGACCTATTAGCAATGACCTAAGCAGAACCTCGTCTTGGTAGTTTCAAACATTTCAACTCGGTAATTCCGAAATGACTTTGATTGGGTACAGAAACTTGGTCACTGCACTTTGGTGGGACCGAATGCCATCTCGGTTGTACTGAGTTTCGAGGGTTTGGCTTATGGCTCTGTCTTGAGTAACTCGGTGGGTCCGAGTATGAGTGTTTCACTAGGACCGAGTTTGACTAAGGATTTTTGACTGATGGAAATGTGGTAAAGTGGTTGAGGGCTTTTAGAGCAATATCTTCAAGAACTTTGAGCAATTGAGTCATGACCAAAACCTCATCCCCTTTTAATAGTATTGACTTTCCTATGGACTCAATGCGATATTTGATCACTTAACCAAAAATGAAGAGTCTTGAAGCTTTTGCCAATGTATACCCTTAGCATTTTGAGGGATCCACAATCACATTTCCTTGCCATGCCAATGTTGAACTTTTCTGAAATATACTAGATAAACGTGTTAGTCCAAAAGCATGTATGTTGTCATATATTAGAGCATCTCCAGCCGTTGGCCCTCCCAGGAGGCATAAAAATCGCCGCCTGGGGCGTGCTGGCGGTAGAATCGGCTCTGGGGGCGGTTGGGCATCCAGTCGTCGCCCCCAGGTGCCGATGTCGGCCCATTCCTGGCCGCCTTTCGGCCCACTTTTGGCGAAAGATGGCCCGATATCTGTGCGAATCGGCCCATATTCGGCGTTGTTTTTGTGTGACATATTCATCACAGCAAATCAATAAAAATCAAAATAGTTCAGTAAATAGTACAACAACAAATAGTTCAATGCAAATTATATAGTTCAAGAAATAAAAACTCATATTTCATCACACGTCGAGCTAGGCATCGCCCTTGATCCTCCATAGGTGCTCCACCAGATCCTACTGCAGTTGTTGATGCACCTGTGGGTCTCGGATCTCCTGACGCATATTGAGGTAGTCAGTCCAGGTTGCCGGTAGCTGGTGATCAACTTCGGCTAGAGGACCCTGCCTGTAGTATGGTTCAGTGTGAAACACTAGCTCTTCCTGCTCGCTCTCGATGATCATGTTGTGCAAGATGACACAGCAAGTCATGATCTCCCACATTTGATCCTTCGACCAGGTCTGAGCAGGGTACCGGACAACAGCAAATCAAGATTGGAGCACACCAAATGCCCGCTCGACATCCTTCCTGCAAGGCTCCCACACCTTGGCAAAGTGGGACTTCTTGCCTCCTTTCACAACGTTTGAGATAGTCTTCACAAATGTAGACCATCTCGGATAGATGCCATCAGCTAGGTAGTAACCCTTGTTGTAGTGCCGCCCATTGACCTCGAAGTTCACCGGAGGAGAATGACCTTCAACAAGCTTGGCAAAGATAGGGGAGCACTGCAGCACGTTGATGTCATTGTGAGTTCCTAGCATACCAAAGAAGGAGTGCCAAATCCAGAGGTCGTGTGTGGCCACCGCCTCAAGTACCACACTGCAACTGCCTTTGTCGCCTTTGTACACCCTCTGCCAACCAAATGGGCAGTTCTTCCATTTCCAATGCATGCAGTCGATGCTTCCAAGCATCCTAGGAAATCCTCTTGCCGCATTTTGTGCTAGGATCCGAGCAGTGTCTTCTGCATTGGGTGTTCGCAAGTATTGCGGTCCAAAGAGTGCCACCACTACCCTGCAGGACTTGTAGAAACACTCAATGGTGGTGGACTCAGCCATGCGCCCATAGTCATCGAGTGAATCCCAGGGAGCTCCATATGCAAGCATCCTCATCGCAGTCGTGCACTTCTGGATTGAGGTGAATCCCAGTTTGCCGGTGCAATCCTTCTTGCACTTGAAGTAGCTGTCGAACTCCCGGATGGAATTCACTATCCTGAGGAAAAGCTTTCGGCTCATCCGATAACAGCGCCGAAATACTTTGTCGCCGTGCAGTGGAGCATCGGCGAAGTAGTCGGAGTAGAGCATGTAGTAGCCTTCGAGACGATGTTGGTTCTTTGCTTTCATCCGCCCTGGCACCGAGCCACCTCGCCGCGGCTTTTCATTGCTCGCCAGCAGGCCGGCGAGGACGGCGAGGACCATGAGATGTTCTTCTTCCTGAACGTCGGCATCGGCTTCCTCCTCCAGCAGCGCGGTGAGCGCCTCCTTGTCGTCTGAGTCCATTGTCGAGGCAGCAAAATCGCCGAACACCTTGCGGGCGTGGTGGGCGCGCACCCGCCGGTAGACTGCCCTTCCGCGGCCCGAACGCTGGAAAAATTGCTCAGACGGTGGTGGAGAGGCTGCCTCGGCGAAACCTCTACTCTTTTTCCGACGGGGAATCCTATCTAGCAGTGCTGGGCGATGGGCGGCGCCGGGATTAGCCGGGTGGTGGCCGAGCGTGCGGTGGGTGGGAGGTGAATCTAGACAAAAGGCTTGACTTTTCGCTTGACGGTGTGGGCCAGGCGTGCTTTTCCCTTGCGTCGGAGCCCCCGAGCGCCCCCCAGTGCGCCGGGTTCGGCCTGCGATCGCCGAGCCCAAAAACGGGCCGAGCCGACAGATTTCGGCATCCTGGGGAGCAACTGGGGCATTTTTTCGGCGCCGGCACGGAAAATGTCGCCTGGGGGGCCTGTTGGGGGCGTGGCTGGAGATGCTCTTACCAAGACCACCAAGGGAGCAAATGTGCTTTCAGGGTCCTGTGATATTGCTATTGAATGATCTCTGAATATTCACACGAGTATCACTAAGATGGTCTGAACGAGACTTTGAATTCAAACATAATTGGCTTAGAGGTTATCAAATACAAGTCAAGGTACTACATTTAAGCAATAAGTTTTTGTAGCATTTTGGGCACGCGTGATTTTACCGTGCGGGCAACCAAGGCCTATGCCTGGGCTTGAGTGCTCCCAATTTTAAGGAGATGGAGTTAGTCGCTGAAAACATTTGATGTTTGGTCGTTGCCGCGTTGGGCGCTAAGTGTTGTTTTGCCTTTTGGGCTTACTCATTCCAGGATAGGCCAATAAATCTACTTTCTTGCATGGGCCACATCGGTGATACGCTTCGTGCAAACAAAGAGAATGTGAAATGATTGATCAGGTCTTTAGGTTGTTGGTTGCATCCTCTCCTCACCTATTCTTCCTCCTTGCTCGCATGTTTCATGTGCCGCTCCGCACGACCCATGACATATCCTACTAACTAGAAACTCCATGTTAGAGGCAGAAGTCGATGAGTTGGACTGGTAGAGTGACACGTCTCCAACGTATTTATAATTTTTGATTGTTACATGTTGTTATATTATCATTCTTCGATGTTTTACAATCATTTTATAGCAACTTTATATCATTTTTAGGGACTAACCCATTGACATAGTGCCTAGTGCCAGTTGCTGTTTTTTGCTTGTTTTTTATTTCGCAGGAAATCAATATCAAACAGAGTCCAAACACAGCAAAACTTTTTGGTGATTTTTTCTAGACCAGAAGACACCTGTTGGGCCAAGAAAGTACCTAAGGGGAGCTCCGAGGGGATCACAACCAACCAGGGCGCGCCTAGTGGCCTAGGCGCACCCAGGTGGGTTGTGCCCACCTCGGTGGCCTCCCGCACTACCTCTTTGTTCTATAAATACCCCAATACTCCAGAAACCCTAGGGGAGTCGATGAAAATCAATTCCAGCCGCCGCAAGTTCCAGAACCACCAGATCCAATCTAGACACCATCACGGAGGGGTTCATCATCCCCATTGGTGCCTCTCCGATGATGCGTGAGTAGTTCATTGTAGACCTACGGGTCCATAGTTAGTATCTAGATGGTGTTGAGGATATAGCTACTAAGTATAAACCGGCCAGGAGGGCCCGGTTCACCTTAGACTGTGCTGAAGCCCATGAACGTCTTGAGGATGGCGTTCAATTAGTAAAGCTTGGAAGCCCGCGGCCCAAAGGCGGATTAGGGCCCGTAGTGGTAAACCGCCATGATTATGTAAACTTGTAATATAAGTTAGAAAGGAGAGAGACCGAGCCGGACACTTTGTATAGGTCGGCTCGGGACTCAGAGACCGGCCAAGGCGTCAACCGTGTATATAAAGGGGCGACCAAGCGGTTCAGACAGAACAACAACAACTCGAGGCCTAGGCGAAGCTTATTTGCTCCCTAGTCATCGAGACCACAACAATCCCATCACAACTAGACGTAGGCTTTTACCCTTCATCGAAGGGGCCGAACTTGTATAAACTCTTGTGTCTTTGCGTCCGCTTTAACCCCTTCAAGTTAACCCGTAGCGATGGCTCCACGACTAAGTCGTTTCATGAGGACATCTGCCGTGACAAAACCACGATAGTTGGCGCCCACCGTGGGGCTATCGCACGATGGTTTGATGATCTTGGAGGGCAAGTTCGAAGGACTCGAAGGCTATGCTGTGGGCAGGATGACCAAGAGTCGTCGCGGCAAGCTCTACATCGACGACGCAGGATGGGGCCCCGAGGCCGGCTCAATCGAGTACGGATACCGGGTCCCCTTTGGTGGCATACATGTTTTCATCGGCAAGATTGGTGAGCCAGGGCCTGAGCCGGACATCTGCACCGACCTCGTCGAGACGGCTCAGCGTACGCGATCTGCCCAGGTTAAACTGGCCGTGAAGCGTGCCTTTGTGGGAGTCATCCACGGAGGAAGTTATGAGGACGGATCAGAGTCTGGTGGCGAGACCGTCGTCTACTCTGACGACGAGTCGTCAACCGAGAAATCGAATCTCTATATCAGCTACAAGATGGCCAGATTAGGGGCTGTTCCGATGGTGACAGTATTCCGGACCCCTCCGATCTGCCCAACCGGGTTGGAATATTCATGGCCGGTACACAAGCAGTGCTTCACTCTTCGACTGCTGCGGCAATGATCGCCGGTTCAACAGCGGCGACGGCTGCTGGGGCAGGAGGCCCTGTGCGCCCGCCGGCTCAAGTTTTATCAGATCTGTTCGATGCGTTGGCTGTGCTCATGGCAGAGGCTAACCCGGCGGATCAGGACGCTCATAACACGGAGATTGCGAAGGTGAAGGAACAAATCACTCAGGCTAAAGCGGATCTAGCAGCTGCAGACGCCAGGATGACGGCAGAGCGGGCCGCTTTAGATGCGCAAGCTTATAGGCTCATGTTGGATCAGAAGCGTCACATGAAGTCATGAAGAGGAAATACAGATCCCGTTTGCCTTCAGTTTTCGAAGGAAGAGACCTCTTCAACACCCCCGGAGCGGGAACCAGTAATCCGCCGGTGGTAAACCGGGCGGAAGCACCTGGGACGGGCGCGCCGGTCCAGCCCCGCTTAATAGATCTACCTCGCCATAACGCCAGTGTGCCTCAGGCTGTGCAAACACCTCCGGGTCACTACTCCAACCTGATGGATAACCTTGTTGCAGCGGCGGCACGGCTGGAGGCTATTCCAATTGAAGGTGATTCACCACAGCGGTAGAGACGCCGGGTCAAGGAGCTCCTTAGGACAGCTTTGGTCCAACAGAAGCATATTAAATGCAGTCGCGACCGGATCCACTCTACCCCCTCCCAAGCCGGAGCTATAGCGAGCACGTGGATGAACCGGCCGTATCAAGTAATGCACGGCGTGGTGCGCCCGTGGCAACAACCCGGCAGGTGGTGTCGATAACGCCCGGAGGTGGTGGACCCGGGCTCGGCCTTGAGGAGGCGAATTAGCAGCACAACATTAGGCTTATCGACTTCGCCGGTTCGTCCAACCATCTCGGTCGAGCCTGGGGTTACCTCTAGCTCTTTGGGGTGCCTTGCCTCGTCCCCGCTTTACGCAATGTGCGCTTGCCCAAAGACTTCAAGGGTCCGCGCAAGGTGCCAAGTTACACTGTCGATTTAGCTCCAGAAGCATGGATAGAAAGCTATGAGATGGCCATGGAGATGCTGGATGTGGATGAGGCCGCGTGTGCAAAGTACTTCACCATGATGCTTGAAGGAACGGCCCGAACTTGGTTGAAGAGCCTACCGCCCAATTCTATCAGTTCATGGGCCCAGTTGCGAACCCGGTTTATCCAGAATTTCAAAGATACCTGTAAGCAGCCTATGTCCGTAGTGGACTTAGCGGCTTGTGTCCGTGGGGAAGGGGAGTCAACAACCCATTGGGTACGCCGCGTTTCGGAAATCTTGCACTCATCAGACCGGATCAACGCTGACTCTGCGATCTTAACCCTGGAGGGCAACTGCCGGTTTCAGCCTCTGAAGTTAAAGTTGGGGCGCATGAAGCGATTTTGTAATGACATGGGAACTCTCATGGGCGCTTTAGTGAAGTATGCTGATTCTGATAGTACCAAGGATCCCGAGTCGGCGATGACAAGACAGAAGGGAAGGAAGAACAGCAACTCCAAGGGCCAGCAACATCACTCAGCAGGTAATGGCAAGCGTAAAGCGGATGGCAACATGGACTTTGTAGCTAATACCAACGCGCAGGACAAGGGTCAGCGGCGCAGAGGTAAGGCAGCGGATCGTGGTGGAGCTCCGAATCCTAACCCGGATCGCTTAAATTATTTATTGAATCAACCCTGTCCAAAGCACGGGACGAACGAGATGCCGGCCAACCACCTTTGGAAGGACTGCTACATTATGCAGGAGTTCAAGAGTTCTAATGCTTTCTGGTATGATCACGGCTCTGGCGGCGGTTCAGGATCCGGGCCGGGTTACGGTGGAGGAAATTCCGGTTTAGGATTTAATGGTAATCCGGGCGGACATAACAACCAGAACAATCAGAATAGCCAAGGTGGTTACAACCCAGCAACAGCGATCGGGTTATCAGAGCAACCCAAAGCAGTTGAATAGTGGGCAGTACCATGTCTTCACAACTAGCTTAGACAAGCGAGACCGGAAGGTTCAGAAGCGGGCAGTCAACGCTGTTGAACCAGCCGTACCCCATTACCTACACTGGTCGGAGCAGCCCATTATATGGAGCAGAGAGGATCATCCTCCCCGGGTCGACAATCCGGGTCAGCTAGCCCTGGTGGTGGCACCTCAGGTGGGAGGTTATAAGTTAACCAAGGTACTCATGGATGGAGGGAGCAGCATTAACATCCTGTACTATGAGACCTTTCGTCGTATGGGGATAACCGATAAACATCTCAAACCGTCCAATACAGTGTTCCATGGTGTGGTGCCTGGCAAGTCGGCATATCCTGTTGGTAAAATAGCTCTGGAAGTGGCCTTTGGTGATGAATATGACTCCAGATCGGAAACATTGACGTTTGAAGTGGTAAAAATCCAAAGTCCATATCATGCCCTGTTCGGGCGACCGGCTTATGCCAAGTTCATGGCACGGCCTTGTTATATCTATTTGCAGCTCAAGATGCCGGGTCACAAGGGGACAATAATGGTTCATGGGAGCCGCAAGATTGCTTTGGAATGTGAGGAAGGTGATGCGGCTTACGTAGAGTCGGTTTGTGCCACCGAGGAGCTGAAGTACTATAAGGACAATGTTGATCCGGCGGACATGACTCCATTGAAGAAGCCAACTACAGAGCATGATCCGGCCCTGAAATTTAAATCGGCAGCTGAGACTAAACTTGTTGACTTCGTGCCTGGCGATTCGTCCAAGCAGTTCAGCATCAGTGCCAACTTGGATCCGAAATAGGAAAGCGCGCTCATCGAGTTCATCCGTGAGAATCGGGACATTTTTGCATGGAAGCCTTCGACATGCCGGTGTACCGAGGCAACTCGCTGAGCACACTCTTAATGTTGATCCCAAGTACAAACCGGTGAAGCGGTTCTGCGCCGGTTTAACGAAGAAAGGCGCAAGGCCATTGGAGAGGAGGTGGCCAGGCTCTTAGCAGCTGGTTTTATCGTTGAAGTCTTCCATCCAGAGTTGCTTGCTAATCTGGTGCTGGTTCTTAAGAAAAACGGCACTTGGCGCATGTGTGTGGATTACACAGATCTTAACAAGGCTTGTCCAGTAGATCCATTTGCCCTCCCCCGCATTGACCGGATTATTGATGCTACTGCGGGTTGTGAGCGCTTGAGCTTTTTGGATGCGTATTCTGGGTATCATCAGATCAAGATGGCAGTTAAGGACGAGGAGAAAACAACGTTTATCGCTCCCTTTGGAGCCTTCTGCTATGTATCTATGCCTTTTGGGCTCAAGAGCACCCAAGCAACTTATCAACGCTGTGTACAGAATTGCCTGCATAAACAGATCGGCCGTAATGTGCACGCCTATGTTGATGATATTATGGTCAAGTCAAGGGAGAAGAGGACACTGATTGACGATTTGAATTAAACCTTTGACAACCTACGGGTTTACAAGATGATGCTCAACCCGGCCAAATGTGTCTTTGGTGTTCCGGCAGGCAAGTTATTGGGTTTTCTCGTGTCCAACAGGGGAATTGAAGCTAATCCGGAGAAGATTACGGCTATTACCTCCCTGGCTAAACCGAAGTGTATTAACGATGTCCAGCGTTTGGCGGGCCGGATTGTCGCGATGAGCCGGTTTATCAGCCGCCTCGGAGAGAAGGCCATCCCTTTGTACCGAATCTTTGAAAAAAGACAGATCAGTTTGTCTGGAGTCCAGCCGCCGATGAAGCGTTGGAGAACTTAAAGCGGCAATTGGCCAACCCGCCTGTGCTCGCCGCTCCCATTGACAAGGAGCCGCTTCTGCTATATGTTGCTGCTAACGCCAGGGCGGTCAGCGTGGCCATTGTGGTGGAGCGGAAGGAGGCAGGGAAGGAGCATCCGGTTCAACGTCCGGTTTACTATATCAGCGAGGTACTTATTGAATCTACGCAAAGGTATCCACATTGGCAGAAGCTAGTATATGGAGTTTTTATGGCAAGCCGGAAGCTGAAGCAGTATTTCCAAGGGCACCCTATCACGGTGGTCAGTTCTGCTCCTTTAGGCGATATCATACGAAACGAGGAAGCGGCGGCGGATTGCCAAGTGGGCTATAGAGCTTGGGCCGCCAGTTCGAAGTACGTGCCTCGGACGGCGGTGAAGTCTCAAGCACTTGTGGATTTCATTAATGATTGGACGGAGTTGCAAGCACCTAAAGAAAAACCGGATCACACATATTGGACCATCCATTTTGACGGATCCAGGCAATTGGAGGGCTCGGGGGCTAGAGTCGTATTAACTTCCCCATGAGGTGACAAGTTCTGTTACGTTCTCCGCTTAATGTTCCCTTGTACTAACAATGCAGCTGAGTATGAAGCCTTGCTCCATGGTCTCCGGATGGCTAAGGAGATGAATCTAAGCCGGGTTAAGTGCTTCGGTGACTCGGACCTAGTGGCTCAACATGTATGCGGCACTTGGGATTCAAAGGACCCACTCATGGCTGCATATCGTCGTGAGGTGGATATTGTTGCGAGTCATTTCAAGGGCTATCGGGTGGACCACGTGGACCATCGGAAGAATGAAGCGGCGGACGCTTTAAGCCGGTTGGGCTCTCAACGTAAACCGGTCCCGCCCAATGTTTTTCCGGACGTGCTGCACAACCCGTCGGTCAAGCTCCCTGGTGAAGCGGATTTGGCTATTCCTGATCCGGAGGCTCAATTGGTGGCAGCACTTCACGTCACTCTGGATTGGATGCTTCCTTATCTTGCGTACATGAACCGGGGCGAGTTACCAGAAGATGAGACGTTGGCCCGGCAGATAATCCGGCGATCCAAGTCTATGACCATTGTTAATGGCGAATTGCATCATTGCAGTGTGTCAGGGGCGTTTCAATGCTGTGTGTCCCCTGAGGAAGGCTGTGAAATATTGCGTGAGATCCACGAAGAAGATTGTGGTCACCACGCCGGTTCAAAATCCTTGGTGGCTAAAGCGTTCCGCCACGGTTTCTATTGGTTGACTACTCATGCTGGTGCGGAAGATCTGGTCAGACGATGTGATGGTTGCCAAAAGTTCTCCAGACGTGCTCATGTACCGGCCCAAGAATTGAGGATGATTCCAATTACTTGGTCGTTTGCAACCAGGGGGCTGGATATGGTTGGACCTTTCAAAAGGTCCAAGGACAAGAAGACCCACCTCCTGGTGGCAGTTGACAAGTTTACAAAGTGGGTAGAGGCAGAACCTGTTAGCAAGTATGGCGCGCCACGGCGGTTCAGTTCATCAAAAGGTGATTTTCCAGTTTGGCTTTCCACACAAGATCATCACAGATAATGGTACCAATTTGTCCAAAGGTGCCATGAAAGAGTTACGTGAACGTGAACACATCCGGCTTGACGTTTCTTCAGTAGCCTACCCACAGTCTAATGGTCAAGCGAAAGGGCTAATCAAGAGATCTTGAGAGGCATCAAGCCCCGGCTTATGGTCCCTTTGCAGAGGACACCGGGTTGTTGGGTAGAAGAGCTACCATCTGTGTTATGGAGTATCAACACTACGCCCAACAGATCCACAGGATACACACCGTTTTTTATGGTCTATGGAGCGGAGGCAGTTCTCCCCAGTGACATCCGGCATGACTCACCTCGTGTGGCAGCTTATGTTGAAGCGGACAACAAGACGGCACGACAAGACGCTTTGGACCAGTTGGATGAGAAGCGTGATATAGCAGCTGCCCGCTCGGCGATTTACCAACAGGATCTTCGTCGTTACCATAGTCGCCGAGTCAGAACCAGAACTTTTCAAGAAGGAGATTTGGTGCTTCGGCTCATCCAAGACCAGACTGATATGCACAAGTTATCCCCACCTTGGGAGGGACCTTTCATGGTCAGCAAGAATCTGCACTGGGTCGTACTATCTGATCGATGTTCGAGAGCATAAAGACTCACGCACGTCAGAGGAGGAGACCAACAGGCCGTGGAACATAGCTCATCTTCGGCCTTATTATACCCGAGCCATCGGCTCTACTTATGTACATATTATGACAGTGTATATATTATGAATAAAGTAATAAACCGGAGCCTCAGCTAAAGCGGGGTATCTGTTACATTACATCATGCGTGGTTACATGGAGTTGTTCTGTCTTAAAGCGGCTTCCGGTTTACCCCTGAGTTTGCTTTTCAAAAGCTTTATGATATCACTTGGGGGCTTGGTCGTATGCGAACCAATGCAACACCTTTTGATAGGCGAAAGCCACCAGATCACTTGGGGACATGGTCAAGTTCTGAACCAGTCCGCCTCTTGATCGCCCAAGGCCATAGAGTCACTTGGGGCTTGGTCGAACCCGAACCATTGCCACGCCACTTGATCGGCATAATGCCATGGTTTCGATTGGGGACTGGCTGACTTGAACCATGGCTACACCTTATAGGGAGCTTGGTCGTGTCCGACCATGGTAACACCATCTGATCGGCTCAGTAAAGCCTCTTTTTGCAAACGGTTTATCATTGCCTTTGCTTCCATGTTTTTTTCATAACTGTTATTTGATTTTTGTTGCGTTTTTTAAACCGATAACATTTTTAAACCGGTTCAAACTGTCAATTGACGGAATTCGGTCCATTTTTAATCCGGAGATAATTTTCCGGTTTGACTTTTTCTGTTAACATCCCATTATGGAGTAACAGGGGGATTGTCATGACCCGGCACGGTTTACATGGTAAACTGGCATTATAAACACATGAGCTGTTTTCTCCTTTGACGGTAATGGTTTATACAACCTCCGCTTCAAGATTGGCTAAGCCAACTTCATGCCCAGCGATGGCAGGTATTTTGTATCATAAATTTTGATCATATACCTCAATATTTCATTGCATATATATATATATATATATATATATATATATATATATATATATATATATATATATGAACGTCACAAGCCAATTTGGCGGCACAAACCGCCATGGCGGTTTAAGATTTTTTTGCAGGTAATAGCTTATCATTGGCAAATCAAACGGAGGCATAAATTGCAAAACGCATGCACGAAGGCATATTAAAAGGCAAAAGTGTTGGCTATCCTATTACAAGGCACAGAGGCCCAAAATTTGGAATTGCTTCATAACAGTGCGTTTCGGCGTATCAACCGGCTTGACGGATTAAGCTTCATTGCCGGGTTGACGTGAAGTAGATGGGTCGTCTGGCGTCGGTTCAACTTCTTCCTCCTCACCATCCAATGGCCGAAAGTCATTGGTGGTCCAGTCAATCCGGGTTAAAGCCTGAAAGACAGCCTCTTCACTTATAAGCTCAGCCGGATCAACGTCGAGGCGTAAGTGTGCTTACGGGTTGGTGGAACAAGGTTACGCACTTCCGAATAATAGCTTCAACCCGTTTGTTGTTTGCGTCATAGAAGGAGCGGTGAACCGTCAGGTTGGCCTCTTCTGCCAGTTGACTCGCCAGAGGACGCATCTCCCTTGTTACCCGTTTGAGAGCATCATTATCAAATACTTCGCCATTTTCCTGAGCACTGGGGAAGCCTTTGGCTATGTCAGCCGGATCAAGGTCAGCTATCCATGCTTTGGCGCGAGTTAGTGCCAATAAGGTGCCAGCCCGGGCAGCGGATCGTTTCAATTCTTACATGCGTCTTTGGTATCATAGATAGCCGGTCCGGTGTGTCCTTGATCGGTGTCGGAGCTGCATTATCATAAGATGTGGCGCAAATAACTCATTTGGGTGCGGTATACAGCTGTTCAATTAGCATATATGCGGCCTTGAGTTTCTTCCGCATGTCAGAGCCCAGATGAGCAATGCGCCTACCTGTACCGTTTTAAGAAAGTTCAGGTTAAACCGGAGGAAATTTCAAAGCGGTATATTCATCACAACCTTGGTGAAACGTTGCTTACCAAATATTGCAGAGGTCATGGCATTGATTTGGCGCTTTAATCCAGTGAGCTCTTCCGTCTCCGGTTTAAGAGCTGCTTCAGCATCTTCCACCCGTTTTAGCAAGCCCGCAGCCGTCCCGCTCAGACTTGAACCACTCCTTGAGCTGCTCCATGGTAGTCAAGGCGGTTTTCAGCTCATCCTTGGCCTTGGAGGTTTCTGCTTGTTGAGATTTCAGATTTTCTTGAAGATCATTGATTTGTGAGGGTTGTTGGCGTATCTCACTCTGCAACAAAAAGGGAGCATGTTAATATCTTCATTACAAGTCCCAAGCGCATAACTAGTCATACACTTGGCACTTGGGGGCTAATGCATATTTGATCTTCATCTGCCAATAAAATCACAAAGTCCCAAGCTCAATACAGGTATTCAACTTGGCACTTGGGGGCTAATGGCTATTTGCTCCAACATGTTCTGATGTGGCGATATAAATTAAAGTCCCGGTTTAACTATACTAAGTTGAACCGGCCCTTGGGGGCTACATCAGTGAATTCTGAAGCATTGAGTTTTATGTTAAGTCCCGGTTTAACTATACTAAGTTGAACCGGCCCTTGGGGGCTACATCAGTGGATTCTGAAAGTATTGAGTTCTATATCAAGTCCCGGTTTGAAAGAAGATTACAAACAGGCCCTTGGGGGCTACTATGCAATGAAGGTACAAGAGAAAGGCACAACTGTTTACCTCATAGCGCTCCTTCATAAGATTTACTAAACCGGCTTCAAAATCACGGCTTGTGTAGAGCCGGTTCGAGGAAGCAGTGCAGGTCTTGGGCGGAGAAATTGTTATAAGTCGACAAATCAGTTTTCTCCTTCCCTTTGCTCATGGCGATAAATTCTTCCTTGGCACTGTGCTTTGATAGAGCAACCGGATTGCCAGAGGCGATATATGCGGTGCCCGTAACTACGACATCATCATCTTTGGTCGGGCTGGCTGGATTAGCATTTTCAACTGGGCTTGGCGCTTTCATACCCGGGCTTGGCGGGTCAGCAGTTGAGTCCCGTTGTTCCGCTGCAGGACTCAGAGGAGCAGGAGGATGTGAGGTCTCAACTTGGACATCCGGTTCAACCTCTCGCGGATTAGCATTGGCATCTTGATTTTCCCCAGCAGAGTTGTCTTTAGCAACTTTGGGATTTTCACCATGATGCTCTGGAGTCTTCTCCGGATCAACATCCACAGTAGGTTCGAGGGTCTTGGCCTTTTTACTAAGTCGAGCCTTGGTGCTACAACATCAAGGGTTAGAATATGATAAACCAACAAATACAAGGAACAAATTAAGGAGTAATATACTTACCCAGCAGCAACTTTGAGAGGAGGCAGCTGAGTGGTTGATGAACCGCCAGACGAGTTGAAAGAAGCATGGTAATTTCGGTCAGACGGATTGAGAGGGCATCGTAAGAAACCTTTCAAACGATAACGCTTTTCAGGAGAACAAGTCACCTCTGGACGACGTTTCCGGGTTGGTGTGTCAGCTAAACCGGACGACGTAATTTGTTGACCGCTATGCCGGGTCGTACGGCGTTCTTCAGTTCTTTGTGTCTTCAAAGAAAGTTTTGGATTCAAATGAGCATAAGAGTGAGATTGTTTCACTTTTCAGATCAGGCGCGAATTCTTTTAACCGGTACAAGATCGAGTCAAGAAAGAAGGATTACCTCAACAGGTTACGCATGACTGGCCTCGGCGTCATCCAGGAATTGTAACTGTCAATAAGATGAATGAAAAAGGAACCAAGTGAGTCAAGCTCTACCTCGAGATCTGATTCTTCATCTTCCGCGGTTCAAGACTCGGCGGTTTTCTTCTTGCCAGTTTTCTTGGTGGTCTTGGTCTTTGCACGAGGAACCCGGGCCGGTTTAGTTCATTTCCAAAAGGAGCTGTTGGCCTAAAAATTAATACAGAGGGATTAATACAATCAATATGGAATCAAAGTCAGTAGAGTAAGGAGAGGAAACTTACCTCGGGCGGTTTGTTGGAGAGGCAGAACGGAGCTAACCCGGTTTGGCTGCATGCGGAGATCGGTTCATCAAGCATTTTCTTCACTGTTTCGGTAACTTCAAGCTCAGTTATTGATAGTTCGTGATGACGTTGAGGATCTTTGACGTCACCAGTATATTCATGCATCAATCCGGGGCGGCGGCTTAATGGCAAGATGCCCCAAGAAACCCAAAGAGCGGACAAGGTCAATACCGGTTAAACCGTTGGCCATCGAGCACGGAGCTTGGTAATTTGAGGTGCAAAGTTCTTTCGTCCTGCGGCGGTCAAGCCTTGAAGGCAATGGGTGGCTGTTGCTAAGCGGTGAGGGCGATAACCCGGCAAGGGATTTTCTCCGTTAGGAGCAGTGTTCAGCAGTAGAACCAGGTTTGATTCCAATCTTTAGGATGGCTATGATGTTTGGCGTGAGGGAAGTCCACTTCCTTCCTTTTACGGATTGAAACGCCGCCAAGTTACGTGTTAGGGCCGTCCGAGAACTCAGACGCGGTTCAAATGAAAGAAATCTCGAAATAACTCCACGGTTGGTTCTTCTTGAAGATAGACTTCGCAGAATACTTGAAAGTTGCATATATTGGACACAGAGTTCGGACCAATATCTTGTGGATGGAGTTGGAAGCTTGCGAGGACATTCTGGAAATTTTTTGATCCGGGCGGGCTGAATCCCCGATCTAGGTGCTGCATAAAAACAATCACTTCTCCTTCTTGAGGTTCAGGTGGACATTCCGATTCCGGAACTCGCCAGTGGAGAACATTTTTTGAGGCCAAAACGCCAGTGGTGACGTAGCCGTTGAGTTGTGTATCCGTGATCTGGGACGGAACCCAATTGCAAGCAGTAAATTGTTTCGCCATTCCGGAAGGGGGGAGCTGAAGGAAAATCAAACAGGTGCCGGTTTACGGTCCACGGTTTGTAAGTGAAAAAATTCAGTGTTAAACTGGTGAAAATACAATGCAAGGTCAAATTGGCGGTTTAAGAGAGGGCTAATGACATATGGCAGATTGGCCATCAAGGATTAAACCGCCCATAGGCAGAAAGGCCCAGATTCAAAATTTCTGCTAAGTGTTGACAAAAACAGGTTTCACACAATGTTCAAATCTATTTGGATCTACCGCACATCTATAAAACAGTTTTTACTGCGTTCTTTAAAAGGCGTTCAAGTAAAACAGAGAAGGATGTATACTCTATCAGAAGAAAAGGAAGGGCTGCTAGTATTAAAAACAGATGCGGAAAGACTACCACAAGAGATCTATATCGATTTTGGATCAAAGCTACTGCGGCAGAAGGTAGGATGAAGAGGAAAATGGAGAGCTATGCGGATGAGCTTGTAAAACCTTATGCAGATCTAAGGACGAGGAACAGAAGAAGCTTACCGCTGCAGATTACGGCGGAGGCGATGAGCCTCGATCTAATTCAGGTTTCAGCGGCCTTGGTTGGTGCAGTTCTCGAAGGTCCCGGACGGCGGAGCTTCAGAGCTGAGGCGTCGCGAGGAAGAAGAAGATGCGAAGAGGAAGAGAAAAGGAGCCCTCGGGTTTTATTTATAAGGGGAAAGAATAAATGGCAGGCGCGAGAATCAAGGCGTCCGAAGCGGCCGAGTGGGCGCGCCTGTCGCCTCGATTTTTGAGATAATCATTAATGAGAAGGGATCTTTTTAATCCTTTTATGCAGAGATGATGTCACGACGGACCGTTGCGGTGCTCTGAAGATGACGTCACGGCGGTTTACAAAAATTCACAGGAGAAGTCAATATGGCGGTTTACGAAAATACAAGAGGATGTTTACAAGATATCTTTGGTGTTGAAGATTGACATGAATAAATTCAAATCAGTCCGGGGCCTAATGTTGAGGATATAGCTACTAAGTATAAACCGGCCAGGAGGGCCCGGTTCACCTTAAATGTCTTTGAAGCCCATGAAGGATGGCGTTCAATTAGTAAAGCTTGGAAGCCCGCGGCCCAAAGGCGGATTAGGGCCCGTAGTGGTAAACCGCCATGATTATGTAAACTTGTAATATAAGTTAGAAAGGAGAGAGACCGAGCCGGACACTTTGTATAGGTCGGCTCGGGACTCTGTAGACCGAGGCGTCAACACTTTGTGTATATAAAGGGGCGTCGGCGGCGGTTCAGACGAACAACAACAACTCGAGGCCTAGGCGAAGCTTATTTGCTCCCTAGTCATCGAGACCACATCAATCCCATCACAACTAGACGTAGGCTTTTACCTTCATCGAAGGGGCCGAACTAGTATAAACTCTTCTGTCTTTGCGTCCGCTTTAACCCCTTCAAGTTAACCCGTAGCGATGGCTCCATGACTAAGTCCTTTCACGAGGACATCTGCCGTGGCAAAACCACGACAGATGGCTTCCTCTCTCTCTCTCTCTCTCTCTCTCTCTCTTGATTCTCAATACAATGGTCTCTTGGAAATCTATTTGACGTAACTCTTTTTGCGCTGTGTTTGTTGGGATCTGATGAACTTTGAGTTGATGATCACATCTATGTTTTTATCCATGAAAGTTATTTGAGTCTTTTGATCTCTTATATGCATGATCACATATAGCCTCGTATTTCTTATCTGATATTTGGGTTTTGTTTGGCCAACTTGATCTATTTATCTTGCAATGGGAAGAGGTGCTTTGTGATGGGTTCGATCTTACGGTGCTTGATCCCAGTGACAGAAGGAGAACTGATACATCCATTTTGCATCATGTTCACCTAGTGTTATTTATGATGTTTTTATCCATAATAATGCTTTTTGGAGTAATTCTAATGCCTTTTCTCTCATAATATGCAAGTTACACACAAAGAGGGAGAATTCCGACAGCTGGAAATCTGGACCTGAAAAAGCTACGTCAGGCCACCTATTCTGCAGAACTCCAAATGAGCTGAAAGTTCACAAGGAATTTTTATCGAATAAATAAGAAATACTGGAGCAAATAACTACCGGAGGGGGCCACCTGGTGAGCACAAGACACCAGGGCGCGCCCTGGTGGGTTGTGCTCAGCCCAGCCCACCTCCGGTGCCCATCTTCTGGTATATAAGTCATTTTGACCTAGAAAAAAATAAGGAGAGGACTTTCGGGATGGAGCGTGTAACACCCTTGTTTTTGGCCTTTCTTTTTCTTGTCGTTTTATTGGTTTTGCTCTAATTTTCTTTTTGGAGTGGATCTGTGGCCTTGCAACCTGTGAGATCATCATCATTTCTTCTTCCAAGTGGCTCATCAATCTCAAAAATTTCCCAAGATCATGTGATTTCCATTCTAGCCCAACCCTAAAACTCTTTTCTAAGGAATATTCATTTTTCTATTAAAGGAATAGTCATGTTTGCCCTAGATTGTGAAGCAACCTATATTTCTGTCACTCCCAAAATTCTCAAATAATTCTCATAATTTCTTTGGGTCATATATTTCTCAAATATGCCCAAACTTCACTGTCCTAGCCCAAAAAAATTCCCCAATAATTATTCTTCATTTCCGTCCAATGTGGCTTTCTGTGAAGCAAGTGCCACCTATCCTTTCTTGATGGCTCCCAAACTTTTTGGGCATTCTTTAACATCCAGATCATTGTACCATGTCAAAATTCAACTTCATTTGCCTAGCCAACCTTCCTCAGTGATTTTTCGAAGTTTTTGTCAGACAGAAGGCATTGTGAAGGAAGTACTAGCTAGGAGTATCCAAATGAGTTGAAATTTTGCACACTCCTTCATGTGCTCATATAATATCCCTCCTCAATTTTAAGCTCCATCCAATCAACTATGTGAGCACAGGATCAAGTCTTTGCTTCTGGCAATATTTTCAGGTTGTGAAGCAATTATATTTTATATTGCTTCATTAATTCTGAAAAATTGCCAGATCATGCTCCTACCCAAATCACATCTCTCCACCAAATTTGGGACCATTTCCTTAAGCCATTTTCTCTCCAAAATTATTGCAAGTTTCTAGACAGTAAGGATGTTTGTGAAGCTAGTACCAATTTGGCATGTTAATTTGGTATGAAATTTTTACAGCATCTTCATATGTCCAAATAACTCTGACCTACCAATTTTCAGCTCAAGTGGCTTCTTCATTTGAGTGCATCATCATAATCCTTATTTTGGACCATTTTGGTCAGCTGCAAGGCAACCATGTTTTATCTTGGTCCAATTCCCTTCATAATACACAGGATTATAGTCCTTCCTAAGCTAAACACTCTAGACAACAACTTTGGCCCCAATCAGTTCTCTGTTGAACACAGTGGCCTGACCAAGTTTGCTACAACAAACTTTTCTCGATGAATCCCAGCTATCCATGGCTTCTTTTGCTTATCCTTCACCTCCCACCGTCGCCACTATGGAGAGAGAACACTCTAGATATTGTTTCCCTGCCTCTCGTGACCTCTCTTTGCCATGTCACATGGTGACCGCGTAGGTGGCATGCCAATTCACGCACTCTGCTCGCTGGGGCCGCGTCCAAGACGTCGCCTAGCTCCGGCCCCTCTCCCTCTCGTCGTCTTTGCGCGCAGGACCATCTATAATAGCCCTACCTTGTCGTCCCCTTCTCCCTGGACCCCTCCCCCCCTCCGGAAACCTCCTCATCGGTGCTCGTCGCCACGCGCCCGCGGGCGATCTGTAGCTGGCCGTCGTCTTCCTCCTCTGGCCATTTCCTCCCCATGTCCCCTTGGCCTCCTCTGCCCCGTGAAGCTTGTCATCAATGCCTCGTCATGTTCCCGTGCCCTCCCCGTGATCGATGAGCTCGCCAGAGCGTTGGCCGGACCCGAACGGCGACAACCGGCTCAGAACCTCGCCCCGCGCCTATAAAGAGCCAGCCCCGGGACCTCCTGAGCTCACCATCGCCCTCACGGCACTCCCCTAGACCTCCCTAGCCTCTCACCCAAGCTCCAGGATGCCCCCTGCCCTCCCATGGCCGCCGCTCCCCGCCGGCTAAATTGGCTCGAAGCCGAGCCCCTCCCTCCACTCCACCACCTCCGTCAGCCCCAACCTCAACCCTAGACCCTTCCATGAAGCTCTCTGATTCCTCTTCCTGGATGTGGCGTTGGGACCTTCATCGCCGTCGCCGCTGTCCCCGTGGGTGTCGGAGCCCCGCTCGACTCGATGATCTCCGGCACCCGTAGATAAGCCCACCCGAAGCGCGGCGGCGTCCTGAGCATATGGGTAGTCGGGGTCTCACCGGAAGTGGCCGGAGCCGGCTGACGCCGGCGCCGGAAGCGCCTCTGCCCCGTGCCTCCTCTGCGTCATGGGCGAGCTGGAGGATGTAGGAGAAGACCCAGCCAGTAGACCCCACCTCCCCGTAGGCCCCGCATGGCAGCCACTCGACGCATTTACCCCGCCCCCACTAACGTGGATTAGTGATGTCTACTACACAACCTTTTTCTTGTAGACGTTGTCGGGCCTCCAAGTGCAGAGGTTTGTAGGACAGTAGCAAATTTCCCTCAAGTGGATGACCTAAGGTTTATCAATCCGTGGGAGGCGTAAGATGAAGATGGTCCCTCTCAACCAATCCTGCAACCAAGTAACAAAGAGTCTCTTGTGTCCCCAACACACCCAATACAATGGTAAATTGTATAGGTGCACTAGTTCGGCGAAGAGATGGTGATACAAGTGCAATATGGATGGTAGATATAGGTTTTTGTAATCTGAAAATATAAAAACAGCAAGGTAACAAGTGGTAAAAGTGAGCGTAAATGGTATTGCAATACTAGGAAACAAGGCCTAGGGTTCATACTTTCACTAGTGCAAGTTATATCAACAATAATACCATAGTTGGATCATATAACCATCCCTCAACATGCAACAAAGAGTCACTCCAAAGTCACTAATAGCGGAGAACAAACGAAGAGATTATGGTAGGGTACGAAACCACCTCAAAGTTATTCTTTCCAATCAGTGCGTTGGGCTATTCCTATAAGTGTCACAAACAGCCCTAGAGTTCGCACTAGAATAACACCTTAAGACACAAATCAACCAAAACCCTAATGTCACCTAGATACTGCAATGTCACCTCACGTATCCGTGGGTATGATTATACGATATGCATCACACAATCTCAGATTCATCTATTCAACCAACACATAGAACCTCAAAGAGTGCCCCAAAGTTTCTACCAGAAAGTCACGACGAAAACGTGTGCCAACCCCTATGCATAGTTTCATGGGCGGAACCCGCAAGTTGATCACCAAAACATACATCAAGTGAATCACGTGATATCCCATTGTCACCACAGATACGCACGGCAAGACATACATCAAGTGTTCTCAAATCATTAAAGACTCAATCCGATAAGATAACTTCAAAGGGAAAACTCAATCCATTACAAGAGAGTAGAGGGGGAGAAGCAACATAAGATCCAACTATAATAGAAAAGCTCGCGATACATCAAGATCGTGCCAAATCAAGAACACGAGAGAGAGAGAGAGATCAAACACATAGCTACTGGTACATACCCTCAGCCCCGAGGGTGAATTACTCCCTCCTCGTCATGGAGAGCATCAGGATGATGAAGATGGCCACCGGTGAGGGATTCCCCCCTCCGGCGAGTCTTGGAACAGGTCCCGATTGGTTTTGGTGGCTCAGAGGCTTCTTGGCGGTGGAACTCCCGATCTATTCTGTTCCCCAAGTTTTTAGGGTATATGGGAATATATAGGTGAAAGAAATGCGTCGGGGAGCCACGAGGGCCCACGAGGGTGGAGGGAGCACCCTAGGGGTGGGCGCGCCCCTACCTCGTGGCTCCCTCGTTTCTTTCCTGACGTGCACTCCAAGTTTATCCGGTAGCTTTCCTTCCAAAAATAACTTCTCCAGTTGGTTTCATTCCATTTCGACTCCGTTTGATATTCCTTTTCTTCGAGACACTGAAATAGGCAAAAAAAAACAGCAATTCTAGGCTGGGCCTCCCGTTAATAGGTTAGTCCCAAAAATAATATAAAAGTGGATAATAAAGCCCAATATTGTCCAAAACAGTAGATAATATAGCATGGAGCAATCAAAAATTATAGATACGTTGGAGACGTATCAAGCATCCCCAAGCTTAATTCCTGCTCGTCCTCGAGTAGGTAAATGATAAAAAAGAATTTTTGATGCGGAGTTCTAGTTGGCATAATTTCAATGTCATTCTTCTTAATTGTGGTATGAATATTCAGATCCGAAAGATTCTAGACAAAAGTTCATATTGACATAAAAATAATAATACTTCAAGCATACTAACGAAGCAATTATGTCTTCTCAAAATAACATGGCCAAAGAAAGTTATCCCTACAAAATCATATAGTCTGGCTATGCTCTATCTTCACCACCCAAAGTATTTAAATCATGCACAACCCTGATGACAAGCCAAGCAATTGTTTCATACTTTTGATGTTCTCAAACTATTTCAATCTTCACGCAATACATGAGCGTGAGCCATGGACATATCACCATAGGTGGAATAGAATGGTGGTTGTGGAGAAGACAAGAAGGAGAATATAGTCTCACATCAACTAGGCGTATCAACGGGCTATGGAGATGCCCAAAAAGAAACTAAGTGGATGTGCATCCAACTCGCTTGCTCACGAAGACCTAGGGCAATTTGAGGAAGCCCATCATTGGAATATACAAGCCAAGTTCTATAATGAAAATTCCCACTAGTATATGAAAGTGACAACATAGGAGACTCTCTATCATGAAGATCATGGTGCTACTTTGAAGCACAAGTGTGGTAAAAGGATAGTAACATTGTCCCTTCTCTCTTTTTCTCTCATTTTTTTTGTTTGGGCCTTTTCTCTTTTTTTATGGCCTATTTTCTTTCTCTTTTATTTATTTATTTTTCGTCCGGAGTCTCATCCCGACTTACGGGGAATCATAGTCTCCATCATCCTTTCCTCACTTGGGACAATGCTCTAAAAATGATGATCATCACACTTTTATTTACTTACAACACAACAATTATAACTCGATACTTAGAACAAAATATGACTCTATATGAATGCCTCCGGCGGGGTACCGGGATATGCAATGAATCAAGAGTGACATGTATGAAAGATATGAACGATGGCTTTGCCACAAATACGATGTCAACTACATGATCATGCAAAGCAATATGACAATGATGGAGCGTGTCATAATAAACGGAACGATGGAAAGTTGCATGGCAATATATCTCGGAATGGCTATGGAAATGCCATGATAGGTAAGTATGGTGGCTGTTTCGAGGAAGGTATATGGTGGGTGTATGATACCGGCGAAAAGTGCGCGGTATTAGAGAGGTTAGCAATGGTGGAAGAAAGAAGAGTGTTGGGGAACGTTGCAGAAAATTAAAATTTTTCCTACGGTTTCACCAAGATCCATCTATGAGTTCATCTAAGCAACGAGTCATGAGAGAGAGATTGCATCTACATACCACTTGTAGATCGCGTGCGGAAGCGTTCGAGGGAACGGTGATGATGGAGTCGTACTCGCCGTGATTCAGATCACCGATGACCAAGTGCCGAACGGACAGCACCTCCACGTTCAACACACGTACGGAACAGACGACGTCTCCTCCTTCTTGATCCAGCAAGGGGGAAGGATAGGTTTAGGAAGAAGGCTCCAACAGCTGGTGGTGATGGAGTGACAGTTCTCCGGCAGGGCTTCGCCAAGCACACGCGGAGGAGGAGAGGTGTTGGGGAGGGGAGGGGCTGCGCCTTGGAAGTGTGTTGCAGCCCTCCCCTCACCCCTCTATTTATAGGGGAAGGGGCAAGGGGGGCCGGCCCCTCAAGATGAGATCTAGAGGGGGGGCGGCGGCCAGGGAGGGGGGCGCCCCCCACTAGGGTTCCCCCCAACCCTAGGCGCATGGGCCCAAGGGGGGGCCGCGCCCAGCCCTCCAGGGGCTGGTTCCCTTCCCCTTGTGGCCCATGAGGCCCTCCGAGAGGGGTGGCCCCTCCCGGTGGACCCCCGGAACCTCTCCGGTGGCCCCAGACAATACCGATATGACCCGAAACTTTCCGGTGTCCGTTTGACAACTTCCCATATATAAATCTTTACCTCCGGAGCATTCCGAACTCCTCGTGACGTCTGGGATCTCATCCGACTCCAAACAACATTCGGTAATCACATACAAGTCTTCCCGATAACCCTAAGCGTCCACCGAACCTTAAGTGTGTAGACCCTACGGGTTCGGGAGACATGCAGACATGACCGAGACGACTCTCTGGTCAATAACCAACAGCGGGATCTGGATACCCATGTTGGCTCCCACATGCTCCTCGATGATGTCATCGGATGAACCACGATGTCGAGGATTCAATCAATCCGTATACTATTCCCTTTGTCGACGGTATGTTACTTGCGAGATTCGATCGTCGGTATCCCAATACCTCGTTCAATCTCGTTATCGCAAGTCACTTTACTCGCATCAGTAATGCATGATCCCGTGACCAAACACTTGGTCACTTTGAGCTCATTATGATGATGCACTACCGAGTGGGCCGAGTGATACCTCTCCGTAACACGGAGTGACAAATCCCAGTCTCGATCCGTGTCAACCCAATAGACACTTTCGGAGATACCTGTAGTGCACCTTTATAGTCACCCAGTTACATTGCGACGTTTGGTACACCCAAAGCGCTCCTACGGTATCCGGGAGTTACACGATCTCATGGTCTAAGGAAGAGATAGTTGACATTGGAAAAGTTCTAGCAAAACGAACTACACGATCTTGTGCTATGCTTAGGATTGGGTCTTGTCCATCACATCATTCTCCTAATGATGTGATCCCGTTATCAATGACATCCAATGTCCATAGTCAGGAAACCATGACTATCTATTGATCAACGAGCTAGTCAACTAGAGGCTCACTAGGGACATATTGTGGTCTATGTATTCACACGTGTATTACGATTTCCGGATAATACAATTATAGCATGAATAAAAGACAATTATTATGAACAAGGAAATATAATAATAATCCTTTTATTATTGACTCTAGGGCATATTTCCAACAAAGAGTGCGTACAATCCATGGACTCAACATTAGTCATAAAGAACTCTTATACTTATTGCAAAAATCTACAAGTTATCAAAGCAAAGTATTACACGCATGCTCCTAGGGGGATAGATTGGTAGGAAAAGACCATCGCTCGTCCCCGACCGCCACTCATAAGGAAGAAAATCAATAAAGAAATCATGCTCTGACTTCTTCACATAACGGTTCACCATACGTGCATGCTACGGGAATCACAAACTTTAACACAGGTATTTCTCAAATTCACAACTACTCAACTAGCATGACTCTAATATCACCATCTTCATATGTCAAAACAATTATCAAGCATCAAACTTCTCATAGTATTCAACACACTCATAAGAATTCTTACAAATCTTGTATGCTTAGCATATTAGGATTATTTAAGAAAATTACCATGCTATTTAAGACTCTCAAAATAATCTAAGTGAAGCATGAGAGATCAATAGTTTCTATAAAACAAATCCACCACCATGCCCTAAAAGATATAAGCGAAGCACTAGAGCAAATGACAAACTACTCCGAAAGATATAAGTGAAGATCAATGAGTAGCCGAATAATTATGCAACTATGTGAAGACTCTCCCATTTAATAATTTCAGATCTTAGTATTTTATTCAAACATAAAGCAAAACAAAATAAAATAAAATGACGCTCCAAGCAAAACACATATCATGTGGTGAATAAAAATATAGCTCCAAGTAAAGTTACCGATGAACGAAGACGAAAGAGGGGATGCCATCCGGGGCATCCCCAAGCTTAGACGCTTGGTTGTCCTTTAATATTAAGTTGGGGTGCCTTGGGCATCCCCAAGATTAGGCTCTTGCCACTCCTTATTCCATAGTCCATCGAATCTTTACCCAAAACTTAAAAACTTCACAACACAAAACTTAACAGAAAACTCGTGAGCTCCGTTAGCGAAAAAAACAAAACACCACTTCAAGGTATTGTAATGAACTCATTATTTATTTATATTGGTGTTAAACCTACCGTATTCCAACTTCTATATGGTTTATAAACTATTTTACTAGCCATAGAGTCATCAAAATAAGCAAACAACACACGAAAAACAGAATCTGTCAAAAACAGAACAGTCTGTAGTAATCTGTAACTAACTCAAACTTCTGGAACTCCAAAAATTCTAAAATAAATTGGTGGACCTGTGGAATTTTTCTATTAATCATGTGCAAAAATAATCAACTAAATAGCACTCTCCAGTAAAAAGTTTTGGCTAATCTTGTGAGCGCTAAGGTTTCTGTTTTTCACAGCATGATCATAAAGACTTCACCCAAGTCTTCCCAAATTTCCTACTTGGCACAAACACTAACTAAAACACAAAACCACATCTAAACAGAAGCTATATGGATTATTTATTCCTAAAAAGAACCAAAAATCAAGAAACTAAAATAAAATTGGGTTGCCTCTCAACAAGCGCTATCGTTTAACGCCCCTAGCTAGGCATGATGATTTCAATGATGCTCACAAAGAGATAAGAATTGAAACATAAAGAGAGCATCATGAAGAATATGACTAGCACATTTAAGTCTAACCCACTTCCTATGCATAGGGATTTCGTGAGAAAACAACTTATGGGGACAATAATCAACTAGCATAGGAAGGCAAAACAAGCATAACTTCAAAACTTTAAGCACATAGAGAGGAAACTTGGTATTATTGCAATTCCTACAAGCGTATATTCCCCCCCCCCCCATAATAATTTTCAGTAGCATCATGAATTAATTCAACAATATAACAAGCACCTAAATCATTCTTTTCATGATCTACAAGCATAGAAAATTTACTACTCTCCACATAAGCAAAATTCTTCTCATTCGGAATAGTGGGAGTATCATAAGAGACTTGAATATTATAAATTGTTTCCACATTAAAAGAGTTATGTTCAGAGAAAGGGTAATCATAATCATGACAAGTTTTATAAATATAATCATCAATACTTTTTATAGCATAAGTTTCATCACAATAATCATCATAAGTAGCAACTTTGTTCTCATCATAATCGATTCAAACCTCTTCCAAGATAGTGGATACATCACTAAATAAAGTCATGACCTCTCCAAATCCACATTCATAAATATTATAAGATTCAACATCCTCCAAAATAGTGGGATCACTACTTCCTAAATTTGACACTCTTCCAAACCCACTTTCATCAATATAATCATCATAAGTAGGAGGCATGCTATCATCATTATAAATTTGCATATCAAAACTTGGGACACTAAAAATATCATCTTCATTAAACGTAGCATCCCCAAGCTTGGCACAAGAATTAATTGCAGAAAATATATTCTCAAAAATATCATCTTCATCAAACATAGCATCCCCAAGCTTGGGCCTTTTCATATCATAAGCATAATCACTCTCATCATTAATAGTATGGATAGCACCAATAGTATAACAAAAAAATTTATCATGTTCTTCCAAGCAAGTGCCAAAAAGATTTTCAAGATCATAAGAAGTATCATTATCTTCCCAATCATAATCATCACAACAAGCAATAGGCATAACGAGATCATCAAGTGCCTCATCTTCCACAATTATTTTTGATTCATTTTCATGAGGCACAACAATAATAGGAGCAACATTATTTGGAAGAGATACTTTTTTACCTCTCTTCCTTTTTGTTTTCTTCTTCTTCACCACATCATGTGTGGGTTCAATCCTATTTTTGGAGCTCCTTATTAATGAGATTGGTTGAATAGAAGGCTCCACCTCGTTACCTGATTCATCATAAGAAATAATAGGAGGATATTGGGAAGTCTCTTTTTTTTAGGAACTGGGACAGTAGGAGAGGCTCCCACTGTCATATATATTAATAATTATAGCACATTTACAAGGAATAGTTACATCATGTACATGTCTCCCCCCATCTCTCTTTGGAGTGAGGATAGAAAAGATCTAAAGAGTACAATTAATCAGAGGGTAGGGAGTCTAAAAGCAAGAAGATGAACTCCTTCTTGTTGTCTTTAACCCTATATTGGAGAAGACTAAACTCTTCTCTGAATCTGGCTAGCCAGGAGTGGTAAGAGGGGCTAATATTTCTGAAAAGTTTGTTGTTCCTTTCCTTCCAAATGCTCCAGGATGCTTGAAGGATGATTTCCATGAACAAAGGCCTGCCCCAAATAATTTTAGCTTGCTCTAGCCAGGACAATCTAGTGGCCTGATCTCCAGGGTCTATCCCAAAGGTTGACCAGCAGTTTCTGCTAAATGGGCATGTTAGGATCAAGTGATCAATGTCTTCTTCTTTTTGGTCGCATAGTAAGCAGTTCAGGTTTGTACCAATGTTATAGTGTCTTCTCTTCAACATGTTTCTGGTGTTTAATCTGTCAGACAACATAAGCCATCCAAAGACCTTGAGTTTAGCAGAGACTTTTTATTTCCATAGCCAGTGGTAAGTTTTATGGGCCTTCATATCCCTGAAGCAGAATTTGTAGTATTTGCTTGCAGAGAAATCAGTTCCTTTCCAAGGGTAAGACCATATATCTTTTGCATTTTGGTTGTTATCCAAAGTAACGTGGGCTACCAATCCTTGCATATCTTGAAATTCCTGCAATGCTTGTGAAGATAGTGGCAGAAAGAATGCTTTTTCCAAAGATGTTATGGTTAAGAAGTCTTTGACTGAGCAATCTTCATTTCTGGCATAAGAAAATGCTCTAGGATGTGTATCAGAAAGAACTTCATCCAACCACAGATCTTTCCACATGAGAACATTGTTTCCACAGTTCACTGTAACTTTGGATATTCCTCTAAAAATAGGAGTAAGCTTGAGAATGTCCCTCCACCAGAATGATCCACATGGATCAGAGGCGTGTGGTATTTTGTTGGTATAGTATGTCGACCAGATCAATTCTACGCAAGGTAGGTCCAGACGGTTGTAAAACTTGTGTAAATATTTTAGAACGAGAGCATCACTTTGCAATTTAAGGTTAATGATTCCAAGCCCTCCACTCTGCTTTGGTCTGCAAACTCTGTCCCAGGCCGCCAAAGAGTTGCATTTTTTACCCTGTTCTGTCTTCTTTGTCCATAAACATTTCCTTCTTAGTTTGTCTAGGAGCTCAAGGATTTTTGGAGGAAATCTTAGCGTGTAGAGTGCAAAAATAACAAGTGAGGTGATGACCGTGTTTAGTAAGGAGAGTTTGGATCCATAGGACATCAGAGATAATGTAGAAGTGAGTCTTCTTTCCATATTGCAGACAATAGGCATTAGGTCCTGGACCGAAGGTTTTAAAGTACCAAGTGGTAATCCAAGGTATGTGAATGGCATCTTTCCAAGTACATCCAAAGATTTCTGCAAGATCTGTACTTAGGGCATCACCACAGTTGATTGGAATCAAAGTTGATTTATGAAAGTTAATTTTGAGGCCAATGGAAGTTGCATAGTCAGTGAGAATGTTTTTCATTGTATGAGCTTGATCGTGGCGGCGTGCATGATGATAATAGTGTCATCCGCGTATTGGATGACAGGGTAATAAATTTGGTTTTGCCTAGGGAAAGGTAAATGAAGTAGACCATGTCTGAAGGCATCATTAATGGCTGCTTGCAAGAGATCAGCCGCAAGCACAAAAATTAGGGGTGGTGCAACAGTCCCAAACTGCTTTCATGCCGGACAGGAATATCCTTGAAGGGGTGGTAGTCCTGCATGAAACGCTCCATGAAATCCATTCCAAAAAATTAGATGGAGTAATTTCTAAGGTGGATTTCGAGAAAGCGTATGATAAGGTCAAATGGCCATTTCTCCAACAGTCATTGCGTATGAAAGGTTTTGATGAAGCCTGGTGCAGACAGGTTGAATCATTTACGCAAAAAGGTAGTGTGGAATTAAAGTAAATGACGACGTAGGTCATTATTTCCAGACACATAAAGGCCTAAGAAGAGGAGATCCGATGTCCCCTATCCTGTTTAACATTGTGGTGGATATGTTAGCAATTTTGATAGGAAGGGCTAAGGAGTGATCAAGTAGTTGTATTGGTACCTCATCTTGTTGATGGAGGTGTTTCCATACTTCAGTACGCTGATGACACAATCATCTTTATGGAGCATGACTTGGCCAAGGCGAGAAATATGAAGCTGGTGTTATGCCTATTTGAACAATTGACCGGGCTAAAGATTAACTTTAATAAGAGCGAGCTGTTCTGTTTTGGTAGAGCCAAAGACGAACAGGAGGCTTATAGGCAATTGTTTGGGTGCGAGTTGGGAGAGTTACCTTTCTCTTACTTAGGTATTCCAATCCACCATCGTAGGCTGACAAACAAGGAATGGAAGTGCATCGAGGACCGATTTGAGAAGAAACTGAGTTGCTGGAAGGGTAAGCTCATGTCATACGGAGGTCGATTAATCCTGATTAACTCGGTGCTCACGAGTATGCCTATGTTTCTCCTATCGTTCTTTGAGGTCCCAGTTGGTGTTCGGAAGAGACTGGACTTCTATCGATCGTGGTTCTTTTGGCAGAGTGATGGGACCAAAAGAAAATACCGGCTTGCTAAATGGGATATCATATGTAGACCGAAAGACCAAGGGGTCTTGGTATAGAGAACCTTGAAGTTAAGAATAGATGCCTTCTTAGCAAGTGGCTGTGGAAGCTCTATTCGGAGAATGATGCCACGTGGGCTCAAATCCTTCGCAGCAAGTATCTTCAGACAAAAACTTTGTCCCAGGTTACAGTCAGGCCGACTGATTCACCTTTCTGGAAAGGACTAATGAAAGTTAAACAATCTACGTTTAATAGGACAAAGTTTGTTCTTGGCAACGACACTTGCATACGTTTCTCGGAGGATACTTGGCTCGGCGAGACACCCTTGGCCATCCAATATCCGTCGTTGTACCGTATTGTTCAACGACGTGAGGTGTTCGTAGCTTCGGTTTTTCAATCTATCCCACTTAATATTCAGTTCCGACGGACGCTGGCGGGCAATCGTTGGGAAGAATGGCTCCATCTAGTTAGGAGACTGATGGAGGTCCAGCTTTCCCAACAACTCGATGAATTACGCCGAAGTCGACTAGGTCTGGAGTTTTCACGGTTAAATCAATGTACATTGATGTTATCAATACGAACTCCATTCCTACTTCCAAGCATGTTTGGGATGTCAAAGTTCCTTTGAAAATAAAAGTGTTTATGTGGTTTGTCCACAAACAAGTTATTTTAACCAAGGACAATTTAATAAAGTGTAATTGGACAGGACCTACTAGGTGTAGTTTATGTGATCGGGATGAGACTATAAAACACCTCTTTTTTGATTGCCCGCTGGCCAAAGTCCTTTGGCAGACGTTTCACATTGCCTTTAATATCAAACCACCGAATTACATTAACGTTATTTGGGACATGGCTGAATGGGATTCAGCCTGACTTAGCTAAACACATTCGGTTGGGGTTTACGTTCTGTTGTGGACTATCTGGACTTGCGTAAATGATTTGGTTTTAACAGAATATCATGTATTCACTTTTTGCAGGTTATATTCCGAACTACGGCACGGATCCGTTCGTGGTCGCTACTCACTCCGACGGAGGCCAGGGAGCATTTGGTTACTGGATCTTTCCGATGGGAGATGATAGCTTGGGATATCTTCAACCGGTTTGGATGGCGGTCATGTAATAGGATAGGCATCTAGTTTACTTATCTATTCATAGCCAGCCGGTTGGGGCCTCTAATCTTGGCTAGTCGATGTTTCTAGCCCTTCATGGCTCTGTGTGAGCTTGCTTTGCTTTTCTATTGTTTTGGAGACCTTGGAACCTTGTTGACACTATTTTGTTGGTTTAATAAATTGGCCGTATGCATCATTGTGATGCAGAGGCCGGGGAGCCCCCCTTTTCGAAAAAAAGCACAAAAATTAGGGGAGAAAGTGGGTCACCCTGTCGAACTCCACTTTTGCAGATAAATTGTCTGCCCGGAATTCCATTCAGTAGGATGGAGGATTTGCCAGAAGAGAACAATGACTTGATCCATAAAAGCCATTTGTCATTGAATCCCATGTGCTTCATTATTTCCAGCATTACATCATGCTCAATGGTGTCAAATGCTTTAGCAAAATCTAGTTTAAGGAGCACAATCTTCTTTTTGGAGTTTTGGCACTGGTGTATGTACTCAAATGCCCAAGCAAGACAATCCTGGATTGCTCTTCCTTTGATGAATCAATATTGATTCCTATGTATAATTTTCAGAATGAGCTTTTGCAGACGATTAGCAAGCAGCTTTGTGATCACTTTGAGGCAGCAGTTAAGTAAAGTGATAGGTCTGAAGTCATTAACTGTAGCTGGGGAGGCAATTTTAGGGATCAAGGTGATGTATCCTTCATTGATGCTCTTAAGGTTTAAGGTTCCAACAAGGAATTGATCACATAATTTGTAGAAGTCTTCCTTAATGATATGCCAACATGACTTAAGAAATATTCCTGTGAAGCCATCTGGGCCTGGAGCTCTGTCTGCTGGCATTTCTTTAATGACATTGTCAATTTCCTCTCTGGAGAAAGGAACTGTTAATCGGTCTAGGTCATTCCTCTTTTTTATAATGTTTGCAAGGTTAAACTTCATTTGATATTCTCCTGAGGATCCCAATCTCTGTTTGAAACTTTGGTAAATTAATGCTTCTTTCCCAATATGATCTTCAATTGTGGTGCCATTGTCTAGTTGAAGAGAGGCAATATTGTTCCTTCTATACCTCTCAGATGCCATGGCCTTGAAAAATTTTGGGTCCTCATCACCAAATTTTGCCCATCTGATAGTACATCTCTTTCTCCAATATTGCTTTTGATACTCCAATAACCTGAGTAAATGATTTTTGAGAATTCTTCTGAAGTTACTCTCTTGGATTGTGAGATTTCTTTTGTTTTCTAGAGAGTCCAGGTCAGCCAGTACAGAATTAGAGTTAGCAATAGCCGAAGCTAGCTTTGAAATTTTTTTACTCCATTGTTTGAGCGCATATGTAAGTGTTTTCAGTTTCCTGGAAATTATTGTGGCATAGTTATCTGAAGGTACATGTTTGTTCCAGGAGGCAGCTACTAAGTCCATAAAACCAGGATGTTGGATCCAATAAGACTCAAACCTGAAAAGGTTGCTTCTAGGTATGTTTGTTTCAATGGATATGACACATGGTATGTGGTCTGAAACTGGTTTAGAGAGAGGTTTTACAATGGTGTTGGGGTATGTGTTAGTCCAGCTAGTTGAGGTGAAGAACCAATCCAATTGTTCAAGTAATGGATCTTCCTTCATGTTACTCCAGGTAAAAGTCCTGCCTTTGAGAGGGAGTTCAATCAGACCCTGTGTTCGAATGAAATCGTTGAAAGTAATCATATCATTAATGTTTCCACCAGGTTTGTTTCGGTTAGCTGGGCTACGGATGTAGTTGAAATCCCCAACAAGGAGCCAGTCTTCATTAGGGGGAATATTAATATTAAGTAGCCAGCTTGTATAGTCTATCCTGGAGTCACCTTGACAGGGGCCATATATATTTACCAGGGTCCACATTTGGGCAGATTGGGTGGATTGAAATTTAGTAACAAGAGCAAATTCCTCCTCAATTAACACCGTACCAGTAAAGATAGCACTATTCCATAGGGTTAAAATACCACCAGAGGCCCCTCTCGAAGGGATGAAAGCAATTTTGTCAAAGCGTTTACGGCAACAAGATTTAATATAGGAGTTATCAAAAGCAGTTTTCTTGGTTTCTTGTAAGCAAATAACCGAGCAACCACTAGTAGCAATAGCATTGGATAAAGCCAAAAGCTTGGGGTCTAAGTTCATGCCCCGGATGTTCCAACATAACACATTCCAGTTCGATAAAATAGACATAAACGATAGGAAATAAAACTGTAACTAGGATGAAGTGGAAGAAGAGCCAGCCCCCGTATCTGCCATAAGCAGATCTTCAGTAACTTCTTCAGGTGGTATAGCTCACTGCTGTACAGCGATATTCTGAATTTGCTCAATTGTCATGGGAGGTGGGATTTCACCATCTTCAGGCAGATCGCCAGTGATCTCAGTGATGACTACAGCAGACACAGCATTGGGAATGACTCTGGGTTTTACCTTGGAAGTCTTGGTCCTGCTGTCAGTAAGAGCAGGCACCTTGAAACCATCATATTTATTGGAACGAGCACTTCTACGCAGACTGGTCACAGAGAGAGGAACTTTATTCTTTCCACATTTGTTGTGAGCACCCACCCTTGAAGATCCAGCCTGAAATTCAGTGATTGCCACCAGTAGATCTTCCTGGACTACAGGAGTTTCAGAGAATTCCACAGCCTGAGAGTCAGCAATAATACCCACAGCCTGATTGTCTTCAGTAAGAGCCTGCACCTCCTCAGAAGTCAGGGACCAAACATTGACAGTAGTGGTGACTGAACCATCTACCTCACCCTGAGAAATGCAGGAGGAAACCTGAACAGAACCATTAGATTCAGAAAGTGACAGGGTGATATCCAGCTTGGTTGGTCTCATTCCATAGCCATGGGCCCAAGGGCCAATAGTGGCAAGAGAGGGCATGATGGAGCTTGAGAGGAAGTTAGTGATGGGCACATATGATAGTGGCTCAGCAATTAGCAAACCATTCAAGAACTCATTGTCAGCATTGAACTGAATGTTCATGCCAGCATTAGTGACAAAGATATTGATCTGAATCCTTGGTGTCTGAACCTCAGTTGTAGGGGCCATCAGCTCATTATTCAGCACAGGAGGAGCCATAACATTAGAAGCAGAATAAAGAGATCCATTCCTCTGGAGAACCTGCAGAACAGAGGCTGGAACTAGTACCAAAGCATCAGAGTCAGAGTTTGTAGTGGAACTGCTGAGAGAGATTGAGTCATTCCAAGCTGCAAAAGGGTTGTCTTGCAGATTGTTAGCTGAAAGAATTCCATCCTGAACTTGCAGACCCTCAATGGCTAGCCACTCTTGGTAGTTATAAAGAACAGGTGGAGTAGGAGGAGGAGGTGCAGGCCATTCTCCCCATTGGGGGTGGATCTCAATATCCTCCTGAGCTGCAACATTTTCACCCACATCCTCTGCAACATTGTTTCCAGCACCCTGTTGAGCCATCCAGTTATTAAGTTGCATCTGATAGAGTTGCTCAGCATTGAGGCCTTCGCCATAGAGAGGGTGTGGATACCATCTGTAGGAGGTGGGTCTTCACCAGCCGGAGGAACTTCAGGCAGATGGGCATTTCAATCTGAGCTGCGCAACATTGTAACACAAACTGTCCAGCAATGGCGATTGCCTCCAAGTTGGCGGATAACCAAGCTCTTTGGCACCAACCTGAGATGAATGACTTTAACACGAAGGAGTACTAGCTTTCTGTCTCCTCTTGGGTTGTGCCAGTGCGTCAGACTACCAAAACCGTCAACAGATCTATGCAGATAATGGTAGGTTTGGTAATCTTGTGGAAAGCCAATGTAAAGAAGCCACACATCTGGTCCATAAGTAGTGAGCCGTATATTAAGTGCCTCATCATGCGGAACAAAAGAAACTACAGTGTTCATATCCCCTTCTTCCTCAGCATCAAGCTCAAAAGTAGTACCCACAACATTATCACACATCAGAGGACTAGGGAGACCGTATATAGCAAGTCTCTTCCCTTTCGTTAGTATTCTCTTCATCTTCTATTTGTTTTCTTCTCTTTATGTAACTGGCAATATAAGGATTTTCAATGCAATTCACCGCACAATACATATAAATCTCTTCTAGATCAATATCGAGGAATTTCTCAAGGTTATAATCTGGAATATGCTTAGTTTGACGTTTCATTTCTTCATAACCCAAAAGCAAACTAAGTTCATTATGATGTGCAAGGGAAATCAAGTATTCACAATTTTTGGACACGATTCGATCATGAAACAATTTGCAATTAATATTTAAATGGCCATGTTCATTGCAAAGTTCACAAGTTTGGTAAACATATTTTAAATTTTCAGCACTCACATTTAGCCTTTCTTGCAACCATTTAGTTTCTAAGTACTTATGCCTCTTGCAATATCTATCTTCCCTATTTGGTGTGTACTTGCAAACCCAATGCACTCCACAAAAATTGACATGTTTATAGGAGACATTTTCATCATAACTAGAGCAATCATCATTAGTACTATGGATATTCAAGGAGTTCATACTAACAATATTGCAATCATGCTCATCATTCAAAGATTTAGTGCCAAACATTTTAATGCATTCTTCTTCTAACACTTTGGCACAATTTTCCTTTCCATCATACTCACGAAAGATATTAAAAAGATGAAGCATATGAGGCATCCTCAATTCCATTTTTTTTGTAGTTTTCTTTTATAAACTAAACAAGTGCTAAAACAAGAAACAAAAAGATTCGATTGCAAGATCGAAAGATATACCTTCAAGCACTCACCTCTCCGGCAACGGCGCCAGAAAAGAGCTTGATGTCTACAACACAACCTTCTTCTTGTAGACGTTGTTGGGCCTCCAAGTGCAGAGGTTTGTAGGACAGTAGCAAATTTCCCTCAAGTGGATGACCTAAGGTTTATCAATCCGTGGGAGGCGTAGGATGAAGATGGTCTCTCTCAAGCAACCCTGCAACCAAGTAACAAAGAGTCCCTTGTGTCCCCAACACACCCAATACAATGGTAAATTGTATAGGTGCACTAGTTCGGCGAAGAGATGGTGATACAAGTGCAATATGGATGGTAGATATAGGTTTTTGCAATCTGAAAATATAAAAACAGCAAGGTAACAAGTGGTAAAAGTGAGCATAAATGGTATTGCAATGCTAGGAAACAAGGCCTAGGGTTCATACTTTCACTGGTGCAAGTTCTCTCAACAATAATAACATAGTTGCATCATATAACCATCCCTCAACTTGCAACAAAGAGTCACTCCAAAGTCACTAATAGCGGAGAACAAACGAAGAGATTATGGTAGGGTAAGAAACCACCTCAAAGTTATTCTTTCCAATCAATCCGTTGGGCTATTCTTATAAGTGTCACAAACAGCCCTAGAGTTCGTACTAGAATAACACCTTAAGACACAAATCAACCAAAACTCTAATGTCACCTAGATACTCCAATGTCACCTCAAGTATCCGTGGGTATGATTATACGATATGCATCACACAATCTCAGATTCATCTATTCAACCAACACATAGAACCTCAAAGAGTGCCCCAAAGTTTCTACTGGGAGAGTCACGGCGAAAACGCCAACCCCTATGCATAGGTTTATGGGCGGAACCCGCAAGTTGATCACCAAAACATACATCAAGTGAATCACGTGATATCCCATTGTCACCACAGATACGCACGACAAGACATACATAAAGTGTTCTCAAATCATTAAAGACTCAATCCGATAAGATTACTTCAAAGGGAAAACTCAATCCATTACAAGAGAGTAGAGGGGAAGAAGCAACATAAGATCCAACTATAATAGCAAAGCTCGCGATGCATCAAGATCATGCCAAATCAAGAACACGAGAGAGAGAGAGAGAGAGAGAGAGAGAGAGAGAGAGAGAGATCAAACACATAGCTACTGGTACATACCCTCAGCCCCGAGGGTGAACTACTCCCTCCTCGTCATGGAGAGCGCCGGGATGATGAAGATGGCTACCGGTGAGGGATCCCCCCCTCCGGAAGGGTGCCGGAACAGGATCCCGTTTGGTTTTTGGTGGCTACAGAGGCTTGCGGCGGCGGAACTCCCGATCTATTCTGTTCCCTGAAGTTTTTAGGGTATATGGGAATATATAGGTGAAAGAAGTACGTCAGGGGAGCCACGAGGGGCCCACGAGGGTGGAGGGCGCGCCCTAGGGGGGTGGGCGCGCCCCCTACCTCGTGGCTCCCTCGTTTCTTTCCTGACGTGCACTCCAAGTTTATCCGGTAGCTTTCCTTCCAAAAATAACTTCTCCAGTTGGTTTCATTCCGTTTCGACTCCGTTTGATATTCCTTTTCTTCGAAACACTGAAATAGGCAAAAAAACAGCAATTCTGGGCTGGGCCTCTGGTTAATAGGTTAGTCCCAAAAATAATATAAAAGTGGATAATAAAGCCCAATATTGTCCAAAACAGTAGATAATATAGCATGGAGCAATCAAAAATTATAGATACGTTGGAGACGTATCAATTAGTGGAAACGTATTCCTCAGAATACATTTTTGCTAATCGAAAGTGTAAACTTCTGCGGCTATGGTCGGGAATACGCTTTCACTTCACTGAAAGCGTATTGTCTCAAGTGCGTTTTCTGTTTTTCCAGTCAGGGACTTGTTTGTGGATTAATTTTTACACAAAGATCCCTGGCAGAAAAACCCTTGTATCTTTTTGCTCACAACTCCAAATGAGGTGATTCCAAAGCCCACTTCTTTGTATCTTTGAGCCCGTTCTGTTAATATCATCTTCATGATGTTGTCATATTTTGAAAAGGACCATTTTGCCCCTGCCCTTATTCAGCCCCCTCCGAGAGAGAAAGTTTTCCGGCGATTATTTTCGCGAGCTTCTCACACTTCCTCCCGGTGTATCCATCCTTCCCAGGCAAGCCACACCCCCCATTTGCATGACTACAATGCAGTGACATGGTTTACTTATTTAAACTTGCTTAAAATTTGCATTAGCTATGGATGATTTGTTCATGGCATTTCTTGGAGTTGTTTTGATCTTGATATTGCCATGATGTTGCTTGGAGTTCTAGGACTAATATTTTGCAGTCTACGAGGATGACATGTGGCCATTGGATTATTAGTAGCTTATATTATGATTATTTTCATGTTTATATCTGATATTATGCTTTGGAATATTATGTTGGATTTGATACTATCATATGGATCTTAGGTTAATATTCTGATCTTGTTATTGGATTAGTAGTATCTTGGTGATTGGATTCATCATGATAGTAGTATGTTGCCCTTGGAGTATTTTGTTATGATGATAGTATGCTTCGGATTATTTGTTGGATATTGCCATGACTTGGATCATAGGTTGATAGATGATATCGGAGTATCAGTTATTGCAGATATACTTTGGGGATAATTCCGTCATTAAGTTGGTCAGGTGCCACCGAACCGGGCTTTTGCAGTGCAACCACATTTGCCTTTTATGGGAAGGCCCTAATGCGGTCTATTGTCATGCCTCTCGCCGCTGCCTCCAACGAGGGAAGGTTATGGGCGCGCGCTACCCTGATCAGGTAGGCGGACATAAGCCTTGTGTGCCCGTAGTTGTTGTAGGCGCCTTTTTGTCCCCGTTTGGGACCATTTTTGTTTTGCCACGATAGTGGCCGGCCACGTAGGTGGCGGATGTCACGGGTTGACATCGGGGCCACCCATGACTTAGCCCAAAGGGGAGTTGGTCGGAGTGGCCGGGAGAGTGTCATGCAGTAGATTGGTTTTATCGGAACGCCGTTGGTCCACCCGAATGGGAGCACGAGGCTATGGGTTCTGTGGTGTGGGTAAAATGTGCTAACCTCTGCAGAGTGTGTGTTTAATCTATCGATAGCCGCGTCCTCGGTCATGGGCACAAGGTCGTACTAGGTCACACAGTTCGATCAACACTCACATGACGGAATGACTTATAGGTGATTTATATGTTGATATACTGTGAGCAGTAACATTTTGGCAGGATGTTGATGATGATGTTGTGATGATCTCAAGGATGATCATTCAGTTTGTGATGTGGTCACGAGGTGATCATGTGGATGTTTTGATCATGAGGTGATCAGGTGGATCACGAGGTGATCGAGATGGTATGTTGCTTGGCCGGATAGCCAAGAGTGAGATGGGTGTTGAGATTGAGATGTTGGTTTATCAGCATTGTAGTAGTTTCATATCATGCTTAGTAGCTGCTTTCGTATCATAGTAGTTGTTAAATTAATTAACCAGTTTAATGCTATGTTGTTGTTTTGCCTTGATGCTTTTGGTTGTTGTGAGCTTGCAAGTACATTCAATGTGCTGACCTGGGGCGTCATGCCAGATTGCAGGTGATGCCATGATTGATTGTTTGTCGAGGTTTCCGTTCGAGCAAGCTAGATCGTGTCCCAGCTAGAGTCCCTGCAGAGTGGAGTTCACCACCTTTGTCGTTGTTCCACTGCTACGAGTTGTTCTGCTGCTAGCATAGAGCAAGTGTAGTATCACAGGTGTAGTGTCGGCATGATGATGTGATCTTTTGCAACATCAGACCTTTGTATACTCTATCCCTTGTAATAAGAGTTGATTTGTTCTATGTCAAGCAGTGCCGTATTCCAGAAGACTTCTCCTCGATCTCTGGGCTAGAATAC